>BTRK01000006.1:11282144-12482144 GCA_036245805.1 Pristionchus mayeri
GTGTTGTGACTAGAGATGGCTTATCAGGAAAGACTCTCTTCATTCCGCGTGCTCTCTCGTCGATCAGATCTGGAGAGAGTATGCAAAAAGGAGAGAGCAAATTCTTGCTAAGCCATTCCTTGTTGTGACAGAGAATCGTGCCGATTTGGCGTACCCAAAGGAGGTTGGAAAGACGGAGGGAAAAGATGGGATAGATCAGGCGAGAATGGTGGCATGTGAAAGCAGGGGAAGGCAGCGGTAGGTCGCGCGACCTACCGCATCGATCGATAACTGAATGTTAATGTGGTGCAATGCTACTCCTTCTTATCGACCAGTGTTGGTGAGATAGTGGATCGACTGGTACCAGGTGTTCGGCTGGAACCGGTTCCAGAACGTGTCCTCCTGCAAAATCGATTATTGGGTACGGTAGTTTGCGACAGTCCTGTCGGATACGGTAGTAAAGTAATACTAATTATCATGCTGTAGAATTTAGCAATCGAATGCATCAATTGATATCGCAAGGTTACTGTAGGAGTGCGGTAGTAGAATCGCAAACTGACCTTGGGCGTCTTCTCACCGGTGTGAGAAGCTGCGAGTTCCTCTTCTGACGGCACGGGAGGAGTGAGGGTGACGCGGAGCGGCTTGAAAGTCGCGCGCCTGAGGATTACGGTAGACTATGGTATCGATTGGGTAAGCTACCGTAACCTAACGATGTTACGGCATCGATCATCAGATAGGTCGTAGCTTATGGTTTGTATTAGAATAGGATACGTTGGGGATATGAGGATACGGTAAATATCGCAGAATACAGTAGTTCGGGGGAATACGGTATGTTACTGTATGGACTAGATAACTCACGACGAAGTAGTGGTGGTGCTCGATGCTGCTACAGTCGTAGTCGCTGCCGGAGCGGTCGTCTTCTTGGATACGGCCTTGCGGGCGGGACCATTACGACGAGTTGTAGCAGCTACCGTAGTCTCCTCTTCCTCCACCTGCGATCGAGAAGTGAGTTTATTGTTGGAAAAGTTGCCAGAAATGAGCAATGAACTGCGTGATCGTCTGACTCTCTCCTCTTTCTGTGCTCTCTCACTTTCTCTACCGTGCGAGAGAGTGTGCATAACGATGAGAGTCAGAGCATTGCTCTGATCGTGACCTACGCGAAACCATGATCTAATTCATTCTACACCCACTCGGTTGGGTGATTGAGCGCGTAGAGTGATGAAAGAACCCTCTGATGAGCAGACAAAAAGAAGCCAATCATAATCGTGACCACCTCAATCTCCGTCGATTCCTCAACTGCATCTGTAGTGGCGAGAACATCCTCCTGAACAGATTATCGATATATTTTAATCATTGTCGATTAGCTCATTTAATCCCTATTCTGGAGACTTCAGCACAAGAAGGAGGAATGAAAAGGCACATGCATGTTGATGAACAAACGCGAAAATCCACTCCTGGCTTTGTAATCGAATTTCGGATGAGTTTCAGGCATGCGTTGAATCATCGAAAGGGTTGTGGTGGACAGTAAGTATGGCGGAATGGTAAAAAAAATAATATTCTGGGAAAAGTGATATTATGAAATGAATAGGTTTCACCACCATCGGTGTTGGACTTTTAGAATAAATCGAATTTCGGATTAGTTTCAGGAATGATTTAAATCATCACGCGCGCGGGGTGGACAGTGCGGAATGTGGAGAGTAGTGTTGTTTTTATCGAGCGTTGCTCGCGAGCGCTCGTTGCTCGAGCGATCAATTTCGACTAGCACTTGAGCACTCAATCGCTCGAGCGGTCATTCTTAGAGAGTCGCTCGAGCAAGAGAGGCGCTCGAGTGACGATGCTCGAGCAAATTAATTATTTGCATAGAATAGCTACGCCAGAATCATTCAATAATTTCAACGAGCACTCGACGAGTGATCACTTTTTTGCGAGCGCTCGAGCACCGCTCCCACTCGAGCGATTATGTAAGAGTGATCGCTCGAGCGATTGAGTGCTCGAGCGCTCTTCAATATTAAATTGCTCGAGTGAGACGAGCACTCGGAATAACATCACTAGTGGAGAGGGTGGAACAAAAAAAATATAATGATTGCCTCGTGCAAACGGATAGAGCAAGTCGATCGAAATAACAACACTAAGAGCAACAGACGCGCGCGAATTTGAAATAATTCAAAGATAGATCAAAGAATAGCAGAAGCGTTTACGACCTGTAGTGAGATTCTATCTATTCAATCCAATCCAACATCTTCTCTCAAGCACACCGCAAATGACCATTTTGAAATGAGAAGAACGGAATTTTCTGACCCCACTTGATGTGCGCCCAGAAAGCGACAACAGATAAATATTGTATTGCATTTATAGATCAAAGATCACACCTCTTCTTCCTCCTCCTTCTTGACACTCTTCTCCGTGGTCGCCTTGGACATCAGCTTCTGCCACTCCGGCACCTTAATTAATTGTTTAATAATACATAATTCGTTATTTATTTATTACCTTCTTCGGCCTCGCACCGGCGGGCTTCGCGGGGGCCTCACTGCAATGAGAACGATATTTTTTAGTGTCTTGCACACTTTCCTGATGTCTAACTTTTCAAAGTAATGTGTCTGAGAGTTCTGGCACTCTCAGCAATGTCTGAGTCTGTGGCACTAGGGTTGGCAACCCAGGAAGCGCCACGTGACTTCTCTCCGATCAGAGACCACGCGAAATAAGGAGTAATTTCATGCGAAGCATTTTCAATTTCCCTGAGCACAGCGAAACTCCATACCAGATTGGATGATGACTATTTTGCAATCATGTTTCTTATATAACAATTGTCCCTCGTAACCCTGAGTTCCCTGACCCTGATCCTACCCCGATCCCTGATCCCTGATCCTGTCTAACTCCATCAAACTCACGTCTCCTCCTTCTCGGTCGTCGTGACTGCAGGTGTTGGAGTCGCCTTCACCGGCGACTTCTTAGTCACGGAGTTCGACGTCGCCGGCTTCGTCAACTTCAGATGATTCATCTCGCGCGTTTTCTGAATTATCGATCGATCAGGATACCGTAACCTGGAGTTAGCTGATTTACCACGATGTTTATACCTTTGATGTACCGTATTATGATCATTTAGGGATTGGTAAATCCTCCTATAATCCCAGTATACCTGCACGGATAAAGATTGTTTTCGAATTTTTAGTTCTCGTAGCAAAATCCTACAGTAATTAGAAAGAAAGCCAATTTTCGATAGATAAATCCTACTGTAACCACCGTATACCTGCGTGGACGTCTCGATGGGATGGGCGTCGAGGATGCCGCTGCCGTTGCAGAGTGAGGTTGCGAAGCAGCGAGAGATCATCTGGGATTACGGTATCGAGAGATTATTGATTGTTGAAGATATCGATTGATATTAGTGTCTAATGATCCGCACAGTAGAATTGATTTTAACCCGCAAATCGAGTGTAAATGCGCACGATGAAACATAAATTGACATGCGCGGCGATCGAAAGTATTCAAATTTGGCTTCTGAATTTTTTATATTCTGCAAGTTTGTGCTATGAGAGATTATGCAAAATCGGCTGGAACAAATCACTGGAAATGCTACTCTGTGCAGGTGCTCTTCCGTATCTCCAGCAGACTGACCGAGTATGGGAGTTTGAGAAAGTGAGAGAGGGAAAGAGAAAGCTGAGGAACTATCACGGAACGACGCAATGACTTTTCTTTTTTAAATTTTTTTTAACATAAATTTTCAAATTTTCGAAGATTACCTGGTGGACATAAGCTTTGGCCTTGTAGGCGTCCTTATTGTACTTTGTGAGGTAGGCATCGAAGTTGGAGGAAGACTGAAATTGAAGTGTTATTAATTAACTATTCGTTGGTTAGCTGCTGTCTAAGAAATTTGATATAAGGAAATTCGCAAAGTTCCCTCTTTGAGGGACCTTTTTTTTGCTTCGCAAATATACTAGACAGATTAGGTATAGAAGAGTCTCTTAATTTTATTGATCCTTGATCTATATTCAGCAGTTCGGTTTGCGAATCACAGTACTAACTAACCAAAAAAGAAGAAGAACTGACTTCTCTGCAAAAGAGAATAAGCGAATATGAGTGCGTTCGCGTAAGAATCGCACTTTTCTCGGGAATGGCGGTACAGCAAAAAGAGACCCTTCGCGGTTTACACATTTTCTGATACCCCAAAGTGTCGATTTCTGTGTTTCAATAATTTTTAATTAATTAATTATCATAATTATGCATGCACAAAGTTTGACCGTTTCTCTTTTCTTTTTCATGCTACTCAGCTTAGATGAGCTCGATTCCAACGAAACTGGGGAATTAGGGCCTACTCGACATGGCGCATCGAACTTTGTCTTAAGTTTATGCAAATTCGAATTTTTAAATTTTCATGAAAATTTCAAAAATTTATTTCTCAAAAGTACGGCCGAACACATAGCTGGATTTTTGATATGTGGTGACACTTGGCATGAACTACCTGAGAAAAAAATTTGGGCCGATTTGGATTAATCAGAATATGTTTTGTCCTTAAAAACTGTGAATTTCGTTTAGAGGGAAACCATTCATTCCGCGCCGCTCGCTCTACCCGCGCGGTCAGAAATGGCTTTCTCGAATGAGTTGATTGGACAGACACAAATGTGTTTCACATTCATTTGTTATTCACGCTCGAAGATCGAAGGCATGATCGATTATTAGTGCTATGATTATGAATAGGGATCACAAGGTGGATGACCGAAATCATCCCACAGGCCTAATTGTGTGGTTAATGAGTTCTTATGCGCTAAATATGAGGTTGATATCAATGTTTTTGTCACTCCGGGTGAGAGACGGGCGAGAGAGTGGATTGAGATGGACGAGAGGAAGCAGCAGGAGTAGCAACCGATGCGCATTTCGAAAAAAATGTTCGCAGCCAAATCATTCGCTCACAAAAGCATTCGAAAGCGCTTTCCATCCCCGTTCGATATAGCCCTGGCGCGATGGTAAACGTTTCCACTAAGTAGGTCGGCATACGATTTGTTTGTGAACGACATAACTTAGAAAACTTTTTCGAAATGCGCATCGGTTGCTACTACTGCTGCTTCCTCTCGCCCATCTCAATCCACTCTCTCGCCCGTCTCTCACCCGGAGTGACAAAAACATTGATAGCAACCTCATATTTAGCCCCATAGGAACTCATTAACCACACAATTAGGCCTTGGGATGATTTCGGCCATCCACCTTGTGATCCCTATTCATAATCATAGCAATAATAATCGAGCATGCCTTCGATCGTCGAGCGTGAATAACAAATGAATGTGAAACACATTTGTGTCTGTCCAATCAACTCATTCGAGAAAGTCATTTCTGACCGCGCGGGTAGAGCGAGCGGCGCGGAATGAATGGTTTCCCTCTAAACGTAATTCACAGTTTTTAAGGACAAAACATATTCTGATTAATCCGAATCGGCCCAAATTTTTTTCTCAGGTAGTTCATACCAAGTGTCACTACATATCAAAAATCCAGCTATGTGTTCGGCCGTATTTTTGAGAAATAAATTTTTGAAATTTTCATGAAAATTTAAAAATTCGAATTTGCATAAACCTAAGACACAGTTCGATGCGCCATGTCGAGTAGGCCCTAATTCCCCAGTTTCGTTGGAATCGAGCTCATCTCAGCTGAGTAGCATGCAAAAGAAAAGAGAAACGGTCAAACTTTGTGCATGCATAATTATGATAATTAATTAATTAAAAATTATTGAAACACAGAAATCGATAGAGGACACTTTGGGGTATCAGAAAATGTGTAAACCGCGAAGGGTCTCTTTTTGCTGTACCGGAAGGGGTGCGACTCTTAGGCGAACGCACTCATATATTATAAATTCAATAATATATTCAACTGGATCACCTTGCAGTACGCGGCATCAGACGCATCAGCGCACTGGTAGGTCACCTTCTCGCCTGCAGAGATTGAAGATTGAAGATCAAAGATGACAGATCTTTTGGAAATTATCGCCACGGCCTCGCGATTTCCCGCACGCTCTCAACAGGAGGGAACGGGGAGAGAGAGTGAATAGACTGAAGATACAGTTGTATCTCTTGTCGAATTTTGATCAGAAATCATGAAGCTCTTGCCAGCCATTTTCTGTTTTTATAGAATTTTTTTTCACCCCTACTGATCCAGGAACTCATTGAGTTGGCCTTCATTCAGACAAGAAAATATCTGACATGAAACACATCCGAATCACGATAATGCTTCTTTCAAAAATTTTCTTCTTTCAAAACGAAAAACCAGAAATTTACTACTATTTCAAAAAGCTGTTTTGCCGTTCCCACCCCTTCCTCCCTTTGATCCGATCTCTCAAGATGTTCTCTCCTTTGTCATCTTATCAGCCAAATCTGGATCCCTAAGCTAACAGAACGCCGCCGCGACCGAGAGATCGCCCTCTCCCCCTAGGATAGCCACCTATCCCCTCCTAAGCAACAGGTCTGGAGTGATAGCCATTGTTTGGCCAATCCAATTTCCCGATGGGGGACGAAAAAAGAATGTACTCTGCCTCTCTTCTTTTCCCGTGCTCTCTCGCCCTGATCTCGAGGCGAAATAGCGTGGGAAACAGAGAGAGTCAGGGAGAGATCAGGCAGATTAGGTTGAGAGGGCACACTGATACCGGCAACGGGGAAACAATGAATCATGCGCCTGAGGGCATTGGGAAAACGGCTGAGAGCTGATTAGGGAAGATGAGCCCCTTGCACTTTTCCGATGATTCAGAGGAACACGAGCGCGTTCCTAAGCACTCAGATGAACATGAGCAATGAGCAATGCCCTGGGAAGTCCGAACTAGCCTAACAAGTTGTGGTATCCTAAAAACTCCAGGAAGTTCGATCTAGCTTGAAATTTAGCATCCTAACATCTTTCGGAAGCTAAATCGGTCAAAGTGAACAGAGCCTTTGTAGCATAACTATTTTTTCGGCCGTTTGCGGGGTTCCTACCCAAACGGATGTGCTCACACTTTCTCAGCATCCAAAAAATGAACTAAATCAAATCGGTTGGCGCGTAATTCATTCAATTTTTTCAAGAAAATTGAATAACTGACCCTTCTCGAAGCAGTAGTTGAAGCACATGGATCCGAATCCGAGCTGAGAGCAGGCGCCCGGTCGCGCCTTGTAGATGGACGCGCAAGTCTTCTTGTACTCAAAGATGGAAGATTAATCAGTGAAACGGATCATACACAGACTATACTGAACATATTTAGAACTTGGAAATGTTTTTGAAGAGATATAGAGAAAAATCAGAGGTGCGAAAGGTTACGGTTCAAATGTTTACGAGGTAAAAGACGAGAGATCTAACAACCGATGATGGTACTGCGCTTTTCATTGAAGGTCAAATATCATGAAAGCCAAAAACATTTCTCGCAAAAATGATTAGAGCTGTCGAAGCGCGCAAATAATATTTTCTTGGTTTCAGAAGCCGATGTGCGAAAATTAGAGAAAGTTCAGCAATATAAAGGTTGTTTACAAATAACTGAAGTCCCCGCCGTAATTCAGCAGAAGGAGACTCGAACAAATAAATGAGAAGTTCCGTACCTGGAAATTGCTGCCCACGGGCTCCTTAGCTCCCGCCTTAGGATGCACCCACGTCTTGTCGAAGGACTTAATTAAGTTAATAAATATGGTTAGTTATGCTAATTAAAAGCTAATTAATAACCGACCTTGATTAGGTTATTGAGTGCCTCAACATCGATCGACTTGGATTGCCCCAGCCTGGAAGATGATAATTGTATTTTTGCACTTGCATCCTACCGATGAACGTTTCAACAACCGCTCCACTAATTTTCATTCAACTGTGAAACTCAAGTCAGCCATGGTCAATTTTTTAGCCCAACTTATAAAATTTCGTTTTCTAAACCAATAAAATATGTGAAATGAATAGAAGGCAAAAATACATCCTTACACGACTGAGCTCTTGGGGCTACACTGGAAAATTAAGAGAAACATGCAAAAATCGATAAATTAACGCACGGTCTCTGCGCAGCCGCGCCTTTCTTCGCTCCCGCGGCGCCTGCAGCAGCTGCAGCCGGGGGTTTGTTGGCAGAGGAGATGCGCGAACTTTGTCTTTGTCTGCTCTGCTGAATAGCCTTCTGCACGAGATCCGAGTGGTCTGAAAAGCAAATTTTTGTTTGTTTATGCTTTGATTTTGATGTCTCTTCGTGACCAAAATCCTGTAACACCGAACACATTGTAGCTGATTAGAGTTCGCGATTCGGGTATTCGCCGCCCTCATTTACTCTCTAGTCGCTAGACCGAACGGAGCGTATCGAATGGAGAGACGTTGAGCCTAATTTCGAATTTTAGCAATTATAAGCTGATTCGTCAATGTCCAAAGGTTAGCTGAAAGCGCTCTCGCACCTCTCCCCTTAACGATGCAATCAATTCAAACAGTGAGCGCAGTTTCAATCTACCTCGCCCACCTGAGGGGAGAAGGAAGGAGTAAACAGAAGGCGAGACTCTCTTCAATCCGCGTGCTCTCTCTCCCACTCTGACCAGCGAGACAGCACGATAGATAGGGAGAGCAACCCTCAGGAGCTGATGAAGAGTCAAAAGAAGATGCGAGCGCGCTAGGAAGAATCACTGTACTAAGCAGCAGTTCAGACAACACTTTAGTCACCTTTGAACCACCTAAACATGAATAGAATTTTTCAAAACCGTCTTACAATCAAGCGCACTCAGATAGCGCAGATGCGTTTCAGACAAAATTGAATATTCGAAAAATTCTAAAATAAATAATACTGCTACCGTGCTGATCAAAGAGTCAAAAACAAACAATAAGTGCAGGAACAAGGGCGGAAGTCCGCTAGGGCGATTGGGACGAGATCGCATACGATCCCTTCCGCAAACATGGCAAATTGCCCCGGGGTCTAGACACTTTTGCTGGCGGCTGGTGCCAATCGTTGCTAACCAGCGTAAGTCCGCGTCCATTTCCCATATCTTTCCCCTAATCAATGGAAGCTGTTTCGCAACTGTACTACAGTGAAGGCACCAATAAAATGCACATCAATACGACAATGCACCTAACGGAGACATGGAAAAGATGATGAAATGCAATTCGCTCGCTAACCGCAGTAACTCCCTCACCTGCTCCTACAAAGGCAGCCAAGCCGACGATCATCATCAGCGTCGAACTCCTCATCGTTGCTAGTGATCAAGCGAGCGACGATGTGTTGTGGCTTCTCTTCTTGTCTCCAAAAGACTTCTGGAGCCAAGGGGGGAAGGAGGTGGCCGGAGGGAGAGAGAGAGATAAGGGAGTGTTGGGGGATCTCAAGTGATGAGGAGGATGGGAATGGTCAAATACGGGAGAGGAGAGGGCGGAGGGAGGCGAGGGGCAAGGGGCGAGCTTTCTTTGTGGACGCTTGAGCAGAGGGAGTGAGAGTGACTGAGTATGGCACGGGCGGATTCTGGGAGGGGCAAAGGGGGGAGGGGAGAAAGTGCCCTGAGGGCTCAGCCGTTCTGGAATGGTGAGGGGAGACGGGGAAGGAAGTGAGGCGGCGGAAAAGCAGGTTGAAAACCGATCTATTGCCCGAAGACGTTCTTCCTTGAAACGAGAAACGGGTGTGATGATACATGCGTGTAGTGTAGCATACCCCGGCGGGCTCGCTTCAGACAGAGCGAGAGAGCAGGCGAAATTGAGAGAGTCAAAAGCCGACATGTCATCGAGAGACACGAACGCTCTTCGTTCTTCACGCTATTTCGCGCTGGCCGGAGAGGGATAGGGCAGAATTGAGAGAGAGAGAGTTCCCTTGAGGAGCAGTTTCTTCTGTCTGAGAACGTGAGGATGGCTCACCGGAAGGAAAGGAAAGGGGGATCAGACTCTTTTTGGCCGCCGTTGTCCCGGAAGGAAAAGGAAGATGCTGACATGTGAGCAATAAGTAGCTGAAATGGCGATACTAGGTCTAATGAGAGCCCTTTCGCAATACGTCCAGTAAATAACAGTTGTTCTCGGCTCTGACAGTTCTCATACGAACTGTGTACGAGAGATAATCCCCCACAGTGCGCGATTTCTAGCTCTGATCCGAGTGACGTGCGCATTCTTGAGTGAGAATGACATCTTTGAAGATCTTTGAGCAAACAGCAGACATTTCATGCCTACGTGAGTTGTACTTATTGGAGGGGAAACAATGCAAAAATAATTATCTTACTTTCTATCTATGTTTCCCGCACTCTTTTAAGATCTTAATTCAAAACTGTTGACTGTCGCCTCACATAGTTCCGCCTCACATATTGGTTAGAGAAAGTTAGAGAGCCGAGAAATAGGGAGAGTCAGACATACTCGGAAAGATTGGGAGATTACGATCTGCGCGCATTTATCGTGTTCTGAGGGATAGAGAAGTTTTTTTGGCTTTTTATGTATTAGGTTGTAACATAAGTTTTGTCGCATTTCGGAGGTTCACAATATTTCCATGAAGGATACTTCTCAAACATTATCAATGCCTGACCTCCTAGTATATGTTTGGGGTGTTCATGCACATTCAAACCATAGGGTAGAGCTGAACTGCGCGCGCTGGCTATGCGAAAAATATTAATATGAACTGATTTAAATTTGGTGCAGATTTTTTAAATTCGTTTGATCAGGCGCTAGTTCGCAGAGATGAATAATGAACCAAACTTCTACAGCATGGTGATATACCCCGTCAATGCTCTTTCAAAATATACGCCAGATATGGTGCTATGTTGAGCGGAATCAAAGATATACTTCACTGAGTGTAAGGTTAGCCGCTGATTCGTAGCCAACTTGACCAACTCTTCTGAATCCAGAATTGCAACAACAGTGACTAACATAAGTGCGTTCCAATTACCACTCATGGAGGTATAATTTATCATTAAACAAGTGAGAGAAAGAACACTCCACTTGTGGGAAATTTGAATTTTTATTAATTCAATTCGCGCACAATTTTACCAAAATATGCAAGTTTAGGTGTTTCGAATTAAAGATTGTCATTCAAAAACTATTTATTTCCAAACTTATCCCAAGTAGATACTAGTAAGGGAAGGGTTTATGGTTAGGATGGACACAACAAATCAGATATTGAACATGTGTGCGAGGTAGGAATATGAACAAAGTGCCGATTTCATTAGTTTAATTTACATACCATCGTTCTGAATGGAGCCACTTATCTCAACAGAACCCAATCTACCCCAAACTTTGTCTGCATACTGACCACTTTGGGTGAACTATATTCCACCACTATTTGGATCTGGATATCTATTGAGATGAAAATTCGGCTTGCGAAAGTTTTCGCGACCGTCACCAACCATCCACATTATACAAACTCGTGTACATTTCTAAAACGATTTTCGTTTGTCATTATCCGTGAGTGGTTCAAAATTTTGCACATATGTAGTACTTTACGCAAATCACACAAAATCGGCATAATTTATCCTTTTCAAGAAGAGCTGATGCGTGAAAATGATTTCTAATCCTTATCTCAGTACAACTTTGTCTGACTAATGTGCCTCCTCAACTGCCTTGACAGGACTGAAGTAAAGCGCGTAAGAAAGAGTACGAAGGCCCTCACTGATGATGAATAACGAAATTGAGATTAAATTAATTCGAAGAATTTCTGAGGTTAAAATGCATAAGAGATTGGACGCGACAAAACTTATGTTACAACCTGATACTTAATGTCATGGAGAAATCAGCATTGATCATCCTGACATGGAATTGAACATTACCTGAAACATAAATTTCCGAGGTTCATTTCATATGCAGTTTCATTGACAAGTCGGCACATGACTCTAGTAACTTTGCCACTCTCTCATGCTGTCTGATCGGAGAGAGAGTAGGGGAACTGGAGAGGGTCGGGGCGATCGAGAAACAGTTGCCCAGATAAGGATCTCAGTGCGCGCATTCCCGTGTGCGGCATCGGGACATCCCGATTCCGGGTGCGATAACATCCAGAAACGGCTCTGGTTGGAGCTTTCCCTTTTCTTCCTGAGCTTTCTCCTACGACATTGCCACGTTTCTCAGCGTTTATTTCATTACAA
This sequence comes from Pristionchus mayeri, assembly GCA_036245805.1. NCBI lineage: Eukaryota > Metazoa > Nematoda > Chromadorea > Rhabditida > Neodiplogasteridae > Pristionchus > Pristionchus mayeri. Next base: position 11,294,117 of record BTRK01000006.1, read on the forward strand.
TTGTTAGGCATCTGAGGCCCTAAGAGTCAAATATCATTTAGATTACGCATGGCCGGATGAGACCTATGACGTCATGCGCGTTTGATATATCAAAGGCGGCATGCCATCATAGTTCTTATCCGACCTAGTGACCATCTAGAGTAGAGAGGACTCTCTTCATTCTGCGTGATCTCTCGCCTATCAAATTGTAGAGAGAGCACACAAAATGAAGAGGATCTTGTCTTGCGAATCCATCCATAATATAGAAACGACGTAGCTTGTTAGTTCTTCCCCCTTCCTTTCCAAGCTCTTTCCTAGCCCATTGCCACGTTTTTCAGTGCTTTTTCACGATTATTGGGTATCTGAACCTCTTTTTTTTATCAATTTTCAGAGTGATTGCGTCATGACTACGCAACAGCAGGGATCCACCAGTCTCAAGTACCTCGGGTTGCTGGCGCTGACAGCGCAGCAGATCAGGTAGATCAATAGAAGACAAAATCGATCGATTCCCTACGTGATTTTCCACATTTTCAATATTTTGGAGTACTTTTGTTGGCCTGCCACAACTGTGTTTCACACCCTCTGTAAAACGGGAATCGAGTATGCTGAACAGTTGCACGTTGTTGTCTAGCAGCAAAACAATTTAAAACTATCAAAATCAATAACTACCGTTTGCCTTGACTATTGATCGATTACAGTATGCCGCTGATGGTGCGGTACACGCGCGATCGGGAAAACGACGAAGCCTTCTTCACCACCGTCAACGTGCTCGTCATGGAGGTGGGATACGGTAGACAGAAAATCGATAATTTATAATCACTTAAAGCATGAATCACATATCTTCATTGTTCTGCAATTGGTTCGGAGATGAAATCGATATAATCTCGGAATTTGGAAGTTTACTGAATCGACAAATCGATAATTTTAGATCATGAAGCTGGCAGCTTGTTCATTCCTGTTGATCCGCGAGCACAAGAGCATCCTCAAGTGAGGTTTCACTGTTGTTTTCGAAAATAACAAAAATTCTCAGTCTCGCTATTGCATATTCTACTTAAAGGAGGACTGAAGGCAAAGTTCAACTTTGGACCCTGTCATTGCCATAACCTAGCTCCTTTTAACGACTAAAGGCTCCAAAAAATTACATTAATATCTCTACTCTCATCAGAGTTATGATTAGTTGGCTGAGTGCCATGGACGCTTGATGGGCCAGGGAAGTGCGCGAATTCAAATATCTTGGAGTTTTGTCAAAAACTGGTGGGGTCGAACCCGCAACTATCCGATTACGTGACGGCTGCTCTACCACTGAGCTATCCTACCGATGTGTGAACGCTTCCTAGCTCGCTCTATGATCTTTGGAGGGTGGAACCTCCCTTCTATCGATGTGGCTACTTTGCCGAGAGCCCTCCTTTAACTAAATAATACTCTGCCAAGCCGTGAATTAGCCGTGAATTATTCTCAGAGTTATTAGGTTGTTGCAAAAGTCTTGCGGTTTTTTGATATTTTGCCTTCCATCTTCCTTTCAGTTTGACTGATGAACTTCCGAATATTGATTACTAATGAGGCCTTGTATACTCTTTCATATGCGCGCCCTATCAGCATTGCCCAATCGGGGAGGCAAGAACAGGACAATGTTAAAATCGCGAAAATTTATCCATCGAAAACGACTCATTTCTCAATATTCTGTTTCCTCTGAAGCATAAATGCTCAATTCCTGGTGGTTATATGAAGCTCCCATCTTTACCCTATACATACTTTTTCTCATGGATGATGGAAGTTACATCCTTTTGAGAAATGCATTGATCAGTAAATCACTACATATTACATTTTGTATGTTGATTTTGCATATTTTTGAAAAATGAGAAATTCAAATTTTCTGAAACGAGATAGATGCAGGCGCCAATATTTTTTAAGGTAATATAGCCTCTTGGTGGGTGAATATAGCGCACTCATAGTGGAGCCTATATGATTGATCTTTGATGCAAAAAATCTGAACAAGTTTCATGTAACCAGAATCGACAGCATATTTTCAATATCATGTTCGGTCCAATCTTAATCGAGACACAGTTGAAACATATTTTCTGAAAGGGTATACGTGATACTTCCCATACATTAGTATGGGTAGGTTTCGTGAATTTTGCCAGCAAATATCCAGTAAAATACATTTAATGCAAAATTTTGAGAATAAATTGCAATTGTGTTCATCATAATTTATTGCGTTGATCGCGATATCGGATTGATTGAAATGTATGCATGTAAAGTACAAGCATACCTCTAAACACTGCTATGTTTGTTAGTCATTGTAATTTGTGACAAAAGAATTATGATAGTTCAAAGTACGGACACAAAAAACCGCAAGACTTTTGCAACAACCTAATACTATCAATTATTCTCAGATTTCTGACTGACGTCAAAGACGCCATCTGGGGAGATCCCGTGGAGACCGCAAAGGTGAGCCATCAATTAGGATGGCTTAGCTCTAACTCTCTTCATTTTGTGTGCTCTCTCGCCGATCATACTGATGAGAGAGCACTCATAATGAAGAGACTCTATTGCGAAACCATCCCGAATGGTAAAACAGTCGTTCCAATTCCAGAAACAATGCGATAAACAATACTATAATCACGATAACAAAACAATTATGGAGGGAATTCAATCGATAATCGCAGGTGTGTTTTCCCGCTGTGATCTACACGCTGCAGAACAACCTGTACTACATCGCCCTGAGTCATCTCGACGCTACGACCTTCTGTGTACGTTTAATTTTTAAATTTTTTTGGATAATAGGTGCGGATCATCCGCTGTTCTATGTTTCACGCATTGTATAACATTTATTGAAATAGGCGAAAACCGATTTTAGGTAATTACATTGATCAAACAATTTTAAAATTTTGCTGATAGGCCATTAACTATCAATTGAAGATCTCATCTCCAGCTAACGAATTATCTGGACACTATGCTAATCGACATTCTCAGATTCTCTACCAGCTCAAGATCTTCACTACGGCCCTGCTGATGCGAGTGCTGCTGAATCGTCGACTCTCCAGCCAGCAGTGGTGAGCGGCTACCGTATCCCTCTATAATTCGGAACTGATTCTCACGTCCTGATGCGTACTATTCGGCTCATCATAACAACAGAATTGCATGATGCCTCGTATCGCACCAAAGAATATCGTAACCCAGTAACTCCTTCGATACCATACCCCTTGCAGGTTCGCCCTGTGCCTCCTCGTTGTTGGTGCAGCGGACGTAGAGTGGAGCTCAAGCGGAGGCAGGAGCGAAGGTAGGTATAGGGGATACTGTATGGTGATAGAGTTGGTACCTCAAAGTCTTGGATAGATCATACTTCCTTTATTGTCAATTCCTGCATGGTAGCCATTTTCTCAATTCGTCTTCAATTTCCTACGGCTGAATTTTTCTGTTTAGTTTGCGCCGAAAGCGATTTGAAAAAGAGAGGTGGGGGGAGGAATGCTGAATTCCGATCTCCCTCTCTCTCACATTTGCACACGAAATCACACTGTTTGATCTGATAAGATCAGAGGGCGAGGCAAAAAGGGGAAAAAGCGTTCGCGTCTTCAAGGGTCGGCCCGAGATAAGAGACATTCGCCCCGAAAGGGAACAGGGATTATGAGGATCCGAGGGGCGAGAGAGTGTGGGATTTGAAGAGAGTGTGACTCCAGGAAAGCCATCGGCCACTTCAAATGAGCCTTTCTTGAAGCGCGAGAGATAGAACAAAGGAGAACTGCCATCAGCCATTTTAGGGATCGCCCCCCTTTCGGTTTCGAAACGCATCTAGGGGACTTATTCCATTAATTGGACAATCTTTACACAATATCTTCTCCTTTATACGTTTTCGTTCGGCACTAAGGGCATCAATAATTGAGAAATGTATAAATTTATTCACATGAAGAACTGTTTGTTTTTGGTAATCTAGCCGTCGTTCGTTCGATAGGCCAACAATCGCCCGATTTCGGCACCTTGATTTAGCCAAACAAACAAATAAACGTCGCCCGCTAGAAGCATGAAGGGGAGAACCACCTGAGCGGGTATCGAATGTCATGCACGGACTGTGCAAAAACTACGTTGTGTGGATGTGCGATAAACGACCCTCTTCATTCTGTACACTCTCTCGCCTATCTGACTAGTGACGCAGAATGAAGGGAAACTATTTTTTGCCAAGCCTTACAGATAGTGAAACGAAGGGGGAAGGAACTTTACCTTTATTTACTGTCGAATAGGGATGACTGCGCCTGTAATGAATCTCTTCGCTTTTCGTGCTTTCTCTCCAGTCTAATCGGCGAGATAGTGTGCAGAATGAAGCGCGTCAGAGCCATTTATTGCTATTCATCCTTAGTGTCGAATATCATGCGCGCACGGCTTAGTAACCGTCTCGTACAGATTTTCTTGTCAGATAGTTCGTGAAGTTTCAAACTGAAGAAGTACTCGACATTATCAGAATTTCAACGAAAGTCAATAAACAATATCAGTGAAACAAATCTATTTCGCAAGACGAAATCTAAATTTTCTTGCCATTATAATGCATAAATAGTATTTTTCGATCCGTTCCTAAAGGAATAATGAGATATGCGAAGCGAGTGCTCCCAGAGGGGAATTAGCGCACAAATCAGAGATAAACGATCACTCATTCCAGGTCTCTCCGCTTCAAATGATCTCGTGGGACTGCTCGCTGTGGGCTCGATGTGCTTCACCTCGGCCATTGCTGGTTTGGTATTTTATCCTTCTTTTCACTCTCCATGCTTCATTCTTCACGCATTATTTTTGCATTCGTGATTTTTTTCACCTCTCAGTGGGGGATAACTTTGAAAGAATTTTTTTTTCTTTTTTATCTCTCCCACCTGCCAAATCGTCGAGAGAGCACGCAGAAAGACTAAAGTCAATACTTTCAAAGCCATTCGTAGCCTGAGCGAGAATGGTTGATAATGCCTTATAATTCCCCGTACATGAATCCTTGGAATTCGAAATTTTCAATTGTCGTTTCTTCATTTCTCATCGTAATCCTTCAATACGTCTCAGGCCTTTTCCCGAGGGGGGGGTCAGACTTGTTTCCAACTTGGGTTCCCCGTGCTGAGAGAGTCATGCCTTCCCCCACTCAGGCGTCTACCTCGAGCGGGTGCTCAAGGGTTCCACTGTGAGCGTCTGGATGCAGAACATTCGCATCTCCCTCATCGGCCTGCCCGTCTCCATCCTGTCCATGTGCTACTATGAATGGAGCGATATCCAGAGAGGTACGGTAGGGATACTGTATATTCGCGTTGCGGGTGAGGAAATAGGAATGCGACTGAGTAATGTGATATTTAGAGAGATACTGTATATTATTGTAGAGCTGCAATTCGAAAATTGAAAATTTGAAAGATCAAGAAGAAAATAATTTGGGATTCGGCCACGGAAATATTTATTTTTTTTTAAAATTCCACCTCACGGTGAGCTGACGATCGGCGGGAACTGATGGTTTCAGATAAATGAGCAGTGTGAAACCTAAACAAAACGGGAACGATCACAACATCAACAAGAAAGGAGAAACTAAAATATTAATTTGCAGACGGTGCCTTCCGTGGCTGGGACCACTGGGTGCTGATTATGACGGCGACGAATTCGCTCGGAGGTTTGACTGGTCTTTGATCTTTGAATAATTGCTTCGTTTCTAAAATCCTTACCATTGAGTAATAGCGTTGGCAATTCGATAATAACGGGCCCGCTAAAACGCGCCTCGCAATAGCGGGCCCGTGACCTCTGAGGGAGAGCTAGCGGGCCCGCTACCTCTACCTCGCTTGTTACGGGCCCGCAATATCGATATCGTTTAGCCTACCCTATTGAGTAATTGGTTTATGGAATACTCCACTCAGCTACAATATTTTTTGAGCGATAATTAAGGCATTTTCGAGTGGTGATTCTAAAGGGTTGGTAGGAGAGATAAATTTCGTTTTCAAGCTAGAAGGGAAAGACGAGATCTGCTAAATCGGAATCTCTCAGATAAAGAGGACAGGTGAAACATACATTTGCCAAGTGTCTCTGCTCCCATTACCATTTAATTTTGAAAATAAATCAAAAATATTTTCAGGTCTGCTCATCTCGATGGTGATCAAGTATGCCGACAACATCCTCAAGGCATACGCACAGGTGTGAGCTTTGATCTTCGATATTTTTATTCCAACAAAAGCAAACTGATCAGCGAAATTTGATTTTTTGGACCCTTCACTTCGATCTTCCGTCTTTCATACTATTCACTCTTGTTCTTTTCACTTTCTGATTCTTGCTCGATTTTCGTGGACGATTATGATCTTTGATCTCACTTTCTCCCACTGACTAATCACTATTTTTTCGGAGATCTTGATTATGTTACTATTAATTTCATTCCAGTTGCCCTCTAATCTAGAGTTGGCTTCGTGGGAAGGAAAATGGGATCCCAATGGGAAATTGCTCATTTTACATACTTCCCAGACCTCCTTTGTTCGCCAAATGGGAATCCCAGGTTTAGTGGGATTCCCACTTCCCACTCATTCTCTCGCTTCATCAATTTTGCGTTCGGTCTCCTCGTGTTCGGTGGCCTCTTCCGATTCCTCTCCTAGTCTACTATTTCCATTCACATTTCAACATCCGTAGCAATAGTCTAGTGGTTGTGGTCCAGCGATTGAGATATCTTGCAATGGGTTCGAATCTCTCCGATCTCTGCTTTTTTTGCCAAAAATCAACCTTTATTGTATACCGGTCTCATATCTAGATAGCATCTATAAACAAACAAATTGATTGGTGAGTTACTGCTAAAATATTGGTTGTTTTTGAGTTGCAGGAATCCCGAAAGAAGTAAGATTCCTGCTTTACGTGGGGATCCCAAATTCCCAATAACTTCCCACTCATTTTGCATAGACTATCGGCACAGCGTGTCAAAGGGGGGAAAATCCTCATTTGCGTGGCCCAACTAATCCCTTTCATTCGCGGACAATGGGAGCTGTGAACAATATAACGAGACAATGGAAGCGCTGTGAAATCCTGGGTTTTCCGAACGTTAGCTCATGCCACCGCTGACTTAGATCGAAATTGACCAATCGGCATCGTCAAGTTGGGCGGAAGGGGTTTAGGCAACTTTCTGCACAATCGCCATATCCATATCTTAACTCTCCTCGGAGGAGATAGCTCTGGAGTGGGCAAAACAGTCGATTTTGGTTGTTTTCGCTGGGTTTTCCGAACGTTAGCTCATGCCACTGCTGACTGAGATCGAAATTGACCAATCGGCCTCGTCAAGTTGTGCGGAAGGAGTTTAGGCATCTTTCTGCACAAACGCGATATTTTTAGCTTCACTCACCTAGGAGGAGATAGCTTTGGAGTGGGCAAAACTGTTTATTTTCACACGATTGCTAACGAATTGCTTTATGTTTCAGCAACGAATGACGATTCATCTTTCAGATGAGCTAGCAATTCTGTCGGAATCGAATAAGTTGGATCTGTTTCATCATAATATTATTATATTTCCACAGACCCACTCGGAGGGCGAAAAATAGGCACAGTGATAGGGAGATTTCGCTCCGATAATCGACGGGCCACGCAAATGAACAATTTTCCCCCATCTGACACGCTGTGATCGGGAATGAGTGGGAATCATTCTACCCTTTCGCGGGAAATGAACCGGCCATTTTTCCCACGAAGCCAACCCTACTCTAATCTATCTGTTCCAGTCCATGGCAATCGTGGGCGCCGTCGTCGGGTCGTGGTTCATCTTCGCGCTCGTTCCCTCAGTTTTCTTCATGCTCGGCGCGATTATGGCGAGTGGCCTTCGATCTTTATTTTTGAAATTTTTATGGGCTCTTCTGATCACTATGTAGGAACTGAAGTAGAGTTGTAGATCTTCAACAACCGGAAATACAATGCAAACATTGCTCTTCGTGTTTCATGCGTCAGTCTTATCTGTGGGACAGAAAACAGAACGAAGAGATTTAATTTCAGCGAAGCCATGACAACTTTCCATCGATTTTTTACTTATTGATAGCTTCAGCGCAAGTTAGGATTATAACTGTAATTATAAATATGAAATGGTTGACGAACTATCTCTGATCTCTTCCCCTCTCAGGTGATGCTGAGTATCGTCATCTACTCGGCCTTTCCCTACACTGAACCCCCATCGGAAGAGAAGATCGGACTGATGGCAGCCGATGGAAGGGCGTACATCTAGGCAAAAGAGGCTTAGAAACGTCTCTATTTGGCGATCGATGAATGATTTTTTACGATTTATTGCATGATAATTAATTAATTTTAATAATAAAAATAGTATAAATAGTATATGAAATACATTGGCGGGAGGACATTTCGCGTTTTAAGGATACTTAGAAATAAGCGAGAATGTACAGTGGGTGATGAAATCACGAATCGTTCAACCAGTGCAACACAGAATTTGCAATACTCGTGTATATGCAAGGAACTATTATTATTCTCACCTGTCTGGTGTCCACTAATTCGTCGTCATCGTCGACGGCGTCTGGCACGTAATTCTATGGTAAATTTCCAGAAAAAAACTTTTGCGTCGAGATCAATCGCGAGAGAGAATGTAAATTCGCGAGAGATTTGATCTTGTTCTCTGCGCTGTCTCATCTCACCCCTGTAGAACGCCGTGTCTGGCAGTGTGTCGCACCAGTTTTCAACCTGGGAATAATGCTGCACAGAGATGTTTTTGAATGTTGTGTTATATATTATGTATAATTGATTGCGAAATGGAATCTTATTAGCGCCATTCCGTCTTCAAAAATTGCAATAAAACATTGAAGCATCACATTAAACAGGTCCCGTAAAAGGTCAGGAACTTTTAGCTAGAACAACATATTTTTCTGAATTTTGTTTGCACATTTAGCCCATTGATTTATGCTTTTCAAAATCACGCTAAAAATCAAAAGGGGGTTACTACATGTTTCACGATTGACAGAGAACAAGGCTGATGCCTTAGCAGCAATAACCGTGATCATCCTCAGCTGCAATAACAGTTATTCAACATCCCGAATATAAGAGAGACTTTTTGAGTCAGTGAACATATTTGTGAAGAGCCTTGGCAAAGTGCAAAAAATCGAAATCGCCCTAAATGTGTCCACTTGTAGTTCTCAAAGAGACTAGCTCACCCACCACTTATGGAGTGATCTAGGTCACAGTTAATAAGGATTAAGCACGTTACCGTAATCAGACGAAGTTTCGATTTTTCTATTGATCTGAGCGGCACATATATCAAAAGATGTGCCGTTGCCTGCTCATCAATCTTCCAAGGTTTCATCCCAATTGAATTTAAGACCTTCGAAAAAATCGAAAAATTGAATATTTTTTCCTATTTTGAATTGTATCTTTTACTGGTGGGTGGGTAGCGAGGTTTTTTAATCATTTATTTTGTAGGTCCGTCTACTGACTGTCCATGCTGAACATACAATCAAAATTAAAAAAATAGGTTTTTGAGAAAAAGTCAACAATTGGTCAACAATTTGAAATAAAATCAGTTCGTAATACTGAAAAGCTACCGTACTCAAATACTTCGATTGGGCGCATGCCTCACTTAAAGCACTGGGAACCCAAATTTCACATGCAATCGTGTTGCGCCGCAGGGGCGATGCAGAACACCCCTTCAGATCCCCGCTTTCCTTGATTTCGAAAATTTTGTACGGTAGCTTTTCCGTATTACGAATTGATTTTATTTCAAATTGTTGACCAATTTTTGTCTTTTTCTCAAAAACCTATTTTTTAATTGTGTTTGTATGTTCAGCATGGACAGTCAGTAGACGGACCTACAAAATAAATGATTAAAAAACCTCGCTACCCACCCACCAGAAATAGATACAATTCAAAATAGGAAAAAATATTCGATTTTTTTATTTTTTTCGAAGGTCTTAAATTCAATTAGTATGAAACCTTGGAAGATTGATGAGCAGGCAACGGCGCATCTTTTGATATATGTGCCGATCAGATCAATAGAAAAATCGAAACTTCGTCTGATTACGGTAACGTGCTTAATCCTTATTAACTGTGACCTAGATCACTCCATAAGTGGTGTGTGAGCTAGTCTCATTGAGTACTACACGTGTGCATATTTAGGGCAATTTCGATTTTTTTCTCTTTGCCAAGCACATGTTCACCGAGTCTAAAAGTCTCTCATAAAAGCTTCACTCACCCTGCTTCCTTGACTGTGACTGTGAATGTGTGCTACAAAAATTAGAGATTTATTTACCAACCAAGGCAAGAGAAGTATTAATTAATCACCTAAACACAAGCACTTGATTAAGTGTGAAACGCATTTATCACAGTCACTGCCAAACTATTACCAACAAATAAAATGTTTTGAGATCAGAAATAGGACTGTACGCAAGCTCACTCCTACCTGATTAAAATTCAATAACTGCTGCTACTGTCCCCACTCTCTTACCGTAAACAGAGACATTTACAAGTTTCACGATTATGATAAGTGGGCATCTTGCATAGCAGGGCAGCCACGTTCATTGAAGGGGGGGGGAAGATACGAACACGACTGCAACTAATTAAATTATTATTTAAATATGAAAATATAAAATTAGTTTATGTGATTAGTGTATTCTGGGAACGAAACAGCAAATTTGAATTCCAGCTAAAGCCAGCATGCTGGCTAGTGTTTCATAAGAGGCTCTAATATCGAAATGAACCCGAAGGGCAATTCTTGATTCAACCTTGGTTAGAAAATAATAAAAATTGATCAGTGAGCATACCAACCTACTAGTGAACCTTTTCGCAGATTGAAGGCCGCGTCAGGCTACCGCACCCTTGAACTACCGTACTCGTTCTCTTCGCCTCTTCTAACTCACTCATTCGGCCATCGCCACTTCTCTTCGCAGAGATTCTCGATAGAAAAGAAGGCTTGGAGCTGTACTATATTCAGCATTAGCAACAGCAAACATTTTAATCTAAATCATCTAGTTATTGTTCTCCCTGGTAAGTGGATCCGTCGGATTCGTTGCCACTGTCTGACTCCTCACTATCCGCGCATCTGCCCTGGAAATGTATATCCCACCCTATAATATATTTTTTTCCCACAGACACATAACATGAGAGTATTGTCGTACCTAGCTCAACTCCAACTTTAATAATAACCATGAAGCATTATTCTCACCAGACACGTTTCCCCCAAAAATTGTCTGGTATTTTTGGGGGAAAACGTCAGAACTTTCATGACGGATTCGTAGTTATTAATCATTGCAAAGAATAACCTACGAAAAAAATCGTAACGAAAATACAACTACGAGCAAGAAACTGATGTACGAGCTCTGTCAATGTCAAAAGAGTCGATTTTCCTTTGAGAAAAAATGATAAGCTACTTCTTCACACTAAGAATCAGCTGCGAAAATTTAAGTGGATAGCTTTTACAGAAGAACAGTATTGGAGAAATATGAGCAACAGAGAATAAGAGGAATTCTTGGAATACGCAATACATAAAAATAGAAACTCCGGTAGATAAGCCGCTGAATGATTAATTATCGACATTCTTATCACACGATCACCTGTTTTCCAATTCTAAAGTTGGAGATGTCACTAAGTAATGTAAAATCACAACGAAGTTCAATTCGCAATTGGAGTTTTCTATTAAAAACAATTCCGACGGGCAACCTGGCGTATCTGAACTCAAAAGGAAATGCTAGTGCGAGTAACCACCATGCTGCCTATTGGATAATTGTTGCAAAATACTAATAATAGGATCAAAAACGCTTTTTAACCTCGATCCGTTCCCGCAGCATTCTCGAGTTGTGGAAAAAGGCGTCCACCTTCTATGCATTGGTTTCAGTCTCCTCGAGTAATTTGATTATCTGCTCCTGCGGAATTCCCGAGTCGTGACAAAATGAAAAGCCTGCCTTTGATTGCTCTTTTCAGGATGATTAGGCTATATACATGTCGACAGATAACGATCACCAATCAACTGAAACTGTAGAATGAGTACTTGATTCATTTGTGATACCTCAACACTGACAGTTATTACCCATGGCTATCGAACCATCGTGATCGATCTATTTGAAGAAATAAAACTAACATGATTTTAGAAGAAATAAAACTAACATGATTTTAGTTAGATCAATTACATTAAATAAGCTCATGCTCTCCTTAACAGATGGGTACAGGCACAGCAGGAATCTCCCTTTGTTTGTCATCAAAGACTTGTTGCATTGCTCGCAAAAGGCGCAGTTCGCACTAACAAGAGAATATCAATAGCTGAAGTTCTCCAATTTCATTCGTGTTTCACTAGCAAGACAAGTCATAAACGGCGAAGCCATTCCAATGATTGTTTTTTCTCGTTGAGCCAATAATTATTTAATTAATTATTAAAATGCAAGATGAAAATACGTCTTTCACACTTGAAAGTAATACAAGACGTAAGTAGAAGTAATAGATGCTGCTATTTCAACTAGCAGTAAAAGGCGGATGAAATGATTGCATTTCTGAAAATTAAATACATAAACATGGCGCATCGCGTATAGGAAATTTCTATTTTTATTCTTACCTGGATGACAATCTCGAATTCTTCGTCATTTTCGATGGGTTCCGACAGCGTGTCTCACCACATGTATTTGTTGATGTTGCTGTAATAAGGCGGGTGCTAGAATAATAATGACGCCGCTCGGTCGGCTACATTTCTAATAAAAACATTGAAACAGCGCACTCACCAGAAGCGTAAATCGTACGGAAATCTGAATGTTTGCGATTGTCTTTCCACACACATCATTTGATGACTTATTCTATCCAAGAAGGAATTATAAGCATCAAAAATTGGGAATAAATAATTTTTCATCCTGTCTAGAGACTCGAAGAAGTCTCGAGATCCTCCGATTGTCTCTCCCCGTCCTGGAATGCGAATATTATTATTTTGGAAAGATCAAAAGAATTGATGTGATACTGGCGACGCTCGCCAAACTCCATTTTTACTCTCAACTCTGAAACCTAAATGAAGCGAGTACAATGACTATGCTGATCCTGATGAAAAATGGGTATTTCGTATTCCGAAAAGCTAATGTGCTCTAATCCGCACGAAGAAAATAGCAAATGTAGGCTAGACGATATAGAACAAAATTAGCTATTTATTCTACAATCTTCAATCGCGGAATTATAGTCAGCGCCACGACCCCGAGCACTTGAGAACAGCCTGAAACAAGCAAGCGAAGGGGCGGAAATATCAATAAATCTAACACTATCTATCCATACTATATCCCATACTCACTACCTTACTATCCTAATTTCCTACAAGTCGAGATACCGCTAGTATGAATTCTACCAGATAAAAGGACATAATCTCGAAGGCAACAAACTGAATCGTGAAATTTAGAATTATATCAATCATTTCGGCCTTGCTGCAGCAGCGTACAGGAAGTAAATACAGGAAGCAGTGCAGCATTTCCCACCTTAGGGCGTCTCTCGATTCGAAACAGAATCATCACACACTTGGGAAACTTGTCTGAAATCACGCAGATCGTTGGGAAGAACAGGTCATCCACCTCAGATTCTAATATTTGATATATGTTTCACTCGAATTTAAGCTAATTTAAGCCACATCACATTTTCAGTATCTTTTTATCGATATGGTTACAACCCTGAAATGTGTTTTTACAAAAAACTGCGAGAAACATAACTTAGCATTTTCCAGTAATTAGTGACTCTAATGGGCCATTTATTGTCGCCAAAAGCTGAGGGTCCACTCTCTTCATTTTGCGAACTCTCTCTCTCTCTCTCTCTCTCTCTCTCTCTCTCTCTCTCTCTCTCTCTCTCTCTTCTTTTTCCCATTTTCCCACTGCGACACACGCGGTGCTTCACTTCTGCAGAATTCACCATTAGAACGCGATTGGAGCGACCATCGCTGCCCTACATGTCTCTTGTAAAAATGGTTATATTTGAATTTGTTTTTCACCAGGTAAACCCCGCGCAATCAAAGAGGAACTAATGCATGGGATTTTTGTTCGTCTGTGAAACCTCAATTCCGAATCTCGTTACTCACAACCACAAACCGCCAGGATGAACTGGCAGATAATCAAGTTCAAATCAAGTGCTGTAAACACCGTCACATGCAATAGACTGAAGCTCAGACTCACCTCCATCAACGGAGACAGCTGCAGATTCTGCACCACTAGAGTGAAATTGAGGGATAGGCCATTTAAACTATTCTACTCCTTGTTTCACGCCACAATTAAATTATTGTTGATAGCAGATAAAGCCCTACCTGATCACTTGAGAAGTGAGCCCAAACACTTGATGATAGCCTGAAACCGAAAAATGGTGGAAGTGGAGAGCATTCGGATATTTATGCTAGAAGCCAGAGTACAAAGCATTACAAAGCATATTAATATAATTTCTACCCTGTTATTGTTTTAGTTCCGGTCTATTTTAAGTAAAAACGTCAATTTTCTTTGCCATTTCGCTATTGATCGGAACGAGTGATACCTCAAAAATTCGGAATATTCATTTTATTATATTTACCAAGTAATTAAAACAAAAGCAATTCATTCTCCTTCGATACTAGCCAACCTCCTCACTGTCGCTACACTGGGAAACTTTTACCAGCGTTTACTTTTTTTCAGGCGCCTCCACGAATTCATGATCGGGGAAATGACCAGCAGGACCACTCACGAGATCCTACCATGGAAAAGCATTGATTATTTTTGTTTGTTATTCAGGAGCAATACAACTCACTAAAGATGCTCATCCTACGCCATTTCTAATCTGAAGTCTGAAACATAAGTGCCACCAGTGGCGCGACTCAAAATGGGTCACAAAGCAGACTAATTATTTCTCACCAACCGAATCCAACTATTTATTGCTCACAATATAAATATTCTCTCACTGTACGGCACAACTGAAGAGAGTCACTGCTCTCCGCTCACCTGATTGTCTGAAATGTCGATCGCCTTCGCATCGATGGAAGATGGAAATTATGATAAATAGAGGAAAGGGTTAAGAGAGGAAAGGGTTAAGAGCGCGCTTCTCAACATTTATTTGTGTGTGGTTGTATGAGATAAATGTATTTTTTGCTCAGCGACATCCGTCAATCACCCTAACTTCAAAATAAATCTGGTTTGGTCTAAACGTGAAACTTAATTTCACCGTAAAAAATATGTTTCCATTTATCCCAAGGTGAGTATCACAAAGCGTGCCAGAAAAAAAATTTCCTTTGTTCTTCGTGGCGCATTTTTCTTCAACAGTCGTTGCTGAGCGGTTGTTCGATTTCTGAATGTGGTCGAACTATTGGGGTGTCCGGAAAGTTCGTATAATGCTTCGGAAAAAAGTCAGTTCGCGATCAAATGCAGTGATTGCGCAATCTGTTTGTCAACAATGTATTGCATCATTCTGACGTTGAGTAGTGAGAGGATTTAATCAGTCTCCTAGTTGCTACATTGATTCTTGTGATGGACTCCCATCTCTACCTCCGAGCAGTTTTACTTCATTACTACCGTCTTGGCCGATCCGTGAAGGAGGCCCACTCTGCCCTGGCCCAGTCGGAAGGAGCTGACGCCCCCTCCATACCCTTCTGCTATAAGTGGTTCTCCCGCTTCAAGAAAGGGGAGTTTGGTCTCGATGATCAACCCCGCTCTGGACGCCCTCCCTCCCTCGATCAGCCTCTCGTTCTCCGCACACTGAAGCGCAAGCCCATGGCCAGTGTGCGTGAATTTAAGAAGGATACTGGTACTCCCAGATGAACGGTGTCCGATATCCTCCATCGATCTGGGAAGAAGCCGAAACTCCCACAAGTGATTCCCCATGACCTCTCCCCCGAACAGCTGAAAAATCGTGTTCAAGTCTGTCGGGAATTACTCCATCGTAGATCCAATCTTCGATGGGTCAATTCCATCATCGCTACAGATGAGAAGTGGATCACGTACGATAACCCTGCGAGGAGACTGCAATGGGTGGATGCAGATGAGAAGCCCACGCCCGTCCCGAAGAAGGAAGAGCACGGAAAGAAGGAACTCCTCTGCTTCTTCTTCTCAGTGCTCGGTCCCATCTACTGGGAGATCCTCGCCCCTGGCACCAGCATCAATGCCGACCTCTTCTCTGAACAACTGGAAGATGTCGCGATCAGAATCCTTCCCAGACTCCTGAACCAGGGCAAAATTCTTCTTCTGATGGACAATGCTCGCCCACATCGAGCGAAGATGACCCAGAAGAAAATGGACGAGCTGAAGATCGAGAGGATTCCCCATCCACCGTATTCCCCGGATCTCTCCCCATGCGACTACCACTGCTTCCGCTCTGTCTCTGACTTCTGCAAAGGAAAGAAGTTCAAGAATCGAGATGAAGTTGTGAGGGCTTTCGTGAACTGGGCGGTCTCGAAGAAACCCGCATTCTGGAAGAGAGGAATCGAGACCCTGCCCAATCGCTGGAGGGAGGTAGTGAGAAAGAAGGGAGCATACATTGGTCACTGAGAATTGTAAAGCATTGAATAAAAAATAAAAACAAAAAATTATACGAACTTTCCGGACACCCCAATATACCCCATAATTTAGCTTAAAAAAATATAAGTCCTAGGCAGTTTTCTCTGATGTGCCTCAGAGCCCTTGTTTAATTTTGGTAATTTTTCATCGCTTGCTGATTGTATGACATTTACTTAACTTTAGAAATTTACCCATTAATATAGAACTCCTCAGAGGTAAATAACGGGATATTATACCCCACAGTGGAAAAAGTGATATAGACAACTCAGATGTGATCAGACATTGCCCATTACTCGGGTCTCGAAAGTAGAGAAATGTCTAATAAGTGAACCTTTTCCATTATACCTCACATCGTACAGAAGCTGCAGCAGGGCGAAGGCATCATTATCCTTTTTTAGCAGTCTCAATGTTCGAATAATTGCATATTGAAAGAATATCCTGAAGGTCCCGGTGTATCCAATGACCTCAAATCGACTCAAGTATTAGGTTGTAACATAAGTTTTGTCCGATTTCGTGTATGAAGTTTGAGCTCGCTCAAAATGGTCATCTCAAATCACATCGGGCTAACTCAATAATGTAATTAGGAGGACGACTTGAGCATTCCCTGCATAAGTTCAGATAATATTAACTACTCAGGGTATGCGATAAATCCATGATCGTCATCAAACCAAATTTCAAAATATTTTACTAAAATTTTTTAATCGCCATTTTGCCAGGGAGAAAAAGTATGGTACAACTTCACATACATTGGTGAGAAGGACTTATCTAGTACTTTCTAAAACTGCGTCGAATAATAAGTTTGATTCTCCCCTTCCCGAATTACAAGATGGAAAATGAGTAAGATTTACTGATGGAGCTGTTCAATCGATTAGTTTCCTTGCTCCGAAATTCAAACTGGCAGTCCTTAGAATATGGGCAATAATATCTACTTCTATTCTGTCACTCGTACATTAGAAATTGTTAGGTGAACTGATCTTCATATTCCTCAAAATTTTGATTTTCAAAAACATATTTTACTTGAGAAATATTCAAAATTCCGATTTTTATGTGTCCAGGTTAGGGTGATTTTTCCAACTAAAGTACATATCACCAAACTTTTCCAAGCCACAAAGTATTAGGACAAGGGTAGCTTCAGTAAGTAATCACAAATTTACGAGCTTGCCAAATGTATGCGAAACAGGAACTCGTAAAATATGCCGATTTTAACGTCGAATTTTGGACATCGATATTTGAATAATTCCGATTTGTGACAGGAGGGTCGCACAATAACCAAACTGAAAATATATGTGTATCAGGGTCAGATATATAAATTTTTCAATATATTTGATCTCTAGGTCTAACGATGTTAATGCACGATGGATAACTCCATCTCCGTTCATGCCCAGTGGATCAGAATTCGAAAATTGGTGCGCTTTTCAAGTTGACATTTCGTGTTAGAATTCATCTCAATTTGCTGCTGTGATACACGACCATGGTACTTTCCAAAAATATGATTTCATTAGCGCTATCAATCGGACCGATAGATAGCAACTCGGAGAAATAAGTAGCCCCGTTATCAAATGCGGTGGCTTTTGCCTCGCACTGCGATCCGAATCCCGATGTTTTAGACCTGTACAAATGTGCGCTAAACAGAGTGTTGGATCACTCATTGTGCCAGAACAACCATTTGAAATTCGGTCGAAAAGGAAGGATGTTGAATATCAGAAAACCTTTTGTTACAACCTGATATAATATTAGGTTGTCTCAAAAGTTTCTGACTATTTTCATTTTCGAACATACTGACCTTCCCCGTGCTTCGGAATCTATCAATCAACTAATGGTTTTCAACAGTTGATGTGGCCTTGGGAACCCTTTAAAACGAGTGTTATTGTGGACCAATTTAATCACTAATGATATCACTGTTCACAGCTAAATTCGACATTGGTGGAAATTAATCTCAGTTTTGAATAGATTTTAATTCTTGTGAGAGCTCTGACATCGGCTAAACAAAAGCACTGTTTTAAAGGATAATGAGTGGGCTTATTAAATTTCCTAATGCCAAAGGATTGGCCTTAAACGCATACTTGATAATGGCTCTCAATCCCAGTCCTGCACCAATTACAATTTTCCAAATATACATTTGCTGGTATTTTGCAAGTGCGGATCGATCAGCAACCATCATTTGTTGATCACTCAGAAGTGCCCTTCCGTACTAGTGCACGGTTGCATTTTGGAGGATGTTCATACATCTGTTAAGAAATATGATGTTTCGAAATATTTCTGTAGAGATTTGATTGCTGAAAACTGCACTTTTGACCGTTTACCGTTTCTCAACAACGCTACAGACCAGTTTTTTTCACCATTATCTGAACAAGCAAGTTGTATTCTACCAACGAAAATGTGGGCAAATTGGGTAGGCCGCAGATATTCGAGGATCAGAGTTCATTCGAAAACACTAAAAAGTCATGATTTTTGCATGTTTTTACCTGGAAGTGCTTTTCTTGGGCGAACAACGATCAATGTTTGATTCAAAAATATTATTGTAGTCTATTACCATGTCCTTAACTATAATCCACCTTCCGTAGGAAGGTGGCGTATCCTGTCTTGAGCAAAGTCAACAGCTGAGTGAATTTTGGCAAAATATCAATTCAATGAAAGGAGTGAGATCCTACTACAAAAAACAATCAGTTCAATAAAAGTCCCAGGATCAACATCCAAAATTATATCACTATTTTCTGAAATTTCAAGAAGCATAAAAATAATTAATCTACATTATTTTGTTATTAATTCTTATTGTAACATTGTGACAGAGATGCCAAAAATAGTTATATAGTTTTGGATGTTGATCCTGGGACTTTTATTGAACTGATTGTTTTTTGTAGTAGGATCTCACTCCTTTCATTGAATTGATATTTTGCCAAAATTCACCCAGCTGTTGACTTTGCTTGCAAAGACAGGATACGCCACCTTCCTACGGAAGGTGGATCTCGGTACTTTTATTGACGCGGAGCGATTGATTTGTGTTCGTGATTACCAATTTCGGAAAGGTTCCTGAGAGGGTAGGGTATCGACATCCCTTCAAACTCAAATCCAAGTATCCATCTTTTGGGGATCTTCTGCAGGAACATAAGAGGCTAAGCCTTGAACGGATAGTGATGGGAAAGCATTGACAAAACGAGGGGCTTTTTCTATTTCTCGTGGTCAAAATTTGTTGAGATAATTGTATCATCCCCCTCCCCGTCATAATTCGTCGATTTAGGATACGACGATCCGTCCCGTCGAGAAGC
Source organism: Pristionchus mayeri (assembly GCA_036245805.1). Lineage (NCBI taxonomy): Eukaryota > Metazoa > Nematoda > Chromadorea > Rhabditida > Neodiplogasteridae > Pristionchus > Pristionchus mayeri. The sequence continues at coordinate 11,313,777 of BTRK01000006.1, forward strand.
TACGGTGCCGTCTTCAAGAAGTTGGCAATGGGTAGTATGATTACATCGCCTCATTAGGTGTTTTCAACGTGGGCAATTGTAAAGTAACACGGGTCGGAAACTTTCAACTCCCTCATCCGCCCTCTCCCCACCCAGAGAGTTCAAAAGTTCAAAACTGAAAGTACCCGTTCGACCCCAACAAACCATACCGCCTTGGGTTATTTAACACGGCGATTCCAAATATTATACTCGTTTAAACCCATCTTCGAATTTGTATTTTGTTTCCGAAAATTGTTGACAACTTGAGACGACTCGCAGTGTTTACGACCTGGCCAACAGTGAGGCGGAGGCGCGGGGAGGAAGAGGGGAGACGGAGAAAGAGGGCAAATTCGCGCGGGAAAATGTTTGACAGGTGGTAGCACCTACAGATGGAAACCAATCTTTTCGAAATTATGCTCATTGGATTCGCCGTATCAATATTAGTCTACTGTAGGCCGGTAGGAACTTGGATTTTCCATTGAGAGCTTGGATAGCCGAAAATGTGGCCGAGCTGCCAGAGGGCTCAAAATTTCGAACTTTGGAGGCCTTTTTCGCACCTTTGCAGACGAAATTTTACAATTCCGAAAAGTCTCTAGGCGGGCAACTGACTACGCTCTATTGAATGAGCTATAGCACGTCTCTCTACGACTGCAGCAGATCCAACTCAAAAAAAGTTGACGCCACGAAACCGACAAAAACTGGAGTCAGCCTGAGGCACTTCCGGTTGTGATCATCATATTTTCATATTTATCCTGACGTCAGGCACAATGGTCCTGCAGGAGGGTGACTTCAGTGTGGAGGGAATGGGGATCTTCGGTCTCAGAGCGTCGTTAGGTCAAGGGATGGGATCTTCTTTGGCTTCTCTGGTCAACTGTAGGGACGATCGTGACGAATCTCCGTTGAGCATCGAAGTAGATCATCCTGCCGCCGAACACCTGACTTGCGCCGGTTAGGAACTCACAACGCAGACAGCGGGGCTTTCTTGACGGTAGATCACTCGAGACGATGGGAATCCGTCCGTGCTCCTCCTCTTGAAGTGTACCAAGTAGGCGATACTCTCCGGGTTGCCCAAGCTGACGGGAGAGGATTCCCCAAACTAGGTCGGAAAAGAGCGGGGTCAGGGACGACCGCCCATCACGAGCGCTAGAATGGAGAAAATGGAGAAAAAATGGAGTCCCCCCCCGGTTGTGATAGAGACCTGAAATTTCGGATTTAGCATCTCTTATGTTCCTGCAGAAGATCCCCAAAAAATGGATACTTGGATTTGAGTTTGAAGGGATGTCGATACCCTACCCTCTCAGGAACCTTTCCGACTGTGGTAATTTCTCGTTTCCCGGCCAAAATTGCCCCGGCGCTTCGCGCCGGGGCTAACCATGTCGGAATGGCAAGGAGTCTAAATACACCAAGAGAAACTTCGAAAAATAAATAGTCAGAAACTTTTGAGACAACCTAATACTAAAATAGAGCTTTCCAGAACGATTTCAGAAACTATCAGCGCCATAATTTCAAGCTTTCCACGAGGACAATACTCTCCGAAAATGTGGACTGCATCTTTGGATAAGTTTTCGAGAAAATCAACCTTGAACATACCATTGTTCAGAATCGTTTTCATGAGTTCTAGTTTGCACAGATCAATAGAGCTCGAAAAAAATGAGAGGGGGTTCCTCAGGTTAAAATTTTCGCATAAAATGCATGATAACCAAGAAAATCCAGCTCAAAGTTAAGTACCAGGAACCATGACCCGGAACCGGTCCCTTCATAATGATTGTAAACAAGTGAGATTCTCAAGAGTTGTCTAATGAATTAAATAACCTATTCAATCCTCTAAAAATATCAAATGCAACTTTGTCTCCAAATCCGACAAAAGGACAATTTAGTTCGATTATTAGGCGAATGGCGTTTTATATTCTCTGCTCACGTGATTGCCCGATGTGTCGATCACATTCTGGTTCTTAGTAGATTATCATTTCATTTTATTAAAGCGTCACCGCGGTCTCGAGGTACGCCAAGACGTGACCCTTCAAATACTCTTTTTTCATAACTAAAATGTATGTTATTCCAAACATGATCAGCAACCATTGTTTAATGATACAGCGATAAACTGTGCATTGTGGAACGGCGATACAGCGATAAACTGTGTATTGTGGAACAGCGAATCACGGAATATTTTACACTGATAAAGAGAAAAGTAAGCATTTTTTTTGTAAATCAGAGATGCATACAGTTTGCCAAACTCTGATCCATAATACTCAAGAGGTGCGAGCGGAACACGTAACCACCGAGCATTCCGAGGTCAACACGGGCGCCATGAAAACGAGTCGACCACATGCTCGCATCTAATTTTTAGATGATCACACTTTCTCTCGAACATTTTGATATTTTTATTATAGAACGCGCTATGGACCGGTCGCTCGGTTCTATTTCTAACAAAAAAATTATATTGTGCACTAACCTGACGCGTAAACCATCGGGAAATGCATGATTGTTTGTGTTTTTCATCCACACCCATTAATTATTTCATGACTTCTTCTACACAAGAAGGAATTATAAAAAGCTAAATGTTGGCAATAAAATATTTCTCGTTCTGGCTGGCGACTCTACGAAGTTTTCGTGATCGACGAAGACCTGCGACTGTCTCTCCTTCCTGGAATAAGAATATTATTATTTTATTTTGATAGGCAAGATGAAACTGCCTAAGCGCTCGACTCCATCTCTAATCTTAACTCTGAATCCTAACTGTCACGAGTGACGTGACTCTGCTGAAAATGGGAAAAAATGCAGAAAAAATTAGATTTTTTAACAGAAACCTCGTGAATATCAGTACGTTCGCATAAGAATCGCACAATATTCGATAAATCCGGCACAACAAAAATAAGCACTTTGAATTTTTTTGAGTCTCTGATAGCCACAGGCACCCTCTTTCGATTTCTGTATTTGTCATGTTTCAGAAGGATTAATTTGCATAATTAATTACACTTGAAGTTGTACACTTTTTAACTTCTTTGATTCGCAACTAGGCTTAAAAATTTCCAAACATACCTAAAGAACTATTTTGATGCGATCTATCCGAATATGCTATTTATTCATGCAAAATCGGAAGTTTAAAATTTCATCAATTTTTTCGAAGATTTTTTTCTCGAAAACAAAGCCGAAGACATAGCTGGATTTTACATATATTTTCCTCCTTGATAAAATCTACCTGCTAAAAATTTTGGAAGCGATTTAATGGTTGTAATGATAGTTTTTCATGTGACTGAAAACTTTCACTTCGGCCTACTCGTTGATCAGATTCGAATGTGTTTCAATGCCACATAATATGGACGGCTGAGGATCTCCTTCAATGATGGAGCGACATTATCAAATAATCCTGAAACACATTCGAATTTGGAGAAGGCCTGGGATGAAAGTTTTCAGCCACATGAAAAACTATCATTACAACCATTAAATCGCGTCAAAAATATTTAGCTGTTAGATATCATCAAGGTTGAAAACATATGTAAAATCCAGCTATGTGTTCGGCTTTGTTTTCGAGAAAAAAATCTTCGAAAAATTGATGAAAATTTAAACTTCCGATTTTGCATGAATAAACAACATGGGCGGATAGAGCGCCTCAAAAAATGCCTAATACCAAGTTTTCAGAATTGTAGACAAATTATGCGCCAGGTGGCGAATTTTTAGGAATTTTGGGTTCACAACTTTGAGCATGATTAATTATGTAAATTATTGATTTGAACCCTTGACACGTATAGAAATCGAAAGAGGAGATCAACAGGTATCATAAACTGTTAAAATCCCAAACTGCCTATTGTGCTGTAACTGTGGGTATGCGATTCTTACGCGAACGCACTGATATACCAGATAAATTTATTTAAATTGTATTTAGTTATTAAAATGATCCCATTTACACTATGATTATTGAAGTCCTGTAACAACCCAACGAATTTTTAAACATGATTTGTCCAGTGTGAGTAGTTTCTCCAGTGTTTCATGAGATGCTCTATTGCAGAAATGAATCAGCTAGCCAATGATTCTTACGATTATAGCCAGAAAATAATAACGATGGATCAGCGAACTAACAAATCGAATATTGAGCATTAGCTGCTGGTAAGCTACTTCATGCTAAACCTTACATCAACTACAGTACTCATTCTCTTCATCCCTTCCCACTCACTCAGTCGCCCATTGCGACTTTCCACATCCCTTTTTAAGGATTCTCGATTTACAAGGAGATTGGAGACTGCAAAAGAAGGGTATCACAATGATTTTGTAAGAATGACGATACCCTTGATCCAGGCATTAGTACGCTCATAAATTCATGCGAAAACAATACCCTATCTAATCACTGAGTAGACTTTCTCAGACATTACTTGCTGAAGTAATACCGTATTCCAACTTCGTTTCTCGCTCACAATACTAGTCCTCCATCGCAATCTACCTTAAGTTTTGAGTAAAAATGTAAAAGTAGTGTATTCGATTAATTTCTGGAGACTGCGAAAGTATTGACAATATATATTTCTCATACGACTTCACGAATTTGATTTGATCCTCAAAAAAGTTCAGTAGTGATGATCACGAGATTCCATCTTTGAAGAAGCAGAGGATTGTTGTGTGTTGTTCCAAACCACCAAGACGATGAATCGACGCTTATCGTGCGGCTCCTTATTTAATAAACCAATGAAACAGCACACTCGCCAGGCGCGAAATGGACGCAAAATTTAAGGAAGAGCGTCAGAATTATGCCTGATCCCTTTTTACCTGCTCAAAAATACTGTTGTAAGATCTATTCTCTCGGTAAAGGAATAATAAGCTACTAATTTATACTAAAAACCAACTGCGATAAATTATGATGATATGGGAAACAATTGTGCGCGACCAATGTAACAGGTGTTCTTGCTGCGCAAAAAGAATCAAAAGGTAAACATTATCCATTGGTAACGATTGATAATCTATTCATCCACGGCAAAGTTCATCTGTGAATAATTTAAGATATTTTTTATACCGGATTGCGCTTGGTTATTGGAGGTGTCCACCTAACTACATGCATAATACGAGTGTGGTGTTGGTAATCACCAGGTAGTACATCGCAAAATAAAATTTAAGAAAAAATCGTTCACAATCTGAATGTTACGAAAAAAATCACACGATTCCTTGCAGATTTTTTTTCATTTCTTCTAAAACATTGAAACAGTAGACTCGTCAGAAGTGTAAATCGTTGGGAAACATTTGAATGCTTGTCAATGACTTCTTCTACTCAAGAAGGAATTATAAGCAGCTAAATATGGGAAAATACAACTTTTTTTATTTCCAATCCTTGCTGGCGACTCGAATAAGTCATCTGCATCAATGAAGTCTTACGACTGTCTATGTCCGTCTTGGAATAAGAATTTGATTATTTTGGTTTCGTAGAGAAATCTGAGATACCACGGGCGATGCTCGCGCCACTTAATCTCAGCTCTGAAACCTAACTGTCATTAGTGATGAGACTGATTGCCATGGAGAAAAAAACGCACAGCAATACACCGTGGAACAGCGAACTACAAGGAATATTCTACTACGATTATAATTTGCAAATCGGAATGATTAATGATAAAGTGCGAAGTAGATAAATAATATTTTTTCGAGGATGAAAAAAAGCTCAACATTATGAAACTCGGATCGCTAATGCTCAAAAGGTGCGAGCGGAACAAATAACCACCAGGAATTCTAATGGAAACATTCAATCAGCCTAACATGCAATTTTCTTTATGTTCGTGTCTGACTTTCGCATCATCACGCTTCAGATGCACTGTCAAACAAATGCGGCAAGCAAGCAATGTGAATAACAGAATGATGATGAAAAACACATGAAAAACTATCATTACAACCATTAAATCGCGTCAAAAATATTTAGCTGTTAGATATCATCAAGGTTGAAAACATATGTAAAATCCAGCTATGTGTTCGGCTTTGTTTTCGAGAAAAAAATCTTCGAAAAATTGATGAAAATTTAAACTTCCGATTTTGCATGAATAAACAACATGGGCGGATAGAGCGCCTCAAAAAATGCCTAATACCAAGTTTTCAGAATTGTAGACAAATTATGCGCCAGGTGGCGAATTTTTAGGAATTTTGGGTTCACAACTTTGAGCATGATTAATTATGTAAATTATTGATTTGAACCCTTGACACGTATAGAAATCGAAAGAGGAGATCAACAGGTATCATAAACTGTTAAAATCCCAAACTGCCTATTGTGCTGTAACTGTGGGTATGCGATTCTTACGCGAACGCACTGATATACCAGATAAATTTATTTAAATTGTATTTAGTTATTAAAATGATCCCATTTACACTATGATTATTGAAGTCCTGTAACAACCCAACGAATTTTTAAACATGATTTGTCCAGTGTGAGTAGTTTCTCCAGTGTTTCATGAGATGCTCTATTGCAGAAATGAATCAGCTAGCCAATGATTCTTACGATTATAGCCAGAAAATAATAACGATGGATCAGCGAACTAACAAATCGAATATTGAGCATTAGCTGCTGGTAAGCTACTTCATGCTAAACCTTACATCAACTACAGTACTCATTCTCTTCATCCCTTCCCACTCACTCAGTCGCCCATTGCGACTTTCCACATCCCTTTTTAAGGATTCTCGATTTACAAGGAGATTGGAGACTGCAAAAGAAGGGTATCACAATGATTTTGTAAGAATGACGATACCCTTGATCCAGGCATTAGTACGCTCATAAATTCATGCGAAAACAATACCCTATCTAATCACTGAGTAGACTTTCTCAGACATTACTTGCTGAAGTAATACCGTATTCCAACTTCGTTTCTCGCTCACAATACTAGTCCTCCATCGCAATCTACCTTAAGTTTTGAGTAAAAATGTAAAAGTAGTGTATTCGATTAATTTCTGGAGACTGCGAAAGTATTGACAATATATATTTCTCATACGACTTCACGAATTTGATTTGATCCTCAAAAAAGTTCAGTAGTGATGATCACGAGATTCCATCTTTGAAGAAGCAGAGGATTGTTGTGTGTTGTTCCAAACCACCAAGACGATGAATCGACGCTTATCGTGCGGCTCCTTATTTAATAAACCAATGAAACAGCACACTCGCCAGGCGCGAAATGGACGCAAAATTTAAGGAAGAGCGTCAGAATTATGCCTGATCCCTTTTTACCTGCTCAAAAATACTGTTGTAAGATCTATTCTCTCGGTAAAGGAATAATAAGCTACTAATTTATACTAAAAACCAACTGCGATAAATTATGATGATATGGGAAACAATTGTGCGCGACCAATGTAACAGGTGTTCTTGCTGCGCAAAAAGAATCAAAAGGTAAACATTATCCATTGGTAACGATTGATAATCTATTCATCCACGGCAAAGTTCATCTGTGAATAATTTAAGATATTTTTTATACCGGATTGCGCTTGGTTATTGGAGGTGTCCACCTAACTACATGCATAATACGAGTGTGGTGTTGGTAATCACCAGGTAGTACATCGCAAAATAAAATTTAAGAAAAAATCGTTCACAATCTGAATGTTACGAAAAAAATCACACGATTCCTTGCAGATTTTTTTTCATTTCTTCTAAAACATTGAAACAGTAGACTCGTCAGAAGTGTAAATCGTTGGGAAACATTTGAATGCTTGTCAATGACTTCTTCTACTCAAGAAGGAATTATAAGCAGCTAAATATGGGAAAATACAACTTTTTTTATTTCCAATCCTTGCTGGCGACTCGAATAAGTCATCTGCATCAATGAAGTCTTACGACTGTCTATGTCCGTCTTGGAATAAGAATTTGATTATTTTGGTTTCGTAGAGAAATCTGAGATACCACGGGCGATGCTCGCGCCACTTAATCTCAGCTCTGAAACCTAACTGTCATTAGTGATGAGACTGATTGCCATGGAGAAAAAAACGCACAGCAATACACCGTGGAACAGCGAACTACAAGGAATATTCTACTACGATTATAATTTGCAAATCGGAATGATTAATGATAAAGTGCGAAGTAGATAAATAATATTTTTTCGAGGATGAAAAAAAGCTCAACATTATGAAACTCGGATCGCTAATGCTCAAAAGGTGCGAGCGGAACAAATAACCACCAGGAATTCTAATGGAAACATTCAATCAGCCTAACATGCAATTTTCTTTATGTTCGTGTCTGACTTTCGCATCATCACGCTTCAGATGCACTGTCAAACAAATGCGGCAAGCAAGCAATGTGAATAACAGAATGATGATGAAAAACACATGAAAAACTATCATTACAACCATTAAATCGCGTCAAAAATATTTAGCTGTTAGATATCATCAAGGTTGAAAACATATGTAAAATCCAGCTATGTGTTCGGCTTTGTTTTCGAGAAAAAAATCTTCGAAAAATTGATGAAAATTTAAACTTCCGATTTTGCATGAATAAACAACATGGGCGGATAGAGCGCCTCAAAAAATGCCTAATACCAAGTTTTCAGAATTGTAGACAAATTATGCGCCAGGTGGCGAATTTTTAGGAATTTTGGGTTCATAACTTTGAGCATGATTAATTATGTAAATTATTGATTTGAACCCTTGACACGTATAGAAATCGAAAGAGGAGATCAACAGGTATCATAAACTGTTAAAATCCCAAACTGCCTATTGTGCTGTAACTGTGGGTATGCGATTCTTACGCGAACGCACTGATATACCAGATAAATTTATTTAAATTGTATTTAGTTATTAAAATGATCCCATTTACACTATGATTATTGAAGTCCTGTAACAACCCAACGAATTTTTAAACATGATTTGTCCAGTGTGAGTAGTTTCTCCAGTGTTTCATGAGATGCTCTATTGCAGAAATGAATCAGCTAGCCAATGATTCTTACGATTATAGCCAGAAAATAATAACGATGGATCAGCGAACTAACAAATCGAATATTGAGCATTAGCTGCTGGTAAGCTACTTCATGCTAAACCTTACATCAACTACAGTACTCATTCTCTTCATCTCTTCCCACTCACTCAGTCGCCCATTGCGAGCTTCTACTTCCTCCTTTATAAAGAAATTGACAAGGAGAATCGAGACTGCATGAGGAGTGTATTACAATGATTTTGTCAGATTGACGATACCTTTGATCCAGGCATTAGTCCGCTCAATTCATGCGATAACAATATCCTTATCTAATCACTGCTCTCCCACCAACTAGACTTTCTCAAATATTACTTGCTTGAGTACTACCTTATTCGTAATTCGTTTCTCATTAACAATTCTAGTCGATTCATCATCGTAATCACAATCCAACTATTTTTTGATGAACACATTTAAAGTAGCGCACTCGATCCATTTTTGGAGACAGTGAAAGTATTGACAATGCATATTTATATCCCAGGAAGGCCACTTCACGTAGCATTGATCCTCAAAAATTTTTTTAGTGCCGATCACGAGATAACATCCTGGAAGAAGCACAGGATTGTTTTTTGTTGTTCCAAACCACGAAGACCATGAATTGATGCTTGTCGTGCGACTCCTTCCCTAATAAAACGATGAAACAGCACACTCACCAGACGCACAATTGACGCGAGATTTAAGCATAAATTTCAGAAATGTGTCTAATACCTCTTTATCCATTCGCAAATATCGCTGTAACCAACCGCGATAAATTATGATATGGGAAAAACAATTATGGGAAACCTTTGCAAGAGGACTGTTCTTGCTGTGTACTATGAATGCAAAGGTAAAAATTATGGATTCGAAACAAATGATATGATATTTATTCACGCTGAAAGAAATCTGTGAACAAATTAATAAAGTTGGTGTTTTTTTGCATCGGATTACACAACGATATTGGAGGAGTGTGCCTAACTACATACATAAGATTAGCGTGGTGCTCGTAATCACCAGGTAGTTCATCATTTCGAAAATATCGCACGATTATCTATTGTGAACACTAATTGAATGATATCCAGTGCATGGACAAAACGAGTTTCTCTCTTTTCAGGAGGGCCGACAAAGTGGAACAAATAACCAAAAGAGTCGTTGCTAACCTGGTTGTGCGATATGTTGATCGTCATCAGGGCTGGGATTTTTTGAAAAAAAATCAAAAATTTTTTGACAAAAAATTCAAAAAACTAGATAGATCAAAAAATTTTTGACTTCAAAATTTTTTTGACATACATCTAAAGTATAACTAAATCGCTGCAAAATCGTAAAATCTCATGATTTTTGGCTTTTATGCTACAAAATTGTCCCTTACCCATACCCTGAAATAGTGCTCTAAACGTAAAACATATTTTTAAGAATAACATTTTTTCGAGAAAAAAATTTTCGTCAAATTTTTGCCTGAAATTGGCTAAAAAGGACAAAATCTAGTTAAATTTGTACATACAATCTCAAAAAAATTTTTGGCAAAAAATTCAAAAAAATTTTGATTTTGATTTTTTTTGAAAAAAATTCAAAAAATTCAAAAAATAAAAAAAATAAAAAAAACAAAAAATCCCTGCCCTGATCGTCATCAGTTTCATTACAGAGAAAGACAACGCCGCCGCGATCTCAAGGGATTATGTTGCCAGCGGAAGATCAAGAACAAAAACAAGAATCGATGTATCGTCTTCATGGCTTGGAACAACAGAAAACAATCCTCTGCTTCTTCCAGGATGGAATCTCGTGATCAGCACCATTGGATTACGATTATGATATATGACTCTAATATAGTTGTTGGATTCAGTTGGTGAGAAATAATGAGTCTGCTTTGAATCCCATTTTCCAGCGAGTCGCGCCACTGGTGATGACACTTATGTTTCAGTCTTCAGGTTAGAAATGGCGTGGAATTAGCATCTTTAGAGAATTGTACTGCGTCCGGATAACAAACACAAAAATAATCAATGCTTTTCGTAGAAACTCGTGAGAGGCACTGATGTGAGGAGCTGTTACAGTAGCTCACTGATGCTAGGATACTGTGGATATCCATACCATGGCTACGAGGAAATTAACGCGATCAGTGGAATGGCAGTGGAAGTGAGCTACATAGTGGTACAACAGTGTGATCAGGCTGCTCACTTGTACAATAATTTTCGCGCTCTCTTGTTTTGCCCCTGCTCGTTTTCTGTTCCATGATCCTAATTTGAACAGAAGCCAGCGGTGGTCAGTGATGATTCGGACGGATGTAAGTCTAACAAAAATAATTCTTCCTACAAGACTTCCCATTATTTATGATTATTTGGAGGGCTAGTGATCGCCGATCTCTTGTAGACACTCACTCCTGATAGTCATCTTTGCCTATCCTCTCGGTCCATCATCTCTCCCCCTCTTTTCCTTTCTCCGTTTCCCTCATTAACCGGCAGCTTTTTTTCTCGCATCAATTACTGGAAATTACAGATTTCAATTTTCTTGCCTTGATTTTCAGATTTTGACGGTGTGTTCAAATCTGTGAAATGTACAGATATTGAAAAAGGCACGATGGTCGCCGACTTGATATTGATAAGATCAATTTTAAAAGAAACGAGTACATCATATCTCGTTGTGAAATGATGTACTAGTGTCTTTTAAAATTGATCCTCGAACAAGTCTCTCGTGAAAGGATCAAATGACTACTTTTGTTTTGCACTGAGCGACGGTGACAAAATATTGGCTATTTTTGACTCCGACTCAAAACAGCTCACAGACAGTGTACAATCACCAGGCGCGAAAATCGAAGTTAAACTCACAGTACGAATTAGTGTCCAAGGCGTTGAACATATAAAAATATATACTATTTTTCCCGCTGTGAAAATTTAAATAGGAATTTCAACTGGAGTAAGTACGAAAAAATTGGAGAAGTCTGCTCAAAAGAAAACAAAAGGAAACCCTGATACGGACAATCACCAGGTACGCAAATAAAATTTTGAATGTAGATACTCTAGCAGATGTTCCGCTGAATAGCTTGATTGTACATCATACTATTCAATTTTTACTTCCCTCAAGAGCCTTCATCTCCATCAAACGCAAACGATGCTAACATCGCCAACATGTTTCACGTTTCAGCAGACAATCATAATAAGTGAACATCGGAGAACCGTGATTCCACTATCACTGGTTATGGTGGAATATAACCTTAACTATTGATTTCTGAACTTCGAGATTGGTAGACTTTGGAGTAGATGCGGTTCCGTCTCAGAAACATACCACGAACCCTCTGTGTGACCATTATCTAAAAAAACCTTACCGATCATTTGCATCCAACACAACTGATGCACGTTTTCTGTGAGAAATACTACTATACACTCCGACAGTACAGAGGATTGGCAAACAGTGTGCACTACTATTCAAAATGCGATTGTGGCGCTCGAAATATTTTATGCAGAGAATCTAACGGGAACAAAAAATAAATTCTTGATGTAATCTGCTTGTGCGAATCTATCTCTAATTGTAACATTGAAACATCAACTTGCGTGACCGTGCCTTGTAGTCGTCAAGCAAAATAGGGGGGCGGACAAAACCTAAATGACCAAAAGCATAAAAAATAACAGCTCGCTGGGAAGTTGAGATAGGAACTTGGGAGTTGTAGTATTGCAACCAGTATGCCCTCCTCTACATCACCATATTTAGATCTCCCAACTAGGCGATCGTGAGGTTCACTCCATATCTATGTATGGGGTTCATGGTCCAAAATTGAGAATTTGAGTGGAAATCTCTGATTAGACGAACACCAAATACCGTAGTTCATCAATACCCATGTCACTTGGGAGCAACAGTTTCTGGGGCACTGGAATACCTATTGGATACTTTATGTAGGGTTTACCTAACCCTCATTTTCCACCCAAATTCTCAATTTTGGAGCATGAACCCCTATACATAAGGAGTGAAACTCATGATCGTCAAGTTAGGAGATCTACCTATGGTTATGTAGAGGAGAGCATACTGGATACAATGCTACAACTCCCAAGTTCATATCTCAACTTCCCAACGAGCTGTGATTTGTTGAGCTTTTGGTCATTTAGGTTTTGTTCGCCCCCCCCCCCCCCCCCCCGCAAAATACACAATATGCATTTTTGTATCAGATGATATAAAAATATGAATCCACTCCTCATGTGACGCCATATAATTATTTCTAATAAGTAGAAACGTGCAGCTGTATCATTTGAGGAATGAGACCAAGTACTTGGGAACATTCAGAAACCGGCAAGAGACGGGGTTGAAACATTGTCCCACTTATTATCTTAATTTCGCAAACGGCCCAGAAGCGGATAACATACATTTTAACAATCAACTGAACCACTAAATTGAAGCGTAACTCACCACAGTCATAAAAGCAATGTGAACAGCCTGGCACTGAATCAGATCTTTACTTCCCGAAAGTGTGCGTGGCTTTCTCATCTAGTGCTGTATCAGATGCGGCGGTGTGGAATAAGCTGTTAGCCTCTCCGAGATGGACGCAGTATCTCTCGATTCGCGTCTGAGTCTTCGCAGACATGGATAAGTCGGTGGAAATTACGCGTATCACCTGAAGACAAGGAAGTAGTAAGTAAGGCAAAACGTGTGAGAAATATCTACTCGTGAATCCCAATGTTCGCTGGCCCTGCCAATCCATGGAGAGTACAATACAGGAAACTTTTTCCCGGCGTCACTTTCGAATAACCACTGACTGCACGTACGAATAATCTCACCTTCTCAACACTTTCTGCCCTGGAAATAAAGTGTAGTAATCTCTACTTATTTCACAATATTCATAGTCTAAGATAATCAAATTCCGACAACGCTCGTCCGACTTCACCGATAATCAGCACCCTGAACCATCCAGATGATTTACGCGTACTCTCATCATACGCGTAAATCATATGGAAATTTTTGAAAGACCTTCAGAAGCGTACCACATTTTTGCCTGTTCAATCAATTATTTCATTATATTCAATACACATAACTCGTTTCATTATATTTTAAATATTAAAACAATTGTTAATTCTCATGAAGAATAGACTGAGAATAAAACAAGGGGGCGACTTAAAGGGCCTCATCGATGGAAAAAGGATTAGTTTATTCGGCGAAAAACGTTCTTCGCGCGTTGGAAATCAACGGCAAGAATTTAATCGTAAAATAGGGCATGATTAATTATTTTTTTCACGAGGAGATACGAAGAAATCATCGGAAACGTCGGCGCAAGGGGAACATAACACCGGAATGGTAACGGAAATCACCATGCAGCGTCTATGAGATAAAGAAAGGCAAATAGTCAAAATAAGTTATTCGTCCTTCTCGAAGGCTCACTGATAACGTGAATGTACAGTCAGATAAGTACTAATTGGAAAATATTCGCTGCTAACCTGAGATGTCGACAACCTGCAAAAACTTCTTAGATTGGAGAAACATCTCCGCGATCTCGAGGTACGCCAAGACGTTGCCCTACAAATCAGTTATGCTCATGAATTAGATGTAGTTGATTGCAGCAAATCGCCTCGTTCTGTCGAAAAGACAAACAATCGAGCCCTGAGATGCGCTTTGTGGCACAGCGAACCACTAGTAATAACCTGGTGAGGATATTCCTAGTGGTTCGGGGTCTCCCAAGTTCAATGCAAGCACGCCGATGAAGCAAAATGAGCAAAAGAATTAGTTTTTTTCCTTGAATGCTTCCGGTGAGAATGGTTTTGTTTTACTATATTTCACAAGACTAAGCATGTGTCAAGGATCGAAGATCCTTGGTATCTGATCTCTCCCACATTATCCCGTATCCCAATCCCCTGACTCATAGTCATCTCTCGGATCAGTGATCAGTAGGCGTGGCTTCCCGATTGCCCCGGCAATCGGGGATTGAAGGGGAGTTCGCCCCGAGGCGAGACACGAGCCGGTCGTCCCTTTCCCCTCTAGTCCCCACTCCCTTTCCCCATGAAGCGGTATCTGTGAGTTATTGTGCCTATAGGTGCCTTTATAGATAAAGTATTCTACCGCTATGTGTATTTGTCCCTCACACCCCAAAGTAACTTAAACATTGACTGGTAGCAGGAGTGGTTCCTGAGTCGATGCTCAGGTTGATGTTTTTTCAATGTTTGGTTGCTTTCCTAATTTGTTTTCCCGATTTCCACTGACCTCTTGTGTATTTATGTGTAATGTGTCCCTGTTTCTTCCGGTGTGTTCTCGTCTTGTCAAGAGCTGGGCAACTCAGTTCATGTGTTTCACTGTCAACTAGCCAGTGGATGGATTTCAGGCGCCTCTCACCTAAGAATCGAACTGATTCTCAATTTTCTCGGATTAGGCCACATTGTGGAGACTAATGTTTTTCGAGATTTGGGTAGGTCTATCTCCTTAAGGGAGACCCTGAAGATCTCATATCCATATCATCATTCCCAATCCCTCGGCACCATGTCGTTAGTGTTGGTGCCTCACTTTGATCAGCATTTACACGTTTCCTGTGCAATTTTAGACAAAATGTTCCTCTGGGTGACCCCCACTCTTCTGTCGAGCTCTATCGATCTATGCAAACTAGACCTCATGAAAATGAGTTTTAACAGCGCTATGCTTAAGGCCGCGTTTCTCGAAAGTGTAGGCAAAGGCGCAAATTTATTTTTCAGAGCGAACAGAGTGTGACGAGAGCTTTAAAATGAGTGGTTAACGGTTTTTTTTCATCCAGGCAAAAACGCGCTCTGCCTCTTTCCAGTTCCGAGTTTATTTGAAGTCATTTGATTCGACGAAGACCGCCCGCTTTTTCAGGCGCAAAGCAAAATGAGGGGAGCCATTTCAAATCCATCTGTGTTTCAGAAGTTTAAGAAATATTCGGCTTGTTTAATCTGTCAGAAATGTGCGAGAAAAGTTGCGTAAAAAGTTCGCGAACTTCTGATTCTCTCCTGTTCGTGTACTCTCTCTCTTTCTCTAACCAGGTCGTTGAAAAGTTCACGAACTTTTCGACGAACTATGTTCGAAAATCATACTTTTCTTTTGTTTTACTTATTTATATAAACTATTTTTGCTTTTAACTTATGACTTTTTATAATGGCAACCTTCCCTTAGCTGGAATAGCTTCAGAATACAGCGTAGTGAAAGTAAACAGGGTTGGAGTATTTTTTTCGAAAATGGGTCACCACTTTCCCCACCCTGTAATGTCAAGCTATTCCATCAGAGGGAAGGTTGTTCTTATAAGCAGTCATAAGTTGAAAGCAAAAATAATTGATAAAAGTAAGTAAAACAAAAGAAAAGTATGATTTTCGAACACAGTTCGTCGAAAAGTTCGTGAACTTTTCATCGACCTGGTTAGAGAAAGAGAGAGAGCATGCGAAATGGAGAGAATCAGAAGTTCGCGAACTTTTTACGCAACTTTTTCTCGCACATTTCTGACAGATTAAACAGGCCGATTGTTTATTGTGGGATCATATGAAATATTTTGTATTATTTCTGAAACACAGATGAATTTGAAATGGCTCAACTCATTTTGCTTTGCGCCTAAAAAAAGCGGGCGGTCTACGTCGATTAAACTGACTTCAAATCAACTCAGAACTGGAAAGGGGCATAGTGCATTTTTGCCTGGACGTAAGAAAACCGTAAACCACTCATTTTAAAGCTCTCGTCAAGCTCTTTTCGCTCTGAAAAATAAATCTGCGCCTTTGCCTACACTTTCGAGAAACGCGGCCTTAATCATAGCGCTGTTAAAACTCACCTTCATGAGGTCTAGTTTGCATGGTTCGATAGATCTCGAAAAATGGGTGGGGGTCACCCAGAGGAACATTTTGTCTAAAATTGCACAGGAAACGTGTAAATACTGATCAAAGTGATGCACCAACACTAACGACATGGTGCCGGGGCCGTATAACTTATGATGGCTAATTCAGAAGTTGTGGGTGTGATTATACATGTCAGGGGATGTCAAAATTGGTGGAAACTTGTTTTCGATTTTTCTGCTAATCCGACACGTTGATCGATCCTTACGTGAGTAGCGTGATATATCTCCGATTGTTCGCTCCTTGATCTCTTTTGAAGATGCAAGGGCTTGAGGGACTTTTACTTCTGTAAGTGAGGGCTGTTCACGCACTTCAGAGTTCTTTGCTCGAGCTTCTGCTTTCATTGGAGACTCGAATGTACTGACTTCATTGAGGTGAGATTCGCTTGAATTCTCAGACTTCATCTGCATGTTATGTCTATCTCGGGATAGAGATTGGGGATGAGACGCAGTGAGCGATTAGGCGATCCCGCTATCTGTCTCTGGTACTCACTACTCACTGCATTCAATGAATGGACCATGCAGAGGCGGAGGCACTGGTTTCTCCGCTGCTCGGACGATGACTAATTTTTTTCAGAAATTACGTAATCTCTGGACATGCTGAAGTGGCGTATCCGATATACTCGAGGCATCTACCTTCCGATATGAAGTGAGATCAGTCTAATTGGTTCTTATTTCAGAAAAGAGTGGAAAGCGAAGACATTGCTTCCGACTTTGTATGGCTCTGAAGCCTCAAGAAGGGGAGTATAATGGTCGCTCTTCATGGTAACAACAATTTGGTGAGTGCTCACAGTGAACAATGCAAAGTGCAATTATTTCAGGAGCACACATGGTCTCAAGGGGCCTACAAGTTCGTGCGACAGGGAGATTCCCCAGTTCCGTTGCGTTGTATTCGTTGTTGTCTTAATTTAGTCTGAGAGCAGACTATTGTAAAGGGGGGAAGATGTCAAGGATCGAAGATCCTTGGTATCTGATCTCTCCCACATTATCCCGTATCCCAATCCCCTGACTCATAGTCATCTCTCGGATCAGTGATCAGTAGGCGTGGCTTCCCGATTGCCCCGGCAATCGGGGATTCAAGGGGAGTTCGCCCCGAGACGAGACACGAGCCGGTCGTCCCTTTCCCCTCTAGTCCCCACTCCCTTTCCCCATGAAGCGGTATCTGTGAGTTATTGTGCCTATAAAGTATTCTACCGCTATCTGTATTTGTCCCTCACACCCCAAAGTAACTTAAACATTGACTCATGTATAATCAACGAGGAACTATTGCATGAGTACAAGATACATCTGTGAAACCTCAATTATCTAACTTGTTACTCGTTACTCGCAACTATAAACCCACCATTATGAATTGAAAGATACTGAAGTTTTTCAAATGAATTACAATAAATGATTGAAAAGGAATGCGAACTGGGCCCTCAAGATCAGAAGAATGGAAATGGAGCAGTGGAGCCGCGCAACAACCGTCTTGACCCCCTACAACAGGAATCGTCCCCCTGGAAACCCTCGCGCACGATGGAGAGACGACCTAGTCCGATCTGGCACTCACTTGTGGAGTGCAACTAATGAAGACTATCGGCCTATCATCTTCTGAGCGTCTATCACCTGATAATATAAATTGATTGATTGAACGAGGATACTAGCAACTGAGTCCTGAACACGCACTTGGATCATTCGTGAAACTCATTTCTCACGGCAATTTCAATAATCTCATTTTAAATCAAAGTTTTGAAGATCAAGAACAAGATTAAAGATCAATCACATTTCTACCAGGTGAAAGAGCTGAGGTTGTTTGTGAAGAGTCCTGCCTCCCCTCACTCATACCGTAGGCAGACGATGAATTTCACGGTGAGATGGCTAGTAGCGGGCACTTTTACAGCAGTCAGGTTGGGGGGGGATGACAACTGCACAACCGAAATTTGCACAACAATTCACCATTAATTTGCGAATGGGCGTACCGACGTGGGAGTTGCTTCATTGTAACCAGTATGTGCTGCCCTACATTTGCATAAACGAATCTTGTTACCTGGCGAACTTGAGTTTCACACCATACCTATGACCAGGTGTTCATGGTCCAAAATTGAGAATTTGAGTGGAAAATCATTGTTAGATAAATCCCAAATACAGTGACAAATCGATACCCGTGTTACTGGGTTAGAGTAGTTAATGAGGCTCGTGAATAACGATTAGTCACGGTATTTGGGGTTTATCTAACCATGGTTGTTCATTCAAATTCTCACTTTTGGACCATGTTTTTGTGCAAATGTCGGTTGTGCAAATGTCACCCCCCCCCCCCCCCCCCCCCGTCAGGTTCATCACACACAGAAGGAACAACAGCTGTAACGAAATATTTAAAAACCGTTCTCCGTAAGAATGCAGTGACAGGACGTATAGGTGGCACAACTCGGTCAAAATGGTCGTACAGAGGTCAAACTTTGGGTACGTGACCCCAAGGACCAAAAAAAATTTTATCCAAAAGGTTGACCCGAAATATCGATTTTTGATCTACCGAAATCGATTTTCCAGATTTCCAATTTCGATGACTTGTGATAGCTCATTCGAAAGAGCATAAAAAGTTATGTAAGAAACCTAAAGGAATCCAGAATACATCAACGTTGACGTCAGGTAGAGCTCGAGAAGTGAAACTTTTCATCACTTTTGGTATATACTGACATGCATGATCATGAAGGAATGATTTGCGCACTCCTATTTTGAAATATATTGTGTATTGTTCATTGCTCAACTAAATTCAACTCTAAAAACACCATATTTTCACGGCTCATGTAGTCAGAATTTCACGTAACTCCCTTCCTTTCTCTCACTCCCTTCCTTTCTCTCTCCCTTCCTTTCTCACTCCCTTCCTTTCTCACACTCCCTTCCTTTCTCTCGTCGGGGAGTGTGACTAGCTCCCTCTCTCTCTAGACCGTATTCTCGCTTTTTTTATTCCTTCCTTTTTCCTATTGTCGATCCTTGTTCTCTCCCTTGGTAATTCTGGGGACCAAACGAGGCGCTACCATGTCCTCGCCTCAGGGAGCACTCGCAGCTAAGAAGCAGGGCGGCACGTTCCAAAATATGTGCGTGTCTGCTCTCGCTTTGGCTATGGAGGATGCTCCCTCTGGTGTTGACGCGGCCAAGTGGAAAGCCATCACCGTACTGCTCCATAACATGGCGAAAGCGCTTGAGCATGTCGCTGGACAGAACGGTGTCGGTCCCTCTGCCATCCCCCCTTCCTCTCCCTCTACCCATCCTCATAATCCGCCCATTCCCCCTCTGTTCCCCCAACTCTCTTCCTCTCTCCCTCCCACCTCATCCTCATCTCCTTCTCTCTCTGCTCCTTTCTCTCCTGCCGATCCCGTCGAAGCCCATTTGCGTGCGCGCTTGTCGTACACTACCTCTGGATTCTGACCTTTGTGCGCCCCCTTCCTTTTACTTCCTATCGATTGACACTGTGACCCCTCCACCGTCTCCTTTTCTCCCTCGCCCCGTCCCTCTCCTCTCCATCCCATACACTCCCTCGCATCCTCCCTCTCCCTCTCTCCCCGCCCTCGTCCCTCTCAATATTCCATCCCCTCCCCCTCCATTCCACCCACATCCATTGAAATGTGCTCTATTCAATTCGCGTTCACTTTGCAATAAGCTCCCCGATCTTCACGCTATTCTCTCGATTGATAAGCCCGACTTGCTCTTCGTTACTGAAACGTGGCTCTCTTCTAAGATAGTAGACTCTGAGATAATCCTCTCTTTCCCATATTGTCTCTTCCGTTCTGATCGCCCTCGCCGTGGGGGCGGAGTCTGTCTCCTCATCTGTGATCATATTCCTTGTTCTAGAGCTAGTATCCCTTCCTCCGTCTCTAGTGACATTATGGCTATTGATTTGCATTCACCCACAACCCTCGTCCCCACTCGTTTCATTCTCATTTATCGTCCTCCCTGCACAACCACTGCTCAAAACACCCAACTTTTCGATCTCATATCTTCTCTCGTTTCCGTACAGCATCAAGTGGTTGTGCTGGGTGATCTAAATTTGCATATTGATTGGTCCTCTCCTGGAGTGCTTTCATCACAGGCATCGTGCTTATTCGACCTCTCAATTGATCTAGATCTCACCCAGATGGTTCCTCTACCCTCCCTCAATAATCATTTCCTTGATATCATCCTTTCTCCTCCTGGCGCAGTAACAAATTGCTATCTATCCGCTCCTTTTAAATCATCCGATCACTCCACTATTATCTTTGATTTCCAATTTTCCGTTGAGCAGCCTATTATAGTGCAATCTTTTGATTTCCGTAAATCCGATTTTCCCGGCCTCGATAATGCACTACACGGGTTGAACTGGGAGGTATTGCTCTCTGATTTCATTGATATTTCTGATCTATATAACCGCTTCGTCGCCCTTGTAACTGAACTCTTTCCTCTCTTTGTTCCTCTTAAGAAGATCTCCCTCACCCCTGACCATTACCCTCCTCATATCAAGTCTCTCCTTGCTCACAAACGTGCACTCTTCAGTAAGATCCACCTCCGCCCGGTTCATTCTCATTTTACTCTTGTTTCACAAAAATTAGATTCGGAATTCGCAAATATGTACGTTGCTATGAGAACCGATTGCTTGCCAGCAATCATAGCCGCTCCTTCTACCGCTATGTTTCCACTCGTTTCAAATCTAAAGGCCTTTCTACTCCCTCAATCATTGCACTAGACGGTACCTTTGCGACTAGTAACTCGCTTAAGGCTGAAATACTTGCTGATTATTATACCACTGTTCACACCCGTGACAATGGTTCTCTTCCATCTCGCCCTCCTGTCGTGAC
The DNA here is from genome assembly GCA_036245805.1 of Pristionchus mayeri. Classification (NCBI taxonomy): domain Eukaryota; kingdom Metazoa; phylum Nematoda; class Chromadorea; order Rhabditida; family Neodiplogasteridae; genus Pristionchus; species Pristionchus mayeri. Next base: position 11,335,279 of record BTRK01000006.1, read on the forward strand.
CCAATCCATTCCTTTATCGCTCGTTCTTCCTCATGACGTTTCCTCTATTTTGAGAAAAGTATCCTCTTCATGCACTCTCCCCTCAGATTCCATCCCGTCTATTATTTTCAAGCATTGTTTTCGATCCTTGGCCACTCCACTCGCACATATCTTCAATTTTAGTATTATGCTCGGTGATATCCCTTCCCTATGGAAATCATCCATAGTAGTCCCAATACCTAAAACCTCCTCCCCTTCGTCGGTCTCTGACTATCGCCCAATTTGTCTCACTCCCATTCCTTCCAAAATTATGGAACGGATTCTGAAGCCGAAAATTATTCGCTGGTGTAACATCCATAAAATTATCCCTCCTGAACAGCATGGTTTCCTCAGTAAGCGTTCTACCGTTACCCAGTTATTGGACTGTACTCAGAATTGGCGTGACTCCATTGATCGTGACTATTGTATTGATGTAGCATACAATGATCTTGCTAAGGCTTTTGATAAGGTCTCCCATCCCAAGTTACTTTACAAATTGCAACTGATAGGAATTCGTGGATGTTTGCTAAAGTGGATTACAGGCTATCTCTCCGATAGAGTCTTCAGAGTGCGTATTGGAAGCTCACTCTCTTCTGAGAGACGAGTCATCTCAGGGGTGCCACAGGGCACTGTTTTCGGTCCTCTCCTCTTTTTGCTCTATACTTTCGATCTCCCTCTAGTTTTCTCTCCTTATCCTAAACTCACTTGTCGGCTCTTTGCTGATGATATCAAACTCTTCACTACTTTCGACCCCCTCTCTCCTTCTGATTCCCTCTCCCAACTCCAATCTGGTATTATTAGCTTCATAGACTACTGCATAATATGGCAGTTAGAAGTTGCAGAAAAGAAATGCAACATACTACATCTAGGCAAAAATAATCCCCGCACCACTTACTCACTATCTTCCTGCAACCTTATAGCCTCTCAATCTATTCGCGATCTAGGTGTTCATATCGATCCTCTTTTGAATTTTGACTCTCATATTCAAATTGTTTGTCATAAGGCCTCATCATTGGTCTATCTCCTCTTTCGTAGCATAGCTTGTACTATTACTGCCCCTTACATAACTGCTTTCAAGTCGTTTATTCTCCCAGTATTAGAATATGCTTCCCCAGTTTGGTCTCCATCATCATCCGGTAGAATCCGCAAACTAGAGAAAGTACAGCATCTGTTCAGTAGACTTTTGTTCTATCGCTGTTCTCGAGTAGATTCACGTACATCTATTCCTTCCTATTCTGATAGACTAGCCTTTTACTCGCTACATTCTCTTTATTCTCGCCGCATTGTCATAGATATTATTTTAGCTCTCAAAATTTTCGCAAATCTTGTTGAATTACCTATTAGTAATTTCTACACGTATAGGGCAATTAGTAGACGCCATAGTGCATTTGTTCTTCATATTCCCTCCTTCCGAAAGGAAAATTTAAGAGCCTCTTTCGCCCACAGAACATCCCGACTTCTCAATAAATTACACCTGATATGTGACCCCCTTTTATCTGTCGACACTGTTAAGCTCCATTTGTTAAATTCCCCTAACCTACTACATACCCTTGCTATTGAAATTAGAAATCTTTAGCTCTCTTTCCCCTCCCTCCACCCCTTTCATCTTCTCTTCCGCCATTCCGATACTTTCCGATCTCAAGTCAACCAAGACTCCAATAAGATATATATTGGATAGCGGCCACTCTCCCGCTCTCGAGGCCCCCTCCCCTCGAATATCTCTCTCGCGCGACTCAAATCGGAAGTGATCGTCTCCTGCCCCCCCCCCACACACCTCTCCCCCATACGTTTCTTTTCTTCTCTTCTCTTATCTCGCTCTCCCCTCTCATTCTCGCACATTTCTGTACCTGATGAAGCACCTGCGTGGTGTACGATAAATAAAAAATAAATAAAATAGTAACCGTGACTTACTTTTCAGAAATTTTTTTTCAGATTTTCGATTTCGATGACGTGTGATAGCTCATTCGAAAGATCATGAAAAGTTATGTAAGAAAGCAAAAGGAATCCAGAATCCATCAACGTTGACGTCAGCTAGAGGTCGACGAGTGAACTTTTTCATCACTTTTGGTAGATCATGACATGAATGATCATGAAGAAATGATTTGCGCAATCCCATTCTGAGATATATATTGTACTGATCATTGCTCTTCAAAATGAATCTCTAAAAACACCACATTTTCACGGCGCCTGTAGTCAGAATCTCACGCATCTGTGACCTACTTTCAGAAGAAATTTTTGAAACTTCAGATTTCGATGAGGAGTGTTAGCTCATTCGAAAGAGCATAAAAAGTTATGTAATAAACCAAAAGGGATCCAGAATCCATCAACGTCGACGTCAGCTAGAGCTCGAGAAGTGATAGTTTTAAACACTTTATATTCTGACATGCATGATCATGAATCCGTGAATTGCTATTTATTTCCTAATTGGTATTGATTGACAAAGCTCAAATGTGTATGTGAAATTGAGAGATATATTCAAACCTCGATTCAAACGAGCCATGGGAGTTGAAATGGCGTCGTTGGAATCTACGTAAAAAGAGCTGTCGAATTCTTTTTTGAGCGTATGATTTGTTTGCGAATGAAGACTGTGCTCCACTTGTCTCGCTTTTGCGGGGAAAAGTGTCATAGCCGAGTGGGCGGAGCTTGCGGAGTCTATGTATAGGAGAGACGACTGAGCCCATATTTTCAGCAATAAACTATATCCGATATCGCGTTGTTTATATAATGTAATATATCTCTCAATTTCACATACACATTTGAGCTTTGTCAATCAATACCAATTAGGAAATAAATAGCAATTCACGGATTCATGATCATGCATGTCAGAATATAAAGTGTTTATAACTATCACTTCTCGAGCTCTAGCTGACGTCGACGTTGATGGATTCTGGATCCCTTTTGGTTTATTTCATAACTTTTTATGTTCTTTCGAATGAGCTAACACTCGTCATCGAAATCTGAAGTTTCAAAAATTTCTTCTGAAAGTAGGTCACAGATGCGTGAGATTCTGACTACAGGCGCCGTGAAAATGTGGTGTTTTTAGAGATTCATTTTGAAGAGCAATGATCAGTACAATATATATTAGGTTGTTGCGAAAGTCTTGTCGCGTGCGTAACTACACCGATTTCGCTTCTCTGGAATTTATGTTGTCTGACCTCATAATATATGTTAGGTACATACATGCGCACCATAGCCATGTAGTTATCCCTAGTGAAGCCTCAATAGAAAATCAAAAAATTTCACGAATTTTATTTTAAGTGAAAAATGTGATAAAAATATGTTCCAAATTTATCACAGCCTAAAAACAACTAGCGACTTCTGAAATATTTCTTGTGAAATGATAATAGAGGAAGGGTTGCTTGTTCAGGTAAGCCCAATAGGCCTGCCATTTAAGTCGGCTGCGATCACTAATTTTGTCAAGTAGGGTAGTTTTCGTCATAAAAATTTGAGGATCTATATTTTGAAAGGCGAATTTTGCCGGGGAAATATTTCACCAATCCCAAACTGAAATAGTAAGTCAACCACGTTACATATTATGTTTTTCAGGCTGATATACATTCCCAGATCCATCTAACCGAAAATGAGACGATAAAACGTGTATTCGATATTTCTCATCCAAGCTTTATTTCGAAATATGTTAAAATTTTCAGAAAGGCATTTGTGCCTCGCTATATATTAATGAGCCCTGGTAATGCATGTGTCATAAGGTTTACGAATATGTTATGCGTTTGGCCATATCACTCTTTTCCGAGTAGTAGTAAACGTAGAAACGAGCATGTCGGTGATATCAGTATGCTGTGTTTCGTCTTGCACTGTTAATTTCTTCATGATCATTCAGCTGCGGAGTAAGATGCGCTAGAAAGAGTATCGATTACCTCTTCGATAGTATTTAGTTACATGATATCGAAAGCTGAAGTAAGGACTATAGGCGCTACAATGTTCAAGCGCTATGACGCGACAAGACTTTCGCAACAACCTGATATCTCAGAATGGGATTGCGCAAATCATTTCTTCATGATCATTCATGTCATGATCTACCAAAAGTGATGAAAAAGTTCACTCGTCGACCTCTAGCTGACGTCAACGTTGATGGATTCCGGATTCCTTTTGCTTTCTTACATAACTTTTCATGATCTTTCGAATGAGCTATCACACGTCATCGAAATCGAAAATCTGAAAAAAAATTTCTGAAAAGTAGGTCACGGTTACGTGAAATTCTGACTAAAGGAGCCGTGAAAATATGGTGTTTTTAGAGTTGAATTTAGTTGAGCAATGAACAATACACAATATATCTCAAAATAGGAGTGCGCAAATCATTCCTTCATGATCATGCATGTCAGTATATACCAAAAGTGATGAAAAGTTTCACTTCTCGAGCTCTACCTGACGTGAACGTTGATTTATTCTGGATTCCTTTGGGTTTCTTACATAACTTTTTATGCTCTTTCGAAGGAGCTATCACAAGTCATCGAAATCTGAAATCTGAAAAATCGATTTCGGTAGATCAAAAATCGATATTTCGGGTCAACCTTTTGGATAAAATTTTTTTTGGTCCTTGGGGTCACGTACCCAAAGTTTGACCTCTGTACGACCATTTTGACCGAGTTGTGCCATCCTACCTGCATTCTTACGGAGAACGGGTTTTAACACATGTATCACGAGTCGATGAAGCAAAATCAGGGCCTTCGCGAACAATTTTTTCAAACCTATTCAAAATCGACCAAACTAAGGTAGAACACTACTCTAGTAAAGAGTTTTTGAAATATTAATGCCATTTGTCCCAGAGCCGGCATTTAGGAATTCTCCGGTTTTGGACCCGGAAATACAGTATATCAGCTCCCAGATGAGCTACAGAGATGGCACTGTGCTTAAAAAACGTAGAAAATTATTTTGAGAAACTTTCATATTGAATGCGTAGCATGAAACTCAAAAATAAATTAATTGTATCTAAAAGTATGCTTTCCAAACAACATAAAAATTGTTTTTGCCATAATGTAGGAGACTTCCTGGGAATTTTATTACTGATTTTGAAAGAACATCTTCCGTTACATATAACAAAAAAAAAAATGGCAAAATGATATGGGCTCTCATTTTTTGCATTCAATGTGTAGTAGTCGCAACTTCAGTTCTGAAATACCAAAAATAATCATTCCAGCTTATTATATTTCACTCCCCGATACTTATTTACGATGTTTCCAGACCGTTAACGTTAAATTAATTACCGTTAACGTTAAATTAAACTTTTGAAAAATGCGGTTTTCGCAGCCTCGAATGAACACGAATTCAGCATTGAAAACTTACAATTTATAAACATGGCACGGGCATTAACAGTCGATTGTTATAGTATATGCCACAGTCAACGAAATTATTGCCAAGTGGAACCACCTAACGTTGTATTCTTTTCAAAATCTTCAGACAAATATAGCTCCAGTGAAGGTTCGCATTGAGATAAAATTATTTTTTGATCATATTATTAAGAATATCGGTGCAATTACATCATGCAAAATACGCTCGAGGGCAGTTGAACCTGAAAAACTCTGAAAATTGCAACAATTTAAATGTTTCTGAAAATCAAAATTTTTAAATTTACATTTTTTTCAGACTTTATAAATTGAGAAATATGAAATGTTTTATAGATTTTCAGACTCGCCTACCCCCAAGCGTATTTTGCATGATGTAATTGCATCGATATTCTTAATAATATAATCAAAAAATAATTTTATCTCAATGCGAACCTTCACTGGAGCTATATTTGTCTGAAGATTTTGAAAAGAATACAACGTTAGGTGGTTCCACTTGGCAATAATTTCGTTGACTATGGCATATACTAATAACAATCGACTGTTATTGCCCGTCCCATTTTTTAAATTGTAAGTTTTCAATGCTCAAAATCGTGTTCATTCGAGGCTGCGAAAACCGAATTTTTCAAAAGTTCGAAATTTCGAATTTCTCAAAGTAATTTAACGTTAACGGTCTGGAAACATCGTAAATAAGTATCGGGGAGTGAAATATAATAAGCTGGAATGATTATTTTTGGTATTTCAGAACTGAAGTTGCGACTACTACACATTGAATGCAAAAAATGAGAACTAGAGCCCATATCATTTTGCCATTTTTTTTTTGTTATATGTAACGGAAGATGTTCTTTCAAAATCAGTAATAAAATTCCCAGGAAGTCTCCTACATTATGGCAAAAACAATTTTTATGTTGTTTGGAAAGCATACTTTTAGATACAATTAATTTATTTTTGAGTTTCATGCTACGCTTTCAATATGAAAGTTTCTCAAAATAATTTTCTACGTTTTTTAAGCACAGTGCCATCTCTGTAGCTTATCTGGGAGCTGATATACTGTTTTTCCGGGTCCAAAACCGGAGAATTCCTAAATGCCGGTTCTGGGACAAATGGCATTAATATTTCAAAAACTCTTTACTAGAGTAGTGTTCTACCTTAGTTTGGTCGATTTTGAATAGGTTTGAAAAAAATTGTTCGCGAAGGCCCTGATTTTGCTTCATCGACTCGTGATACATGTGTTAAATTAACTTGCTGGTGAAATCATGCAACATCTCAACAATCATAATTGTGCAAACAGGTGAGCGGTTTCATGAGATGGTCTAATGCAGAGATGAATCCGCAAGCCAATGATCGATCGATTCAGCTTAGATGGAAAATAAACAGAATAAGTCACCGAACTAACTGACCGATTCTTGCCTCATTTTTCAGCGGAACTTTCTACTACCATACCCCACTACTTCCATTCCCTGCCCTCTCACTCACTAAATCGCGAATTTCCACGAATGTATTCGACAGGGACTTGAGTAAATGGTGACGAAGTGCAATGATGACATGGAACTAATAATACGAAAGCAAGAACCGTAAATTCCCGTATTAGCTAGACTTTCTCAATAGTTATCCTTCATAATAGAATAACATTACACAACCACGACAGCAAAATTGGCGTATCTGGAATATGGTAAAGACGCTTCCTTCTCCCTTTTTTTGCAAACAAAAATTGAATTTTGAATTTTTTCGCCCTGGTGACTCAAGAATTCATTGCGTTCGGGGAAGGCCATTCGACAGTGTCTCACAAAATCTATGTGTGTCTCCCCTGCGCAAAAGTCAATTAAAAGTTTGATCCAGCCTTGAATTCAAGTTGTACTGCCTTGGATCCAACTTGTAAAGTCATTTCAGCGTAGGGGGAGGCACCCAATGATAAAACAGGGCTGATTTCAACTTGGGAGACTCCTCTTGAGATGCTCGCCTGCACCGATGGGGATAGGCGCAGCAGCTGCACTGCATCTCCATTACCCGATTGTGGGCCAACAGAGACGTTTCGCTCTCCTTGAAAAGGCGCAGATCGCTCTAAAAGTATACGGACCGCTAACCTGAGGAGTGTTAGCAGTTTTATCGACTGTTTCCTCTTTCTCTTCTCCATTATCCATCATATCACAAGCTATATAATCCAGGTCTCCCAAATTGTTACTCTAAAATATTTTAATTCCATTTGAAACACGGAAAAAACTGGCACATAAGTATTATTTATGATATTTTATAATGGCAAACCATGTCCCCATTTAGCATCGGCTCCTTAGATTCGAATTCATCTTCATGGAAGTAAGGGTCGAACTTCTGAAATTATTTTTCGAATTTGAATCGAAGTAAAATCACCTGATCATCGTCTAGTAGCGGAGCATCAACAGGCTCGTCCTTTAGTTCCTTCTGAAATGGAAGAGCATTGAGAACGGAATACGTTGGTCACAATGCCACAATATCTTAATTTGCAAGTTCGTGGGTAATCATGATTGGAAAATAAATACAACTAAACATAGAGCAATATATTTTGTTAGGTGCTCTTTACACTTGGTATTTCATCAGTGTTTCAGATATGGTGAATAAGAATAATCACATTAAAATTTAGAAGAACCAACCTCGTCGTTCAGAATGTCCTCCTGTTTGATCTCATCTCCGATTAAATCCGATCCAAATGGCTGAAATGATAGTATGCTATCAAGCAAATAAACGATTGGTTCAAGAAGCATGAATATATCAAATAACTAACCATGTCATTAGTTTCCATTTCTCCATCCTTCATCACTTGTCGGAATATTTCCATTGCAGATTTCTGTAAATTTCAAATGAGTAAGAATGTAAAAAATATATGATTCAACCTTATTCTCTTCAGGGATTGATTGAGATGATTCGACCGGTTCATCTTTCATCCTCGATTGTAAATTCGTTGTGCAAGTCAGGATCTATAGTTTACTTTGCTTTATATTATAACGCTGATACAGATTTTCTCTTACCGTAGAAAGTCGATCAATAGAGTTAGTGGAGCACATGCCAGAATTATCCATCAAGGCAATAGAAGTGGGAAAATTGTTCTGGAGCAGAACATAATTTGAAAATATTAAATGAAATAACTATTCACAACTTGACCAGTTCACCTCAACAGTTGGTGCTTCCCCAGCAGGTTTCGTCTGATATCTCTTCTCAGTCAAGTGTTGAAGAGTCAGATGAACCGATTCCATCATTCCGTACATCAATGAACGGATCGAACATTCCCTAAATACACACATATTTCAAAAATAAATTTTCGGATCCTAGAAAAAATTGAATATAACTATCTCACTCCGCATTCTCAAACTCCAAGCTGTAACTTCTTTCCTGTCGAGAGAACCGAGAGCTCTTCGAATATGCTCAAAAGAGAACATCTATTTATCGCAATTCTTGAATAATTGCCAATCCCCTCCCTTTCCCCTCTGCCCCATTCATTTTTTGGTATCTCTCCCTGATTTTCGATCACACAACCCCTTTGCAATGGGGGATGGGATGAGAAATGATAGGGGAGGATTGGGGGGTAGGCCAACTATCCAAGAAGTGCTAATTGGCAGCACGCACTCACGCAGTGTTCGGAATTCTTGAGAATGCGAATTATCGAGTCAAATCCCTTTGAAATCACGGAAATCAGTGGATCGTCCGATCGAAGGGAGAACTCGCAAATCTAAAAAAATAAGAAGAGTAGAAATGGACAAAGTTCAAGGAAGTAGTACATAGATGACGATTAGTTATAAATTTTTAAGTTTAAAATTAAATATTATTCTAAAACACATTAATGATAAGATGCATGCTCATTATTTGCATCACTGAAACGAAAAAATTCTTCGTTTTAAACAGCTTGCAGAAAAAAACCAACCTTTCTCTTCCATTCCTCGGCAATTGCTAAAGACTCGCCATTTACGCCCACTGAAAGAAATATCATAGTTTCGGGGATAATAGAAGGCGAAATGAAAGCTACACGTACTTTTCTCTCCCGTCAAGTGAGTCAGAGCAAGATGGAGAGACTCGATTTGGCCGTACATCATGGAACGGAGTGACGGCTCCCTAGAGAAAGTGAATGGAAAGGACTTATATTGTTCAGTGGTATGCGGCACCCATACAAAACATATAGGGTTGGCATTTTGATTCTCTGAGACCGCGCTCCCTCGAAAATTAAAGAATGGAATGATTCTTCAATTCCTCTCCCCCAATTTTGCATAGAATCGAGCGATTCCCTGTTTTTTTGATCAGAGAATCCAGGATTCTCTAATTAATTTGTGAAAGACAAGTTAACCACTTGTAAAACACATTCGACAAGCGACGACTGTTCAAAACAAAATATACATCGCTTGTGAAACACATTTAAGAAGCGATTAGTTTTATAATATAAATAATGTAGTATATTTAAAAATATTCCAACCCATCTGCAACTTTGTAGGCTCGAAGGGACCATTATGAGATACTTAAATTTAAAATTTGAAGAAAACATATTAATTTTGAACGAAGTTACAGCCTTGAGAATCCGGGATACTCAGAATCCGAGATTCTCAGAATCAAATGATTCAGTGAGTGAGGAATCATTCGATTCTCAGAATCCTCAAAGAATCAAAATGCCAACCCTAAAAACATAATATAAATCTGCAGTACATCCTACTCCTAACACATTTATCAGATTGTTTGTATTTCCGTAAGTCCGCGTAAGTGTTTTCGAAACTAACTCAGAATTCTCGAATTGGAGACAATTTGAGCGTTCGAGATCGAGCGATCGTAGAGCCCTTTGAATGCGCTGCAATTACATTTCGTTAACTTAAGGTTGAATCATTAATACAATATTATTATTAAAAAGCTAACGCAAGGCTCGGAATTCTTCATAATGATTGCCATCCCTTCCAAAGCTCTTGAGAATACACAGGCAAGACAGTCGACTGATTGGAGAACTGACAGGTCTGGAATAGAATCAGTTACGACAAAAAGTGCGAGCTATAACATTTATCATCTCAAAATAATATCATTATTCAAATGCAGGATCAAGAAAGTAATTTTTTGTCACGGAACAAATGAAGGAACTTATGTAGATAGTATTTATGGTTAGAGTTCCAAAATACGAGGTGGTTTTTTTTGCACATTTCTCAAGTAGTTTCGAATTAGTTCAATGCGTTGTACCATTTCAGCAAAATTGAACGTACCAGGATATAATTTTAGGAATGAGATGGCAGATCCCAGCAGTGCATAATATTATTTCAAAAATTAAAAAACTAAAATATCACACGTTATACTGTGAGAACAGAACTTTTCACGCCTTTGTTTCATTTCGAGTTACTTTCAGCCATAATCTAGCCGTGCTAAAAATAGATAAGAGAGACTATCTGAGTGAGTGAACATATGCTTGGTAAAGTTGGAAAAATTTAATTCGCCCTAAATGTGTATATGTGTAGTACCCAGTGAGCACAGCTCAGGCATGGTATATTTAGCCCTCTAGGTGGCACGCTGAGAAGTGCGCGGCACTTTAGTCGATAAAGGTAAATTTTCGAAATTTGTCATTTCGCTATCGATCGGAACGAGTGATACCTCAAAAAATTCGGAATATTTATATGATTATGTTTACCAAGTTTCATCCCTATCGGTTCTCAAATCTTTCTGAAAATTCGAAAAATCGACTATTTTACGTAAATTTTTTAATACAGCTCTTTCAGCAGAGTGGTTTGGGACCGTTTTTATTTCTGATTCTTGTAGTACTAACTGACCACTAGCTATTGGGAGAAAACAATGAAAATTAAAAATAGACCTTTTGAGAAATTCGTGGTCAAGCACTGAAAAGTTGAATAAAGTCAGTTCATGATACTGGTCCAAGGCCTACCGTATCCAAATGGAATATGAGAACGAATGTTCTGGAGTTATCCTACACGGTGTACTCGATGAGGGAAATCCACCAGCGTCATCAGAATTTCGATGCGCATCCGCGCGCGCCAGAGCGCTGACGCGAAAATACTACCGTAATCTCTCGATTTTTTAAACATCAGCGCTCTGGCGCGCGCGGATGCGCAACTAAATTCTGATGAGGCTGGTGGATTTCCCTCATAGAGTACACCATGTAGGATAACTCCAGAACATTCGTTATCATATTCCATTTGGGTACGGTAGGCCTTGGACCAATATGATGATCTGACTTTATTCGACTTTTCAGTGCTTGACCACGAATTTCTCAAAAGGTCTATTTTTAATTTTCATTGTTTTCTCCCAATAGCTAGTGGTCAGTTAGTACTACAAGAATCAGAAATAAAAACGGTCCCAAACCACTCTGCTGAGAGCTGTATTAAAAAATTTAAGTAAAATAGTCGATTTTTTCGAATTTTCAGAAAGATTTGAGAACCGATAGGGATGAAACTTGGTAAACATAATCATATAAATATTCCGAATTTTTTGAGGTATCACTCGTTCCGATCAATAGCCAAATGACAAATTTCGAAAATTTACCTTTATCGACTAGAGTGCCGCCCACTTCTCAGCGTGCCACCTAGAGGGCTAAATATACCATGCCTGAGCTGTGCTCACTGAGTACTAAACATATACACATTTAGGGCCAATTCAATTTTTTCAACTTTACCTAGCCTCTGCACAAATATGTTCATTCACTCAGACAGTCTCTCATAAAAGTAAAAGAGCGAAAATGAACGCGAAAACTACAAACTACAACCGAATAAATCGTTCCATTTGTGTTGTCCAAGAACTGAACAGGGCCATATTTTAGGGCGCACGCAACATGACACAACGGACGACGAGTTCTGTTCTCACAGTAATAAAAATGTAAATTTTTGCAAGGAATTGAACTAACTTGAATTCGTTGCAATCGTCCAACTACTTGAGAAATGCGCAAATGGGTAAAACAACCCTCTTATATCCTTGAGAATATTTGAATTTCCGATCGTGCCTGATCAAGCCCGCTCTCTTTTTTGCATACTTTCTCGCTCCTTTTGCCTTGATTTAGCAGCTTCGAATAATTTCAAGTGTGTTGTGTAACTTCAAGGGAAGAGAACACACCTTTATCTTCCATTCTTCCACAGTCGAGAGATGCATCTCTGCAGACGCCATCCCTGTTTTAGCGATTCGTTGCGATGAATAACACAAGTGCGTAATCAAAATATATTTTATATATCACCCGGAATGAAACCAGATTCAATACTACTTTTATATGTAAGAATTATCTTGAAGATTACGATAATATAATATTATGTAGATTGAGCGAAATCTTTTAAATATTTACAGCAGATAAGAATAACTGCATGCTCATCGATATCATATTCGAGAGTTCACAGCATTAATTTATTAAAAGCAAGAATAACAAACAACGGATGGTAAAATAAGCAGGACGATTTGCTAAATAACTGCAAAACTATCAAGCATTCATCGCAACTCGAATACTCGTGTATGTAAAATCACACAGAACCTGCACAAAATTACACCGTAACATTCGATCGAGGAATCGGGATAAAAATTCAGAACAACAGCACACTATTAGACGATATCAGGGACCCTGATTCAGGGTAGTTCAGCTGAATGTTTTGAAAAGGGGATCGATAAGGAAATCGATAATCATCCAGAAGGCTGCTGCGATGGACCCGAGGAAGCCGAGTTTCCATCGACGAGACTATCACGGAAGTAAGCTTCGGCCCTGAAATCCATGGGTTAACACAAGTAAGTTCTATAATATCAATCAAAGCAATATAGTTTAAATGTGGGAAGTTGGGTACTTGATAAAGAGTCGTAAAGTTTCAGGATGAAAAATGTAGAAACAACAGAAGTAATGTTAAGCGCGCAAATACATACAACAAAGGAGACAGCAACGAAAAAATGGCATTTGGTCAGATGAGAAGCCACCGGAAGAGAACCAAATATAATACGTTTTGACAGTGTGGGAACCTAATGTGTACATACTTTAAAAGGGAACTTATTTGGTTTTAGAAGGGTATTTTTTGGACGAATCTCATCAGACCTAGTGCTGAAAAAGGGCGAAGAAGCCGAAATGCTGACCTGAGATCGTTCGTGGCCTGTGCTCTTATGAGAAGTACGTCCTGTCCAGCGATGGCGCTTTTGAGTGCTGCCACCTACAAGCAGGAATGCATTCTTTATTTATGATTTAAATTAAGCATCTTGTTTCAGGATAAACGAATAAACAATCCAAAAAACATCTTTTAAGCAATACTATGCGAATCTGTCTGCAAATCTGAGTTTAAAATTAAAATTCCATTTGAAACCCCGAAACGAAAGGTCGTTTTCTATGGGGGTTACCCATAACTCCGAGAAATGCCGTACAAAATGTAATGCTATTTATTAAATGGCTAACTCGATCATCTTCGGCTGCTGATACGTTCTCCAGCTGCCACTCGACGGACACCTACAATTTCGAAATTGAGTAAATATTTCATCATTCAGCACACACTTTCGATTTCTCGAACCAGAAAGAGAGACTCGCAGAACTACAGTATATGAGAGACTTTTCGACTCAGTGAACATTTGCTTGGCAAAGTGCAAAGCTCGAAATCTCCAAAAATCTGCCCACATGTAGTACTCACTAAGACTAGCTCACCCACCACGTATGGAGTGATCTAGGCCACTATTAATAAAGTTTAAGCATGATACCGTAATCAGAAGAAATTTAGATTTCGCTATTGATCATAACGGGGTATATCTCAAAAGATGCGCCGTTGCCTGCTCATCAACCATACAAGATTGCATCCCAATTGAATTTCAACCCGTCGAAAAAAATCGAAAAATCGAATATATTTTTCCTATTTTGCATTCTATCAGGTTGAGCATAAAGTTTTGCGCGATCTTGACTAAAGTGCATCCTGACATCTACCATCGTTCGTTGTTGCCCAATCAACTCAGATCTGTTAGTGCTAGATAGGGGCATTTATACTCTCTTTAGCGCACACTATCATAGATCTGACCGACCAAAGGAAATAAAACAGCGATGCAGCAAACTTCATGTGGCTAACCAACTACATCACTTTTCAAAGGATTATAATTTCTTTTAGAACGGAGATAGGACCCTATGTTAACCACAGTTGTAAAGCATGACAGGCATATATTGCACTGGTAATGTTGAGACTGATCAGCCATAAAGGGCCTACTAGAAATAAGCGAGGAATCAGAATTTGAGTTTTCATGACGATTGTCAAGATAAGTTTTTGGGGTACTGTATCTGTACCGATAGTTCTTGGGGTTTCAATTATTTATGAATGTGAACTACCTTTCTAGTACAAGCCAAAATTACATTTGGAAGAGAATGCGTATCTCCATTCATGAACAGGGTTTTTCGGGGTTTAGGTGTCCAATTTTGAACATCAAAATACACACTTTTGACGATTTTGTGCTAGCCACGTGGTTTAAAGGGCGGTTCTTTCGTGCTAAAATTAACGAAGAGCCCTTACCCTATCACTCACTAATTAGGAATATTGTGGAGGTCGCTACTTTTTCTAGGGTGAGCCGTGCCTGAAGACCCTCCATATCAGCGTTTTCGACATTTTCAGTGAAAAATAATTCAGGTGCAAATGTCACTTCTTTAAATGAGAAAGCCAAGTGGGCTCTTAAATATCGTTGCAAAAGAGAACCCTGTTGGTAGTTATAACAGCGCCCATAGGTCAGTCTCGTTAATCCGCGAAACAGATGATTTGTTTGAGGGAACTCTGATTTTTCTAAGTACCCGTGATTCATTGACCTATACGAAGCGTATACTGAATTCCACAGCTCTCTCGTTTTGTTACTAGGTAGTGCACGCCTCGGGCTTCTGATCAAACTTGATGAGCTTCTATCGAAAAATTCCTCGGCAAAGTACAGCAATTTAAAAGAAAGTCAATATTTTTCTGAAAAATCCAAAGTTATGAAGGCTTTGATTTCTCGCAAAGTAGATATATTTGCTCTAGTTAAAATATATTATTCTAAAGGTTGAACATGTCCCTATATATCGACATCAGGACAGCAGATGGTTATTTTCGCAAACGAAACTGCGCGAACTCAAAGTTGATAGCCAAAATCGCGCAAAACTTTATGCTCAACCTAATATCTTGTTCTGATGGGTGGGTAGATACGTTTTTTATTCCATTATGTTGCAGTGCCGAAGACCTACAAAGTTACGGAGTTATCCTGCATGTTGTACTCGATGAGGCAAATCCACCAGCATCAGTCGAATTTCGATACGCATCCGCGCGCGCAAGCGCGCTTCAGGTAAAAACTATCGAGGGATTACGGTAGTTTTTCAACATCATCACACTGGCGCGCGCGGATACTAATCGAAATTCTACTGATGCTGGTGGATTTGCCTCATCGAGTACCACATGCAGGATAACTCCAGATCTTTCGTTCTCATGTTCGTTTGGGGTACGGTAGGTCTTCGGCGTTATCATGAACAGACTTTTTTCAAAAATTTTGAACTTTTTTGCCATTTTTCTCAAAGACCTATTTTTTGATTTTGATTGTACGCTCAGTGTGTACAGCCCGTAAACTGCACTACAACATAATGGAATAAAAAACGTCTCTACCCACCCATCAGAACAAGATAGAATGCAAAATAGGAAAAATATATTCGATTTTTCGATTTTTTTCGACGGGCTGAAATTCAATTGGGATGCAATCTTGTATGGTTGATGAGCAGGCAACGGCGCATCTTTTGAGATATACCCCGTTGTGATCAATAGCGAAATCTAAATTTCCTCTGATTACGGTATCATGCTTAAACTTTATTAATAGTGGCCTGGATCACTCCATACGTGGTGGGTGAGCTAGTCTTAGTGAGTACTACATGTGGGCAGATTTTTGGAGATTTCGAGCTTTTGCACTTTGCCAAGAGTCTTCACAAATATGTTCAGTGACTCAAAAAGTCTCTCATAAGTCGACCATAATCTAGCCAACGGTGGAACTACAACGAGCTGATTATTGCCATGAGCTGTTGCCAAAATTTATGTGTAGTGTAAAAATCAACCGTAATCAATTGTTTCCAACCTTAGCGAATTCCGCACTCAGATCGACGCACGCTTCTCGGAACTGCAATTTTATTAATTATTTCGGAACTAAAGCTACAGTCTCTGCTCAAAAAATCCATGCTGATGATACGAATGGAAAAAACAGCAAATAGGGAATGTTAATTCACAGTGTTACAATCCAACCTATTCTACTCGTAAAAATCTGGTTTCCCTTTTTGGGAAATTTTGTACAATTTGGATGCAGGTTTCACGAGCGATATATAGATGAAGATCTGATAAAGCGCACAATATATCTTCAAGGCAATAATGGCAACTTAACCAAAAGGGGAACACTAAAAATAACTGACGTCTTTGGTGGCGATCACTGCAGTTTCCTTGATATTATTGAGACTTGGAGGCACACCGGGATACTTCGTTGCCACATTCGAAAAGAGCTGCGACCAGGTAAGGAGTAGATGGTCCACGGCGTCACCTAAAAACAAACTTCATATAAAATATATATAATATTGTTCTACAATTATCTAAAACAAAAACAAACTCACCCAAGGGCCTGGCTTCCAACGGGCTTCCATCGTTGAGGAAAGAATCGAAGGTGTCGACTAGAATGCGGAATTACAGTGACCGTCTCATCATCTTGCACACTAGGGATGGAAATCAAACCAGTTCCCCTGAGTAGGTTACCTCCCGTATTACCCAGTTATTCGCCATTTTAATCGTAATTAAACTATGTCCCATTTTTCATTTTGTACCAAGTTATTTCGCAAAAGAAATAGCATAAATATATATATATATATATATATATATATCTTGCACACTAGGGATGGCATTCGATGCGATTCCGCTACACCTCTCCCTCACATTATTTCGCAGTTGTTCGGGGAGGGGGATGCGTAGCGGAATCGCTATCTCGCATCGAATAACCATCACTATTACACAATCTCATACAGAGATTCAAAATACAAATCATTTCTTGCGAAAACATTCCTAATTTCGACGAGAGAATACATGCAGAGTGGGACAGCTAGTGACGTTGAACGCACTTCCATCCTCCATAATCTACTCGTGCTCAACACCCAAACAATGGACAAAGAAATAAATTTCAAACCTCCACTTGTAGCCGCTTCAGGACTCTCCATCACACGTCTCAGAAAGGGCATATCATTGCCCTGAAATTTAAAAAAAAAGTTCTATATTGTAAATATTTATTAATTATGTTATCAATAAATCAATAACTATGCTAATTGGCTTAATTAGCTGACCTGATTGGCGCCATTCACAGGTGATGCCACGCCGCCTGAGAGTAAACTATGATTTCAGTGAAAAATGTGAGGTTCGAAACGAGAAAGGTAATAGACACACGTGAATAATTAGTTCCTATGAGTTCTATGAGTTTAAACTATGAGTTTGATTTGTTAGTCTCGCGTAATACATACTTGCTGAGCCACCCAAACAATAGATAATTAAATTAATTAATTTCGAACGTGCACTCGTGGCCGGATCAGGACTCCTCACCATACGCATCAGAAGGGGCATTCCACTGTCCTGGAATTGAAAAAAAGATAATATGGTTAATGATTAATAATTATATTATTAATAAATTAATTATTATGCTAATTAGCTTAATTGGCCGACCTGATCGGCGCCATTCGAAGGTGATGCCATGCTGCCTGAGAGTAAACTATGATTTAAGTGCAAAATATGAGGTTCAAAACGGGAAAGATAATAGACACACATGATTAATTGATTGTGAACCAGGAATAACGAGGTTACAGAAGGTATTGGAAGGACTGGGATCGGTTAAGAGGTTGTGAGTGAGAGAGATCGACACGGTATCCGTATAGATTTCTAATCGCGCACGAAGCCGAAAAATAACAACGCCTAAAGGATAATCAATTATAAACACGACGAGTACCATAAATCATATGCTTAAAAATAATATTATTCGCACGAACAAGTTGACTTTAGCGAAACAATGGAGAAAGCTCGAGCTCTTTAGTACTTTCAGAAACGGGAAACGATCGGGTGGCAACTGTGGATTGAAAAATTTAGGTGATCAGGTTCTCTAGGTGTTTCTTTGTTGCATATAGCCATTGATACGCATTTTTTTAAAATTTTTAGATCAAATAGTACAACTAAAACATTAGAAAACTGAAAATATTACTTCAACAAGTGGTTCTGTTCACATTCGACTTATTGCGAGATAGTTTGAGCCCTAATCGAGCAGAGATGGAGAAACAATATGAGACGGGCTAGGGAAAGCGATTAAATAAAAAAATATAGCCTGAAAGCGCAATAACACGACAAAATTACGGGACGCAGCAATTTTGAGCGAAAGTTGTCGAGTACACCGTGTCTCCGACGGTAACTTCCATTATCATAAACTGATTAAATTTTATTCCATGTTCCAATTATATTTCATTCTTCTCTTTACAATGAATCGTCAACTTATCCCAATAAAGCTCAATATTCAAATAAGATCCCTGTCATGAAAAGCCCAGCAATAATAGAGCTCCTCCGATCAAAGATCCGATATTCTTGTCATGCGTACCCCTTGCAACAACGATCACACTGGAATCCTTAACAGTCTTATCGACAAAAAAATTACGTTGGCTAAACTAACAAGATAGGAATATTATCATAGCTCAAAGAGACTAATACAGTTTACAACGGGCTGGCTTTTTTCGACAAACTTTAGAAAATATAATTATGCTGCTTAAGGAGAATTCATCCCTTACATGAACCTACGATAACCAATAAAGTGGCGTGCGCGAAAAGACTTATCGGGACGCATAAATATTAGAACGTCGTGGGTGGTCTACTACGATGTGGTGCTGCTACCGTAATCCTCGCTCAGCCTGGTTCGCCCCCTCACCCGTGCCCCGCCTGCCCTGGTACCGATGCCCATCTCCACCACCCCGTTCGGTTCCCGATCCCACTTGGGTCGGGGCCATCACTCAGACCTCCCCCTGACTACCACTTACTCGATTCGATACTCGCATTAGGGGAAAGAATGCAAGGCGGACTCTTCTCAGAGGTACCACCAACACCGTCAGACTGGGGTCGCAACGCGACACGAAACCAGACTACGGTAGCGAGATTGGGATTATCGATCGATGGGTACGGTAGGATTCGAGACGGGAAGCCCGCTCTAGTCTGCCCCCAACCCGCGCGCTGACCAAGTACTCTAGGGGTACGGTGGAGCCTTATCTCGATCGATATCAGGACTAGGGTAGGGGCAGAATGAGGGGGTAGTACGTAAGTTGAGAGGGGATTAGGCAAGTGAATACGAGAAGAGAAGAGGATGTGAGAAAAGGCTGAAAAAACAGACTTAGACGAATAGGAAAACAATCGAAACTAGTGTGTGCAACAAATATTACGATAGAAGAGGGCTAAACAATGGCTAAACAGTTCAGGGTAAAGTCAGGAAACTTCAAATCAAGGGGAGACGAGGGGATAGTACGAGGGGATAATCAAACGAGCCGAACGTATAGTAAATGTAGTAAAAGGAACAAGTGGGATAGAGGATCGATTGAATGGGCGGATATGAGGTATACGGTATTGAGATACAGTAGCTATCGATTGGGTAAGGGGCGGGGGTTACTGTAGAGGGGCAGCGAAGGCCTCCTTCGGTATAGTATCCTTCACGGAGAGGAAGTTCTGTGCGGCGACCTGGGAGGAATCAATTATTGTTGTTGAACTGCCTAACGGCTACTCATCCCAGTTCAAAGAATCAACCATGGTTTAGTCTACGACTAAAACCTGATTCCACAAACGCCCAATTATTCTTATTTTAGTACGAACTCCCTGCTAAGCTGAGAATATTTCACAAGCAGCCTTCATCATTTGCCCATCCCCTGAAACCCGAAACCCACGTCGAAGTTCCAGTTGGCCTCCTCGAGACACTTGGTGCTCCACTCCTGCAGCATTCCCGAATCGCGGTTGAATGCTGCCACCATCTCAGCCTTCGTCGATGCGTCGGGCTCTGAGAAATATTTAGATTGTGTTGAAATCAATCAACGCGATATCAGTAAAGCGAAACATAGCCATGTGCATAAGTTCTATTGATGAAACCTAATTTCTCATAGATTGCGACGCATCGGGTTCTGATAGAATTGTTTGATTTTTGTTTGAAAGATCTCTCGACTTCTTATCAAACATACACCTAGTCAAAGGCATTTGAGTCATTCATGAAACCTCATTTCGCACAGCTGCTACTACAAACTTTTGAAAAGTTCAAAATTTTAAAATTATGTAAGTGATCGATAATAACACTGGAATAGGATGGAATATCGATTGATTGCTCACCTCCTCCATTGGCAGCTGCTTCAGGTGCAGTGGCAGCAGGCGCGGCGTTGGCCTTTCCCAGCTGGGTACGGTATCTCTCGATACGGTGCTGCGTCATCGCCGACATGTACAATTCGTCGCTGATCACGCATATCGCACTGAAAAATCGAAAATTACTCGATTGCCGTTCATGCTTCATTGTCAGAACGGCACTAGGTCGGATGACAACTGTGACGTCATGCTGCCTTTGATATATCAAAGGCGGAATGACGTCACAGTTCTCATCCGACCTAGTGCCGTCAGAACAAGCGGACGCTCCTACTTTCAGTTAAAACCCAGCTTTTCTATGTTTCCAAAAAGTTGCAACAAGGCTGGCGTGTGCTTCAGCATTTTTAGAAGACAAGAAATAAAGCTGGGCTACAATGAATCCTGCTTAGACTCGTCAGAAAAAAACAAATCGTACTAACCCTCCTTCCTTGGGCGTGACAGTGAATGTGCGGGAGAAGAAGTTGAGGGCGGGGATATTGGGAGAGACGGCGAAGGGAGCCTCCTCGAAGAGACCTTGCACCGTGAAGATCAGAACGCTCCTAGTGCACTTCCCAAAAATGCCAGATCAAGCTCAAAAAATATCGAAATTTTCATCCTAAAATAAAATACGTGCAATAGTGTTTTCCGGGTGTATTTTGCAATGAAAATTCGAAAAAGTGGTTTTGGAAGCGATCGGCTTACGGCAAAAGGTCGAAAATTGAATTTTTCATATATTTGTTGTCTTCCTGAAAAATGTTTGTTCGCGTTACAGCCCCCGGTACCATATTTCGTTCGCCTTGCAATTGGGGCTGACGGACGTTATAGCTCTCGGAACGATGAAAGACTCGTGTCGACGCTAACTTTGGCGCGGTGGTAGGAAAGGACTGCATCTTCAGCACTCTCTCATACTTCCTCATTTCTAATAATCTCCTCACTTCAAATCAATATGGCTTCCGTAAGGGTACAACTACAACCCATCAATTAGTTTTCTTCTTCTCCCAACTCTTTACTAAGCATTGTTCTAAATCCTCTACTGATGTTGCCTACGTCGATTTCTCAAAGGCCTTCGATGTTGTATCTCATAGAAAATTATTAGTTAAACTCTCATCATATGGTGTTTCTGGAAATCTCCATAGATGGATTGAATCGTGGCTTTGCTCACGATCTCAAAAAGTTCGTGTTGATTCCTCTCTATCATTCCCTTCTCTTGTCACCTCTGGGGTTCCCCAGGGGAGTGTACTTGGTCCATTACTATTTCTAATTTACGTTAACGACATTGTCGATTCGTGTCCTGTCGATTCCTATCTCTTCGCTGACGATCTTAAGCTCGTATTCCCATTTAATCATAAATCGCCTCCTTCCCATTCTCCCCTACAATCATCTCTAGATTTAATCTATGACTGGTGTTTGGCATGGCAAATGTCTGTCAACCCAGGTAAATCGCATATTCTCTATGTAGGTAAATCCAATCCTAGAATAGCTTACTCGTTCAATGCTTCTATAATTTCCTCTACTGATATTGTCAAAGATCTAGGAGTTCTCATCTCCAAAAATCTTTCCTTCCGCCCCCACATTGTTGATATAGTCAAAAAGGCTTCTAAGCGTGTCAACTTCATGTTCATTGCCATTAAATCCTCTAATCCTCTCGTACTTGTCCATGCCTATAAAACAGATGTTCGCTCTATACTTGAGTATTGCTCAGTAGTTTATTCAACTCACATTCTCAAGGATAGGAAACTACTTGAAAATTTTCAATACATATTCATTCGTAAATTACATTTTCGCTGTAAAATTCCTTTCATCTCTTATTCTATGTCTTGCGAGAAGTTTAATTTGGAACCTCTAGACCATCGTCGTAATGTATCTTCCTTCAAATTCGTTCATTCATTATTCTGCCCACAATCAACTGTTTCCCCTTCATTAATATTTGATTTCAGAGAATCTCGCACTCGAGGTTCGTCTCGCAAATTATTCCCCCGTTTTAGAGCTTCTGATAATTTATCTAAACAATTTATTTCTCATCGCACCTATTCCACTATTAATTCCTTACCTCAAGGATCCCTTTCCCTCTCTTCCAAATTGTTCACCAAACGTATTTCCCCTAAATTACCCGTTTCATACTTGTTTTAACTATCTCTATATCGTCTTATTTTCTCGAATTCTCCCTACTACATTCGGGTCGTCGAAACGCGGCGACTACTACACTTCACTTCAACTACCACACCGTCATTTTAAATTGTTCCTGCCAGTTCCTAGCTACTGGTTTTATGTATTCGCGCATGAACTTGTTGCGATAAAGATATATATATATTCAAGTAAGGCCTTTTTTGAGGTGGAATTACACCTTTGAGTCATATAAATCAGTTTTAAACCGA
This sequence comes from Pristionchus mayeri, assembly GCA_036245805.1. Lineage (NCBI taxonomy): Eukaryota > Metazoa > Nematoda > Chromadorea > Rhabditida > Neodiplogasteridae > Pristionchus > Pristionchus mayeri. The sequence continues at coordinate 11,358,277 of BTRK01000006.1, forward strand.
ATTTCGGTTTATTTGGGCTGTATTCGTGAAAATCATATTTTGCAGTTGAGAGCCACCAGAAGTCCACAATGTCCGAACCCTCGCGAATCGCTAAATTCTGCTTTATTGGTGCTACTTTATGCTCACAATAACTTGTATTTACATTATTCATAAATTTGCTTGGATAAAAACGAAATCTAAGATTTTTCGAAAAAATCGATTTTTCAATGACCAGGGTCAATGAAATTTTTTTCGAAAAAAATTTTTCGCTCGAATTCCCACAAAAACCTCTCACTATGCGGAAAATGGTCATATTAGGTCATTTCGACCAATGTTTACACGATATGATAATGTACAGTCAAATAACCCACCTGCGATTTTTCGAAAAATCGTTAAAAAACTAATTTTTTGGGTTATTGTGATGTATTACTATCTTAAATCGCGTATATTTCACTTGAAAAGATTGCTTAAATTATGCTTGAGATCATTTCAATCGATTTATTAGATTTATTCGATCAACTGATGTATTTTGCCAAGTGATGTTTAGGTTACCTGAGAACAACCAAAATCGATACATTGAAAATTCGATTTTCACGAATACAGCTCAAATAAACCGAAAATCGGTTTAAAACTGATTTATATGACTCAAAGGTGTAATTCCACCTCATAAACGCCTTACTTGAAGATGCAGTCCTTTCCTACCACCGGGCCAAAGTTAGCGTCCACACGAGTCTTTCATCGTCCCGAGAGCTATACCGTCCGTCAGCCCCAGTTCTATGGCGAACGAAATATGGACCCGGGGGTAAAATTTCACGCTGAATTCCAAAATGACATTATCTCACTGTAACGCGAACAAACATTTTTCAGGAAGACAACAAATATACGAAAAATTCAATTTTCGACCTTTTGCCGTAAGCCAATCGCTTCCAGAACCACTTTTTTCGAATTTTCACTGTAAAATACACCCGGAAAACACTATTGCACGTATTTTATTTTAGGATGAAAATTTCGATATTTTTTGAGCTTGATCTGGCATTTTTTGGGAAGTGCACTAGGAGCGTTCATATTAGCCCAAATATCAGCACTTGGTATGAGAACTTCACCAGCAAAGTATTGAGGGGGGTTGCAAAAAAGTCGTCCGTTAGGTAGGTACGTTCTCTCGTGGAGGGTCTCTTAAAGAGATCGATACCTGCGGATTAGACAGTCGAACCCAGTGTTTCTTTGAAGGCTCTGCCATGCAACTTGATTGATCAAAGAATATGTGCTGAAATTAAAACATTTAAATAAATAAGTTTTTGTGAAGCATGCAAAAATTTGCCCTACAATCAAATTTTGGTAGGCAGACTTTTGGCTTTTAGTAATGCCCTCTTAGATTTATTTCGAGCGATAATAAAATGAAAAAAATAAGAAAATTACCCTTTTGTGATATTTCTCTCTCCGTCCCATTCTTCCGTTCGCTTTAACCAGGCAGACAATCACTTCTGTTTCACACTTCCAAGGTCCATCATGATCCACATCGCAACGAATGAAGAATTGAGCCAAGTCCCACCTAGACTTTTCAACGGAAGCAATCCTATTAATGACTGATTTATATACGCCCATTAATTCTTATTAAACAATAATAGAACATAATCATTAATAAATTTAAAACACAAATTAAGAAAAAAACCCATACGACAACGAACCATTTAAATCCTCCCTCGTTGAACACTCCCGATTCTAGCTTTCCCGTTGTAGGAATCACGCTATTGATTTCCCATCGAAGGACGAAGTTGGAATGATCAGCTATTCTAAAATTAAAATAGAACTTTGACAACGGGATGTCAATCAATAGAAATTATATCTAGCACATCATAGAGGAAGAAAAATATAAAATTTTCACACATTAACCAATGATTGATTCCATTATGAAACGATTCTTATGAAATACTAATGCGGAAATAGTGCATACGGATGGCAGGACAAATGTATAGCCGTCCATGCAAGAAATATGAATTGGGGTATTAGGCAGCTGTGATAAATCAAACTCAATATTCGTACATGAAAAATGCATACATGTTCATAAATAATTTAAATAGCAAAGTATTCCCGTGCTACCAGATTGCGAAATGGGGAGAAGACTGTGAACGCTCGAGTGATTGTGACAATACGGCAACTGCGAATTTTCTATAAATTCGAAACAGAAGACACGATAACCCTGCCAAACACGATGTAATCCAAAACAGCACAGCCTGTGAGCTGAAGTAATTCAATTTTTAAAACTGCAACGTCACGTCGAATTTACGAAAACAAGAAATTCCGGAAGACATATCATGGAATTTTAACCACATATTTAAAAACAATTTCAAAATTTTAAAGTAGTTTATTCAAGAAACCGAACCAGAAATAAAAGAGTATGTCTACTGAACTGAGATAATAACAGGAATACAGTATCCATAATTCTGTGTATATAACGAATAAAGAAAGCAAACAGAACAAGTCGAAGCGATGCGATAAGAAATGCCCTAAACAAAGCACAAGTAATCCGCATACATTTACTCAGGAATAATAACAACTTTGATCCTGTACTTCTGCTGTTCCTCCAATGATTCACGATTCGCGTGGACTCTCCAGTCACAGAATCCTTGATCTATATCGAAGATCTCGTTAGTGCCGTGCGAAAATTTCATCTCGAGATTTGCATCGAAAATGGAGAACGAGAGGATATATCCGTTATATCGACTCTCGTAAGCCTGAAAAAAGTCATGTAATTGATTTGCTAAAAGTTTAAGGCAAACCTGGAGATCTCTTCTAGCCGAGAACAATTTGCCATCTCTCACTGTGATTCCGATAAGACGAAGGAATGCAACGAGAGTTTGCTTCTTGGCAAAGGCGCAACGTAACTTTCGGAATTCAGCTTGGTCCATCATCATATTCTGAGATAAAAACATGACAGTGTTTTTATTTTCACACAATTACTAATTTGGTCTAAAGTGGAGCTCGAAATTCATGATTCGATTTTTTACACACTATCTTTCGACTTGTTGAATGATGATATAGTATTGTAAATGGGGAGACTTTCACTCAAATTTCGCGTTCTAATGATCATCGATTCACCTGGTACACTCGATGAAGTGCCTCGGCAGTGACATTATCCATTCTGACTAGATGAAGCCTTTCGCAAGATCTGACGAGATCAAAGAAGAATGAGTCCACCATAATTTCACTCTCCATTTCGTCATTCTGAAGAAAAATTTTTTAAAAAGAGACTAAGAAATATTACACAAATATACAGGTTCATCACAGAAAATTTACGATGTAAAAATAAACAAAAACTTCAAAAATACATCAAATTGGAGGTGCAGATCATCAATGTAGAATTCCTTGATCAGACTATAGACTTCACGATGGAAATCGGACGAGCCAGACAACTTAAAAGGTAATTTGAAAATTAGAGTTATTTTTTCAATCGCCAAGAACCAACATAGCCTACGGGCAGAATGAATACAATCTGTTTTTATGTTTAACGTGTAAAATATTGCAAACCTTAATTTCGAGTTCTCCGACCGATACATTTCGAGCGAGCCTTCTAATGCATTCGGAGGAGTATGATTTCTCTTCGAAGAAAATGATGTTCGGAAAGCTTAAACTAGAAAAATGAGAAACAGGTTAGGTTAGAAATAAAGCGAAAATCTAAAAATACACTAAATATTACTCACTCGTCGCAACCGAAGACTTCGTCATTGATAGACTGCTTAAATGAATTAATTAGTTAAAATCATTAAGACAAATTTTATTCAGAATCATAACTCTCTAAAATATACACCAATATCTGTTCAGCTATAAATGTTCAAAAACAATTTTTAGTTCCTGCATTCCTAACCTCAATGACCTAAAAGTAGAATCGTGACTGAGAATTTTTAAGTTTCGCCATTTGATTGCCATACTTAAGTGAAACAAAGGAACCTCGTAATTCTAACCTCTCTGATCCGCAGGTATTCCACGTGATATTCCGTCTTCACTTCGATTCCATTCAATCTGTTGTTCACTCTGGCTCTCAGTCGATCTTTGGTCGAGAGGAACGAAAGGACACCCGAAATGAGTTCGTCCGGAAGACCCAGCAGTTGAAACTGAAAATATATCATAAACAATCGAAAGCTGTAATTTGCCGCCCGCGCAATTCTCAGAGCTACCGCAACGCTCTCGAATAAAAAAATCGATTTTTTTCGAAAAAACAACTGAAAGAACTGCTTCCGATTTATTTAGACTCGCTGAATCCGAATTTCAAAATAAAAGCTCATGAAATTCTGATATAAACAAGAATAACCTGAAAATACTGAAAATGCGTGACGAAACGGGGATTGTTAGTAATTGGACCCGGCTATCAGCACTCAGGACCCTCCACTCCAGGCACTATTACGGAAATTATTCATATTTTCACCATCGTTCTCTGGTGAAGGGTTTCTTAAATTGCGCACGCTAATAGAACTGTCCGGACGGTTGCCGGTAAACAGAGAAAAGCGAAAGTGGAGTTGAATCTTGCAAAACTGCAGCAAATATGACTAGCCGATGCTTGAACTTTGTTTACTCACTGACCGGTCCGTTTTTCTGCAGAAATGCCATCAAATCTTCGTTCTTCTCCTTCTGTGTTTCGATCTTCTTCGCATTCTGATGCTGCCTCTTCCTTCTCCAAATCTTCTCACGATTTACTGAAATTAGCAAAATTACTCAAACATATGCTATAACTTTTCTCTCTTGAAAGATGCTGTCCTAGAGTAAAATCTGAGGAAAATCTTCGCTATACCAATCAGTCTTTATATTAATCAACATTTAATTCGAGAGGGTTAAATGGTCACACCCATTTTCTCACATTCTCTTACATTCATTCATCATTCATCAATGAAAATTGTGCTGAAAGTTAAGAACAGTGGTCGAAAAGTAGGTCCAAAATGCCAGGTTTTTGGAGTTCGGAACAGTGCAGAAGTAGAAAACGTACCCATTTTCCATGTAATATTTGTTAAAACACGGCCATTCACGCTAAAGCGGGGGAGCGAAAGGCCGTGTTAAAATTGTGAAAAACGTACCCATTATCAGCGATTTCATGTTGAAATTTTAGAAAGGAGCCCTCTTAATACAAATTTTGTAACCTACCTTTTCGACCACTGGTTAAGAATATTGCCCCAATTTTCATATACTTTAATATATGACCTTAAACAGCTTCAACGTGATACCATAGCAGTAAATACTAATGGCTTACTAATTTCTCCGGAAAATGTCCACTAAGTGTATTGCGTCTATTAATGGAGCATATTTTTATTTTTATTTACACTACTTACTCCAAGCAAGGCGTCTCGATCCGACAATTCCTCTCTGGTGTTTCTTCACTCCAGCCAACATCATCTTCAAATCTCTCTTAAGGATTCTTCGTCTACCGAGATACAAATTCATCTGCAAAGATTGTAAGCAAGTGACTCGATGAGGTGAATAGAACGAATCAAAAGTCAGCTGATTAAAATCTTTCAAAGTGAGCCAGTAACCAATTTCACTGGATTGGCTCAATTTGAAACATTTTAATTAGCTTACTATTGATGCGCTCTTTTTTGCTCGAATAAAATCAAGATAATTCAACCGGAACTAAACCAGATTATATCATACTTCATCATTTTCACGAGAACACCTTCTTTATTATTAGAAAACCAAAAAAAACAAGATTAACAGGGAACAATTTAAAATGAAAACAGAGGCGAGAGCGGAAACCACAGATTCCTCGAGAAGCTCCTGCATCTCCCTTAATCCTCGTTCAGTTTGTGGAGAGTGAAGGAGCGTCCAGTGCACTGCAATTGATAAGTAAAGGTAAAGGTGCAGCCACGTCAAGCGATTTTACAGTCGTAAACGACTACGATAGGTGTAGGGCGGTCAGGCCGACTACTACTAGGACTGCGCATTCCTGCTGTCCAACGTGCTTCTAGGGAATAAGTACCAATCATAGGCATCAAATGAGTAATATATCATTGACAAGTGAATAGTACCTTCTTGTCGTGCTTCTTCGGCTCATGATCACTATTGTACTTCATTCCACATGAACACAGAAGGTAAATACCATTCTGGAGGTAAAAATGTTCGTCCTAAATAACATCCCAAACCAACCGCGTTCAGCGTCGTTTTGTGATGAATTCTGAGATGAGCAGTATATCCAAGCGGTGTCTTGGGGTGCATCTGAATTTCAGATTCTGAAAGTAAAAAATAGGCACTCTTTCGGATGAGAACTATGACGTCATCCCGCCTTTGATATATTAAAAGCGGCATGACGTCATAGTTACCATCTGACCTAGTGCCTGAAATTTACTATAGTTCAAACAGCGAAGCAGAAAGAGTCAATTGAGAAAGTATATATATCTCACCGTGCATAGTACACACTGAGGAGTCTTCTTCATTCTAAGAATTGGCCCATTTCCCTTACGAATGATTGTGAAGCTCGAAATTTCACACTGAAAATGTGTCAATTTCATTCATCCGTTCATTTTTTTACATTCCGAAAACTTCCTACATAAACTATGCACGCACCGCGGAATAACTATAAGTATATCTGTTGACTGTGCGCAAAGGAGTAGGATTCATTGCCGCAATCACATCGAAGCAAACATCCGGCCTGCCGAGAAAATTATTCCTTGTATAATTCTTATTATCCTATTTGAAAGAATGTTTGAGCATGCACACCAAAGTAGGCGTGGTAGAGTGCTTGACCTTGAGATGATACCACCATGAAAACGCAGAGTCAGCGCGGAGCTGCAATATTATAAATAGGAAGACATATTCAAAATAAATTAATAGATATTTTTTAATTAACTTACTTCGCATTCCGGACACTCCAATTCTTTCTTCTCTGAATTGCTATCCATGGAGACTTTGGTCATTCTCATTGTTTTCGATTGAGATTCTACTTTGGAGGATGATCTTCTCTTCTGCGTAACAGCCTGAACAGTTCCTATTGTAAGCTATTTCACTTCAATGCTAAGGTCATGCTATTCTTTTTTTAAATTAATAGTGAAAAAAGTGAACATTGAAATGAAAGAATAAACGCCAACCTCAGTCTATTCCCTTCCCTCATAGAGAGAGGTGACTCTTACCTCTCTCTCCGCACTCTCTCACTTCCGCACACTCTCTCGCCACCTCCCTTCCCATCCCTTCCTAAGGATTTCGCCGGCATAGCGTACCGACTGTGCATACTCCTTGATTCGGTACCCTCAACGGTGAGCCCATCGACCGGATCCTTCCCCGCCTGCCCCTCCTCTTTCTCAGACATGACGTCCGCTCCCTCGCCCGTCGGACCATCTACGAAGAAACGGAAAGCGACCTAGTACACAGTCTCGGCGACAGTCGAAGATCTCTTCCGTTTCTGTCTCCGTCTCAACACCCAGTTCGAGCAGCAAGCCGAATACACTCGCGGACTCGAGGAGCGAATTCGTGAGTTGGAGACCCGTCCTGACCCTCCTCCCGAGTCTAGCGTAGTGACCATTGATGAGGATGAAGAGATGGATTCTTCCCTTCGTACTGCCATTCCCCGCAATGATCCGCCCTCCCCTCCCTCCCCCTCCACCCACGAGTCTGACCTCGAACGGAGCGTAGTGATCGCCCGTCTACCTACTGACCCTTCCTTGAGCCCTGAAGCGCAAGTCCGCCGAGACTACAACCAAGTGATATCTCTCACTGCACTCACGGGCTATCCCTGTCTCCCCATTACCGTGTACAGAATGCCATCTGCAGATGTCGACAGTCCCCATTCCCGACTTACCAAAGTTGTTCTTCCGACCCGAAAACACGCGAAACTCTTTGTGAAGAATGCGAATCGCGTCTCTCGCGATCCCTTCTTCAGAGATGTTTACATTCGTCCTTCCTATGCGGATCGAGACGACGCCCGACGAAAGATCCCTGGCAAGGGTTGTGGAAAGAATGGACCTGAGCCTCCTTCAGCCCCCACTCACTCGTCCTCCCCCCGCAATCAGACCCAGACCCGCCCTCAACTTAACGATGACACCTATCGGAACAGGACCAGAAGTCGCCGCGATTCAGTCTTCTCCAACAATCGTGGTCCTGGCCATCCGAATGAGCGACCGCAGATCCCCCGCACGAGCCGCCCTCCTCTGATCCATTCCCGGAACCCCATGCACAAGATGAATGGATATGGAGCACCTCCTCCCTCCCTCTTCAATACACAGATGCCAATGAACCCTTTCCCCGTTCCGTATCCCCACCATAACCCCTTCATGGCTCACATTTCTCAGTTCGGTGCCCCACCCAATTTCGGAGCCCAGGGAAACTGGTACTGATTCACCGGCCCAAAAATAATCACTCAGACCGAAACTCACTTTCATTTTCCGCCATTTTAGCCAACTGCCGCTCTGTCCAAAACAAACTACAGTATCTTTCGCAAACCCTTTCTAAAAAGTATGCTATGATTTGCCTCACTGAGACATGGCTCTCTCCATCCTTTCCTACCTCACTTCTCCTAGGTGACCAAAATCAGTACTACAATGTATTCAGAAGAGATAGGAACTCTAGAGGCGGTGGTGTAGCGATCATCCTACACTCGTCCATAAGTGCAGCACAGATTGCTGATGAAACCGAACCTGGATCCCACGAATTATTGGCAGTCGATGTTGACATAAATGGTGACCTAATTAGGATTGTGTGCGCTTACCGTAATCCCAAAGCAAGTACGATACAAACTGCCTCTCTTACTAAGTCAATTCTTGACCTTTGCTCATGCCCTCAACCAACAATAGTTACTGGCGACTTTAATCTTCTCGATATCGACTGGTCAATCTTCCCCACTCCACAGCAAAAAGCAGTTACCCCTCCTTCACAATCATTCCTCGACCTCTGAAACTCAGCAAAACTAGCCCAGTTTGTCCGAGAACCTACCAGAAAGGAAAATATCATTGATTTAGTACTGTGCAACCATCCCTGCCTCATCGCCCAAACTGAAATTGGTCCCCCTTTCGAAATGTCTGACCATTCAACGGTCGAATTCAAATTCTCAATGATTCATTCGCCACCCGCTTTCACTCTTAGGCGTGACTACAGAAATGCTGACTACGACCTCATTAATTCACAATTAGCAAACATCGATTGGACCAGCGCATTTTCTAAAATAGCAAATGTGGATCTCATGTACGACCTCTTGATTAGTGTCATTCAAAAATCAATAGACACCCATGTTCCTTGGACCAAAGTGAGCCTCTCTCATGGGAAACTCCCCCCTCACATTGAACGATATTAGGAAAACGTTTTCAAGCCTGGCACAAATCGATTAATAGCAACGACACAAACGATGAACGTAATTTCGAGGTTCTGAACAAAAAAATCCCGCAAAGAGTTACAACGGTATCACAAAACCATTGAGAAAAAGATAATCGAAAGCGACGATAAGAATAAGTTCTTCCGTTTTATGAAACGCTGTGCCAATAAACCCAAGGGAGTAGAAGGATTAAAAAGAGTTGATGGTACACTAGTCATGGATGACCTAGGCAAAGCTAACTTACTTGCTGAGACTTTCGTAAGCGTATTCACCATCGATGACGGAAAACTGCCCAATACTGGAGCCCTACCTCAGCTTGGTACTTACGAAGAACCCCAATTCCTTAGACACGAAATCTGTGCCCTTATTGAGAAATGGAAACGCTCCTCCTGTAAAACCCCTGAGAACATTGACCTTACATTCATAAAACGAATTGCCGTGCCCATTTCCGAAGCCCTAGAAATCATTTTTAGGAATTCTTACAAATCTGGAATGGTCCCATCCCATTGGAGGCATTCCATAGTAACCCCCGTTAAGAAATCACCCCCCTTTTCAATTCCCCTAAATTACAGGCCTATCTCAATTACATCCTTCTTCTGCCGAGTTTTTGAGCGAATTTTGTGCAAATCCATTATTACCCATTGTGAGCAATTACAAATTTTCCCTGATGAGCAGTATGGATTCCGAAAGAAAAGATCTCGTGAACTCCAAATGCTCGAAGTCCTCGAACACTGGACATCCTCTATTAGTGATGGGAAGCCAGTTGACGTGATCTACTTTGATTTCGCAAAAGCTTTTGACAGAGTATCCCACCCCAAGCTAAAACTCAAGCTTAGCACTATAGGTCTCTCCGATAATACAATAAAATGGATAACAGGATATCTCACACATAGATCATTCCAAGTGAGAGTAAAAGATGCGCTTTCTACCTCAATGCCTGTGACTAGCGGCGTCCCACAGGGCTCAGTCTTAGGACCTTTGCTCTTCCTAATTTACACCTCGGAAATCCCTACTGTAGTGCAAAATCGTTGGCGTTGTCGCAAGAATGTATGCCGATGATATAAAAATATATCGATCCTTTAGGAAGGGAAACTCACCTGCCCCTCTCCAATCAGCAATTAATATAATCGCAAAATGGTCAGAAGAGTGGCAACTCCCTCTTGCTGCGCATAAATGTAACTCATTGCACCTTGGCAGAGCAAATATAAAGCGAACATATTCTATAGGCACCACAACTTTAGAGCAAAAAGAAAAAGTGAATACCTAGGTTTTGTTATCCAGAAAAACCTCTCATTTTCCGACCATTACGCTACCGTATCCATTAAAGCCAAAACTGCCTGCCACACTATACTCAGAGCCTTACGAACCACAAATATAGAAGTACTCCTAAAAACGTACTCAATGTACATTAGACCGATTTTAGAAAGCGCTTTATCCGTATTCAGCCCTTACCAAAACAAAGATAAAAAGGAATTGGAAAAGGTACAGAACTACTTCACACGACGTTTATTTAGGCGCTGTTTAAATCATACATGGGAAAACATGCCCTCCGCTTTCGATCGCAACAAGAAACTAGGCATTGATTCCCTAGAGAAGCGTAGAATAGCGATTGATATGAGAGTAGCCACAAATCTCATCCGAGGCAAATATAGTATTTCCAACCGAAAGCCACATTATTTCAAAATTTACTACACTCGAAACGGCATGAACTTCAATAATCCTGGATCGAACCACAACTACAGACACAATAGTTTCTTTCCAAGAGCGGCAAGGCTTTTAGTAAATTCCGAGAATCAGACTAGTTCCTCTGAGTAGATCCCCCCCCCCCTGACCCCATTGTCCCGTTATTCATTCGTCATTTAATCGTCATTAATTTCCTGTTCTATTACAGTTTTCTCACACGTTATTTCGAACGAAATAGCATAAATATATATATATATATATATATATATATATATATATATATATATATATATATAACCTTGTCCTTCTTCTCCTCAGATTCTGATCTCCCTTTCTTCGCTGAAGGTTCAACTTCCTCATCCGATTCCATGAAATCAGTGTATTTCATTGACTTGGTTACATTCCTCGATGATGTTATTCTTTTCTCCACTTCTCCAGTCTCAGAAGAGTCCTGTGCCGAAGAAAAAGTTTGAAAAAATAGGTATGTTAAAATGCGCAAACCATTGGATTGTTAGCATCACGATCGACAGCTTCTCTATCATCTCCGCCATTATCGATTTCATCACTAGAAATCACATCCTGACCACTTGTATAAATGCCCTGTAAAAAGGTTCAAAAATAAAATAAATTTCAAAAAATGTTTGCAAATACAAACCAGATACTCGTTCAGCATTGGCTCGTCCACAGAATCGACTTCATCACAAGCTTCGTTCTCGAAAGAGTCCTAAGAAAATGTAAATGGATGATAAATAAAATATGATTTTAAAATTTTATTGGATAAATGTAAAATAACAGCATATGGACAGCCAACCGGAGGAGTGTTAGCAATTTTATCGACTGCTTCCTCTTTCTCTTCTCCATTATCCACCATATCACCAGCCATGTGATCCAGATCTCCCAAATTGTCACTCTTAAATATTTTAATTCCATTTGAAACACGGAAAAACTGAAGTACTATGATATTTTAAAACGACTAACCATGTCCTCATTCAGCATCGGCTCCTTAGATTCGAATTCATCTCCATTGAATTTAAGGTCGAAATTCTGAAATTATTTTTCAAATTTGAATTGAAGTAAAATCACCTGATCTTCGTTTTTTTTTCTCATTTTGGTCGTCTTCGCGAGATCTACAACTTTGTCATCGTAGCACAAACGGCCAAATCACGTCTTCATTGCGAAAATTGCGAAAAACTGCATTTCGTAAGGATATTATCGATTTTCTGGCTTTGTATACCATAAACACAATGGTTTTTATTCTTCCTATGGAATCTTCACACAAAATTAGGGGGTATCCACGTTGACCACTTCTCATATAACCTGCACTGGAATATCGATATGGTAAGAAAGTTTCCGAACATAGTCGATTTTTGGCAAAATTTGCTTTTTCATACGTATCTCGGTTCAACGTGAACGTACCAGAAAGTAAAAAAAAGAAATCGATAGTTCTTAGAAATCTCTACAAATCGTATTCTGAACATCTAAGCGCTACAAATGAAAGTTTACGAGATAATCAAGAAATACCAGGCAAAATTCACAAATTCCCCCCGGTGTTGTCGGTTCAATCTACTTATGCAGATATTATCGTACATATACTTCAGTAGTAAATGCGTAAAACCGCAGGGGAATCGATGAATTTATCCATAGTTGATCACCGACTCCCATTCGAAACATTTACCGTAGTCAATGTGAGGAGATACACTGGTCGATCACATTGAAGATTATCCAGAGACAAACAAAGATGATACAGGAGGAGAGGAAGAAAAGCTAAAGGAAGAAGAGAAGACAGAATTTTAGACATACATACTTGTTGATTTTACGTTGAATTGTCGAAACTGTGTTTAAAAAGAAATGTAAAATGAACGTTCTAAATTTGGTTGCGCTCTCCACACTCTTTCTTTACAAGCACTCACTTTAAACATTCGGTATCTTTCAATTTGCAATTACAACGTTTAAAATTATCTTTTTAAACACAGTTTCGACAGTTCAACATCTTTGTAAAATCAACGTGTATGTATGTCTAAAATTCTGTCTTCTCTTCTTCCTTTGGCTTTTCTTCCTCTCCTCCTGCATCATCTTTGTTTGTCTCTGGATAATCTTCAATGTGATCGACCAGTGTATCTCCTCACATTGACTACGGTAAATGTTTCGAATGGGAGTCGGTGATCAACTATGGATAAATTCATCGATTCCCCTGCGGTTTTACGCATTTACTACTGAAGTATAGTATATGATTTGTAGAGATTTCTAAGAGCCATCGATTTCTTTTTTTTAACTTTCTGGTACGTTCACGTTGAACCGAGATACGTATGAAAAAGCAAATTTTGCCAAAAATCGACTATGTTGGGAAACTTTCTTACCATATCGCTATTCCAGTGCAGGTTATATGAGAAGTGCTCAACGTGGATACCCCCTAATTTTGTGTGAAGATTCCATAGGAAGAATAAAAACCATTGTGTTTATGGTATACAAAGCCAGAAAATCGATAATATCCTTACGAAATGCAGTTTTTCGCAATTTTCGCAATGAAGACGTGATTTGGCCGTTTGTGCTACGTTGACAAAGTTGTAGATTTCGCGAAGACGACCAAAATGAGAAAAAAAAGTTCGCTGTACGATAAAAATTGACTGAGAAACGTCAATTTAAAGTTGTAGATCAAAAAAATCGATAATTTGCAGATTTCACCAATCTAACTGGATTGGCCTTCTTCTGACCCCCAATAGTGTCCATCAACAAAGTTAAATGGAAATCTGAGATACAAAATATTTCTAGTAGCCAGCATTCCTACACTTTTACAGGAGACCCGTGTTATAACGCTGCTACAGATTTTCTCTTACCGTAGAAAGTCGATCAATAGAGTTAGTGGAGCCCATGCCAGAATTATCCATCAAATCAATAGAAGTGGGGAGATGATTCTGGAACAGAACATAATTTGAAAATATTAAATGAAATAACTATTCACAACTTGACCAGTTCACCTCAACAGTTGGTGCTTCCCCAGAAGGTTTCGTCTGATATCTCTTCTCAGTCAAGAGTTGAAGAGTCAGATGAACCGATTCCATCATTCCGTACATCAATGAACGGAACGAACATTCCCTAAATACACACATATTTCAAAAAATAAATTTTCGGATCCTAGAAAAAATTGAATATAACTATCTCACTCCGCATTCTCAAACTCCAAGCTGTAACTTCTTTCCCTGTCGAGAGAACCGAGAGCTCTTCGAATATGCTCAAAAGGGAACATCTATTTATCGCAATTCTTGGATAATTGCCAACCCCCTCCCTTTCCCCTCTGCCCCATTCATTTTTTGGTATCTCTCCCTGATTTTCGATCACACAACCCCTTTGCAATGGGGGATGGGATGAGAAATGATAGGGGAGGATTGGGGGTAGGCCAAATATCGAAGTGCTAATTGGAAGCACGGACTCACGCAGTGTTCGGAATTCTTGAGAATGCGAATGATCGAGTCAAATCCCTTTGAAATCACGGAAACCAGTGGATCGTCCGATCGAAGAGAGAACTCGCAAATCTAAAAAATACGAAGAGTAGAAATTGAAAAAGTTCAACGGAGTAGTATATTGATAGGATTTATTTATTCATTTATTTATACGATTAGTTTCTACCTATTTTTAAGTTTAAACTGGCCCATAATTCAAAAGAATGATAGATCATACTAGGGCTGCATTCTGGGTCGACAAGCGATTGGCGAGCTGCGGGTTGTTCTTTCTCCCCCGTCGCTCCCTCCACCCAGCGTCCCTCTACCAGAAGCGTTTGGCCCGCGGTAGTTGCAAGCCTCTTCGATGGATCGCCACCTCTTCATCGGCACTATCAATGCGCGGACCCTCGCCTCAAGAGACAAGCTCATCGAGTTAGAACAGGCCCTCGGCAAGATCAAGTGGGATGTCATCGCAGTGCAGGAATCAAGGATTGTGAGTGTAGGATCCTTCTCTCTCGCTTCCTCAGGCACTGTGGTCTTCCACTCGGGCAGTACCACCGCGTCTCACGGTGTCGCTTTTCTCCTCCGCGCGCAGTTGGCGCAAGGAGCTGTGTTTCTAGGCCTCTCTCCCCGTTTGGCCACTCTGCAGTTCCCTTAAGAACGTGTCTTCCTCGTTTGTGCGTACGCTCCGACGTCCTCCTATGACGATCGCGAGTACGACGCATTCCTCGACCAGGTTGACGCCGCTCTGCAGAGCGCGCCCAGAGGTTACACGCCAGTGTTGATGGGTGACTTCAACTGTAGAGTGTCGCAAGAGCCTGGTAATGAATGTCATATCGGGCCCTACGCCTCTCAGTCCCCAAACTCACGCGGCCGCACTTTCACCGAGGCCTGCGTGCGTAACAACCTGCGCGTATGGAACACATTCCAGAAGAAGAGACACGGCCGTTTATGGACTTGGCGGTCCCCCAACGGCACTACGCTCTCCCAGATAGACTACATCGCTGCCCCTCCTTCCGCGCGAGTTGTCAGCTGTGGAGTAGTCGGTCACTTCGAGTTCATATCCGATCACCGCCTCGTCCGAATGTGTCTCTCTCTCTCGGCAAGGCCGAGCAGAGACGTCACAGGGAGCGTTACGATTTCGATCGGCGCGCTTACTCTGCTGACTCCAACTTACTCGGATCTCTGCCCCTTGCCCGCCCCAAGTCTGCTCCGGAGGCCTACTCATCAATCATCGCTTTCGCCCATACTGCCGCTACCAACAGTTGGAGGAAACGTCAAGTGCCACCCTGGATTTCGCCCTCAACTCGCCGCCTCATCGCCAGTCGCCATCTTTTGAGATCAAACCCTGCTGATGCCCTCGCCTACTCGATTGCCTGCAAAACCGCCCGTGCCGCCATCTGTGATGACATCCGCCGAAGGAAAGAAAAGTAAGCCAAAGATGCAGCCATGATGGGAAGAAGTATCGTGCGTGCTACAAGAGATTTACACGCAACCAAGAAGCGCCTTCTCGTGCCTGACTCCGTCTCTGGAGCGCTTTCCCAACAAGCGACCAAGACTGAAGTCCAACGCTTCTACGAGGCTCTCTACACGCCTGTTGTTTCTCTCCCTGTCGCCATTCCTCCCTCTTCTGAGCCTTTTCCTCCTTTCTTGGCTGATGAGTGCTGTGATGCTCTTTCACACCTCAAGCGTGGTCACTCCCCTGGCTCTGATAGAGTTCTCCCAGACATGCTCAATCTGTCTCGTGAGTTCCTTGCTCAACCATTGGCCGATCTGCTAAAGCACCTTGTGGCTGGTGACACTGTCCCTGAAGGCCTCGTCGAAGCTGTGGTCTCCCTACTGCACAAGAAAGGAGACACAGCCAAGATTTCCAACTATAGGCCCATCTCCCTTCTGACAGTCACTCTAAAGAGCATCACCCGAGTTATCTTGAAGCGAATCGAAGTGTTCCTCGATGAAACTGAGTCCCTCACCCAAGCCGGTTTCCGCAAAGGGCACTCTACGATCGACAACCTGCACGCAGTCAAACAAATCGCTGAAAGGAGTTACGAGTGCAATATCCCATTATACCTAGGATTCGTGGACTTCACCAAGGCTTTCGATTGTGTGGAGTGGAATGCGGTATGGCAGGCTCTCTGTAAGGCAGGAGTACACCCAACCCTCGTGCATCTCCTTCGGAGCCTCTATGAGTCGTTTTCGACCCTCATCAGAGTGAACGAAGATGTGGTGCCCGTGCAGGTGAAGAGAGGAGTCCGGCAGGGAGACACTTTGTCCACACGCCTCTTCAACGTTGTACTCCGCCTCGCAATGGACGACATCGACTGGGAGGACTGTGGACTCCGGATTGACGGAAGATATCTTTGTCATCTGGAGTATGCCGATGATGTCGCACTCATTGCCAAGAACCGTCCGGAAATGGAGAAGATGCTAAGGAAGTTGGTAGAGGCCTGTTCACGAGTCGACTCGAAGTCAACGCTTCGAAGACAGTCCTCCTCACCTCATGCACCACCACTCGATCACGCATCGTAATCAACAATCAAGTGTTCTGCTTCGCTGAATCAGCCACCTATCTTGGCGGGAAGATCTCTCTCCCTTGATCCCTCTGCTGAACTGGAACACCGAATTCGATTGGGTTGGGCTGCATGGAGCAAACTTTCTCATCTACTCGCCACCCGCATTCTCCCCATGAAGACAAAGATACGCCTCTTCGATTCCTGCATCAAATCAACCGTACTATACGGGAGTGAGACGTGGGCACTTCGAGCAAGCGACAAGGAACGTCTCAATGTCACACTAAGGAAGATGGAGCGCAGAATGGTTGGAGTGACACTCACGGACCGAATGAGAAACGAGAGACTGCGGGAGATCACTGGAGTACGCGACTGGAATAAGGAGGCCCTCAGATGCAAAGCAATTGGGCGCTTAAATTACGGGAGGTGCAAGTCAACCACTGGACGCGTGCGACTACCGTGTGGACGCCCTACAACCGTGCGCGCCCTCAAGGCCACCCCAAGGTCCGATGGCGCGATGATCTCAAGAGAGCGATTGGACCCCTCTGGTGGAGTACTGCTTATGAAGAGTACAGACCCATCCTCACCTGAGCACTATTGCCTGACGTGATAAATAATTGAATTGAAAAAGGGCTGCAGGATCGAATTCGCGAGATTCGTACCCTCTGGGGGTCTTCACTTCGCACTGGCGAGAGGTCAACCCTCTCTCTCTAATCGAATCTCGCACTCTCTTTGCCAGGGGGTACGAATCTCGCACTCCCATCGAACTTCCCACTCGCCTCTTTCCCTCTTTTCCGAGCGCATGAGTAGGGAAGAGGGTTGAGTGCGCAGGTCGATGGGATTGTAAGATTCGTACCCTCTGGCAGATCGAGCTAGCTCGATCGAACTTCGGGGATAGAGAGAGGAGGGGGTGCCAGAGGAAATGCGAAATTCGGGTTCGAATTCGATCCTGCGACCCTAGATCATACCGACTATTAGATCAGCTTGTGGGACTTCTGATAAATTCTGATTCTGATTTTATTCAAATATTCAAAAACACATTAATGCAAAGATACATGCTCATAATTTTGCTACGAACGAAGCAATACTTGTAAAAAATTAGCATTGATCAACCAACCTTTCTCTTCCATTCCTCGGAAATTGCTAAAGACTCGCCATTCACGTCAACTGAAAAAAAAATAAAGTTTCGGGAATACTGTGAAAACAGAAAGCGTAGTCCGTGGTGTGATGGCGAGATTTGGTACATTTGATTCTAAATATACGCGGAACATTTTTTTCTACGCGTCCCGCGCATATTTAGAATCAAATGTACTAAATCTCGCCGCCACACCAAGGAACTGCGCTCTCTGTTCAAACGGTAATAGAAGGTAAAATGAAAGCTATCCTTACTTTTCTCTCTCGTCAAGTGAGTCAGAGCAAGATGGAGAGACTCGATTAGGCCATACATCATGGAACGGAGTGACGGCTCCCTGGAGAAAAATAATAAAAAGGATTTAAATTGTACAGTTGTATGACGCATCCTTACAAAACATGTTATAAATCTGCAGTTCATTCTACTCCTAATACATTTATCAGATAATTTGTTGAAAATCATATTACAACCACTATAGTATACTATATTTCCGTAAGTCCGCGTACGTGTTTTCGAAACTAACTTAGAATTCTCGAATTTGAGACAGTTTGAGCGTTCGAGATCGAGAGATCGTAGAGCCCGTTGAATGCGCTGCAATTACATTTCGTTCACTTAAGGTTGAATCATTAATACAATATTATTATTATTAAAAAGCTAACGCAAGGTTCGGAATCCTTCATAATGATCGCCATCCCTTCCAAAGCTCTTGAGAATACACAGGTAAGATCATCAGTCGACTGATTGGAGAACTGACAGGTCTGGAATACAATCAGTTACGAGAAAAAGTGCGAGCTATACAATTTATCATCTCAAAATAATATCATTATTCAAATGCCGGACCAAGAAAGTATTTTTTTGTCACGGAATAAATGAAGGAACTGTAGATAGTATTTATGGTTAAAGTTCCAAAATATCCTTGAGAATATTTGAATTTCTGTTCGTGCCTGATCAAGCCCGCTCTCTTTTTTGCATACTCTCTCACTCCGTTTGCCTTGATCAGGCACGCGCGGAAATTCAAATAATTTCAAGGGTGTTGGGTAACTTTAAGAGAAGAAAACACACCTTTATCTTCCATTCTTCCACAGTCGAGAGAGGCATCTCTGCAGACATCATCCCTGTGTTAAAAGTTCATTGCGATGCAAAAAACCAGTGCGTAATCAAAATAGATCACCCGGAATGAAACCAGATTCAAGAACACTCGTTTATGTAAGAATTATCTTGAAGGTTAGGATATGTAGATTGAGCGAAATCTATTAGATATTTACAACAGATGTGAGCAACTTCGTAATCATCGATATCATATTCGAGAGTTCACAGCATTAATTTATTAAAAGCAAGAATAACAAAGAATAACACGGATGGTAAAATAAGCAGGGCGATTTCCTAAATAACTGGAAAACTATCAAGCATTCATCGCAACTCGAATACTCGTGTATGTAAAATCACACAGAACCTGCACAAAATTACACCGTAACATTCGATCGAAGAATCGGGATAAAAATTCAGAACAACAGCACACTATTAGGCGATATATCAGGGTAGTTCAGCTGAATGTTTTGAAAGGGGGGTCTATAAGGAAATCGATAATCATCCAGAAGGCTGCTGCGATGGACCCGAGGTAGCCGAGTTTCCATCGACGAGACTATCACGGAAGTAAGCTTCGGTCCTGAAATCCATGGGTTAACACAAGTAAGTTCTATAATATCAATCAAAGCATTATAGTTTAAATGTGGGAAGTTGGGTACTTGATAAAGAGTCGTAACGGGAAAGTTTCAGGATGAAAAATGTAGAAACAACAGAAGTAATGTTAAGCGCGCAAATACATACAACAAAGGAGACAGCAACGAAAAAATGGCATTTGGTCAGATGAGAAGCCACCGGAACAGAACCAAAAAATAATACAGAGTACGTTTTGACAGTGTGGGAACCTAATGTGGACATACTTTAAAAGGGAACTTATTTGGTTTTAGAAGGGTACTTTTTGGACGGATCTCATCAGACCTAGTGCTGAAAAAGGGCGAAGAAGCCGAAATGCTGACCTGAGATCGTTCGTGGCCTGTGCTCTTATGAGAAGTACGTCCTGTCCAGCGATGGTGCTTTTGAGTGCTGCCACCTACAAGCAGGAATGCATTCTTTATTTATAATTTAAATTAAGCATCTTGCTTAAGAATCAACGAATAAACAACCCAAAAAACATCTTTTAGGCAATACTCTGCGAATCTTTCAGAGTTTAAAATTCCATTTGAAACCCCGAAACGATAGGTCGTTTTCTATGGGGGGTTGCCCATAACGCCGAGAAATGCCGAATAAAATAAAATGCTAATTATTAAATCGCTAACTCGATCATCTTCGGCAGCTTCCACGTTCTCCAGCTGCCACTCGACGGCCACCTACAATTTCGAAGTGGAGTAAATGTTTGAGTCTCATCATTCAGCACACACTTTCGATTTCTCGAACCAGAAAGAGAGACTCGCAGAACTGCAGATCATCTAGCCAACGGTGGAACTGTCAACGGTGGAAAAGCTGTTTATTTCCTTGGGTTGAGCTGTAGCCAACATTTATGGGTAGTGTAAAAATCAACCGTAATCAATTTTTTCTAACCTTAGCGAATTCCGCACTCAGATCGACGCACGCCTCTCGGAACTGCAATTTTATCGATTATTTCAGAACTAAAGCTACAGGATCTGCTCAAAAAATTCATGCTGATGATACGAATGGAAAAACAGCAAATAGGGAATGCTAATTCACAGTTTTACAATCTAACCTATTCTAATAGTAAAAATGTGGTTTCCCTTTTGGGAAATTTTGTACTAGGTACATGCAAGTTTCACGAGCGATATATAGTTGAAGATCTGATAAAGCGCACAATATATCTTCAAGACAATAATGGCAAAATAACCAAAAGATGAACACTAAAGAAAAACCAACGTCTTTGGTGGCGATCACTGCAGTTTCTTTGATATTATTGAGACTCGGAGGCACACCGGGATACTTCGTTGCCACATTCGAAAAGAGCTGCGTCCAGGTAAGGAGTAGATGGTCCACGGCGTCACCTAAAAACAAACTTTATAAAATATATATAACATTGTTCTACAAATATCTAAAACAAAAACAAACTCACCCAAGGGACTGGCTTCCAATGGGCTTCCATCGTTGAGGAGAGATTCGAAAGTGCCTGGGTTGTTGTCGACCTCCGGAGCATCAGGAGTATTCATCATACGTCTCAGAAAGGGCATATCATTGCCCTGGAATTTAAAAAAAAAGTTATAATATGGACAATAATTATAAATTATACTATCAATAAATAACTAACCATGCTAGCTCGAAAAGGTACAAAACTATTTCACACGACGGTTATTTATGCGCTGTTTTAATCATACTTGGAAAAACATGCCCACTGCTCTCGATCGCAACAAGAGACTAGGCATTGAGTCCCTAGAGAAGCGTAGAATAGCGATTGATAAGAGAGTAGCCACAAATCTCATACGGGGCAAATATAGTATTTTCAACCGAAAACCACATTATTTCAAAATTTACTACACTCGAAACGGAATGAACTTCAATAATCCTGGATCGAACGACAACTACAGACACAATAGTTTCTTTCCAAGAGCGGCAAGGCTTTTAGTAAATTCCGATAATCAAACCAGTTCTCCTGAGTTCTTCTGACACATACCCTATTGTACCATTATTCACTCGTCATTTTAACCGTCAGTCATTAATTGCTTATTCTATTTCAATTTTGTAACGTTATTTCGACTGAAATAGCATAAATATATATATATTTAGCTAACCTGATTGGCGCCATTCACAGGTAATGCCACGCCGCCTGAGAGTAAACTATGATTTAAGTGCAAAAAGCGAGGTTCAAAACGAGAAAAGTTATATACACACGTGAATAATTAGTTCCTATGAGTTTGATTTGTTAGTCTCGCGTAATATATACTTGCTGAGCCACCAACAATAGATAATTAAAATCAATTTGAACCTGCACTCGTGGTCGGATCAGGGCTCCTCATCATACTCATCAGAATGGGCATTCCATTGTCCTGGAATTGAAAAAAAGATAATATGGTTAATGATTAATAATTATATTATTAATAAATTAATTATTATGCTAATTAGCTTAATTGGCCGACCTGATCGGCGCCATTCGCGGGTGATGCCATGCCGCCTGAGAGTAAACTATGATTTAAGTGCAAAATGTGACGTCAAAACGAGAAAGATAATAGACACACATGATTAATTGATTGTGAACCAGGAATAACGAGGTTACAGAAGGTAGTGGAAGGACTGGGATCGGTTAAGAGGTTGTGAGTGAGAGAGATCGACACGGTATCCGTGTAGATTTCTAATCGGGCACGAAGCCGAAAAATAACAACGCCGAAAGGATAATCAATTATAAACACGACGAGTATACAATATTCGCACGAGCTAACTTTATCGAAACAATGGAGAAACCTCGGCACTTTAGTACTTTCAGAAACGGGAAATAACCGGGTGGCAACTGTGGGCTGAATAATCTAGGTGATAAGGCTCTCTAGGTGTTTCTTTGCTGAATATACCCATTGATATGCATTTTTTAAATTTTTAGATCAAATAGTACAAGTAAAACATTAGAAAACTGAAAATATTACTTCAACAAGTGGTTCTGTTCACATTCGACTTATTGCGAGATAGTTTGAGCCCTAATCGACCAGAGATGTAAAAACAATAAGAGACGTGCTAGGTAAAGCGATTACACAAAAAATATAGCCTGAAAGCGCAATAACACACGACAAAATCACGGGGCGCAGCAACTTTGAGCGAGAGTTGTCGAGTACACCGTGTCTCCTACGGTAACTTCCATTATCATAAACTGATTAAATTTTATTCCATGTTCCAATTATATTTCATTCTTCTCTTTACAATGAATCGTCAACTTATCCCAATAAAGCTCATTATTCAAATAAGATCCCTGTCATGAAAAGCCCAGCAATAATATAGCTCCTCCGATCAAAGATCCGATATTCTTGTTATGTGTACCCCTTGCAACAACGATCACACTGGAATCCTTAACAGTCTTATCGACAAATGCGTGAATAGAACACAACAAAATTACGTTGGCTAAACTAACAAGATAGGAATATTATCATAGCTCAAAGAGACTAATACAGTTTACAACGGGCTGACTTTTTTCAACAAACTTTAGAAAATAAAATTGTGCTGCTTAAGGAGAATTCATCCCTTACGTTTATCTACGATAAACAATAAAGTCGCGTGCGTGAAAAGACTTATCGGGACGCATAAATATTAGAACGTCGTGGGTGGTCTACTACGATGTGGTGCTGCTACCTTAATCCTCGCTCAGCCTGGTTCGCCCCCTCACCCGTGCCCCGCCTGCCCCGGTACCGATGCCCATCTCCACCACCCCGTTCGGTTCCCGATCCCACTTGGGTCGGGGCCATCACTCAGACCTCCCCCTGACTACCACTTACTCGATTCGATACTCGCATTAGGGGAAAGAATGCAAGGCGGACTCTTCTCAGAGGTACCACCAACACCGTCAGACTGGGGTCGCAACGCGACACGAAACCAGACTACGTTAGCGAGATTGGGATTATCGATCGATGGGTACGGTAGGATTCGAGACGGGAAGCCCGCTCTAGTCTGGCGTGATGCCCCCAACCCGCGCGCTGACCAAGTACTCTAGGGGTACGGTGGAGCCTTATCTCGATCGATATCAGGACTAGGGTAGGGGCAGAATGAGGGGGTAGTACGGTAGTTGAGAGGGGAATAGGCAAGTGAATACGAGAAGAGAAGAGGATGTGAGAAAAGGCTGAAAAACAGACTTAGACGAATAGGAAAACAATCGAAACTAGTGTGTGCAACAAATATTACGATAGAAGAGGGATAAACAATGGCTAAACAGTTCAGGGTAAAGTCAGGGAACTTCAAATCAAAGGGAGACGAGGGGATAGTACGAGGAGATAATCAAACGAGCCGAACGTATGGTGAATGTAGTATAAGGGACAAGTGGGATAGAGGATCGATTGAATGGACGGATATGAGGTATACGGTATTGAGATACAGTAGCTATCGATTGGCGAAGGGGTGGGGATTACTGTAGAGGGGCGGCGAAGGCTTCCTTCGGTATAGTATCCTTCACGGAGAGGAAGTTCTGTGCGGCGACCTGTGAGGAACCAATTATTAATATGTTAGATTGAATCTCGACTGCTTATCCCAGTTTCACGAATCAAACATATCTTAAGCTACAGGTGAAACTCGACTCCACAAATGCTATTCTGGTTTTAGTATGAGAAGCAGCGTTGAAAAACGATTATTTCAAGAACAGTCCTCTCCACTTACCTTTAGCCAACAACAGAAACACAACTCCGCTAGTACACAATTGTATTGTTTTATCGTTTTAGAATAAGCCTCGATTGTCAAGTGCAAACATCAAACGAAAAGATTTTTTTTTCATTTACTCATCCCCTGAAACTCAAAACCCACGTCGAAGTTCCAGTTGGCCTCCTCGAGACACTTGGTGCTCCACTCCTGCAGCATTCCCGAATCGCGACAGAATGCTGCCACCATCTCAGCCTTCGTCGATGCGTCGGGCTCTAGAATTAATGGAATTAGCATGGCTGGTGAGTTCTTATCAACGAGACGCCTAATCACGGGCATTTGAGCCATCTGTGAAACTCTGTGCAAACTTTTCACAACGAAAAGTAATATTTTCAGAATGGATTTATTTGGAATTGCAGACGAATACGAATCAACAAAGAGCCTAAACGCGAGCACTAGTACCAATCGTGAAACCCAACTTCTCATAGGTGCTACTTTGTATAAGTTCAAAATTTCAAAATTATGTAACGGGCCGACAATAACACTGAAATGGGATGGAATATCGATTGATCGCTCACCTCCTCCAGTGGCAGCTGCTGCAGGTGCAGTGACAGCAGGCGCGGCGTTGGCCTTTCCCAGCTGGGTACGGTATCTCTCGATACGGTGCTGCGTCATCGCCGACATGTACAATTCGTCGCTGATCACGCATATCGCACTGAAAAATCGAAAATTACTCGATTGCCGTTCATGCTTCATTGTCAGAACAAGCGAACGCTCCTACTTTCAGTTAAAACCTTCCAAAAAGTTACAACAAGGCTGGTGTGTGCTTCAGCATTTTTAGAAGACAAGAAATAAAGCTGGGCTACAATGAATCCTGCTCAGACTCGTCAGAAAAAACAAATCGTACTAACCCTCCTTCCTTGGGCGTGACAGTGAATGTGCGGGAGAAGAAGTTGAGGGCGGGGATATTGGGAGAGACGGCGAAGGGAGCCTCCTCGAAGAGACCTTGCACCGTGAAGATCAACAGGGAGGACTGCAAAGGAATTATTGATTTAATTGCCTGGCAACTGTGGTCTGTTCGAATTGCCCAACACATTGCATGGTACTAAAATTCTGGACCCAATGGGCCTGGTGAATTACAGTGTTGCTGGAACCTCAAGTCGCTAGGATTCCCGAGAACTACGCTTTTTCTAGCGGTTGGTTTGGAAACAAAACAAACGTGAGCAAACAAATAGTGATGCTGAAACTCTCCTACCGTATCCCGCCTTACTCCGACCGTACCCCGTCCCCACTACCGTATCCCTCCCTGCTCACCGTAGACAGGACGACATCGACGATGAATGACTCCGTGAGATGACGAGTGGCGGGCATCTTGCACAGCTGGGCAGTCACATCCATCGCTCCGTGGAAGAGACGCGAATGACTGAAGAGGAATTGCATTAATTATACTATTGTAAGTGTGGCTTGAAATTTATTGTCTATCAGGATTGTCTATCATACACGAAATTTGAGCTAATGGTATTGGTGATTTGAAACAAGAATGCGACTTTTAAAAAATCGTGAAAAAATTCAAAGTCGAGCAGGTTATCAAGTGTTTCACGAAATGCTTTCATATCGAGATGCGCCCTCCGACCAATGCTTGGTGGAACGACAATCGTTAAAAATATTTGCAAACGAACCGATTCTTGCCCCATTTTTCGATCTGCTTGATATTGTGAGAGATTCGAATGTGGAAGGAGAAGTTCCTGAAAAAATATTTCAAAAAATAAAACAATGCATTCACGAGCTACAGTAACCGTCCTATCTACTACCGTACTTCGTCCTCTCCCTATATACTCACTCATTCGGCCATCGCGACTTTCCGCTTCCCTCTTCGTAGAGATTCTCGATGGACAGGGAGAATTGAGACTGCAAGAGTGCGGTATTAGAGAGCGACTTTGCAAGAACGACGAGGAAAGGGATCAATAAAAATACAAATCCAAAAGGAATATAAGGGGGGTGCGTTCCCCGTTTTGGCAAGTATGAATCGGTTTAAAAAAAAGAGAAGGTTTCAACTAGTTTAATTTTTGTTGTCAATGGTTTAACTCGGTTCATCCATTGCATTTACTGTTACAAATTATATCTATGACTTCCACTTCCGATGCTCCGCAACGCAGTCTTTCACAGTAATCCCAATTCTTATCTGTTACCGTATCCTCTGCTACCGTAATCCACTCACATTCGTATCATCGTACGCGGCTACCAGCTGTTTTCTGCTCGCGGTCGGATCTTCTCCATCGTACGCCTAGAAATACTCTTGCTTACTGCTGTCTCTCTTCAAGTCCCATACTCTCTCTCTCTCCTTCTCTAATCGACGAGAGAGCGTGCAGTCTTGAGAGAGTCATTCACTCACCTTGAAGAACTCAATGATGAACGTCTCTACTATCGATCGAATCGCGGAGTCGCCGTAGAAACCGGGCTGGAATTGCACTCATGGGTGCATTTGTGTTTCAGGAATACCATAAAACAAGCATTTATAGCCTTCGACAATATATTGGTGGATAGTAAACTTTCAAAAAACAATTTCATCTTACACTACCAACTAGTACAGTTTGTGTTTCAGCAACACAATATGTACTCACTCTAGCAGTCGGCTCCACGAATTCATTGTCGTCGTCGAAGGCGCCCGGCAGTGCGTCGCATGAGTTTCCGTCCTGGAAATTACATTTTAATAAAAATAATAATTACTATTATTCTGAGGAAGCATTGACTGTTCTCGAATCTCATCATCTAATCCAAACTCTGAAACCCCACACTCACCAGTAGTGTCACTCGCGGGAAGATGGCTTGCACGGCGCTACAAAAGCATTTTTCGATTAACCCTACCTAGCCCTAGCCCTGTCACGCGGGCATACCCTGGGAAAATCGATAATTGGGTAAGAAAAAATCGATAAAGAGCCCGCTCCCCTCATGGGGGTCACGGGAAACCTGAGGTAGTCCGAGGCCTTCGAGTAGCTTTCGCAGACGGGATTGTTCTCGAGGAAGAGCGTCGTCAGTCGGAGACCCTTCAGCTTCTCCAGTTCAGACATGCCGTCAATCTGGAATACGAAGACGATAAGTAATTGTAAAGACATAAACAAGATTTACTGACGCTCGTCGAATTTCACGACATAAGAGCTGAGACTGTTGCGCGTGATCACAAGGTTAACTGGACAGTGATAACTAGCAACAAATATGTGTGACATGTGACAAATAAAATTGTGCCAGCGATATCGCGAGCAGAGATTGTTGTTGAAAAGACTCGACCATAACTAATTGAGGCTTTTCGAAATTCACAACTCTAGAACTAAGACCGTTGCGTGCGATCACCGGGTGAATTCCAAACAAAGGTGAATAAAAGCGGACAACTGTTTCGTATTTTATGACAACATACAAACCTGGTTGTCGGAGATGTCGAGAACCTTCAGATTCTTGGCGAAGTACGGCAACATCGCCGCCATTTCGAGGTACTTGATGCGATTGCCCTGAAGATTAATTAAGTAATAAATATTTTTATTGCTTCTAACCCCTCACATTGACCATCCCTTAACTGTTCATTGTGAAACGGTGAAACACCAAGCAATCAATCTCTGACACACTTTCTTCCATTCTTTGCTCGCTATCGATAAATAGAGAAAGATAGGGTGTCCCCGTTGGAATCAAGTGCGCATTCTCTCTGTGTCATTGGCACAGGGTGTCGTGAAGATTGGTAACAAAACAAAGAACACTCTCACTATCAAACACCCCCGGATGCCCCGGACGGTTCGTGCTTTTAGTGATTGTTATATTTAGTGGGTACTGGCTTGCACAATTTGATATGGAGATTCTGTACAAAAATACCACAATCCAGTAATCGTTAATCTGGAGTGTCATGCTTATTCAACATTGTCATTCGTTGCGTAGAAGGTAGTATAATTAGTCCCAATAATCACTAATCGATAAGTAATTTACGTGCTTGCATGATCATAGATGGAGTGGTATTCCTAAAGTCGATACCAATCGCCATTTCATCCCACGTTGAATGGGAATGAGATCACATATCGATTGAGTGAGGTAGTCTAACTAGTCCCAATAATCACTAATCGATAAAATCGATAACTCACTTTGAGTGAGAGTGAGATCACATCGGAGTGGTTCGCTTCGATCAATTCGACCACGGCCAGGAAGACGTTGTTCTTCGTCATCTGCATCATCAGATCCTGTTTGCCGAAAACTGAAAACGAAATTTTAGACCAGGCGGTTTTGGGTTTCATCATTGTCCCAAATAGCCGCGGATTAGCAACACGTCTTTGGTGGAAATTGAAAAAAAAAGACCAGTGAGATTCGTGTTTCCCGAGTCATCCATAAAGATAACTCACTCGCATGGACCAAGTAACATGTAGATTTGCAACCAACTCACTCTCATGGGTGGCGAACGAGCTGAGGTCGATGGAGCGGGAGGCCGGATCAGCGCGGGTTTTCAACACTTCCTAAAACATCAATACTGAAGGTTGTTCACATAGGTGGGCGGTGGTTGAAGCTGGAAATCGAAAACCGGGGGTTTTTAGGGTCAAAAGGGGGGGGGGGTGATCGTGAATGATAGCTTTTGCGAAAAAAATTTCAAAAAACCGGGGGTGTCCAATCCGAAAACCGGGGGTATTTCACAACTGGCTTCGATGGTGCCCACTTATGGTTGTTCATAATCGAAACAGCGCTAATTAATTAACAAATTAATTAAAACGTACCGCGATGGCGTCTTTCTCCTCCTTCTTGAGCTTCGCCCACGGCGCCACCACATTGTTCACGATGATGTTGAGTCTCTCGCCTGAAGCAATACATCATAGGAAAAATAAGTGCCATTTTTAGTAAGCGCTTAGGAATGTTATTTGTTGAAACACACAATTGCTATACTATCACATCAAATGGAGAAGTCGGGCGCTTGTGATGTGCAACAAGATGTGCAACGCAAACATGACAGGACGTCAGAAATATAGAAAGGTGAGATTTTGCATTTGGCAGGTAGTCTACATATGCTGCTGAGGAGAGTCAGACCAAATGGCTCTCACTAATCGATCCACTCACCGGAGGTCACGTGTTTGATGCGTCGCGAGCACATGCGGATGGCCTGCGCGACGTCGGCGTCCTGAATTATCAATCAATATTGATGACGTAATGCGGTTTTCGAAAGATATTAATTGTCTGTAGTCTTAGGTAGCCGCTTTCCACCACTTCGCGTCAAACTACAGCGGGGAGCAACCCCTCTACCGATAGGCTTGGCTGCGCAAATTAATAATTCTCTTTCAGTGTCACCCGAATCACTTGGCACTTTCACATTTCAACACATAGTTATAGATGCTGCATTTTGGTGTATCATGATACTTTCGGATATCTCATACAGTCAGTATAGCGCATTCAATAGCCGCACAAGCTAAGCGTCCCAGATAATTTTATAAAATCAAGCGAGAAATTGCCAGGGCGTTTCAAGACTCACTAGGTCGTTATGGCTACTTCATCCCGCAAAAACGTAGTTCGACTGCTGCATTATTCCAATACGAACAAATAAATTCGAATCGATTTACAGCCTAAGTTTTTTTCCTCAGACGAACACTCCCTTCCAAAATTACGCGACAGGTATGATTCTCATAATCGCGCCAAATTTCCCGGTCCACCGCTGCGCGTTGATTATTTGTTGAGGCAACTCATACTTGGGCAGAGATTGCTGCTATGTTTCAAATTCCGGGAAGGTATATTTCAGCAACCAGCAGGGTTTACGGAAACTTGCGCACAAATTGGGAGAACCATGATGTGCACTTTCCGAATACCGGGCGGTTCTTAATGCTAGCAGCAATGGTGCCCCTAATGCAGCCGCGCTTGCTACAATTGTCTGAATTTTCGCATTGTGTGCTGGTCTACTAGATTTGCCCGATTCCACAGCCGCACCACAAATAATATCGAAATGTCATAATCATATTTACAACTTGTCTAGGCGAAAAAGTTTCACAACCAAACAAAGTCCAGCAGCCCTCACCCTGACGAAGAACTCGAAATCGCCGTTTTCCGCCATCCGCGGCATGATCGGCTTGAGATCCTCGACATGCCCGATCAGCGCCTTCAATTATTTTTTAGATAATATTATCAATAGTTAAAATAATAATAATATAATTTTTACCTTGAGAATGAATCGCTGTCCGTAACGCTCGCCGTTCGAGACCTTCAAATTGGTATTGTGTTTTGGAAGTTGTCTCGCTCTACTACTACACTCCTCAAAACTGAAAGGATATAGCAAAATGTAGAAACATGGAAGAAACTGGTTCCACCTCGACGAATGTTATCTAGGCCCTTCGTTCAAAACATTACTGGGATTCACTAATTTCAAAATTTGACTGCGAAGATAGTTAAGCTTGTCAGTGAGAACCATAGCTTCCTCTTCGGATAACCAAATGTTCTATCCCTTATACTTCATCTATCTTTCAATAGGGTCGTTTTCTTCCACTTTAAGGAGGTAACTACCCATTCCACAATCAATCTCCGCTCTTTCAACCCCAGCGCGTGAGCTCGTTACCAGCGACTACTAACCTTGACTCTGCTGACAAACTCCTTGACGGCGCTGCCGGCCGCGCCCTTCACTAACTGGAAAGAAATGAATTATTGATTATTATTTGAAATAATTTTTAAAAATATACCTGGACATTCTTCTTCTGTTCGTAGGTGCCGGCGCCGTTGCGGCCGGCCGGACGCGGCTGGTTGCGGTTGAGGTAGCGAGCTGCAAATGAAGGATTACCTAAGGCAGTTAAAGTTCTAACTGCTTAGCGTCAGTCTTTAAAATGTACTGGAGGCTTCCATAGCCTAGACTATGGCTTGAACAAGGAGATACTGTTGAGGCAGCGCGCTGTAAATTTAAGAGTACCTAGGGCCGATAAGAACCCGGATTTAGCTGCCTGAAGCTAGGCTTGGGTATCTTAAGGTTGAACTTAGAAAGCCTAAACTAGGGCGCGAATTAGGATTTACTACTCGCGAACTAGTAGTTACCCATTTCCTCGGGATAACCCCCTCACTGAATCGCATCAAGTTCAGATCTAACTGGAAAAATGTGAAGGATAGAAAGCAGCGCAATCCGCTAAACAGCAGAGCGCAAGCATTGCTAACACGGTAGCAGTTGGGTAGAGAAGTGAGAGTGCATTAATCTACGTGAGGAAGTTCAGTTACACGTCGCATAAAAGGTCAACAACAATAACAAGATTGGATTTGCCTGGCGACGTGCGATACCGAAGCTAATAATACGAAGAGTGAAGATGATCCCTCATTTCCCTCTTCATTACCCTCAATGGACCGGCCGCCTCGGAGTATATAAACCCCTCGCACCCTCTCTCCATTCACTCTCATCCGAGATAAAATAGTCTACTCTCTCTCGTCTTTTTCTTTTTTTTCACATTGACTATATCTTGGCTACCCACCGTATGAAAACGACCCAATCCATAATAGACAGAGAGTCTGCACAATAACCCAGCAGTATAGCTTGGGGAGGACGCCCTCTAGTCTAATACTCTAATAATTAAGCTCTACTGAAACAGGTTCTTTAGCGAAACAGTTATTGAGTCAGAACATAAACTAGTTTCCAAATAATAAGCTCTATTGAGGCAGATTCTTTAGTAAAAGCTATTGAGTTAGAGCATAATCTCGTTTCTATACGTTGCTAAATAAGAGCACGATTCATGATAGAACCTAGAACCATAGAGTTCAAATCTGATGTAGGAAGACGTAGGTTTCACCGAACTTCCTAACTACATTTGAGACTCGGTAAAGAGCATCTCACCTCTACCACCCCCCTTCAAGGTTACAAGCATAACTAACTAGTGACACTAAGTTGATCACTAGGGGGAGGAGTTGGGTAGAGAAGTGAGAGTGCACTAATCTACGTGAGGAAGTTCAGTTACACGTCGCATAAAAGGTCAACAACAATAACAAGATTGGATTTGCCTGGAGACGTGCGATACCGAATCTAATAATACGAAGAGTGAAGATGATCCCTCATTTCCCTCTTCATTACCCTCAATGGCCGCCTCGGAGTATATAAACTCCTCGCACCCTCTCTCCATTCATTCTCATCCGAGATAAAATAGTCTACTCTCTCTCGTCTTTTTGGCCTTCAACACAAGAACCAACTGTAGCATTCAAATTAAATAATTGCATAATGGTGATGAAATCTAGCTGACCGCCCATGTTGCGAGTCTCCTCCTCCTCCTCCTCGTACAGATCGTCGAAGCGCGAACCGAGATCAGCGTCGATCTCCTAAAATAATACAGATAATTAATATTTTTGTTTAAAGTTTGGACGAAACCCCTTGAAAATTGGGTCAAAAACTGACCTTGAATCGGTTCATACTGATCTGCTTGGCGTTTTGGCGACCGCCGCCGCCTTTGTTCTTGTTGCGATACATCCCTCTGTAATCATTAACATAATTAATAAATATAAGCCAAAAACAGTAATAAAAATGGTCATAAACGCCAGTAAAATGACAAGAACGCGCCGCTGAGTATAGGAGTTTTCGCGAAACAAATGATACAAATGCTCAAAGAAAGAAACCTAAACCAAAAACTACGCGGACGAGAAACAATTAAAAAGCGATAACTACTCACATGTAGGTGAAATTATGTTATGGAAAAACAAGTACAAACGGGGCGTGACCCGAGGACACGATTGATCGCGAAAAGGGAAATAGAATACAGTATCTCATCCGTCGCATCTCACCATAATGGTAGTGCTAATTTACGGATAATTGGTATGAAACTGATTTTTTTAAAGAAAAAAATATTTTTAAATTATGCAACTTGTTTTTACTTTATGGGGTGAACAGTCACACATTCATCATTATCATACCTGAGACAATTTTTATCCTATTGCCTATTGTGAATGACAGACGAACTCCGTCCACTGTTCGTCATTGTCAGAGATACGCTCGAGTCAAATTAAGAGATCCACTCACCATTCCACCATTGTTCTTGTAAATCCATTCAAATACAAAGAGTCTACTCTCTTGCTCTCTAATTCCCCACTTTGACTGGCGATCTCCAATGGAAATCGATCGATTCTCGCCTATAAAACCAGCGCCGATCGGTCTCTTCCTCACACCAAGTCGTCAGCATGGCTCAGTCCGTTCCTCCCGGAGACATCGCCACCCAGCCCGGCACCAAGATCGTCTTCAACGCTCCCTACGATGACAAGCACACCTACCACATCAAGGTACGATATCTCCCCCTAGCCGACCTACCGTACCCTCCACCTTCCCTTCTCCCTTTTTCTGCCTACAGTAACCCTACCCATCCCAGGTGACCAACTCGTCCGCTCGCCGCATTGGATGGGCCTTCAAGACGACCAACATGAAGAGACTCGGAGTCGACCCCGCCGCCGGAGTCCTCGACCCCAAGGAGAACGCGCTCATCGCCGTCTCCTGCGACGCATTCGCCTACGGACAGGAGGTATGGTACCATCCTCTGATATTCTACCGTAGTCGGTGCCAGTAGTGATGCTATCCCCTCCCTATGTCTACCGCATCTCAACCCTCACTATCTCTCTCTAATGTACAGTACTCTACTAGCCCTTCTCACCTTTCTCACTTCAGGACACCAACAACGACCGTGTGACCGTCGAGTGGACCAACACCCCCAACGGAGCCGCCAAGCAGTTCCGTCGCGAGTGGTTCCAGGGAGACGGCATGGTCCGCAGAAAGAACCTCCCCATCGAGTACAACCCCTGAATAAAGGATTATGTGATTGAAGTATTGTGTCATGCAGAACATGGGCCGATGCTCGAAGGGTTGGGGGGACATGGGTTAGGGCCTACGGTCGGAAGTGCTACTTGCCAAATCATTCTACATATTGCTTCTTCAATTTACATGCTCTCTATCTTGTGACTCTCGAAGCGAATGCTCCTGGCACTGTGCCAACAAAATCGCAAGTATTTGTTTCAATTGCTTGATATTCCTAAGAACTGTAGGTTCATGTCCGAAGTCTCCTTTCATCAATTTTCACCTCTGAAATTAGTTCGCAAACTTTTGATTACGGTAGTATCATTAGTCTGATCGGACGCACGCACGCAACGCCCCTGGTTACGGTATGCCATGCGCGTTCAGGTCAACAATTTTGAAACGCGCATTCTCCTTGTTTTTCTTTCGCTTTCCTGCCTTTCGCAAGCCTTGTCTTCGCTCAGAATGATTCTTTCCTCGTGTCGGGCCGCCAGTTCCGCCCTTCTCCGCAACCCGCGCCTTTTCTCGCCCCAATTCCGTCCCTGCACACGGTGAAACTCGCACTTCTTTGCATGAAATATTTCGAAATTGCTTGTTTTTCGCCTAATTTGTGTGGATTTTCGTTAATTTTGGCAAAAATTTAACATTTTTTGCTGCAGAGCCATGGCATCGGAGGTTGAGAAGGCGCAGACTGCCGCCAACGAGCAGGACACCATCTTCGGCAAGATCGCCCGCAAAGAGATCCCCGCCAAGATCATCTTCGAGGACGAGGAGGTGGGCATGTTTCCTTAGTTTCTTTAGATTCTTCCTTAGTTCGTTAAGATCTTAGGGTGAAGCCCCGATCTGCGCTCACTTTGGACTTAAAAACAAGAATGAAACTTTTCTGGAGCTGGATCTTGTTTTCTTGCGCAAAACCTGGATCAGCCGGAAACAGAAAAGAATCTCTTCTCTAGATAGTAGCCTCAACTTGAACCCAATCGTGGCTTATTACCTGTACTCCAGTTTGCACTTATATTTTTTGCTTTAAAAATCGATTTTCCAGGTTCTCGCCTTCCACGACGTCTCCCCTCAGGCGCCCGTCCACTTCCTCGTCATTCCCAAGAGGAGAATCGACATGCTGGAGAACGCCAAGGAATCCGTAAGTCATTTTTTTACTATTTTGCTCCATTCTAGTTATTTTTGATAGTTTTCTTGCGTTATCAACCGGTTTTGATACGTGATTTCACCTTTCCGTTGCCGTTTTAAGCCGTTTTTTTTGTTGACGGGATCGTATAAACGCGGAGAGAGAAGGCGAGATAGCATGAGAAAGTTTTGTGCTGACGCGATTGATTGCACAAAACGATTACCGCTTGAGATAGGCACTAGGTAGTCACGAGACCGTTGTCTGCTGTCGTGCTCGCGTTGTAGCTGGAATGTCACAGGCGTTTGCCCGGCCTTGACCAGACCCGCATTAGAAAACTCGGCTGATTCGTGTTTCGAAGTCCACTGATTAGTCGAGAGAGACTAACACCGGTCCGTAACGGACGGAGTGGCCAAATTGCACACTGGCCTAGACGAGAGCGCCAGGCAGTCGTTTCTACCCCGGCGCGTGTGAAGAGCATCGCTTCTATGAGTTCGGCCCATCTCGCCCAACTCCGGTTTAATTACCTAAGTTTGAGGTAAAGATTCGAGAACCTCGCGGAACTACAGGGACTTACATCGCGCACTGGGGAATGTATTATGCTAAATGTTTTGGAACGTTTACTGATCAATTTTTGCTAGTTGCCGAGAGCGGATAAGCTGATCTTACTTTCTTTGGTGTGAGGTGGTTGGCGTAACCATCTGACCCTCTCCATTTTGCTTTTTCTATAGTATTTTCTAGCTAGCACAGTCACTTCAACTCCTATGAAATATCACGCCTCTCACCAGAGAATCGAGCTGACCAAGGGGATAGGGGAGAAAACCTCAAATGAGTTCTAGTCGCTTTTGGGAATCCTGGGCCATGTATAACAATCCCTCAAAGTCACACAGCGCAAACTTCATTTTGGAGTGCACTACACCGGGTTGGATATTGCCGTCTCCCACTTTGAGAGCTGTTTTCTCGTTTCTCGTGAAAGGTAGACGAAAATTGACCTCTGAGTGACCCAGGCTCATTTTTAGAGCTCTTTCGATCCATATATTTCATTTTATCTGAAGGTCAATTTTAACAGCTCAGCAGTTCGGCTCATTTTGTTCAAAAATGTAGGAAAAGGCGCAGCTGAAATTTGCACATGTTATGCAGTTCGCTCTGGGCTATCGAATGAGTGGTTTGCGCAGAGAATAGCGATCTGCCTGTATGAGTTAGGTCGTTTTTACTTCTAAGGATCGTTTGAAGTTTTTAATCAACGGGAATTTCATATTTCATTCCATCCCACACCGCTCTAATCGACGCGCGCGGTCGAGAATGATTGATCTAATTCAACTATTCTTGTCGAATAAAAACTTCAAACGATCCTTAGAAGTAAGAACGACCTAACTCATACAGGCAGATCGCTATTTTCAGCGCAAACCACTCATTCGATAGCCCAGAGCGAACTGCATAACATGTGCAAATTTCAGCTGCGCCTTTTCCTACATTTTTGAACAAAATGAGCCGAACTGCTGAGCTGTTAAAATTGACCTTCAGATAAAATGAAATATATGGATCGATAGAGCTCTAAAAATGAGCCTGGGTCACTCAGAGGTCAATTTTCGTCTACCTTTCACGAGAAACGAGAAAACAGCTCTCAAAGTGGGAGACGGCAATATCCAACCCGGTGTAGTGCACTCCAAAATGAAGTTTGCGCTGTGTGACTTTGAGGGATTGTTATACATGGCCCAGGATTCCCAAAAGCGACTAGAACTCATTTGAGGTATTTTCCTCCATCCCCAATAATATCAATTCAACTCGATTTTCCCGTGAGAGGCGTGATATGTTATAGTGCACACTAATAGCCCTTTCTCGATAATGGCGACCCGCGAAGCGGGGAGCCCGGTAAGCAAAGTTGGGGGCTCCCCGCGATGCGGGGAGACCCCAACTTTGCTTACCGCTTAGGCTTTGGCGACCCGCGAAGCGGGGAGCCCCCCAATAAGCCGGCTTAGGCCGGCGATATGTACAGCAAGGTGCTTGAACACTCAGGAGTATTTGTTTACAGCCAGAAACGGAAATAGGACAACTTTTGGCATAATATTTTTGATCTTCCAAGTTTACCTGCAGATGTTGGAGCCTGCTAACTTGATCAATGAACATATATTAATTATCCCTAAGACAAAAATAAACATTAAGAATCTGACCTAATAGTGATAGTTTGAAGTGAGTGTGCAATTTGGCCATTCCGTCGGATCACAATCGGACGGAGTGGCCAAATTGCACATGTGCATTTTGGCCACTCCGTCGGTTACGGACACGTGTTTGGAAGGGATCGACTATAATTCGTCTCGAGAGATCAAAGTTCATCGTTCAGGACAGTGCCCTGCTGGGCAAGCTGCTCTTCACGGCGAGCGAGGTCGCCCGCACGCTCAACCTCAAGGACGGCTACCGCGTCGTCGTCAACGTGAGTATCCTTCGCTGCGTAGATCAGCTAGTGGTTAGCATCGTGATACGCAGTCATCAACACGAGTGTCTGACTTTCGCTGCGTAGATCGGCTTCTAGCTAACAACGCGATACGCAGTCATCAACGTGGGCGACTGACTCTCGCTGCGTAGATCCGTACCTTATTAAGCTCGCCGTACGCAGTCTTTCAATCTGTTTACTTGCATTAGGGTGTTAAGTATGGGAAAAAACGATAGTAAAATTGCAGCTATTTTAGTATTGCACGAGTAGAATTATAGCAACTAACATCTGCAATAATCAAAAGTGGTACGCTATCCAAATATCGATTGCTCTTCTATGCTGTGAAAGATAGTCTTATCGAAAGCCTTCAATACTGTTCAAGAGTACGGTAGTCAATTATCGATTGTTTTTCCAGAACGGAAAGGACGGCTGCCAGTCGGTCTTCCATCTGCATCTGCACGTGCTCGGCGCGCGCCAGCTGGAATGGCCTCCCGGATAAGAGAAGAGATCAAAGATCAAAGATTACTCCCTAGACTCTCTCCAATCTGCACACTCTCTCGCCCATCCACCTGGTATTCTTGGTTGTGAGCTGACTGTTTGTTGCCTAGTGAAAAATTGAGTGGCCAAGAGATGGTGTATAGTGGAGAGAGAGAGTAGTTTATGCCGTACATCAATGGTTAATGTTATTTGTGTAATTACATGGTTGTATCTTATCGTTGGGAATGGATAAACAGTATTTATTGGTGAATATTTCGGGCATTCAAGCACGCGGGGAGAGTGGACAGTCGAAAATATATTAGAAACAGTCACCCACAGTAATGAGAATGATTACGCTAATGGAATATCGATCCCTCATGACCGGCGAGAGAGCACACAAAATGAGGAGGGCGCATGCCGATTGGCAACAGTATTTCATGCCCGGCGGTGGGAAACTGAAACCACGCTAATTTTGAATTACCAACGATTGCTCTGGTCTCGTCAGCCTCTCGTAATTCCACACGACTGATTTGAGTTTCAATTCTCATTTACCTCCCGTCTTCATAATTTCACATGATTGGTTTGAGTTTCAATGGTGGCTAGTAAGCGAGCTCGCAACGAATTTCACAATAGTCTCTGGGCTGCGTCCTCTACCAAAATAATTAAAATGTCGGATATCAAATAAGATATATCTAAGACATATATGTCGCTCTCTCCACTTCCCATTCCATCAACCATTTAGGCAGGGAAAGGTACAAGCAAGCCAAGAGAGCATGTTTGCAAAAAAAAGTTTTTTAGTGGTTTTTTATTTTAAAATGGCTAAATTCTGGGCACAGTATTTTTCAAATCCTTGAAAAAACCGTTCAATATTTCACTGGTCCATCTCCTAAAATTTACCCGTCGACACTGTCAGACACACTTTGAAATTAATCCAACCTCTACAAGCGACCTGGCCAGTTTTCCTACGTCTCTATGGACGTATTTTAGAGCGAATAGGTCCCAAAATTTTTGGCATTATACACGAACTCAGCATTTCTCCATACACACAATTGGGCAACCTAAAATCGCTGCTTCCGGATGACGTTTAGGAACGAATTGACCTTGACGGCATGAAGTGCGATTCCGTTTTAAAAATACAGTACTCCTTGTGGCTGATACCGTCAACATAATGTCGGTGGATTGGAACAACAGCCGTTTCAAGAAATCTTTGGGAACTACGATGAATGCTAGTTGTAAGCTACCGTAACCCGCTGGTAGGTCACGGTAGAGGGAGAGGTTGTAACTCTGTCCAGAATGCTGGTACCTTCATCAATTTTCCGCATTAGTCTACCCTCACCACGGCTTAACTACCGCCTGAATTGTAGCCAATCTAAGCATGGCCGAATCTGCCGTGGGTTACGGTAACTTCCAACGACCATCCATAGAACTTCCCAAGTATTGCCGCTTGACGGCGCTGCATTCGCCGTTATTTTCCCCACTTCGCCGACTAAAACATCCCGTTACACCGTCATGATGGAGTACGGTATCGGCTACCAGGGGTACCGTAGTTTTCAAGAAAATGGCAGCAACCGGCTCTGGTCCACTGCCGACCTATTCTGGACACTCTGGAAGGCTTTGCTTGCATCGGCGCGGTAATTTGCGCAAAACTGTCTGACACTCTCTCAATCTCCCATACTCTCTCGCCCCCAGTCTAAAGTGAGAGTGACCTATTATCACCACGTGTTTGAACTCTCACGCACAGACCACATTTGCCGAACATCACAGGAAATTCCATGAAAGATAACGGGAAATTGAATGCACTAACTCTTCTCCCAATTGTTGCCACGCCCGTCGGTGATGGCTTGCCAAAACTTGGCCACTGGGACCAGTGGGGGAACACTGACGGAGTGGTACCACCAGGGGACGGACGGGGCGGGGTTGCAGCGCCGACGTGAACAAATGGCTTCAGTGAGTTCTGGCTACGAGAGGGAGACCACCTCGCATCCCCGCCAGAAACTGCCCTCTCTGCGTTTCCGAGATTTCTCGTATGTGCGATGCGCTCTAGCCGCGCCGTGATTGAGCGCGCGGGGGGAGGCGCATAGCAATTTTCTGTAGCCGAGCAACCATAGTAGTTTCCAAATATTGTCGTGTAACGACGCTGCATTCGACGTTAATTTCTCCACTTCGCGGCCCAAACAGCCCATTCAACCGTCATGGTGGGGTACGGTATCGGTCCCCAGGGGTGCTGTAGTTCCTCAAAAATCGGGGCAATAGATTCAATTGCCTACTGCTTTTGGGCACTCTGGCAGGCTTCGCTGGCAGCGGCGCGGTAATTTGCGCAAAACTCTCTGACACTCTCTCAATCCCCCATACTCTCTCGTCTGATGTAAATTGAGTGTGACCTACTCTCACCACGCGATCGGACTACCACTCCCACACCAGTGAAATTGCATTCTCTGTTGCTTATCTGAGCAGCTAGAGAGTGTGCCGTATGTGCCACTTACTCCGTTTTTTTTCTCAGGCCCGTCTCTGAGGGCTGTCTGGAGAGAACTGTTTTCACGTCGGATGAGAACTATGACGTCATGCCGCCTTTGATATATCTTTGATATATATTATGATATACTGAAAAAGTCGGCACTAGGTCAGATGAGAACTATGACGTCATGCCGCCTTTGATATATCAAAGGCGGCATGACGTCATAGTTCTCATCTGACCTAGTGCCGACTTTTTCAGTACCCACGAGTGCTTCGCCTGAAGTCCAATGAGTCCCCAATCGCGAATTTGCTTTGGCAAGAGCAATGGTCTCGCTCTCTCCATATCATACACTCTCTCGCTCACTCTGATCGCGAGAGAGCGTGTGGTTTGGATAGTGTCAGACGATTCCGGCAGCTTTGGCAATCTTCGTCAATTGGGCGAATCGATTACTAAAAATGCACAATGACAGAGAACTCAACGACTGGACCCTTCTCTCTCTTGTTGCCACGGACTGTCGGTGATGGCCTATCAAAACTTGGCCACCGGGACCAGTTGGGGAACACTAGCGGGGTGGCACCACCAGGGGACAGCCGTGGCTGGACAGATACAGAATCATTCCATCGAGGATTCAGAGTAGGGTTGGTCAAACCGGGTCGGGTCAGTCGAGGGCCCGACCCCCAAACTCGACTCGAGCTCAACCCGACCCGAGCCTGAATGCTCGAGCCGCTCGAAAACGGTTCTAACCCGATCGGGTGGCCCGACTTCGAGAGTGAATAGTCGAGCGGCTCGACCGGCCCGATTTAGCCCGACTAGCCCGATTCGGCCCGACTCAGCCCGACTCGGCCCGACTTGTCTGGCGAATGCATTAGGGAAATTCCAGAGGCGTTCTTTGCATTGTCATTTAGGTGAACAAATGCAAGCTACCGATCGGTGAAATGGTTATGTTTTTCATCTGTTAATAATAAGCCGATCCCGCATGATGAGTTTATTTTTTTGTGCTATTTCATTTCGCTCATTTACATTTTATGTTAGATTTCGAATACAAAGTTTAATGTAAATGAAATTTTGTTACTACTAAAGCTGTAAATAGAAACGCAAAAATATAACCACATCATGCGGGATCGAACCAGCGGCTTATGACTAACAGGTGCAAAAGAGAACCACTTCACCATTCGGTAGCTAGTTGTGAAACACCGAGATTACAATGGAAAGTACGGCGATGAAATTTCCCTAATGAGTTCGACGGACAAGACGGGCCGAGTCGGGCCGGTCGGGTCAGTCGAGCCGCTCGACTCTTCACTCTCGAAGTCGGGCCACCCGATCGGGTTTCGAGCCAACTCGGGCCAAAATGCGATGTTTTCCGAGTCGGGCCCTCGACTACCGGGCTGGCCCGATTTCACCAACCCTAATTCAGAGCTTCCGGCTACGGCGACTGGTACCGAAACCAGTCCACCGCATCCCCGCGAAAGCTAATTGTTCACGAGGACTAGAAAGTTCATAGGCGCATTGCTGTCTAGTCGCGACGGGTTTGAGCAAGAGGGGAATGGGCTGCAGTGGACGGAACCTCGCAAAGGATCTCGTGGTAACTTACCACTGGTAAGAGGCCGCTCCCCTCATTTCGCCAGCTCTCTCGCTATGTTCTGTCGGCTCTAGGTTAGACGTCATTTTTTCTCATCCGTTTTTTTCTAGTGGATGCAATCACCTATTTGTTTTCCATGCAGCCTCTCATTACATCGACACGCTTATGAGAACTTTTGCAGCATCCGAGAACGTAACCCTCCATAGCGCGGAGGATCTCCAAAAATAGGCACCGGGTCTCGGTTGAGGCCCTGGAATAATCTGCTTTTTGACAATTTGGATATGAGAGCGAGAGGTTGTGAACCCTCGCTGCTCTCTACACGCGCCGGGTCCGAGAAGGTCGATCTCCAGCAGTTAGCGTGTGCTTTTCTCACTATCATTGACATTCCAAGGTGAATAAGTAGAAGGAGGAGATTGCGTGGAAATAACTCTGCCTCAACTGTTACCCCCTGTGCCCAACTCCATGGAATCGACCAATGAGGGGTCCGAGACACCCCCACATTGACCTGGAGCCATGGTCTGCGTCGGCCGCCGCATCCCCGACCAGAAACTGCCAAGCCATCTTTCGGAGCTCGCTCATAGGCGCTCTGCGCTCTAGCCACGCCGTGATTGAGCAGGCGGGGGAGGCGAGGCAAAGTGGGCGGAACTTCGCGCATGGTTGCAGCAAATGATTGCAATGATCAAACGCGTGATCTCTTGCATGTTATGATTATTTCTAAATTCGCTAGGATACTACGACGGTACCGAGGCAGTCATTAGTGTGAAATGCAGCATTCTCCGATATCACTGGTCTGAATTAGTGATGCCAAATCGGCGCGTGCTCTCCTCGTTTCACACGCTCTCTCATCGGTCAGACAGAGCGAGAGAGCGTGTGAAACGAGGAGAGCGCTCGCCGATTTGGCATCACTGGTCTGAATCGTCACGATGAGGGGAAATAGAATGCCGTATCACACGAAATTAATCATTTTTTTCAGAAAATTTACAAGTAGTCGGCACGGCGCACTGCTAAAGATGTGCCTTCTAACTTTCTTCATGGACACAATGATGAGATGCATTTATTGCAGAGCCATCCCTGGTTCTCCGTCGTCCATTTTTCCTAGAACTTCTCTCGACTCGTCAACCTCTGATTACTAGGCAAAGAAATACTTTATGACGAATCGGCGCGTCTCCTCCTTAATGTTGTGTTGACAACTGTGGTCGTACGAAGCATGGCAATGTAACAGTACAGTATGACGAGCGACCTCCTTCACGTTGCCCCGACCCGTCGGTGGTGGCTCGCCAAAATGTGGCTTCTGGTCATGGGGGCACAGTGCGGGGGAACACACTGACCGGATGAGGCCACCAGGGGACGGACGGGGCGAGTAGTCTCATACACTGAGATTACCCATAAGAGAGACTTTCTGAGATCGGCACTCTCCCTGGAGCATGGTCACACCCATTCTCACGCATCCCCGAATACGGAAAGTGAGCGAGAACTTCCATGGGAGTCGAACTCTCTAGAAGCCGCGGGTTAGCGAATTCGCTCCCTCGTAGGCCATGGCGCCATGCCAAAGCTGGTGGAGGGCCGAGAGAGCGGAGCAGTCGTCAGACTCTCTTCAATTTATATGCTATCTCGTTTTCTCTAACAGGCGAGAGAGTGTGCAAATTGAGGATAGTCGGACAAACGTCACATGCGCGATCCATCTGCTGGGGAAAAGCCTTTCGATTCACATTTTTGGGGATACCGTAATCGATCTATTGATTATGGGATTGCTGTAAACCGTCGAAGGCGATTTTCCATTCCGTTTCTGTTCCTTCTCAACTTCTTAATGCAAGAAGAACGGCACTTTTTGCCCCGTGCTCTCTGCACGCGCCGGGACAGAAAAGGCCCCGTATCCGCTGATTCTAGAGAGCGCACACTCTTTATCCAGCGAACGAAATGCATGGATTCGCCCCCGGATCCATCAGAGTGTATCGAATCGATCAACTCACGGAGAAGGGGAACAGCGGCGAACGGAATATCCCCGAATAAGAGATCGGAGGAACTCCCATGATCTATCGCTCACTTTTGAATCCAACCAACTCTACCACAGAGAGTGGGAAGAGTGCATGGCCGGGATGGCTTCTTGGGAACATATCTCCCCACTATGCACACTCTCACATCGATCTGATGGCACTAGGTCGGATGATAACTATGACGTCATTTCGCATTTGATATATCATCATTCTCATCTAACCTAGTGCCGATCTCATCGGCGAGAGAGCACGCAGAATGAAGAGAGTGTGAAGTCTTGTGAACTTATTCCCTCTTTCCTCCGCCGTCTAGAGCGCACCGATTTGCAAGATACTGGCCGATTATTTCCGCGTTCGCTATCGCTTACGACCATACCCCGTTGAGAAAACGACATCTCGTCCGATCTGTCACGTTAAGCAACGGTGGGCCCAGTTAGTACTTGGATCGGAGACGGCTTGGGAATCCTGGGTGTTGTAAGCATTTTGCAATTTCCGAATATTGGCTTGTTTTTCTTTCTTGTCAATTTTTGCACTTTTTTAACAGACTGCTTTCGATTGCTATTCATCGATTACGACACGAAAAACTATCAAAAAAGTCCGAGTTTTCCTACTCAGGTGTAAA
Organism: Pristionchus mayeri; assembly: GCA_036245805.1. NCBI lineage: Eukaryota > Metazoa > Nematoda > Chromadorea > Rhabditida > Neodiplogasteridae > Pristionchus > Pristionchus mayeri. The sequence goes on from BTRK01000006.1 coordinate 11,403,036, forward strand.
TAATTCCGATTTTTTCTGAAAATGAGTGAACATTTTGAAGCTAAACCTTCGCCTTTGCTCTCCAAAGTTGCCGCCTGTGCTCAAACACTCCCAAAAATGACCTTAACTTATGCCGTCAACTTTCAGCCGACACCTGTCGGAAGGCGGATACTAGCCAGAGGGTTACGGTAATCATTATCAGCGATACTGTAGCTTTGTATCCGCTGTGGTTAGCATTGAACGCCGAGCACTGCCGCCGTAGTGGCCTGCTTTTCCGCCCATTTTGCCCACTCAATAACCCATATCGTAACCATCATTGGGGTACGGTAACAATCCCCAGGTGTACTGTAGTTATCCAGGAATCAGTACCAGCCCACTACCCACTGTATCTGGACACCCTGGCAGGTTCGCGCGTCCAACGGCGGCCATGTCTCGATTGTGTAAACCCGAGTTTTGCAGGGTCGCACGTTTTCTCAATTTCTCATCCCATTACCCTTCTTACTTTGTGTTATATAATACGGTACTTTTTGCCCCTTCGGGCTTGCAAAAATTGCATACGGCACCCGTATTTCAGGGGCCGTAGCGGGCAATTGGGAAAAGTTTTCAACCAGCAATAAACGCACCTCGGCTAAGCCTCATTGGTCACGTTACCGCCACTGCGCAAAGCTGATGAGAGACGGAAAGGGAGATCTTACCTAGGGCGGGTGCTCTCTGCACGCGCCGGGACAGAAAAGGCCCCGTATCCGCTGATTCTAGAGAGCGCACACTCTTTATCCAGCGAACGAAATGCATGGATTCGCCCCCGGATCCATCAGAGTGTATCGAATCGATCAATTCACGGAGAAGGGGAACAGCGGCGAACGGAATATCCCCGAATAAGAGATCGGAGGAACTCCCATGATCTATCGCTCACTTTTGAATCCAACCAACTCTACCACAGAGAGTGGGAAGAGTGCATGGCAGGGATGGCTTCTTGGGAACATATCTCCCCACTATGCACGCCTACACATCGATCTGATTACAATAGGTCGGATGATAACTATGACGTCATTTCGCATTTGATATATCATCGTTCTCATCTAACCTAGTGCCGATCTCATCGGCGAGAGAGCACGCAGAATGAAGAGAGTGTGAAGTCTTGTGAACTTATTCCCCCTTTCCTCCGCCGTCTAGAGCGCACCGATTTGCAAGATACTGGCCGATTATTTCCGCGTTCGCTATCGCTTACGACCATACCCCGTTGAGAAAACGACATCTCGTCCGATCTGTCAAGTTAAGCAACGGTGGGCCCAGTTAGTACTTGGATCGGAGACGGCTTGGGAATCCTGGGTGTTGTAAGCATTTTGCAATTTCCGAATATTGGCTTGTTTTTCTTTCTTGTCAATTTTTGCACTTTTTTATAGGCTGCTTTCTATTGCTACTCATCGATAACGACACGAAAAACTATCAAAAAAGTACGAGTTTTCCTACTCATGCGTAAATAATTCCGATTTTTTCTGAAAATGAGTGAAAATTTTGAAGCTAAACCTTCGCTTTTGCTTCACAAAAGTTGCCGTCTATGCTCAAACACTCCCAAAAATGACCTTAACTTATGCCGTCAACTTTCAGCTGACACCTGTCGGAAGGCAGATGCTAGCCAGAGGATTACGGTAATCATTATCAGCGATACTGTAGCTTTGTATCCGCTGTGGTTAGCATTGAACGCCGAGCACTACCGCCGTAGTGGCCTGCTTTTCCGCCCATTTTGCCCACTCAATAACCCATATCGTAACCATCATTGGGGTACGGTAACAATCCCCAGGTGTACTGTAGTTATCCAGGAATCAGTACCAGCCCACTACCCACTGTATCTGGACACCCTGGCAGGTTCGCGCGTCCAACGGCGGCCATGTCTCGATTGTGTAAACCCGAGTTTTGCAGGGTCGCACGTTTTCTCAATTTCTCATCCCATTACCCTTCTTACTTTGTGTTATATAATACGGTACTTTTTGCCCTTCGGGCTTGCAAAAATTGCATACGGCACCCGTATTTCAGGGGCCGTAGCGGGCAATTGGGAAAAGTTTTCAACCAGCAATAAACGCACCTCGGCTAAGCCTCATTGGTCACGTTACCGCCACTGCGCAAAGCTGATGAGAGTCGGAAAGGGAGATCTTACCTAGGGCGAGTGCTCTCTGCACGCGCCGGGACAGAAAAGGTCCCTTATCCGCTGATTCTAGAGAGCGCGTACTCTTTATCCAGCGAACGAAATGCATGGATTCGCCCCCGGATCCATCAGAGTGTCTCGAATCGAACAACTCACGGAGAAGGGGAACAGCGGCGAACGGAATATCCCCCAATAAGAGATCGGAGGAACCCCCATGATCTATCGCTCACCTTTGCATCCAACCAACTCCACCACAGCGAGTGGGAAGAGTGCATGGTAGGGATGGCCTCTTGGGAAAATATCTCCCCACTATGCACACTCTCACATCGATCTGATGGCACTAGGTCGGATGATAACTATGACGTCATTTCGCATTTGATATATCATCGTTCTCATCTAACCTAGTGCCGATCTCATCGGTGAGAGAGCACGCAAAATGAAGAAAGTGTGAAGTCTTGTGAACTTATTCCCTCTTTCCTCCGCCGTCTAGAGCGCACCGATTTGCAAAATACTGGCCGATTATTTCCGTGTTCACTGTCGCTTACGACCATACCCCGTTGAGAACACGACATCCCGTCCGATCTGTCAAGTTAAGCAACGGTGGGCCCAGTTAGTACTTGGATCGGAGACGGCTTGGGAATCCTGGGTGTTGTAAGCATTTTGTAATTTCCGAATATTGGCTTTTTCTCCTTTCTAGTCAATTTTTGCACTTTTTTATAGGCTGCTTTCTATTGCTACTCATCGATAACGACACGAAAAACTATCAAAAAAGTACGAGTTTTCCTACTCATGCGTAAATAATTCCGATTTTTTATGAAAATGAGTGAACATTTTGAAGCTAAACCTTCGCTTTTGCTTCACAAAAGTTGCCGTCTATGCTCAAACACTCCCAAAAATGACCTTAACTTATGCCGTCAACTTTCAGCTGACACCTGTCGGAAGCCAGAGGATTACGGTAAGAATTATTATGGAAACTATAGCTTTGTCTGGTTATCCGATGCGGCTAGCATTGATCGCCGAGCACTGCCGCCGTAGTCGCCTGCTTTTCCGCCCATTTTGCCCACTGAATAACCCATCTCGTAATCATCATTGGGATACTGTAACAATCCCCAGGTGCACTGTAGTTGTCCACGAATCAGTCCCAGCCCACTTCTCACTGTCTCTAGACACCCTGGCAGGTTCGCGCGTCCAACGGCGGCCATTACAGCCCCGTATTCAACAACTTCATACGGACACTCTCTTCGGTTCCCACACTCTCTCGCCTTTAGAACAAAGAGTGACCTACCATCACCCCGCAATCGAAATTTCGCACAAACACCACTGGCATGCACTCTTACCACCTCCTCGCGCCTCGAAACATCGAAATCGCGGCTGAAATCGACCGAAATCGAGCTTTCCTGAAAATGCACCTTACCCTTCTTACTTTGGATTACTGAAGAATACGGTACTTTTTGCCCTTCGGGCTTGCAAAAATTGCATACGGCACCCGTATTTCAGGGGCCGTAGCGGGCAATTGGGAAAAGTTTTCAACCAGCAATAAACGCACCTCGGCTAAGCCTCATTGGTCACGTTACCGCCACTGCGCAAAGCTGATGAGAGTCGGAAAGGGAGATCTTACCTAGGGCGAGTGCTCTCTGCACGCGCCGGGACAGAAAAGGTCCCTTATCCGCTGATTCTAGAGAGCGCGTACTCTTTATCCAGCGAACGAAATGCATGGATTCGCCCCCGGATCCATCAGAGTGTCTCGAATCGAACAACTCACGGAGAAGGGGAACAGCGGCGAACGGAATATCCCCGAATAAGAGATCGGAGGAACCCCCATGATCTATCGCTCACCTCTGCATCCAACCAACTCCACCACAGCGAGTGGGAAGAGTGCATGGTAGGGATGGCTTCTTGGGAAAATATCTCCCCACTATGCACACTCTCACATCGATCTGATGGCACTAGGTCGGATGATAACTATGACGTCATTTCGCATTTGATATATCATCGTTCTCATCTAACCTAGTGCCGATCTCATCGGTGAGAGAGCACGCAAAATGAAGAAAGTGTGAAGTCTTGTGAACTTATTCCCTCTTTCCTCCGCCGTCTAGAGCGCACCGATTTGCAAGATACTGGCCGATTATTTCCGTGTTCACTGTCGCTTACGACCATACCCCGTTGAGAACACGACATCCCGTCCGATCTGTCAAGTTAAGCAACGGTGGGCCCAGTTAGTACTTGGATCGGAGACGGCTTGGGAATCCTGGGTGTTGTAAGTATTTTGTAATTTCCGAATATTGGCTTTTTCTCCTTTCTAGTCAATTTTTGCACTTTTTTATAGGCTGCTTTCTATTGCTACTCATCGATAACGACACGAAAAACTATCAAAAAAGTACGAGTTTTCCTACTCATGCGTAAATAATTCCGATTTTTTCTGAAAATGAGTGAAAATTTTGAAGCTAAACCTTCGCTTTTGCTCACAAAAGTTGCCGTCTATGCTCAAACACTCCCAAAAATGACCTTAACTTATGCCGTCAACTTTCAGCTGACACCTGTCGGAAGGCAGATGCTAGCCAGAGGATTACGGTAAGAATTATTATGGAAACAGTAGCTTTGTCTGGTTATCCGATGTGGCTAGCATTGATCGCCGAGCACTGCCGTCGTAGTCGCCTGCTTTTCCGCCCATTTTGCCCACTGAATAACCCATGTCGTAATCATCATTGGGATACTGTAACAATCCCCAGGTGCACTGTAGTTGTCCACGAATCAGTCCCAGCCCACTTCTCACTGTCTCTAGACACCCTGGCAGGTTCGCGCGTCCAACGGCGGCCATTACAGCCCCGTATTCAACAACTTCATACGGACACTCTCTTCGGTTCCCACACTCTCTCGCTTGGGAAAATATCTCCCCACTATGCACACTCTCACATCGATCTGATGGCACTAGGTCGGATGATAACTATGACGTCATTTCGCATTTGATATATCATCGTTCTCATCTAACCTAGTGCCGATCTCATCGGTGAGAGAGCACGCAAAATGAAGAAAGTGTGAAGTCTTGTGAACTTATTCCCTCTTTCCTCCGCCGTCTAGAGCGCACCGATTTGCAAGATACTGGCCGATTATTTCCGTGTTCACTGTCGCTTACGACCATACCCCGTTGAGAACACGACAACCCGTCCGATCTGTCAAGTTAAGCAACGGTGGGCCCAGTTAGTACTTGGATCGGAGACGGCTTGGGAATCCTGGGTGTTGTAAGCATTTTGTAATTTCCGAATATTGGCTTTTTCTCCTTTCTAGTCAATTTTTGCACTTTTTTATAGGCTGCTTTCTATTGCTACTCATCGATAACGACACGAAAAACTATCAAAAAAGTACGAGTTTTCCTACTCATGCGTAAATAATTCCGATTTTTTCTGAAAATGAGTGAAAATTTTGAAGCTAAACCTTCGCTTTTGCTCACAAAAGTTGCCGTCTATGCTCAAACACTCCCAAAAATGACCTTAACTTATGCCGTCAACTTTCAGCTGACACCTGTCGGAAGGCAGATGCTAGCCAGAGGATTACGGTAAGAATTATTATGGAAACAGTAGCTTTGTCTGGTTATCCGATGTGGCTAGCATTGATCGCCGAGCACTGCCGTCGTAGTCGCCTGCTTTTCCGCCCATTTTGCCCACTGAATAACCCATGTCGTAATCATCATTGGGATACTGTAACAATCCCCAGGTGCACTGTAGTTGTCCACGAATCAGTCCCAGCCCACTTCTCACTGTCTCTAGACACCCTGGCAGGTTCGCGCGTCCAACGGCGGCCATTACAGCCCCGTATTCAACAACTTCATACGGAGACTCTCTTCGGTTCCCACACTCTCTCGCTTGGGAAAATATCTCCCCACTATGCACACTCTCACATCGATCTGATGGCACTAGGTCGGATGATAACTATGACGTCATTTCGCATTTGATATATCATCGTTCTCATCTAACCTAGTGCCGATCTCATCGGTGAGAGAGCACGCAAAATGAAGAAAGTGTGAAGTCTTGTGAACTTATTCCCTCTTTCCTCCGCCGTCTAGAGCGCACCGATTTGCAAGATACTGGCCGATTATTTCCGTGTTCACTGTCGCTTACGACCATACTCCGTTGAGAACACGACATCCCGTCCGATCTGTCAAGTTAAGCAACGGTGGGCCCAGTTAGTACTTGGATCGGAGACGGCTTGGGAATCCTGGGTGTTGTAAGCATTTTGTAATTTCCGAATATTGGCTTTTTCTCCTTTCTAGTCAATTTTTGCACTTTTTCATAGGCTGCTTTCTATTGCTACTCATCGATAACGACACGAAAAACTATCAAAAAAGTACGAGTTTTCCTACTCATGCGTAAATAATTCCGAATTTTTCTGAAAATGAGTGAAAATTTTGAAGCTAAACCTTCGCTTTTGCTCACAAAAGTTGCCGTCTATGCTCAAACACTCCCAAAAATGACCTTAACTTATGCCGTCAACTTTCAGCTGACACCTGTCGGAAGGCAGATGCTAGCCAGAGGATTACGGTAAGAATTATTATGGAAACAGTAGCTTTGTCTGGTTATCCGATGTGGCTAGCATTGATCGCCGAGCACTGCCGTCGTAGTCGCCTGCTTTTCCGCCCATTTTGCCCACTGAATAACCCATGTCGTAATCATCATTGGGATACTGTAACAATCCCCAGGTGCACTGTAGTTGTCCACGAATCAGTCCCAGCCCACTTCTCACTGTCTCTAGACACCCTGGCAGGTTCGCGCGTCCAACGGCGGCCATTACAGCCCCGTATTCAACAACTTCATACGGACACTCTCTTCGGTTCCCACACTCTCTCGCTTGGGAAAATATCTCCCCACTATGCACACTCTCACATCGATCTGATGGCACTAGGTCGGATGATAACTATGACGTCATTTCGCATTTGATATATCATCGTTCTCATCTAACCTAGTGCCGATCTCATCGGTGAGAGAGCACGCAAAATGAAGAAAGTGTGAAGTCTTGTGAACTTATTCCCTCTTTCCTCCGCCGTCTAGAGCGCACCGATTTGCAAGATACTGGCCGATTATTTCCGTGTTCACTGTCGCTTACGACCATACCCCGTTGAGAACACGACATCCCGTCCGATCTGTCAAGTTAAGCAACGGTGGGCCCAGTTAGTACTTGGATCGGAGACGGCTTGGGAACCCTGGGTGTTGTAAGCATTTTGTAATTTCCGAATATTGGCTTTTTCTCCTTTCTAGTCAATTTTTGCACTTTTTTATAGGCTGCTTTCTATTGCTACTCATCGATAACGACACGAAAAACTATCAAAAAAGTACGAGTTTTCCTACTCATGCGTAAATAATTCCGATTTTTTCTGAAAATGAGTGAAAATTTTGAAGCTAAACCTTCGCTTTTGCTCACAAAAGTTGCCGTCTATGCTCAAACACTCCCAAAAATGACCTTAACTTATGCCGTCAACTTTCAGCTGACATCTGTCGGAAGGCAGATGCTAGCCAGAGGATTACGGTAAGAATTATTATGGAAACAGTAGCTTTGTCTGGTTATCCGATGTGGCTAGCATTGATCGCCGAGCACTGCCGTCGTAGTCGCCTGCTTTTCCGCCCATTTTGCCCACTGAATAACCCATGTCGTAATCATCATTGGGATACTGTAACAATCCCCAGGTGCACTGTAGTTGTCCACGAATCAGTCCCAGCCCACTTCTCACTGTCTCTAGACACCCTGGCAGGTTCGCGCGTCCAACGGCGGCCATTACAGCCCCGTATTCAACAACTTCATACGGACACTCTCTTCGGTTCCCACACTCTCTCGCTTGGGAAAATATCTCCCCACTATGCACACTCTCACATCGATCTGATGGCACTAGGTCGGATGATAACTATGACGTCATTTCGCATTTGATATATCATCGTTCTCATCTAACCTAGTGCCGATCTCATCGGTGAGAGAGCACGCAAAATGAAGAAAGTGTGAAGTCTTGTGAACTTATTCCCTCTTTCCTCCGCCGTCTAGAGCGCACCGATTTGCAAGATACTGGCCGATTATTTCCGTGTTCACTGTCGCTTACGACCATACCCCGTTGAGAACACGACATCCCGTCCGATCTGTCAAGTTAAGCAACGGTGGGCCCAGTTAGTACTTGGATCGGAGACGGCTTGGGAATCCTGGGTGTTGTAAGCATTTTGTAATTTCCGAATATTGGCTTTTTCTCCTTTCTAGTCAATTTTTGCACTTTTTTATAGGCTGCTTTCTATTGCTACTCATCGATAACGACACGAAAAACTATCAAAAAAGTACGAGTTTTCCTACTCATGCGTAAATAATTCCGATTTTTTCTGAAAATGAGTGAAAATTTTGAAGCTAAACCTTCGCTTTTGCTCACAAAAGTTGCCGTCTATGCTCAAACACTCCCAAAAATGACCTTAACTTATGCCGTCAACTTTCAGCTGACACCTGTCGGAAGGCAGATGCTAGCCAGAGGATTACGGTAAGAATTATTATGGAAACAGTAGCTTTGTCTGGTTATCCGATGTGGCTAGCATTGATCGCCGAGCACTGCCGTCGTAGTCGCCTGCTTTTCCGCCCATTTTGCCCACTGAATAACCCATGTCGTAATCATCATTGGGATACTGTAACAATCCCCAGGTGCACTGTAGTTGTCCACGAATCAGTCCCAGCCCACTTCTCACTGTCTCTAGACACCCTGGCAGGTTCGCGCGTCCAACGGCGGCCATTACAGCCCCGTATTCAACAACTTCATACGGACACTCTCTTCGGTTCCCACACTCTCTCGCTTGGGAAAATATCTCCCCACTATGCACACTCTCACATCGATCTGATGGCACTAGGTCGGATGATAACTATGACGTCATTTCGCATTTGATATATCATCGTTCTCATCTAACCTAGTGCCGATCTCATCGGTGAGAGAGCACGCAAAATGAAGAAAGTGTGAAGTCTTGTGAACTTATTCCCTCTTTCCTCCGCCGTCTAGAGCGCACCGATTTGCAAGATACTGGCCGATTATTTCCGTGTTCACTGTCGCTTACGACCATACCCCGTTGAGAACACGACAACCCGTCCGATCTGTCAAGTTAAGCAACGGTGGGCCCAGTTAGTACTTGGATCGGAGACGGCTTGGGAATCCTGGGTGTTGTAAGCATTTTGTAATTTCCGAATATTGGCTTTTTCTCCTTTCTAGTCAATTTTTGCACTTTTTTATAGGCTGCTTTCTATTGCTACTCATCGATAACGACACGAAAAACTATCAAAAAAGTACGAGTTTTCCTACTCATGCGTAAATAATTCCGATTTTTTCTGAAAATGAGTGAAAATTTTGAAGCTAAACCTTCGCTTTTGCTCACAAAAGTTGCCGTCTATGCTCAAACACTCCCAAAAATGACCTTAACTTATGCCGTCAACTTTCAGCTGACACCTGTCGGAAGGCAGATGCTAGCCAGAGGATTACGGTAAGAATTATTATGGAAACAGTAGCTTTGTCTGGTTATCCGATGTGGCTAGCATTGATCGCCGAGCACTGCCGTCGTAGTCGCCTGCTTTTCCGCCCATTTTGCCCACTGAATAACCCATGTCGTAATCATCATTGGGATACTGTAACAATCCCCAGGTGCACTGTAGTTGTCCACGAATCAGTCCCAGCCCACTTCTCACTGTCTCTAGACACCCTGGCAGGTTCGCGCGTCCAACGGCGGCCATTACAGCCCCGTATTCAACAACTTCATACGGACACTCTCTTCGGTTCCCACACTCTCTCGCTTGGGAAAATATCTCCCCACTATGCACACTCTCACATCGATCTGATGGCACTAGGTCGGATGATAACTATGACGTCATTTCGCATTTGATATATCATCGTTCTCATCTAACCTAGTGCCGATCTCATCGGTGAGAGAGCACGCAAAATGAAGAAAGTGTGAAGTCTTGTGAACTTATTCCCTCTTTCCTCCGCCGTCTAGAGCGCACCGATTTGCAAGATACTGGCCGATTATTTCCGTGTTCACTGTCGCTTACGACCATACCCCGTTGAGAACACGACATCCCGTCCGATCTGTCAAGTTAAGCAACGGTGGGCCCAGTTAGTACTTGGATCGGAGACGGCTTGGGAATCCTGGGTGTTGTAAGCATTTTGTAATTTCCGAATATTGGCTTTTTCTCCTTTCTAGTCAATTTTTGCACTTTTTTATAGGCTGCTTTCTATTGCTACTCATCGATAACGACACGAAAAACTATCAAAAAAGTACGAGTTTTCCTACTCATGCGTAAATAATTCCGATTTTTTCTGAAAATGAGTGAAAATTTTGAAGCTAAACCTTCGCTTTTGCTCACAAAAGTTGCCGTCTATGCTCAAACACTCCCAAAAATGACCTTAACTTATGCCGTCAACTTTCAGCTGACACCTGTCGGAAGGCAGATGCTAGCCAGAGGATTACGGTAAGAATTATTATGGAAACAGTAGCTTTGTCTGGTTATCCGATGTGGCTAGCATTGATCGCCGAGCACTGCCGTCGTAGTCGCCTGCTTTTCCGCCCATTTTGCCCACTGAATAACCCATGTCGTAATCATCATTGGGATACTGTAACAATCCCCAGGTGCACTGTAGTTGTCCACGAATCAGTCCCAGCCCACTTCTCACTGTCTCTAGACACCCTGGCAGGTTCGCGCGTCCAACGGCGGCCATTACAGCCCCGTATTCAACAACTTCATACGGACACTCTCTTCGGTTCCCACACTCTCTCGCTTGGGAAAATATCTCCCCACTATGCACACTCTCACATCGATCTGATGGCACTAGGTCGGATGATAACTATGACGTCATTTCGCATTTGATATATCATCGTTCTCATCTAACCTAGTGCCGATCTCATCGGTGAGAGAGCACGCAAAATGAAGAAAGTGTGAAGTCTTGTGAACTTATTCCCTCTTTCCTCCGCCGTCTAGAGCGCACCGATTTGCAAGATACTGGCCGATTATTTCCGTGTTCACTGTCGCTTACGACCATACCCCGTTGAGAACACGACATCCCGTCCGATCTGTCAAGTTAAGCAACGGTGGGCCCAGTTAGTACTTGGATCGGAGACGGCTTGGGAATCCTGGGTGTTGTAAGCATTTTGTAATTTCCGAATATTGGCTTTTTCTCCTTTCTAGTCAATTTTTGCACTTTTTTATAGGCTGCTTTCTATTGCTACTCATCGATAACGACACGAAAAACTATCAAAAAAGTACGAGTTTTCCTACTCATGCGTAAATAATTCCGATTTTTTCTGAAAATGAGTGAAAATTTTGAAGCTAAACCTTCGCTTTTGCTCACAAAAGTTGCCGTCTATGCTCAAACACTCCCAAAAATGACCTTAACTTATGCCGTCAACTTTCAGCTGACACCTGTCGGAAGGCAGATGCTAGCCAGAGGATTACGGTAAGAATTATTATGGAAACAGTAGCTTTGTCTGGTTATCCGATGTGGCTAGCATTGATCGCCGAGCACTGCCGTCGTAGTCGCCTGCTTTTCCGCCCATTTTGCCCACTGAATAACCCATGTCGTAATCATCATTGGGATACTGTAACAATCCCCAGGTGCACTGTAGTTGTCCACGAATCAGTCCCAGCCCACTTCTCACTGTCTCTAGACACCCTGGCAGGTTCGCGCGTCCAACGGCGGCCATTACAGCCCCGTATTCAACAACTTCATACGGACACTCTCTTCGGTTCCCACACTCTCTCGCTTGGGAAAATATCTCCCCACTATGCACACTCTCACATCGATCTGATGGCACTAGGTCGGATGATAACTATGACGTCATTTCGCATTTGATATATCATCGTTCTCATCTAACCTAGTGCCGATCTCATCGGTGAGAGAGCACGCAAAATGAAGAAAGTGTGAAGTCTTGTGAACTTATTCCCTCTTTCCTCCGCCGTCTAGAGCGCACCGATTTGCAAGATACTGGCCGATTATTTCCGTGTTCACTGTCGCTTACGACCATACCCCGTTGAGAACACGACATCCCGTCCGATCTGTCAAGTTAAGCAACGGTGGGCCCAGTTAGTACTTGGATCGGAGACGGCTTGGGAATCCTGGGTGTTGTAAGCATTTTGTAATTTCCGAATATTGGCTTTTTCTCCTTTCTAGTCAATTTTTGCACTTTTTTATAGGCTGCTTTCTATTGCTACTCATCGATAACGACACGAAAAACTATCAAAAAAGTACGAGTTTTCCTACTCATGCGTAAATAATTCCGATTTTTTCTGAAAATGAGTGAAAATTTTGAAGCTAAACCTTCGCTTTTGCTCACAAAAGTTGCCGTCTATGCTCAAACACTCCCAAAAATGACCTTAACTTATGCCGTCAACTTTCAGCTGACACCTGTCGGAAGGCAGATGCTAGCCAGAGGATTACGGTAAGAATTATTATGGAAACAGTAGCTTTGTCTGGTTATCCGATGTGGCTAGCATTGATCGCCGAGCACTGCCGTCGTAGTCGCCTGCTTTTCCGCCCATTTTGCCCACTGAATAACCCATGTCGTAATCATCATTGGGATACTGTAACAATCCCCAGGTGCACTGTAGTTGTCCACGAATCAGTCCCAGCCCACTTCTCACTGTCTCTAGACACCCTGGCAGGTTCGCGCGTCCAACGGCGGCCATTACAGCCCCGTATTCAACAACTTCATACGGACACTCTCTTCGGTTCCCACACTCTCTCGCTTGGGAAAATATCTCCCCACTATGCACACTCTCACATCGATCTGATGGCACTAGGTCGGATGATAACTATGACGTCATTTCGCATTTGATATATCATCGTTCTCATCTAACCTAGTGCCGATCTCATCGGTGAGAGAGCACGCAAAATGAAGAAAGTGTGAAGTCTTGTGAACTTATTCCCTCTTTCCTCCGCCGTCTAGAGCGCACCGATTTGCAAGATACTGGCCGATTATTTCCGTGTTCACTGTCGCTTACGACCATACCCCGTTGAGAACACGACATCCCGTCCGATCTGTCAAGTTAAGCAACGGTGGGCCCAGTTAGTACTTGGATCGGAGACGGCTTGGGAATCCTGGGTGTTGTAAGCATTTTGTAATTTCCGAATATTGGCTTTTTCTCCTTTCTAGTCAATTTTTGCACTTTTTTATAGGCTGCTTTCTATTGCTACTCATCGATAACGACACGAAAAACTATCAAAAAAGTACGAGTTTTCCTACTCATGCGTAAATAATTCCGATTTTTTCTGAAAATGAGTGAAAATTTTGAAGCTAAACCTTCGCTTTTGCTCACAAAAGTTGCCGTCTATGCTCAAACACTCCCAAAAATGACCTTAACTTATGCCGTCAACTTTCAGCTGACACCTGTCGGAAGGCAGATGCTAGCCAGAGGATTACGGTAAGAATTATTATGGAAACAGTAGCTTTGTCTGGTTATCCGATGTGGCTAGCATTGATCGCCGAGCACTGCCGTCGTAGTCGCCTGCTTTTCCGCCCATTTTGCCCACTGAATAACCCATGTCGTAATCATCATTGGGATACTGTAACAATCCCCAGGTGCACTGTAGTTGTCCACGAATCAGTCCCAGCCCACTTCTCACTGTCTCTAGACACCCTGGCAGGTTCGCGCGTCCAACGGCGGCCATTACAGCCCCGTATTCAACAACTTCATACGGACACTCTCTTCGGTTCCCACACTCTCTCGCTTGGGAAAATATCTCCCCACTATGCACACTCTCACATCGATCTGATGGCACTAGGTCGGATGATAACTATGACGTCATTTCGCATTTGATATATCATCGTTCTCATCTAACCTAGTGCCGATCTCATCGGTGAGAGAGCACGCAAAATGAAGAAAGTGTGAAGTCTTGTGAACTTATTCCCTCTTTCCTCCGCCGTCTAGAGCGCACCGATTTGCAAGATACTGGCCGATTATTTCCGTGTTCACTGTCGCTTACGACCATACCCCGTTGAGAACACGACATCCCGTCCGATCTGTCAAGTTAAGCAACGGTGGGCCCAGTTAGTACTTGGATCGGAGACGGCTTGGGAATCCTGGGTGTTGTAAGCATTTTGTAATTTCCGAATATTGGCTTTTTCTCCTTTCTAGTCAATTTTTGCACTTTTTTATAGGCTGCTTTCTATTGCTACTCATCGATAACGACACGAAAAACTATCAAAAAAGTACGAGTTTTCCTACTCATGCGTAAATAATTCCGATTTTTTATGAAAATGAGTGAAAATTTTGAAGCTAAACCTTCGCTTTTGCTCACAAAAGTTGCCGTCTATGCTCAAACACTCCCAAAAATGACCTTAACTTATGCCGTCAACTTTCAGCTGACACCTGTCGGAAGGCAGATGCTAGCCAGAGGATTACGGTAAGAATTATTATGGAAACAGTAGCTTTGTCTGGTTATCCGATGTGGCTAGCATTGATCGCCGAGCACTGCCGTCGTAGTCGCCTGCTTTTCCGCCCATTTTGCCCACTGAATAACCCATGTCGTAATCATCATTGGGATACTGTAACAATCCCCAGGTGCACTGTAGTTGTCCACGAATCAGTCCCAGCCCACTTCTCACTGTCTCTAGACACCCTGGCAGGTTCGCGCGTCCAACGGCGGCCATTACAGCCCCGTATTCAACAACTTCATACGGACACTCTCTTCGGTTCCCACACTCTCTCGCTTGGGAAAATATCTCCCCACTATGCACACTCTCACATCGATCTGATGGCACTAGGTCGGATGATAACTATGACGTCATTTCGCATTTGATATATCATCGTTCTCATCTAACCTAGTGCCGATCTCATCGGTGAGAGAGCACGCAAAATGAAGAAAGTGTGAAGTCTTGTGAACTTATTCCCTCTTTCCTCCGCCGTCTAGAGCGCACCGATTTGCAAGATACTGGCCGATTATTTCCGTGTTCACTGTCGCTTACGACCATACCCCGTTGAGAACACGACATCCCGTCCGATCTGTCAAGTTAAGCAACGGTGGGCCCAGTTAGTACTTGGATCGGAGACGGCTTGGGAATCCTGGGTGTTGTAAGCATTTTGTAATTTCCGAATATTGGCTTTTTCTCCTTTCTAGTCAATTTTTGCACTTTTTTATAGGCTGCTTTCTATTGCTACTCATCGATAACGACACGAAAAACTATCAAAAAAGTACGAGTTTTCCTACTCATGCGTAAATAATTCCGATTTTTTCTGAAAATGAGTGAAAATTTTGAAGCTAAACCTTCGCTTTTGCTCACAAAAGTTGCCGTCTATGCTCAAACACTCCCAAAAATGACCTTAACTTATGCCGTCAACTTTCAGCTGACACCTGTCGGAAGGCAGATGCTAGCCAGAGGATTACGGTAAGAATTATTATGGAAACAGTAGCTTTGTCTGGTTATCCGATGTGGCTAGCATTGATCGCCGAGCACTGCCGTCGTAGTCGCCTGCTTTTCCGCCCATTTTGCCCACTGAATAACCCATGTCGTAATCATCATTGGGATACTGTAACAATCCCCAGGTGCACTGTAGTTGTCCACGAATCAGTCCCAGCCCACTTCTCACTGTCTCTAGACACCCTGGCAGGTTCGCGCGTCCAACGGCGGCCATTACAGCCCCGTATTCAACAACTTCATACGGACACTCTCTTCGGTTCCCACACTCTCTCGCTTGGGAAAATATCTCCCCACTATGCACACTCTCACATCGATCTGATGGCACTAGGTCGGATGATAACTATGACGTCATTTCGCATTTGATATATCATCGTTCTCATCTAACCTAGTGCCGATCTCATCGGTGAGAGAGCACGCAAAATGAAGAAAGTGTGAAGTCTTGTGAACTTATTCCCTCTTTCCTCCGCCGTCTAGAGCGCACCGATTTGCAAGATACTGGCCGATTATTTCCGTGTTCACTGTCGCTTACGACCATACCCCGTTGAGAACACGACATCCCGTCCGATCTGTCAAGTTAAGCAACGGTGGGCCCAGTTAGTACTTGGATCGGAGACGGCTTGGGAATCCTGGGTGTTGTAAGCATTTTGTAATTTCCGAATATTGGCTTTTTCTCCTTTCTAGTCAATTTTTGCACTTTTTTATAGGCTGCTTTCTATTGCTACTCATCGATAACGACACGAAAAACTATCAAAAAAGTACGAGTTTTCCTACTCATGCGTAAATAATTCCGATTTTTTATGAAAATGAGTGAAAATTTTGAAGCTAAACCTTCGCTTTTGCTCACAAAAGTTGCCGTCTATGCTCAAACACTCCCAAAAATGACCTTAACTTATGCCGTCAACTTTCAGCTGACACCTGTCGGAAGGCAGATGCTAGCCAGAGGATTACGGTAAGAATTATTATGGAAACAGTAGCTTTGTCTGGTTATCCGATGTGGCTAGCATTGATCGCCGAGCACTGCCGTCGTAGTCGCCTGCTTTTCCGCCCATTTTGCCCACTGAATAACCCATGTCGTAATCATCATTGGGATACTGTAACAATCCCCAGGTGCACTGTAGTTGTCCACGAATCAGTCCCAGCCCACTTCTCACTGTCTCTAGACACCCTGGCAGGTTCGCGCGTCCAACGGCGGCCATTACAGCCCCGTATTCAACAACTTCATACGGACACTCTCTTCGGTTCCCACACTCTCTCGCTTGGGAAAATATCTCCCCACTATGCACACTCTCACATCGATCTGATGGCACTAGGTCGGATGATAACTATGACGTCATTTCGCATTTGATATATCATCGTTCTCATCTAACCTAGTGCCGATCTCATCGGTGAGAGAGCACGCAAAATGAAGAAAGTGTGAAGTCTTGTGAACTTATTCCCTCTTTCCTCCGCCGTCTAGAGCGCACCGATTTGCAAGATACTGGCCGATTATTTCCGTGTTCACTGTCGCTTACGACCATACCCCGTTGAGAACACGACATCCCGTCCGATCTGTCAAGTTAAGCAACGGTGGGCCCAGTTAGTACTTGGATCGGAGACGGCTTGGGAATCCTGGGTGTTGTAAGCATTTTGTAATTTCCGAATATTGGCTTTTTCTCCTTTCTAGTCAATTTTTGCACTTTTTTATAGGCTGCTTTCTATTGCTACTCATCGATAACGACACGAAAAACTATCAAAAAAGTACGAGTTTTCCTACTCATGCGTAAATAATTCCGATTTTTTCTGAAAATGAGTGAAAATTTTGAAGCTAAACCTTCGCTTTTGCTCACAAAAGTTGCCGTCTATGCTCAAACACTCCCAAAAATGACCTTAACTTATGCCGTCAACTTTCAGCTGACACCTGTCGGAAGGCAGATGCTAGCCAGAGGATTACGGTAAGAATTATTATGGAAACAGTAGCTTTGTCTGGTTATCCGATGTGGCTAGCATTGATCGCCGAGCACTGCCGTCGTAGTCGCCTGCTTTTCCGCCCATTTTGCCCACTGAATAACCCATGTCGTAATCATCATTGGGATACTGTAACAATCCCCAGGTGCACTGTAGTTGTCCACGAATCAGTCCCAGCCCACTTCTCACTGTCTCTAGACACCCTGGCAGGTTCGCGCGTCCAACGGCGGCCATTACAGCCCCGTATTCAACAACTTCATACGGACACTCTCTTCGGTTCCCACACTCTCTCGCTTGGGAAAATATCTCCCCACTATGCACACTCTCACATCGATCTGATGGCACTAGGTCGGATGATAACTATGACGTCATTTCGCATTTGATATATCATCGTTCTCATCTAACCTAGTGCCGATCTCATCGGTGAGAGAGCACGCAAAATGAAGAAAGTGTGAAGTCTTGTGAACTTATTCCCTCTTTCCTCCGCCGTCTAGAGCGCACCGATTTGCAAGATACTGGCCGATTATTTCCGTGTTCACTGTCGCTTACGACCATACCCCGTTGAGAACACGACATCCCGTCCGATCTGTCAAGTTAAGCAACGGTGGGCCCAGTTAGTACTTGGATCGGAGACGGCTTGGGAATCCTGGGTGTTGTAAGCATTTTGTAATTTCCGAATATTGGCTTTTTCTCCTTTCTAGTCAATTTTTGCACTTTTTTATAGGCTGCTTTCTATTGCTACTCATCGATAACGACACGAAAAACTATCAAAAAAGTACGAGTTTTCCTACTCATGCGTAAATAATTCCGATTTTTTATGAAAATGAGTGAAAATTTTGAAGCTAAACCTTCGCTTTTGCTCACAAAAGTTGCCGTCTATGCTCAAACACTCCCAAAAATGACCTTAACTTATGCCGTCAACTTTCAGCTGACACCTGTCGGAAGGCAGATGCTAGCCAGAGGATTACGGTAAGAATTATTATGGAAACAGTAGCTTTGTCTGGTTATCCGATGTGGCTAGCATTGATCGCCGAGCACTGCCGTCGTAGTCGCCTGCTTTTCCGCCCATTTTGCCCACTGAATAACCCATGTCGTAATCATCATTGGGATACTGTAACAATCCCCAGGTGCACTGTAGTTGTCCACGAATCAGTCCCAGCCCACTTCTCACTGTCTCTAGACACCCTGGCAGGTTCGCGCGTCCAACGGCGGCCATTACAGCCCCGTATTCAACAACTTCATACGGACACTCTCTTCGGTTCCCACACTCTCTCGCTTGGGAAAATATCTCCCCACTATGCACACTCTCACATCGATCTGATGGCACTAGGTCGGATGATAACTATGACGTCATTTCGCATTTGATATATCATCGTTCTCATCTAACCTAGTGCCGATCTCATCGGTGAGAGAGCACGCAAAATGAAGAAAGTGTGAAGTCTTGTGAACTTATTCCCTCTTTCCTCCGCCGTCTAGAGCGCACCGATTTGCAAGATACTGGCCGATTATTTCCGTGTTCACTGTCGCTTACGACCATACCCCGTTGAGAACACGACATCCCGTCCGATCTGTCAAGTTAAGCAACGGTGGGCCCAGTTAGTACTTGGATCGGAGACGGCTTGGGAATCCTGGGTGTTGTAAGCATTTTGTAATTTCCGAATATTGGCTTTTTCTCCTTTCTAGTCAATTTTTGCACTTTTTTATAGGCTGCTTTCTATTGCTACTCATCGATAACGACACGAAAAACTATCAAAAAAGTACGAGTTTTCCTACTCATGCGTAAATAATTCCGATTTTTTCTGAAAATGAGTGAAAATTTTGAAGCTAAACCTTCGCTTTTGCTCACAAAAGTTGCCGTCTATGCTCAAACACTCCCAAAAATGACCTTAACTTATGCCGTCAACTTTCAGCTGACACCTGTCGGAAGGCAGATGCTAGCCAGAGGATTACGGTAAGAATTATTATGGAAACAGTAGCTTTGTCTGGTTATCCGATGTGGCTAGCATTGATCGCCGAGCACTGCCGTCGTAGTCGCCTGCTTTTCCGCCCATTTTGCCCACTGAATAACCCATGTCGTAATCATCATTGGGATACTGTAACAATCCCCAGGTGCACTGTAGTTGTCCACGAATCAGTCCCAGCCCACTTCTCACTGTCTCTAGACACCCTGGCAGGTTCGCGCGTCCAACGGCGGCCATTACAGCCCCGTATTCAACAACTTCATACGGACACTCTCTTCGGTTCCCACACTCTCTCGCTTGGGAAAATATCTCCCCACTATGCACACTCTCACATCGATCTGATGGCACTAGGTCGGATGATAACTATGACGTCATTTCGCATTTGATATATCATCGTTCTCATCTAACCTAGTGCCGATCTCATCGGTGAGAGAGCACGCAAAATGAAGAAAGTGTGAAGTCTTGTGAACTTATTCCCTCTTTCCTCCGCCGTCTAGAGCGCACCGATTTGCAAGATACTGGCCGATTATTTCCGTGTTCACTGTCGCTTACGACCATACCCCGTTGAGAACACGACATCCCGTCCGATCTGTCAAGTTAAGCAACGGTGGGCCCAGTTAGTACTTGGATCGGAGACGGCTTGGGAATCCTGGGTGTTGTAAGCATTTTGTAATTTCCGAATATTGGCTTTTTCTCCTTTCTAGTCAATTTTTGCACTTTTTTATAGGCTGCTTTCTATTGCTACTCATCGATAACGACACGAAAAACTATCAAAAAAGTACGAGTTTTCCTACTCATGCGTAAATAATTCCGATTTTTTCTGAAAATGAGTGAAAATTTTGAAGCTAAACCTTCGCTTTTGCTCACAAAAGTTGCCGTCTATGCTCAAACACTCCCAAAAATGACCTTAACTTATGCCGTCAACTTTCAGCTGACACCTGTCGGAAGGCAGATGCTAGCCAGAGGATTACGGTAAGAATTATTATGGAAACAGTAGCTTTGTCTGGTTATCCGATGTGGCTAGCATTGATCGCCGAGCACTGCCGTCGTAGTCGCCTGCTTTTCCGCCCATTTTGCCCACTGAATAACCCATGTCGTAATCATCATTGGGATACTGTAACAATCCCCAGGTGCACTGTAGTTGTCCACGAATCAGTCCCAGCCCACTTCTCACTGTCTCTAGACACCCTGGCAGGTTCGCGCGTCCAACGGCGGCCATTACAGCCCCGTATTCAACAACTTCATACGGACACTCTCTTCGGTTCCCACACTCTCTCGCTTGGGAAAATATCTCCCCACTATGCACACTCTCACATCGATCTGATGGCACTAGGTCGGATGATAACTATGACGTCATTTCGCATTTGATATATCATCGTTCTCATCTAACCTAGTGCCGATCTCATCGGTGAGAGAGCACGCAAAATGAAGAAAGTGTGAAGTCTTGTGAACTTATTCCCTCTTTCCTCCGCCGTCTAGAGCGCACCGATTTGCAAGATACTGGCCGATTATTTCCGTGTTCACTGTCGCTTACGACCATACCCCGTTGAGAACACGACATCCCGTCCGATCTGTCAAGTTAAGCAACGGTGGGCCCAGTTAGTACTTGGATCGGAGACGGCTTGGGAATCCTGGGTGTTGTAAGCATTTTGTAATTTCCGAATATTGGCTTTTTCTCCTTTCTAGTCAATTTTTGCACTTTTTTATAGGCTGCTTTCTATTGCTACTCATCGATAACGACACGAAAAACTATCAAAAAAGTACGAGTTTTCCTACTCATGCGTAAATAATTCCGATTTTTTCTGAAAATGAGTGAAAATTTTGAAGCTAAACCTTCGCTTTTGCTCACAAAAGTTGCCGTCTATGCTCAAACACTCCCAAAAATGACCTTAACTTATGCCGTCAACTTTCAGCTGACACCTGTCGGAAGGCAGATGCTAGCCAGAGGATTACGGTAAGAATTATTATGGAAACAGTAGCTTTGTCTGGTTATCCGATGTGGCTAGCATTGATCGCCGAGCACTGCCGTCGTAGTCGCCTGCTTTTCCGCCCATTTTGCCCACTGAATAACCCATGTCGTAATCATCATTGGGATACTGTAACAATCCCCAGGTGCACTGTAGTTGTCCACGAATCAGTCCCAGCCCACTTCTCACTGTCTCTAGACACCCTGGCAGGTTCGCGCGTCCAACGGCGGCCATTACAGCCCCGTATTCAACAACTTCATACGGACACTCTCTTCGGTTCCCACACTCTCTCGCTTGGGAAAATATCTCCCCACTATGCACACTCTCACATCGATCTGATGGCACTAGGTCGGATGATAACTATGACGTCATTTCGCATTTGATATATCATCGTTCTCATCTAACCTAGTGCCGATCTCATCGGTGAGAGAGCACGCAAAATGAAGAAAGTGTGAAGTCTTGTGAACTTATTCCCTCTTTCCTCCGCCGTCTAGAGCGCACCGATTTGCAAGATACTGGCCGATTATTTCCGTGTTCACTGTCGCTTACGACCATACCCCGTTGAGAACACGACATCCCGTCCGATCTGTCAAGTTAAGCAACGGTGGGCCCAGTTAGTACTTGGATCGGAGACGGCTTGGGAATCCTGGGTGTTGTAAGCATTTTGTAATTTCCGAATATTGGCTTTTTCTCCTTTCTAGTCAATTTTTGCACTTTTTTATAGGCTGCTTTCTATTGCTACTCATCGATAACGACACGAAAAACTATCAAAAAAGTACGAGTTTTCCTACTCATGCGTAAATAATTCCGATTTTTTCTGAAAATGAGTGAAAATTTTGAAGCTAAACCTTCGCTTTTGCTCACAAAAGTTGCCGTCTATGCTCAAACACTCCCAAAAATGACCTTAACTTATGCCGTCAACTTTCAGCTGACACCTGTCGGAAGGCAGATGCTAGCCAGAGGATTACGGTAAGAATTATTATGGAAACAGTAGCTTTGTCTGGTTATCCGATGTGGCTAGCATTGATCGCCGAGCACTGCCGTCGTAGTCGCCTGCTTTTCCGCCCATTTTGCCCACTGAATAACCCATGTCGTAATCATCATTGGGATACTGTAACAATCCCCAGGTGCACTGTAGTTGTCCACGAATCAGTCCCAGCCCACTTCTCACTGTCTCTAGACACCCTGGCAGGTTCGCGCGTCCAACGGCGGCCATTACAGCCCCGTATTCAACAACTTCATACGGACACTCTCTTCGGTTCCCACACTCTCTCGCTTGGGAAAATATCTCCCCACTATGCACACTCTCACATCGATCTGATGGCACTAGGTCGGATGATAACTATGACGTCATTTCGCATTTGATATATCATCGTTCTCATCTAACCTAGTGCCGATCTCATCGGTGAGAGAGCACGCAAAATGAAGAAAGTGTGAAGTCTTGTGAACTTATTCCCTCTTTCCTCCGCCGTCTAGAGCGCACCGATTTGCAAGATACTGGCCGATTATTTCCGTGTTCACTGTCGCTTACGACCATACCCCGTTGAGAACACGACATCCCGTCCGATCTGTCAAGTTAAGCAACGGTGGGCCCAGTTAGTACTTGGATCGGAGACGGCTTGGGAATCCTGGGTGTTGTAAGCATTTTGTAATTTCCGAATATTGGCTTTTTCTCCTTTCTAGTCAATTTTTGCACTTTTTTATAGGCTGCTTTCTATTGCTACTCATCGATAACGACACGAAAAACTATCAAAAAAGTACGAGTTTTCCTACTCATGCGTAAATAATTCCGATTTTTTCTGAAAATGAGTGAAAATTTTGAAGCTAAACCTTCGCTTTTGCTCACAAAAGTTGCCGTCTATGCTCAAACACTCCCAAAAATGACCTTAACTTATGCCGTCAACTTTCAGCTGACACCTGTCGGAAGGCAGATGCTAGCCAGAGGATTACGGTAAGAATTATTATGGAAACAGTAGCTTTGTCTGGTTATCCGATGTGGCTAGCATTGATCGCCGAGCACTGCCGTCGTAGTCGCCTGCTTTTCCGCCCATTTTGCCCACTGAATAACCCATGTCGTAATCATCATTGGGATACTGTAACAATCCCCAGGTGCACTGTAGTTGTCCACGAATCAGTCCCAGCCCACTTCTCACTGTCTCTAGACACCCTGGCAGGTTCGCGCGTCCAACGGCGGCCATTACAGCCCCGTATTCAACAACTTCATACGGACACTCTCTTCGGTTCCCACACTCTCTCGCTTGGGAAAATATCTCCCCACTATGCACACTCTCACATCGATCTGATGGCACTAGGTCGGATGATAACTATGACGTCATTTCGCATTTGATATATCATCGTTCTCATCTAACCTAGTGCCGATCTCATCGGTGAGAGAGCACGCAAAATGAAGAAAGTGTGAAGTCTTGTGAACTTATTCCCTCTTTCCTCCGCCGTCTAGAGCGCACCGATTTGCAAGATACTGGCCGATTATTTCCGTGTTCACTGTCGCTTACGACCATACCCCGTTGAGAACACGACATCCCGTCCGATCTGTCAAGTTAAGCAACGGTGGGCCCAGTTAGTACTTGGATCGGAGACGGCTTGGGAATCCTGGGTGTTGTAAGCATTTTGTAATTTCCGAATATTGGCTTTTTCTCCTTTCTAGTCAATTTTTGCACTTTTTTATAGGCTGCTTTCTATTGCTACTCATCGATAACGACACGAAAAACTATCAAAAAAGTACGAGTTTTCCTACTCATGCGTAAATAATTCCGATTTTTTCTGAAAATGAGTGAAAATTTTGAAGCTAAACCTTCGCTTTTGCTCACAAAAGTTGCCGTCTATGCTCAAACACTCCCAAAAATGACCTTAACTTATGCCGTCAACTTTCAGCTGACACATCTCGGAAGGCAGATGCTAGCCAGAGGATTACGGTAAGAATTATTATGGAAACAGTAGCTTTGTCTGGTTATCCGATGTGGCTAGCATTGATCGCCGAGCACTGCCGTCGTAGTCGCCTGCTTTTCCGCCCATTTTGCCCACTGAATAACCCATGTCGTAATCATCATTGGGATACTGTAACAATCCCCAGGTGCACTGTAGTTGTCCACGAATCAGTCCCAGCCCACTTCTCACTGTCTCTAGACACCCTGGCAGGTTCGCGCGTCCAACGGCGGCCATTACAGCCCCGTATTCAACAACTTCATACGGACACTCTCTTCGGTTCCCACACTCTCTCGCTTGGGAAAATATCTCCCCACTATGCACACTCTCACATCGATCTGATGGCACTAGGTCGGATGATAACTATGACGTCATTTCGCATTTGATATATCATCGTTCTCATCTAACCTAGTGCCGATCTCATCGGTGAGAGAGCACGCAAAATGAAGAAAGTGTGAAGTCTTGTGAACTTATTCCCTCTTTCCTCCGCCGTCTAGAGCGCACCGATTTGCAAGATACTGGCCGATTATTTCCGTGTTCACTGTCGCTTACGACCATACCCCGTTGAGAACACGACATCCCGTCCGATCTGTCAAGTTAAGCAACGGTGGGCCCAGTTAGTACTTGGATCGGAGACGGCTTGGGAATCCTGGGTGTTGTAAGCATTTTGTAATTTCCGAATATTGGCTTTTTCTCCTTTCTAGTCAATTTTTGCACTTTTTTATAGGCTGCTTTCTATTGCTACTCATCGATAACGACACGAAAAACTATCAAAAAAGTACGAGTTTTCCTACTCATGCGTAAATAATTCCGATTTTTTCTGAAAATGAGTGAAAATTTTGAAGCTAAACCTTCGCTTTTGCTCACAAAAGTTGCCGTCTATGCTCAAACACTCCCAAAAATGACCTTAACTTATGCCGTCAACTTTCAGCTGACACATCTCGGAAGGCAGATGCTAGCCAGAGGATTACGGTAAGAATTATTATGGAAACAGTAGCTTTGTCTGGTTATCCGATGTGGCTAGCATTGATCGCCGAGCACTGCCGTCGTAGTCGCCTGCTTTTCCGCCCATTTTGCCCACTGAATAACCCATGTCGTAATCATCATTGGGATACTGTAACAATCCCCAGGTGCACTGTAGTTGTCCACGAATCAGTCCCAGCCCACTTCTCACTGTCTCTAGACACCCTGGCAGGTTCGCGCGTCCAACGGCGGCCATTACAGCCCCGTATTCAACAACTTCATACGGACACTCTCTTCGGTTCCCACACTCTCTCGCTTGGGAAAATATCTCCCCACTGTGCACACTCTCACATCGATCTGATGGCACTAGGTCGGATGATAACTATGACGTCATTTCGCATTTGATATATCATCGTTCTCATCTAACCTAGTGCCGATCTCATCGGTGAGAGAGCACGCAAAATGAAGAAAGTGTGAAGTCTTGTGAACTTATTCCCTCTTTCCTCCGCCGTCTAGAGCGCACCGATTTGCAAGATACTGGCCGATTATTTCCGTGTTCACTGTCGCTTACGACCATACCCCGTTGAGAACACGACATCCCGTCCGATCTGTCAAGTTAAGCAACGGTGGGCCCAGTTAGTACTTGGATCGGAGACGGCTTGGGAATCCTGGGTGTTGTAAGCATTTTGTAATTTCCGAATATTGGCTTTTTCTCCTTTCTAGTCAATTTTTGCACTTTTTTATAGGCTGCTTTCTATTGCTACTCATCGATAACGACACGAAAAACTATCAAAAAAGTACGAGTTTTCCTACTCATGCGTAAATAATTCCGATTTTTTCTGAAAATGAGTGAAAATTTTGAAGCTAAACCTTCGCTTTTGCTCACAAAAGTTGCCGTCTATGCTCAAACACTCCCAAAAATGACCTTAACTTATGCCGTCAACTTTCAGCTGACACCTGTCGGAAGGCAGATGCTAGCCAGAGGATTACGGTAAGAATTATTATGGAAACAGTAGCTTTGTCTGGTTATCCGATGTGGCTAGCATTGATCGCCGAGCACTGCCGTCGTAGTCGCCTGCTTTTCCGCCCATTTTGCCCACTGAATAACCCATGTCGTAATCATCATTGGGATACTGTAACAATCCCCAGGTGCACTGTAGTTGTCCACGAATCAGTCCCAGCCCACTTCTCACTGTCTCTAGACACCCTGGCAGGTTCGCGCGTCCAACGGCGGCCATTACAGCCCCGTATTCAACAACTTCATACGGACACTCTCTTCGGTTCCCACACTCTCTCGCTTGGGAAAATATCTCCCCACTATGCACACTCTCACATCGATCTGATGGCACTAGGTCGGATGATAACTATGACGTCATTTCGCATTTGATATATCATCGTTCTCATCTAACCTAGTGCCGATCTCATCGGTGAGAGAGCACGCAAAATGAAGAAAGTGTGAAGTCTTGTGAACTTATTCCCTCTTTCCTCCGCCGTCTAGAGCGCACCGATTTGCAAGATACTGGCCGATTATTTCCGTGTTCACTGTCGCTTACGACCATACCCCGTTGAGAACACGACATCCCGTCCGATCTGTCAAGTTAAGCAACGGTGGGCCCAGTTAGTACTTGGATCGGAGACGGCTTGGGAATCCTGGGTGTTGTAAGCATTTTGTAATTTCCGAATATTGGCTTTTTCTCCTTTCTAGTCAATTTTTGCACTTTTTTATAGGCTGCTTTCTATTGCTACTCATCGATAACGACACGAAAAACTATCAAAAAAGTACGAGTTTTCCTACTCATGCGTAAATAATTCCGATTTTTTCTGAAAATGAGTGAAAATTTTGAAGCTAAACCTTCGCTTTTGCTCACAAAAGTTGCCGTCTATGCTCAAACACTCCCAAAAATGACCTTAACTTATGCCGTCAACTTTCAGCTGACACATCTCGGAAGGCAGATGCTAGCCAGAGGATTACGGTAAGAATTATTATGGAAACAGTAGCTTTGTCTGGTTATCCGATGTGGCTAGCATTGATCGCCGAGCACTGCCGTCGTAGTCGCCTGCTTTTCCGCCCATTTTGCCCACTGAATAACCCATGTCGTAATCATCATTGGGATACTGTAACAATCCCCAGGTGCACTGTAGTTGTCCACGAATCAGTCCCAGCCCACTTCTCACTGTCTCTAGACACCCTGGCAGGTTCGCGCGTCCAACGGCGGCCATTACAGCCCCGTATTCAACAACTTCATACGGACACTCTCTTCGGTTCCCACACTCTCTCGCTTGGGAAAATATCTCCCCACTATGCACACTCTCACATCGATCTGATGGCACTAGGTCGGATGATAACTATGACGTCATTTCGCATTTGATATATCATCGTTCTCATCTAACCTAGTGCCGATCTCATCGGTGAGAGAGCACGCAAAATGAAGAAAGTGTGAAGTCTTGTGAACTTATTCCCTCTTTCCTCCGCCGTCTAGAGCGCACCGATTTGCAAGATACTGGCCGATTATTTCCGTGTTCACTGTCGCTTACGACCATACCCCGTTGAGAACACGACATCCCGTCCGATCTGTCAAGTTAAGCAACGGTGGGCCCAGTTAGTACTTGGATCGGAGACGGCTTGGGAATCCTGGGTGTTGTAAGCATTTTGTAATTTCCGAATATTGGCTTTTTCTCCTTTCTAGTCAATTTTTGCACTTTTTTATAGGCTGCTTTCTATTGCTACTCATCGATAACGACACGAAAAACTATCAAAAAAGTACGAGTTTTCCTACTCATGCGTAAATAATTCCGATTTTTTCTGAAAATGAGTGAAAATTTTGAAGCTAAACCTTCGCTTTTGCTCACAAAAGTTGCCGTCTATGCTCAAACACTCCCAAAAATGACCTTAACTTATGCCGTCAACTTTCAGCTGACACCTGTCGGAAGGCAGATGCTAGCCAGAGGATTACGGTAAGAATTATTATGGAAACAGTAGCTTTGTCTGGTTATCCGATGTGGCTAGCATTGATCGCCGAGCACTGCCGTCGTAGTCGCCTGCTTTTCCGCCCATTTTGCCCACTGAATAACCCATGTCGTAATCATCATTGGGATACTGTAACAATCCCCAGGTGCACTGTAGTTGTCCACGAATCAGTCCCAGCCCACTTCTCACTGTCTCTAGACACCCTGGCAGGTTCGCGCGTCCAACGGCGGCCATTACAGCCCCGTATTCAACAACTTCATACGGACACTCTCTTCGGTTCCCACACTCTCTCGCTTGGGAAAATATCTCCCCACTATGCACACTCTCACATCGATCTGATGGCACTAGGTCGGATGATAACTATGACGTCATTTCGCAT
The DNA here is from genome assembly GCA_036245805.1 of Pristionchus mayeri. Lineage (NCBI taxonomy): Eukaryota > Metazoa > Nematoda > Chromadorea > Rhabditida > Neodiplogasteridae > Pristionchus > Pristionchus mayeri. The sequence continues at coordinate 11,431,689 of BTRK01000006.1, forward strand.
TTGATATATCATCGTTCTCATCTAACCTAGTGCCGATCTCATCGGTGAGAGAGCACGCAAAATGAAGAAAGTGTGAAGTCTTGTGAACTTATTCCCTCTTTCCTCCGCCGTCTAGAGCGCACCGATTTGCAAGATACTGGCCGATTATTTCCGTGTTCACTGTCGCTTACGACCATACCCCGTTGAGAACACGACATCCCGTCCGATCTGTCAAGTTAAGCAACGGTGGGCCCAGTTAGTACTTGGATCGGAGACGGCTTGGGAATCCTGGGTGTTGTAAGCATTTTGTAATTTCCGAATATTGGCTTTTTCTCCTTTCTAGTCAATTTTTGCACTTTTTTATAGGCTGCTTTCTATTGCTACTCATCGATAACGACACGAAAAACTATCAAAAAAGTACGAGTTTTCCTACTCATGCGTAAATAATTCCGATTTTTTCTGAAAATGAGTGAAAATTTTGAAGCTAAACCTTCGCTTTTGCTCACAAAAGTTGCCGTCTATGCTCAAACACTCCCAAAAATGACCTTAACTTATGCCGTCAACTTTCAGCTGACACCTGTCGGAAGGCAGATGCTAGCCAGAGGATTACGGTAAGAATTATTATGGAAACAGTAGCTTTGTCTGGTTATCCGATGTGGCTAGCATTGATCGCCGAGCACTGCCGTCGTAGTCGCCTGCTTTTCCGCCCATTTTGCCCACTGAATAACCCATGTCGTAATCATCATTGGGATACTGTAACAATCCCCAGGTGCACTGTAGTTGTCCACGAATCAGTCCCAGCCCACTTCTCACTGTCTCTAGACACCCTGGCAGGTTCGCGCGTCCAACGGCGGCCATTACAGCCCCGTATTCAACAACTTCATACGGACACTCTCTTCGGTTCCCACACTCTCTCGCTTGGGAAAATATCTCCCCACTATGCACACTCTCACATCGATCTGATGGCACTAGGTCGGATGATAACTATGACGTCATTTCGCATTTGATATATCATCGTTCTCATCTAACCTAGTGCCGATCTCATCGGTGAGAGAGCACGCAAAATGAAGAAAGTGTGAAGTCTTGTGAACTTATTCCCTCTTTCCTCCGCCGTCTAGAGCGCACCGATTTGCAAGATACTGGCCGATTATTTCCGTGTTCACTGTCGCTTACGACCATACCCCGTTGAGAACACGACATCCCGTCCGATCTGTCAAGTTAAGCAACGGTGGGCCCAGTTAGTACTTGGATCGGAGACGGCTTGGGAATCCTGGGTGTTGTAAGCATTTTGTAATTTCCGAATATTGGCTTTTTCTCCTTTCTAGTCAATTTTTGCACTTTTTTATAGGCTGCTTTCTATTGCTACTCATCGATAACGACACGAAAAACTATCAAAAAAGTACGAGTTTTCCTACTCATGCGTAAATAATTCCGATTTTTTCTGAAAATGAGTGAAAATTTTGAAGCTAAACCTTCGCTTTTGCTCACAAAAGTTGCCGTCTATGCTCAAACACTCCCAAAAATGACCTTAACTTATGCCGTCAACTTTCAGCTGACACCTGTCGGAAGGCAGATGCTAGCCAGAGGATTACGGTAAGAATTATTATGGAAACAGTAGCTTTGTCTGGTTATCCGATGTGGCTAGCATTGATCGCCGAGCACTGCCGTCGTAGTCGCCTGCTTTTCCGCCCATTTTGCCCACTGAATAACCCATGTCGTAATCATCATTGGGATACTGTAACAATCCCCAGGTGCACTGTAGTTGTCCACGAATCAGTCCCAGCCCACTTCTCACTGTCTCTAGACACCCTGGCAGGTTCGCGCGTCCAACGGCGGCCATTACAGCCCCGTATTCAACAACTTCATACGGACACTCTCTTCGGTTCCCACACTCTCTCGCTTGGGAAAATATCTCCCCACTATGCACACTCTCACATCGATCTGATGGCACTAGGTCGGATGATAACTATGACGTCATTTCGCATTTGATATATCATCGTTCTCATCTAACCTAGTGCCGATCTCATCGGTGAGAGAGCACGCAAAATGAAGAAAGTGTGAAGTCTTGTGAACTTATTCCCTCTTTCCTCCGCCGTCTAGAGCGCACCGATTTGCAAGATACTGGCCGATTATTTCCGTGTTCACTGTCGCTTACGACCATACCCCGTTGAGAACACGACATCCCGTCCGATCTGTCAAGTTAAGCAACGGTGGGCCCAGTTAGTACTTGGATCGGAGACGGCTTGGGAATCCTGGGTGTTGTAAGCATTTTGTAATTTCCGAATATTGGCTTTTTCTCCTTTCTAGTCAATTTTTGCACTTTTTTATAGGCTGCTTTCTATTGCTACTCATCGATAACGACACGAAAAACTATCAAAAAAGTACGAGTTTTCCTACTCATGCGTAAATAATTCCGATTTTTTCTGAAAATGAGTGAAAATTTTGAAGCTAAACCTTCGCTTTTGCTCACAAAAGTTGCCGTCTATGCTCAAACACTCCCAAAAATGACCTTAACTTATGCCGTCAACTTTCAGCTGACACCTGTCGGAAGGCAGATGCTAGCCAGAGGATTACGGTAAGAATTATTATGGAAACAGTAGCTTTGTCTGGTTATCCGATGTGGCTAGCATTGATCGCCGAGCACTGCCGTCGTAGTCGCCTGCTTTTCCGCCCATTTTGCCCACTGAATAACCCATGTCGTAATCATCATTGGGATACTGTAACAATCCCCAGGTGCACTGTAGTTGTCCACGAATCAGTCCCAGCCCACTTCTCACTGTCTCTAGACACCCTGGCAGGTTCGCGCGTCCAACGGCGGCCATTACAGCCCCGTATTCAACAACTTCATACGGACACTCTCTTCGGTTCCCACACTCTCTCGCTTGGGAAAATATCTCCCCACTATGCACACTCTCACATCGATCTGATGGCACTAGGTCGGATGATAACTATGACGTCATTTCGCATTTGATATATCATCGTTCTCATCTAACCTAGTGCCGATCTCATCGGTGAGAGAGCACGCAAAATGAAGAAAGTGTGAAGTCTTGTGAACTTATTCCCTCTTTCCTCCGCCGTCTAGAGCGCACCGATTTGCAAGATACTGGCCGATTATTTCCGTGTTCACTGTCGCTTACGACCATACCCCGTTGAGAACACGACATCCCGTCCGATCTGTCAAGTTAAGCAACGGTGGGCCCAGTTAGTACTTGGATCGGAGACGGCTTGGGAATCCTGGGTGTTGTAAGCATTTTGTAATTTCCGAATATTGGCTTTTTCTCCTTTCTAGTCAATTTTTGCACTTTTTTATAGGCTGCTTTCTATTGCTACTCATCGATAACGACACGAAAAACTATCAAAAAAGTACGAGTTTTCCTACTCATGCGTAAATAATTCCGATTTTTTCTGAAAATGAGTGAAAATTTTGAAGCTAAACCTTCGCTTTTGCTCACAAAAGTTGCCGTCTATGCTCAAACACTCCCAAAAATGACCTTAACTTATGCCGTCAACTTTCAGCTGACACCTGTCGGAAGGCAGATGCTAGCCAGAGGATTACGGTAAGAATTATTATGGAAACAGTAGCTTTGTCTGGTTATCCGATGTGGCTAGCATTGATCGCCGAGCACTGCCGTCGTAGTCGCCTGCTTTTCCGCCCATTTTGCCCACTGAATAACCCATGTCGTAATCATCATTGGGATACTGTAACAATCCCCAGGTGCACTGTAGTTGTCCACGAATCAGTCCCAGCCCACTTCTCACTGTCTCTAGACACCCTGGCAGGTTCGCGCGTCCAACGGCGGCCATTACAGCCCCGTATTCAACAACTTCATACGGACACTCTCTTCGGTTCCCACACTCTCTCGCTTGGGAAAATATCTCCCCACTATGCACACTCTCACATCGATCTGATGGCACTAGGTCGGATGATAACTATGACGTCATTTCGCATTTGATATATCATCGTTCTCATCTAACCTAGTGCCGATCTCATCGGTGAGAGAGCACGCAAAATGAAGAAAGTGTGAAGTCTTGTGAACTTATTCCCTCTTTCCTCCGCCGTCTAGAGCGCACCGATTTGCAAGATACTGGCCGATTATTTCCGTGTTCACTGTCGCTTACGACCATACCCCGTTGAGAACACGACATCCCGTCCGATCTGTCAAGTTAAGCAACGGTGGGCCCAGTTAGTACTTGGATCGGAGACGGCTTGGGAATCCTGGGTGTTGTAAGCATTTTGTAATTTCCGAATATTGGCTTTTTCTCCTTTCTAGTCAATTTTTGCACTTTTTTATAGGCTGCTTTCTATTGCTACTCATCGATAACGACACGAAAAACTATCAAAAAAGTACGAGTTTTCCTACTCATGCGTAAATAATTCCGATTTTTTCTGAAAATGAGTGAAAATTTTGAAGCTAAACCTTCGCTTTTGCTCACAAAAGTTGCCGTCTATGCTCAAACACTCCCAAAAATGACCTTAACTTATGCCGTCAACTTTCAGCTGACACATCTCGGAAGGCAGATGCTAGCCAGAGGATTACGGTAAGAATTATTATGGAAACAGTAGCTTTGTCTGGTTATCCGATGTGGCTAGCATTGATCGCCGAGCACTGCCGTCGTAGTCGCCTGCTTTTCCGCCCATTTTGCCCACTGAATAACCCATGTCGTAATCATCATTGGGATACTGTAACAATCCCCAGGTGCACTGTAGTTGTCCACGAATCAGTCCCAGCCCACTTCTCACTGTCTCTAGACACCCTGGCAGGTTCGCGCGTCCAACGGCGGCCATTACAGCCCCGTATTCAACAACTTCATACGGACACTCTCTTCGGTTCCCACACTCTCTCGCTTGGGAAAATATCTCCCCACTATGCACACTCTCACATCGATCTGATGGCACTAGGTCGGATGATAACTATGACGTCATTTCGCATTTGATATATCATCGTTCTCATCTAACCTAGTGCCGATCTCATCGGTGAGAGAGCACGCAAAATGAAGAAAGTGTGAAGTCTTGTGAACTTATTCCCTCTTTCCTCCGCCGTCTAGAGCGCACCGATTTGCAAGATACTGGCCGATTATTTCCGTGTTCACTGTCGCTTACGACCATACCCCGTTGAGAACACGACATCCCGTCCGATCTGTCAAGTTAAGCAACGGTGGGCCCAGTTAGTACTTGGATCGGAGACGGCTTGGGAATCCTGGGTGTTGTAAGCATTTTGTAATTTCCGAATATTGGCTTTTTCTCCTTTCTAGTCAATTTTTGCACTTTTTTATAGGCTGCTTTCTATTGCTACTCATCGATAACGACACGAAAAACTATCAAAAAAGTACGAGTTTTCCTACTCATGCGTAAATAATTCCGATTTTTTCTGAAAATGAGTGAAAATTTTGAAGCTAAACCTTCGCTTTTGCTCACAAAAGTTGCCGTCTATGCTCAAACACTCCCAAAAATGACCTTAACTTATGCCGTCAACTTTCAGCTGACACCTGTCGGAAGGCAGATGCTAGCCAGAGGATTACGGTAAGAATTATTATGGAAACAGTAGCTTTGTCTGGTTATCCGATGTGGCTAGCATTGATCGCCGAGCACTGCCGTCGTAGTCGCCTGCTTTTCCGCCCATTTTGCCCACTGAATAACCCATGTCGTAATCATCATTGGGATACTGTAACAATCCCCAGGTGCACTGTAGTTGTCCACGAATCAGTCCCAGCCCACTTCTCACTGTCTCTAGACACCCTGGCAGGTTCGCGCGTCCAACGGCGGCCATTACAGCCCCGTATTCAACAACTTCATACGGACACTCTCTTCGGTTCCCACACTCTCTCGCTTGGGAAAATATCTCCCCACTATGCACACTCTCACATCGATCTGATGGCACTAGGTCGGATGATAACTATGACGTCATTTCGCATTTGATATATCATCGTTCTCATCTAACCTAGTGCCGATCTCATCGGTGAGAGAGCACGCAAAATGAAGAAAGTGTGAAGTCTTGTGAACTTATTCCCTCTTTCCTCCGCCGTCTAGAGCGCACCGATTTGCAAGATACTGGCCGATTATTTCCGTGTTCACTGTCGCTTACGACCATACCCCGTTGAGAACACGACATCCCGTCCGATCTGTCAAGTTAAGCAACGGTGGGCCCAGTTAGTACTTGGATCGGAGACGGCTTGGGAATCCTGGGTGTTGTAAGCATTTTGTAATTTCCGAATATTGGCTTTTTCTCCTTTCTAGTCAATTTTTGCACTTTTTTATAGGCTGCTTTCTATTGCTACTCATCGATAACGACACGAAAAACTATCAAAAAAGTACGAGTTTTCCTACTCATGCGTAAATAATTCCGATTTTTTCTGAAAATGAGTGAAAATTTTGAAGCTAAACCTTCGCTTTTGCTCACAAAAGTTGCCGTCTATGCTCAAACACTCCCAAAAATGACCTTAACTTATGCCGTCAACTTTCAGCTGACACCTGTCGGAAGGCAGATGCTAGCCAGAGGATTACGGTAAGAATTATTATGGAAACAGTAGCTTTGTCTGGTTATCCGATGTGGCTAGCATTGATCGCCGAGCACTGCCGTCGTAGTCGCCTGCTTTTCCGCCCATTTTGCCCACTGAATAACCCATGTCGTAATCATCATTGGGATACTGTAACAATCCCCAGGTGCACTGTAGTTGTCCACGAATCAGTCCCAGCCCACTTCTCACTGTCTCTAGACACCCTGGCAGGTTCGCGCGTCCAACGGCGGCCATTACAGCCCCGTATTCAACAACTTCATACGGACACTCTCTTCGGTTCCCACACTCTCTCGCTTGGGAAAATATCTCCCCACTATGCACACTCTCACATCGATCTGATGGCACTAGGTCGGATGATAACTATGACGTCATTTCGCATTTGATATATCATCGTTCTCATCTAACCTAGTGCCGATCTCATCGGTGAGAGAGCACGCAAAATGAAGAAAGTGTGAAGTCTTGTGAACTTATTCCCTCTTTCCTCCGCCGTCTAGAGCGCACCGATTTGCAAGATACTGGCCGATTATTTCCGTGTTCACTGTCGCTTACGACCATACCCCGTTGAGAACACGACATCCCGTCCGATCTGTCAAGTTAAGCAACGGTGGGCCCAGTTAGTACTTGGATCGGAGACGGCTTGGGAATCCTGGGTGTTGTAAGCATTTTGTAATTTCCGAATATTGGCTTTTTCTCCTTTCTAGTCAATTTTTGCACTTTTTTATAGGCTGCTTTCTATTGCTACTCATCGATAACGACACGAAAAACTATCAAAAAAGTACGAGTTTTCCTACTCATGCGTAAATAATTCCGATTTTTTCTGAAAATGAGTGAAAATTTTGAAGCTAAACCTTCGCTTTTGCTCACAAAAGTTGCCGTCTATGCTCAAACACTCCCAAAAATGACCTTAACTTATGCCGTCAACTTTCAGCTGACACCTGTCGGAAGGCAGATGCTAGCCAGAGGATTACGGTAAGAATTATTATGGAAACAGTAGCTTTGTCTGGTTATCCGATGTGGCTAGCATTGATCGCCGAGCACTGCCGTCGTAGTCGCCTGCTTTTCCGCCCATTTTGCCCACTGAATAACCCATGTCGTAATCATCATTGGGATACTGTAACAATCCCCAGGTGCACTGTAGTTGTCCACGAATCAGTCCCAGCCCACTTCTCACTGTCTCTAGACACCCTGGCAGGTTCGCGCGTCCAACGGCGGCCATTACAGCCCCGTATTCAACAACTTCATACGGACACTCTCTTCGGTTCCCACACTCTCTCGCTTGGGAAAATATCTCCCCACTATGCACACTCTCACATCGATCTGATGGCACTAGGTCGGATGATAACTATGACGTCATTTCGCATTTGATATATCATCGTTCTCATCTAACCTAGTGCCGATCTCATCGGTGAGAGAGCACGCAAAATGAAGAAAGTGTGAAGTCTTGTGAACTTATTCCCTCTTTCCTCCGCCGTCTAGAGCGCACCGATTTGCAAGATACTGGCCGATTATTTCCGTGTTCACTGTCGCTTACGACCATACCCCGTTGAGAACACGACATCCCGTCCGATCTGTCAAGTTAAGCAACGGTGGGCCCAGTTAGTACTTGGATCGGAGACGGCTTGGGAATCCTGGGTGTTGTAAGCATTTTGTAATTTCCGAATATTGGCTTTTTCTCCTTTCTAGTCAATTTTTGCACTTTTTTATAGGCTGCTTTCTATTGCTACTCATCGATAACGACACGAAAAACTATCAAAAAAGTACGAGTTTTCCTACTCATGCGTAAATAATTCCGATTTTTTCTGAAAATGAGTGAAAATTTTGAAGCTAAACCTTCGCTTTTGCTCACAAAAGTTGCCGTCTATGCTCAAACACTCCCAAAAATGACCTTAACTTATGCCGTCAACTTTCAGCTGACACCTGTCGGAAGGCAGATGCTAGCCAGAGGATTACGGTAAGAATTATTATGGAAACAGTAGCTTTGTCTGGTTATCCGATGTGGCTAGCATTGATCGCCGAGCACTGCCGTCGTAGTCGCCTGCTTTTCCGCCCATTTTGCCCACTGAATAACCCATGTCGTAATCATCATTGGGATACTGTAACAATCCCCAGGTGCACTGTAGTTGTCCACGAATCAGTCCCAGCCCACTTCTCACTGTCTCTAGACACCCTGGCAGGTTCGCGCGTCCAACGGCGGCCATTACAGCCCCGTATTCAACAACTTCATACGGACACTCTCTTCGGTTCCCACACTCTCTCGCTTGGGAAAATATCTCCCCACTATGCACACTCTCACATCGATCTGATGGCACTAGGTCGGATGATAACTATGACGTCATTTCGCATTTGATATATCATCGTTCTCATCTAACCTAGTGCCGATCTCATCGGTGAGAGAGCACGCAAAATGAAGAAAGTGTGAAGTCTTGTGAACTTATTCCCTCTTTCCTCCGCCGTCTAGAGCGCACCGATTTGCAAGATACTGGCCGATTATTTCCGTGTTCACTGTCGCTTACGACCATACCCCGTTGAGAACACGACATCCCGTCCGATCTGTCAAGTTAAGCAACGGTGGGCCCAGTTAGTACTTGGATCGGAGACGGCTTGGGAATCCTGGGTGTTGTAAGCATTTTGTAATTTCCGAATATTGGCTTTTTCTCCTTTCTAGTCAATTTTTGCACTTTTTTATAGGCTGCTTTCTATTGCTACTCATCGATAACGACACGAAAAACTATCAAAAAAGTACGAGTTTTCCTACTCATGCGTAAATAATTCCGATTTTTTCTGAAAATGAGTGAAAATTTTGAAGCTAAACCTTCGCTTTTGCTCACAAAAGTTGCCGTCTATGCTCAAACACTCCCAAAAATGACCTTAACTTATGCCGTCAACTTTCAGCTGACACCTGTCGGAAGGCAGATGCTAGCCAGAGGATTACGGTAAGAATTATTATGGAAACAGTAGCTTTGTCTGGTTATCCGATGTGGCTAGCATTGATCGCCGAGCACTGCCGTCGTAGTCGCCTGCTTTTCCGCCCATTTTGCCCACTGAATAACCCATGTCGTAATCATCATTGGGATACTGTAACAATCCCCAGGTGCACTGTAGTTGTCCACGAATCAGTCCCAGCCCACTTCTCACTGTCTCTAGACACCCTGGCAGGTTCGCGCGTCCAACGGCGGCCATTACAGCCCCGTATTCAACAACTTCATACGGACACTCTCTTCGGTTCCCACACTCTCTCGCTTGGGAAAATATCTCCCCACTATGCACACTCTCACATCGATCTGATGGCACTAGGTCGGATGATAACTATGACGTCATTTCGCATTTGATATATCATCGTTCTCATCTAACCTAGTGCCGATCTCATCGGTGAGAGAGCACGCAAAATGAAGAAAGTGTGAAGTCTTGTGAACTTATTCCCTCTTTCCTCCGCCGTCTAGAGCGCACCGATTTGCAAGATACTGGCCGATTATTTCCGTGTTCACTGTCGCTTACGACCATACCCCGTTGAGAACACGACATCCCGTCCGATCTGTCAAGTTAAGCAACGGTGGGCCCAGTTAGTACTTGGATCGGAGACGGCTTGGGAATCCTGGGTGTTGTAAGCATTTTGTAATTTCCGAATATTGGCTTTTTCTCCTTTCTAGTCAATTTTTGCACTTTTTTATAGGCTGCTTTCTATTGCTACTCATCGATAACGACACGAAAAACTATCAAAAAAGTACGAGTTTTCCTACTCATGCGTAAATAATTCCGATTTTTTCTGAAAATGAGTGAAAATTTTGAAGCTAAACCTTCGCTTTTGCTCACAAAAGTTGCCGTCTATGCTCAAACACTCCCAAAAATGACCTTAACTTATGCCGTCAACTTTCAGCTGACACATCTCGGAAGGCAGATGCTAGCCAGAGGATTACGGTAAGAATTATTATGGAAACAGTAGCTTTGTCTGGTTATCCGATGTGGCTAGCATTGATCGCCGAGCACTGCCGTCGTAGTCGCCTGCTTTTCCGCCCATTTTGCCCACTGAATAACCCATGTCGTAATCATCATTGGGATACTGTAACAATCCCCAGGTGCACTGTAGTTGTCCACGAATCAGTCCCAGCCCACTTCTCACTGTCTCTAGACACCCTGGCAGGTTCGCGCGTCCAACGGCGGCCATTACAGCCCCGTATTCAACAACTTCATACGGACACTCTCTTCGGTTCCCACACTCTCTCGCTTGGGAAAATATCTCCCCACTGTGCACACTCTCACATCGATCTGATGGCACTAGGTCGGATGATAACTATGACGTCATTTCGCATTTGATATATCATCGTTCTCATCTAACCTAGTGCCGATCTCATCGGTGAGAGAGCACGCAAAATGAAGAAAGTGTGAAGTCTTGTGAACTTATTCCCTCTTTCCTCCGCCGTCTAGAGCGCACCGATTTGCAAGATACTGGCCGATTATTTCCGTGTTCACTGTCGCTTACGACCATACCCCGTTGAGAACACGACATCCCGTCCGATCTGTCAAGTTAAGCAACGGTGGGCCCAGTTAGTACTTGGATCGGAGACGGCTTGGGAATCCTGGGTGTTGTAAGCATTTTGTAATTTCCGAATATTGGCTTTTTCTCCTTTCTAGTCAATTTTTGCACTTTTTTATAGGCTGCTTTCTATTGCTACTCATCGATAACGACACGAAAAACTATCAAAAAAGTACGAGTTTTCCTACTCATGCGTAAATAATTCCGATTTTTTCTGAAAATGAGTGAAAATTTTGAAGCTAAACCTTCGCTTTTGCTCACAAAAGTTGCCGTCTATGCTCAAACACTCCCAAAAATGACCTTAACTTATGCCGTCAACTTTCAGCTGACACATCTCGGAAGGCAGATGCTAGCCAGAGGATTACGGTAAGAATTATTATGGAAACAGTAGCTTTGTCTGGTTATCCGATGTGGCTAGCATTGATCGCCGAGCACTGCCGTCGTAGTCGCCTGCTTTTCCGCCCATTTTGCCCACTGAATAACCCATGTCGTAATCATCATTGGGATACTGTAACAATCCCCAGGTGCACTGTAGTTGTCCACGAATCAGTCCCAGCCCACTTCTCACTGTCTCTAGACACCCTGGCAGGTTCGCGCGTCCAACGGCGGCCATTACAGCCCCGTATTCAACAACTTCATACGGACACTCTCTTCGGTTCCCACACTCTCTCGCTTGGGAAAATATCTCCCCACTGTGCACACTCTCACATCGATCTGATGGCACTAGGTCGGATGATAACTATGACGTCATTTCGCATTTGATATATCATCGTTCTCATCTAACCTAGTGCCGATCTCATCGGTGAGAGAGCACGCAAAATGAAGAAAGTGTGAAGTCTTGTGAACTTATTCCCTCTTTCCTCCGCCGTCTAGAGCGCACCGATTTGCAAGATACTGGCCGATTATTTCCGTGTTCACTGTCGCTTACGACCATACCCCGTTGAGAACACGACATCCCGTCCGATCTGTCAAGTTAAGCAACGGTGGGCCCAGTTAGTACTTGGATCGGAGACGGCTTGGGAATCCTGGGTGTTGTAAGCATTTTGTAATTTCCGAATATTGGCTTTTTCTCCTTTCTAGTCAATTTTTGCACTTTTTTATAGGCTGCTTTCTATTGCTACTCATCGATAACGACACGAAAAACTATCAAAAAAGTACGAGTTTTCCTACTCATGCGTAAATAATTCCGATTTTTTCTGAAAATGAGTGAAAATTTTGAAGCTAAACCTTCGCTTTTGCTCACAAAAGTTGCCGTCTATGCTCAAACACTCCCAAAAATGACCTTAACTTATGCCGTCAACTTTCAGCTGACACATCTCGGAAGGCAGATGCTAGCCAGAGGATTACGGTAAGAATTATTATGGAAACAGTAGCTTTGTCTGGTTATCCGATGTGGCTAGCATTGATCGCCGAGCACTGCCGTCGTAGTCGCCTGCTTTTCCGCCCATTTTGCCCACTGAATAACCCATGTCGTAATCATCATTGGGATACTGTAACAATCCCCAGGTGCACTGTAGTTGTCCACGAATCAGTCCCAGCCCACTTCTCACTGTCTCTAGACACCCTGGCAGGTTCGCGCGTCCAACGGCGGCCATTACAGCCCCGTATTCAACAACTTCATACGGACACTCTCTTCGGTTCCCACACTCTCTCGCTTGGGAAAATATCTCCCCACTGTGCACACTCTCACATCGATCTGATGGCACTAGGTCGGATGATAACTATGACGTCATTTCGCATTTGATATATCATCGTTCTCATCTAACCTAGTGCCGATCTCATCGGTGAGAGAGCACGCAAAATGAAGAAAGTGTGAAGTCTTGTGAACTTATTCCCTCTTTCCTCCGCCGTCTAGAGCGCACCGATTTGCAAGATACTGGCCGATTATTTCCGTGTTCACTGTCGCTTACGACCATACCCCGTTGAGAACACGACATCCCGTCCGATCTGTCAAGTTAAGCAACGGTGGGCCCAGTTAGTACTTGGATCGGAGACGGCTTGGGAATCCTGGGTGTTGTAAGCATTTTGTAATTTCCGAATATTGGCTTTTTCTCCTTTCTAGTCAATTTTTGCACTTTTTTATAGGCTGCTTTCTATTGCTACTCATCGATAACGACACGAAAAACTATCAAAAAAGTACGAGTTTTCCTACTCATGCGTAAATAATTCCGATTTTTTCTGAAAATGAGTGAAAATTTTGAAGCTAAACCTTCGCTTTTGCTCACAAAAGTTGCCGTCTATGCTCAAACACTCCCAAAAATGACCTTAACTTATGCCGTCAACTTTCAGCTGACACCTGTCGGAAGGCAGATGCTAGCCAGAGGATTACGGTAAGAATTATTATGGAAACAGTAGCTTTGTCTGGTTATCCGATGTGGCTAGCATTGATCGCCGAGCACTGCCGTCGTAGTCGCCTGCTTTTCCGCCCATTTTGCCCACTGAATAACCCATGTCGTAATCATCATTGGGATACTGTAACAATCCCCAGGTGCACTGTAGTTGTCCACGAATCAGTCCCAGCCCACTTCTCACTGTCTCTAGACACCCTGGCAGGTTCGCGCGTCCAACGGCGGCCATTACAGCCCCGTATTCAACAACTTCATACGGACACTCTCTTCGGTTCCCACACTCTCTCGCTTGGGAAAATATCTCCCCACTATGCACACTCTCACATCGATCTGATGGCACTAGGTCGGATGATAACTATGACGTCATTTCGCATTTGATATATCATCGTTCTCATCTAACCTAGTGCCGATCTCATCGGTGAGAGAGCACGCAAAATGAAGAAAGTGTGAAGTCTTGTGAACTTATTCCCTCTTTCCTCCGCCGTCTAGAGCGCACCGATTTGCAAGATACTGGCCGATTATTTCCGTGTTCACTGTCGCTTACGACCATACCCCGTTGAGAACACGACATCCCGTCCGATCTGTCAAGTTAAGCAACGGTGGGCCCAGTTAGTACTTGGATCGGAGACGGCTTGGGAATCCTGGGTGTTGTAAGCATTTTGTAATTTCCGAATATTGGCTTTTTCTCCTTTCTAGTCAATTTTTGCACTTTTTTATAGGCTGCTTTCTATTGCTACTCATCGATAACGACACGAAAAACTATCAAAAAAGTACGAGTTTTCCTACTCATGCGTAAATAATTCCGATTTTTTCTGAAAATGAGTGAAAATTTTGAAGCTAAACCTTCGCTTTTGCTCACAAAAGTTGCCGTCTATGCTCAAACACTCCCAAAAATGACCTTAACTTATGCCGTCAACTTTCAGCTGACACCTGTCGGAAGGCAGATGCTAGCCAGAGGATTACGGTAAGAATTATTATGGAAACAGTAGCTTTGTCTGGTTATCCGATGTGGCTAGCATTGATCGCCGAGCACTGCCGTCGTAGTCGCCTGCTTTTCCGCCCATTTTGCCCACTGAATAACCCATGTCGTAATCATCATTGGGATACTGTAACAATCCCCAGGTGCACTGTAGTTGTCCACGAATCAGTCCCAGCCCACTTCTCACTGTCTCTAGACACCCTGGCAGGTTCGCGCGTCCAACGGCGGCCATTACAGCCCCGTATTCAACAACTTCATACGGACACTCTCTTCGGTTCCCACACTCTCTCGCTTGGGAAAATATCTCCCCACTATGCACACTCTCACATCGATCTGATGGCACTAGGTCGGATGATAACTATGACGTCATTTCGCATTTGATATATCATCGTTCTCATCTAACCTAGTGCCGATCTCATCGGTGAGAGAGCACGCAAAATGAAGAAAGTGTGAAGTCTTGTGAACTTATTCCCTCTTTCCTCCGCCGTCTAGAGCGCACCGATTTGCAAGATACTGGCCGATTATTTCCGTGTTCACTGTCGCTTACGACCATACCCCGTTGAGAACACGACATCCCGTCCGATCTGTCAAGTTAAGCAACGGTGGGCCCAGTTAGTACTTGGATCGGAGACGGCTTGGGAATCCTGGGTGTTGTAAGCATTTTGTAATTTCCGAATATTGGCTTTTTCTCCTTTCTAGTCAATTTTTGCACTTTTTTATAGGCTGCTTTCTATTGCTACTCATCGATAACGACACGAAAAACTATCAAAAAAGTACGAGTTTTCCTACTCATGCGTAAATAATTCCGATTTTTTCTGAAAATGAGTGAAAATTTTGAAGCTAAACCTTCGCTTTTGCTCACAAAAGTTGCCGTCTATGCTCAAACACTCCCAAAAATGACCTTAACTTATGCCGTCAACTTTCAGCTGACACCTGTCGGAAGGCAGATGCTAGCCAGAGGATTACGGTAAGAATTATTATGGAAACAGTAGCTTTGTCTGGTTATCCGATGTGGCTAGCATTGATCGCCGAGCACTGCCGTCGTAGTCGCCTGCTTTTCCGCCCATTTTGCCCACTGAATAACCCATGTCGTAATCATCATTGGGATACTGTAACAATCCCCAGGTGCACTGTAGTTGTCCACGAATCAGTCCCAGCCCACTTCTCACTGTCTCTAGACACCCTGGCAGGTTCGCGCGTCCAACGGCGGCCATTACAGCCCCGTATTCAACAACTTCATACGGACACTCTCTTCGGTTCCCACACTCTCTCGCTTGGGAAAATATCTCCCCACTATGCACACTCTCACATCGATCTGATGGCACTAGGTCGGATGATAACTATGACGTCATTTCGCATTTGATATATCATCGTTCTCATCTAACCTAGTGCCGATCTCATCGGTGAGAGAGCACGCAAAATGAAGAAAGTGTGAAGTCTTGTGAACTTATTCCCTCTTTCCTCCGCCGTCTAGAGCGCACCGATTTGCAAGATACTGGCCGATTATTTCCGTGTTCACTGTCGCTTACGACCATACCCCGTTGAGAACACGACATCCCGTCCGATCTGTCAAGTTAAGCAACGGTGGGCCCAGTTAGTACTTGGATCGGAGACGGCTTGGGAATCCTGGGTGTTGTAAGCATTTTGTAATTTCCGAATATTGGCTTTTTCTCCTTTCTAGTCAATTTTTGCACTTTTTTATAGGCTGCTTTCTATTGCTACTCATCGATAACGACACGAAAAACTATCAAAAAAGTACGAGTTTTCCTACTCATGCGTAAATAATTCCGATTTTTTCTGAAAATGAGTGAAAATTTTGAAGCTAAACCTTCGCTTTTGCTCACAAAAGTTGCCGTCTATGCTCAAACACTCCCAAAAATGACCTTAACTTATGCCGTCAACTTTCAGCTGACACCTGTCGGAAGGCAGATGCTAGCCAGAGGATTACGGTAAGAATTATTATGGAAACAGTAGCTTTGTCTGGTTATCCGATGTGGCTAGCATTGATCGCCGAGCACTGCCGTCGTAGTCGCCTGCTTTTCCGCCCATTTTGCCCACTGAATAACCCATGTCGTAATCATCATTGGGATACTGTAACAATCCCCAGGTGCACTGTAGTTGTCCACGAATCAGTCCCAGCCCACTTCTCACTGTCTCTAGACACCCTGGCAGGTTCGCGCGTCCAACGGCGGCCATTACAGCCCCGTATTCAACAACTTCATACGGACACTCTCTTCGGTTCCCACACTCTCTCGCTTGGGAAAATATCTCCCCACTATGCACACTCTCACATCGATCTGATGGCACTAGGTCGGATGATAACTATGACGTCATTTCGCATTTGATATATCATCGTTCTCATCTAACCTAGTGCCGATCTCATCGGTGAGAGAGCACGCAAAATGAAGAAAGTGTGAAGTCTTGTGAACTTATTCCCTCTTTCCTCCGCCGTCTAGAGCGCACCGATTTGCAAGATACTGGCCGATTATTTCCGTGTTCACTGTCGCTTACGACCATACCCCGTTGAGAACACGACATCCCGTCCGATCTGTCAAGTTAAGCAACGGTGGGCCCAGTTAGTACTTGGATCGGAGACGGCTTGGGAATCCTGGGTGTTGTAAGCATTTTGTAATTTCCGAATATTGGCTTTTTCTCCTTTCTAGTCAATTTTTGCACTTTTTTATAGGCTGCTTTCTATTGCTACTCATCGATAACGACACGAAAAACTATCAAAAAAGTACGAGTTTTCCTACTCATGCGTAAATAATTCCGATTTTTTCTGAAAATGAGTGAAAATTTTGAAGCTAAACCTTCGCTTTTGCTCACAAAAGTTGCCGTCTATGCTCAAACACTCCCAAAAATGACCTTAACTTATGCCGTCAACTTTCAGCTGACACATCTCGGAAGGCAGATGCTAGCCAGAGGATTACGGTAAGAATTATTATGGAAACAGTAGCTTTGTCTGGTTATCCGATGTGGCTAGCATTGATCGCCGAGCACTGCCGTCGTAGTCGCCTGCTTTTCCGCCCATTTTGCCCACTGAATAACCCATGTCGTAATCATCATTGGGATACTGTAACAATCCCCAGGTGCACTGTAGTTGTCCACGAATCAGTCCCAGCCCACTTCTCACTGTCTCTAGACACCCTGGCAGGTTCGCGCGTCCAACGGCGGCCATTACAGCCCCGTATTCAACAACTTCATACGGACACTCTCTTCGGTTCCCACACTCTCTCGCTTGGGAAAATATCTCCCCACTGTGCACACTCTCACATCGATCTGATGGCACTAGGTCGGATGATAACTATGACGTCATTTCGCATTTGATATATCATCGTTCTCATCTAACCTAGTGCCGATCTCATCGGTGAGAGAGCACGCAAAATGAAGAAAGTGTGAAGTCTTGTGAACTTATTCCCTCTTTCCTCCGCCGTCTAGAGCGCACCGATTTGCAAGATACTGGCCGATTATTTCCGTGTTCACTGTCGCTTACGACCATACCCCGTTGAGAACACGACATCCCGTCCGATCTGTCAAGTTAAGCAACGGTGGGCCCAGTTAGTACTTGGATCGGAGACGGCTTGGGAATCCTGGGTGTTGTAAGCATTTTGTAATTTCCGAATATTGGCTTTTTCTCCTTTCTAGTCAATTTTTGCACTTTTTTATAGGCTGCTTTCTATTGCTACTCATCGATAACGACACGAAAAACTATCAAAAAAGTACGAGTTTTCCTACTCATGCGTAAATAATTCCGATTTTTTCTGAAAATGAGTGAAAATTTTGAAGCTAAACCTTCGCTTTTGCTCACAAAAGTTGCCGTCTATGCTCAAACACTCCCAAAAATGACCTTAACTTATGCCGTCAACTTTCAGCTGACACATCTCGGAAGGCAGATGCTAGCCAGAGGATTACGGTAAGAATTATTATGGAAACAGTAGCTTTGTCTGGTTATCCGATGTGGCTAGCATTGATCGCCGAGCACTGCCGTCGTAGTCGCCTGCTTTTCCGCCCATTTTGCCCACTGAATAACCCATGTCGTAATCATCATTGGGATACTGTAACAATCCCCAGGTGCACTGTAGTTGTCCACGAATCAGTCCCAGCCCACTTCTCACTGTCTCTAGACACCCTGGCAGGTTCGCGCGTCCAACGGCGGCCATTACAGCCCCGTATTCAACAACTTCATACGGACACTCTCTTCGGTTCCCACACTCTCTCGCTTGGGAAAATATCTCCCCACTGTGCACACTCTCACATCGATCTGATGGCACTAGGTCGGATGATAACTATGACGTCATTTCGCATTTGATATATCATCGTTCTCATCTAACCTAGTGCCGATCTCATCGGTGAGAGAGCACGCAAAATGAAGAAAGTGTGAAGTCTTGTGAACTTATTCCCTCTTTCCTCCGCCGTCTAGAGCGCACCGATTTGCAAGATACTGGCCGATTATTTCCGTGTTCACTGTCGCTTACGACCATACCCCGTTGAGAACACGACATCCCGTCCGATCTGTCAAGTTAAGCAACGGTGGGCCCAGTTAGTACTTGGATCGGAGACGGCTTGGGAATCCTGGGTGTTGTAAGCATTTTGTAATTTCCGAATATTGGCTTTTTCTCCTTTCTAGTCAATTTTTGCACTTTTTTATAGGCTGCTTTCTATTGCTACTCATCGATAACGACACGAAAAACTATCAAAAAAGTACGAGTTTTCCTACTCATGCGTAAATAATTCCGATTTTTTCTGAAAATGAGTGAAAATTTTGAAGCTAAACCTTCGCTTTTGCTCACAAAAGTTGCCGTCTATGCTCAAACACTCCCAAAAATGACCTTAACTTATGCCGTCAACTTTCAGCTGACACCTGTCGGAAGGCAGATGCTAGCCAGAGGATTACGGTAAGAATTATTATGGAAACAGTAGCTTTGTCTGGTTATCCGATGTGGCTAGCATTGATCGCCGAGCACTGCCGTCGTAGTCGCCTGCTTTTCCGCCCATTTTGCCCACTGAATAACCCATGTCGTAATCATCATTGGGATACTGTAACAATCCCCAGGTGCACTGTAGTTGTCCACGAATCAGTCCCAGCCCACTTCTCACTGTCTCTAGACACCCTGGCAGGTTCGCGCGTCCAACGGCGGCCATTACAGCCCCGTATTCAACAACTTCATACGGACACTCTCTTCGGTTCCCACACTCTCTCGCTTGGGAAAATATCTCCCCACTATGCACACTCTCACATCGATCTGATGGCACTAGGTCGGATGATAACTATGACGTCATTTCGCATTTGATATATCATCGTTCTCATCTAACCTAGTGCCGATCTCATCGGTGAGAGAGCACGCAAAATGAAGAAAGTGTGAAGTCTTGTGAACTTATTCCCTCTTTCCTCCGCCGTCTAGAGCGCACCGATTTGCAAGATACTGGCCGATTATTTCCGTGTTCACTGTCGCTTACGACCATACCCCGTTGAGAACACGACATCCCGTCCGATCTGTCAAGTTAAGCAACGGTGGGCCCAGTTAGTACTTGGATCGGAGACGGCTTGGGAATCCTGGGTGTTGTAAGCATTTTGTAATTTCCGAATATTGGCTTTTTCTCCTTTCTAGTCAATTTTTGCACTTTTTTATAGGCTGCTTTCTATTGCTACTCATCGATAACGACACGAAAAACTATCAAAAAAGTACGAGTTTTCCTACTCATGCGTAAATAATTCCGATTTTTTCTGAAAATGAGTGAAAATTTTGAAGCTAAACCTTCGCTTTTGCTCACAAAAGTTGCCGTCTATGCTCAAACACTCCCAAAAATGACCTTAACTTATGCCGTCAACTTTCAGCTGACACCTGTCGGAAGGCAGATGCTAGCCAGAGGATTACGGTAAGAATTATTATGGAAACAGTAGCTTTGTCTGGTTATCCGATGTGGCTAGCATTGATCGCCGAGCACTGCCGTCGTAGTCGCCTGCTTTTCCGCCCATTTTGCCCACTGAATAACCCATGTCGTAATCATCATTGGGATACTGTAACAATCCCCAGGTGCACTGTAGTTGTCCACGAATCAGTCCCAGCCCACTTCTCACTGTCTCTAGACACCCTGGCAGGTTCGCGCGTCCAACGGCGGCCATTACAGCCCCGTATTCAACAACTTCATACGGACACTCTCTTCGGTTCCCACACTCTCTCGCTTGGGAAAATATCTCCCCACTATGCACACTCTCACATCGATCTGATGGCACTAGGTCGGATGATAACTATGACGTCATTTCGCATTTGATATATCATCGTTCTCATCTAACCTAGTGCCGATCTCATCGGTGAGAGAGCACGCAAAATGAAGAAAGTGTGAAGTCTTGTGAACTTATTCCCTCTTTCCTCCGCCGTCTAGAGCGCACCGATTTGCAAGATACTGGCCGATTATTTCCGTGTTCACTGTCGCTTACGACCATACCCCGTTGAGAACACGACATCCCGTCCGATCTGTCAAGTTAAGCAACGGTGGGCCCAGTTAGTACTTGGATCGGAGACGGCTTGGGAATCCTGGGTGTTGTAAGCATTTTGTAATTTCCGAATATTGGCTTTTTCTCCTTTCTAGTCAATTTTTGCACTTTTTTATAGGCTGCTTTCTATTGCTACTCATCGATAACGACACGAAAAACTATCAAAAAAGTACGAGTTTTCCTACTCATGCGTAAATAATTCCGATTTTTTCTGAAAATGAGTGAAAATTTTGAAGCTAAACCTTCGCTTTTGCTCACAAAAGTTGCCGTCTATGCTCAAACACTCCCAAAAATGACCTTAACTTATGCCGTCAACTTTCAGCTGACACCTGTCGGAAGGCAGATGCTAGCCAGAGGATTACGGTAAGAATTATTATGGAAACAGTAGCTTTGTCTGGTTATCCGATGTGGCTAGCATTGATCGCCGAGCACTGCCGTCGTAGTCGCCTGCTTTTCCGCCCATTTTGCCCACTGAATAACCCATGTCGTAATCATCATTGGGATACTGTAACAATCCCCAGGTGCACTGTAGTTGTCCACGAATCAGTCCCAGCCCACTTCTCACTGTCTCTAGACACCCTGGCAGGTTCGCGCGTCCAACGGCGGCCATTACAGCCCCGTATTCAACAACTTCATACGGACACTCTCTTCGGTTCCCACACTCTCTCGCTTGGGAAAATATCTCCCCACTATGCACACTCTCACATCGATCTGATGGCACTAGGTCGGATGATAACTATGACGTCATTTCGCATTTGATATATCATCGTTCTCATCTAACCTAGTGCCGATCTCATCGGTGAGAGAGCACGCAAAATGAAGAAAGTGTGAAGTCTTGTGAACTTATTCCCTCTTTCCTCCGCCGTCTAGAGCGCACCGATTTGCAAGATACTGGCCGATTATTTCCGTGTTCACTGTCGCTTACGACCATACCCCGTTGAGAACACGACATCCCGTCCGATCTGTCAAGTTAAGCAACGGTGGGCCCAGTTAGTACTTGGATCGGAGACGGCTTGGGAATCCTGGGTGTTGTAAGCATTTTGTAATTTCCGAATATTGGCTTTTTCTCCTTTCTAGTCAATTTTTGCACTTTTTTATAGGCTGCTTTCTATTGCTACTCATCGATAACGACACGAAAAACTATCAAAAAAGTACGAGTTTTCCTACTCATGCGTAAATAATTCCGATTTTTTCTGAAAATGAGTGAAAATTTTGAAGCTAAACCTTCGCTTTTGCTCACAAAAGTTGCCGTCTATGCTCAAACACTCCCAAAAATGACCTTAACTTATGCCGTCAACTTTCAGCTGACACCTGTCGGAAGGCAGATGCTAGCCAGAGGATTACGGTAAGAATTATTATGGAAACAGTAGCTTTGTCTGGTTATCCGATGTGGCTAGCATTGATCGCCGAGCACTGCCGTCGTAGTCGCCTGCTTTTCCGCCCATTTTGCCCACTGAATAACCCATGTCGTAATCATCATTGGGATACTGTAACAATCCCCAGGTGCACTGTAGTTGTCCACGAATCAGTCCCAGCCCACTTCTCACTGTCTCTAGACACCCTGGCAGGTTCGCGCGTCCAACGGCGGCCATTACAGCCCCGTATTCAACAACTTCATACGGACACTCTCTTCGGTTCCCACACTCTCTCGCTTGGGAAAATATCTCCCCACTATGCACACTCTCACATCGATCTGATGGCACTAGGTCGGATGATAACTATGACGTCATTTCGCATTTGATATATCATCGTTCTCATCTAACCTAGTGCCGATCTCATCGGTGAGAGAGCACGCAAAATGAAGAAAGTGTGAAGTCTTGTGAACTTATTCCCTCTTTCCTCCGCCGTCTAGAGCGCACCGATTTGCAAGATACTGGCCGATTATTTCCGTGTTCACTGTCGCTTACGACCATACCCCGTTGAGAACACGACATCCCGTCCGATCTGTCAAGTTAAGCAACGGTGGGCCCAGTTAGTACTTGGATCGGAGACGGCTTGGGAATCCTGGGTGTTGTAAGCATTTTGTAATTTCCGAATATTGGCTTTTTCTCCTTTCTAGTCAATTTTTGCACTTTTTTATAGGCTGCTTTCTATTGCTACTCATCGATAACGACACGAAAAACTATCAAAAAAGTACGAGTTTTCCTACTCATGCGTAAATAATTCCGATTTTTTCTGAAAATGAGTGAAAATTTTGAAGCTAAACCTTCGCTTTTGCTCACAAAAGTTGCCGTCTATGCTCAAACACTCCCAAAAATGACCTTAACTTATGCCGTCAACTTTCAGCTGACACCTGTCGGAAGGCAGATGCTAGCCAGAGGATTACGGTAAGAATTATTATGGAAACAGTAGCTTTGTCTGGTTATCCGATGTGGCTAGCATTGATCGCCGAGCACTGCCGTCGTAGTCGCCTGCTTTTCCGCCCATTTTGCCCACTGAATAACCCATGTCGTAATCATCATTGGGATACTGTAACAATCCCCAGGTGCACTGTAGTTGTCCACGAATCAGTCCCAGCCCACTTCTCACTGTCTCTAGACACCCTGGCAGGTTCGCGCGTCCAACGGCGGCCATTACAGCCCCGTATTCAACAACTTCATACGGACACTCTCTTCGGTTCCCACACTCTCTCGCTTGGGAAAATATCTCCCCACTATGCACACTCTCACATCGATCTGATGGCACTAGGTCGGATGATAACTATGACGTCATTTCGCATTTGATATATCATCGTTCTCATCTAACCTAGTGCCGATCTCATCGGTGAGAGAGCACGCAAAATGAAGAAAGTGTGAAGTCTTGTGAACTTATTCCCTCTTTCCTCCGCCGTCTAGAGCGCACCGATTTGCAAGATACTGGCCGATTATTTCCGTGTTCACTGTCGCTTACGACCATACCCCGTTGAGAACACGACATCCCGTCCGATCTGTCAAGTTAAGCAACGGTGGGCCCAGTTAGTACTTGGATCGGAGACGGCTTGGGAATCCTGGGTGTTGTAAGCATTTTGTAATTTCCGAATATTGGCTTTTTCTCCTTTCTAGTCAATTTTTGCACTTTTTTATAGGCTGCTTTCTATTGCTACTCATCGATAACGACACGAAAAACTATCAAAAAAGTACGAGTTTTCCTACTCATGCGTAAATAATTCCGATTTTTTCTGAAAATGAGTGAAAATTTTGAAGCTAAACCTTCGCTTTTGCTCACAAAAGTTGCCGTCTATGCTCAAACACTCCCAAAAATGACCTTAACTTATGCCGTCAACTTTCAGCTGACACCTGTCGGAAGGCAGATGCTAGCCAGAGGATTACGGTAAGAATTATTATGGAAACAGTAGCTTTGTCTGGTTATCCGATGTGGCTAGCATTGATCGCCGAGCACTGCCGTCGTAGTCGCCTGCTTTTCCGCCCATTTTGCCCACTGAATAACCCATGTCGTAATCATCATTGGGATACTGTAACAATCCCCAGGTGCACTGTAGTTGTCCACGAATCAGTCCCAGCCCACTTCTCACTGTCTCTAGACACCCTGGCAGGTTCGCGCGTCCAACGGCGGCCATTACAGCCCCGTATTCAACAACTTCATACGGACACTCTCTTCGGTTCCCACACTCTCTCGCTTGGGAAAATATCTCCCCACTATGCACACTCTCACATCGATCTGATGGCACTAGGTCGGATGATAACTATGACGTCATTTCGCATTTGATATATCATCGTTCTCATCTAACCTAGTGCCGATCTCATCGGTGAGAGAGCACGCAAAATGAAGAAAGTGTGAAGTCTTGTGAACTTATTCCCTCTTTCCTCCGCCGTCTAGAGCGCACCGATTTGCAAGATACTGGCCGATTATTTCCGTGTTCACTGTCGCTTACGACCATACCCCGTTGAGAACACGACATCCCGTCCGATCTGTCAAGTTAAGCAACGGTGGGCCCAGTTAGTACTTGGATCGGAGACGGCTTGGGAATCCTGGGTGTTGTAAGCATTTTGTAATTTCCGAATATTGGCTTTTTCTCCTTTCTAGTCAATTTTTGCACTTTTTTATAGGCTGCTTTCTATTGCTACTCATCGATAACGACACGAAAAACTATCAAAAAAGTACGAGTTTTCCTACTCATGCGTAAATAATTCCGATTTTTTCTGAAAATGAGTGAAAATTTTGAAGCTAAACCTTCGCTTTTGCTCACAAAAGTTGCCGTCTATGCTCAAACACTCCCAAAAATGACCTTAACTTATGCCGTCAACTTTCAGCTGACACCTGTCGGAAGGCAGATGCTAGCCAGAGGATTACGGTAAGAATTATTATGGAAACAGTAGCTTTGTCTGGTTATCCGATGTGGCTAGCATTGATCGCCGAGCACTGCCGTCGTAGTCGCCTGCTTTTCCGCCCATTTTGCCCACTGAATAACCCATGTCGTAATCATCATTGGGATACTGTAACAATCCCCAGGTGCACTGTAGTTGTCCACGAATCAGTCCCAGCCCACTTCTCACTGTCTCTAGACACCCTGGCAGGTTCGCGCGTCCAACGGCGGCCATTACAGCCCCGTATTCAACAACTTCATACGGACACTCTCTTCGGTTCCCACACTCTCTCGCTTGGGAAAATATCTCCCCACTATGCACACTCTCACATCGATCTGATGGCACTAGGTCGGATGATAACTATGACGTCATTTCGCATTTGATATATCATCGTTCTCATCTAACCTAGTGCCGATCTCATCGGTGAGAGAGCACGCAAAATGAAGAAAGTGTGAAGTCTTGTGAACTTATTCCCTCTTTCCTCCGCCGTCTAGAGCGCACCGATTTGCAAGATACTGGCCGATTATTTCCGTGTTCACTGTCGCTTACGACCATACCCCGTTGAGAACACGACATCCCGTCCGATCTGTCAAGTTAAGCAACGGTGGGCCCAGTTAGTACTTGGATCGGAGACGGCTTGGGAATCCTGGGTGTTGTAAGCATTTTGTAATTTCCGAATATTGGCTTTTTCTCCTTTCTAGTCAATTTTTGCACTTTTTTATAGGCTGCTTTCTATTGCTACTCATCGATAACGACACGAAAAACTATCAAAAAAGTACGAGTTTTCCTACTCATGCGTAAATAATTCCGATTTTTTCTGAAAATGAGTGAAAATTTTGAAGCTAAACCTTCGCTTTTGCTCACAAAAGTTGCCGTCTATGCTCAAACACTCCCAAAAATGACCTTAACTTATGCCGTCAACTTTCAGCTGACACCTGTCGGAAGGCAGATGCTAGCCAGAGGATTACGGTAAGAATTATTATGGAAACAGTAGCTTTGTCTGGTTATCCGATGTGGCTAGCATTGATCGCCGAGCACTGCCGTCGTAGTCGCCTGCTTTTCCGCCCATTTTGCCCACTGAATAACCCATGTCGTAATCATCATTGGGATACTGTAACAATCCCCAGGTGCACTGTAGTTGTCCACGAATCAGTCCCAGCCCACTTCTCACTGTCTCTAGACACCCTGGCAGGTTCGCGCGTCCAACGGCGGCCATTACAGCCCCGTATTCAACAACTTCATACGGACACTCTCTTCGGTTCCCACACTCTCTCGCTTGGGAAAATATCTCCCCACTATGCACACTCTCACATCGATCTGATGGCACTAGGTCGGATGATAAATATGACGTCATTTCGCATTTGATATATCATCGTTCTCATCTAACCTAGTGCCGATCTCATCGGTGAGAGAGCACGCAAAATGAAGAAAGTGTGAAGTCTTGTGAACTTATTCCCTCTTTCCTCCGCCGTCTAGAGCGCACCGATTTGCAAGATACTGGCCGATTATTTCCGTGTTCACTGTCGCTTACGACCATACCCCGTTGAGAACACGACATCCCGTCCGATCTGTCAAGTTAAGCAACGGTGGGCCCAGTTAGTACTTGGATCGGAGACGGCTTGGGAATCCTGGGTGTTGTAAGCATTTTGTAATTTCCGAATATTGGCTTTTTCTCCTTTCTAGTCAATTTTTGCACTTTTTTATAGGCTGCTTTCTATTGCTACTCATCGATAACGACACGAAAAACTATCAAAAAAGTACGAGTTTTCCTACTCATGCGTAAATAATTCCGATTTTTTCTGAAAATGAGTGAAAATTTTGAAGCTAAACCTTCGCTTTTGCTCACAAAAGTTGCCGTCTATGCTCAAACACTCCCAAAAATGACCTTAACTTATGCCGTCAACTTTCAGCTGACACATCTCGGAAGGCAGATGCTAGCCAGAGGATTACGGTAAGAATTATTATGGAAACAGTAGCTTTGTCTGGTTATCCGATGTGGCTAGCATTGATCGCCGAGCACTGCCGTCGTAGTCGCCTGCTTTTCCGCCCATTTTGCCCACTGAATAACCCATGTCGTAATCATCATTGGGATACTGTAACAATCCCCAGGTGCACTGTAGTTGTCCACGAATCAGTCCCAGCCCACTTCTCACTGTCTCTAGACACCCTGGCAGGTTCGCGCGTCCAACGGCGGCCATTACAGCCCCGTATTCAACAACTTCATACGGACACTCTCTTCGGTTCCCAC
Source organism: Pristionchus mayeri (assembly GCA_036245805.1). Lineage (NCBI taxonomy): Eukaryota > Metazoa > Nematoda > Chromadorea > Rhabditida > Neodiplogasteridae > Pristionchus > Pristionchus mayeri. The sequence goes on from BTRK01000006.1 coordinate 11,459,090, forward strand.
ACTCTCTCGCTTGGGAAAATATCTCCCCACTATGCACACTCTCACATCGATCTGATGGCACTAGGTCGGATGATAACTATGACGTCATTTCGCATTTGATATATCATCGTTCTCATCTAACCTAGTGCCGATCTCATCGGTGAGAGAGCACGCAAAATGAAGAAAGTGTGAAGTCTTGTGAACTTATTCCCTCTTTCCTCCGCCGTCTAGAGCGCACCGATTTGCAAGATACTGGCCGATTATTTCCGTGTTCACTGTCGCTTACGACCATACCCCGTTGAGAACACGACATCCCGTCCGATCTGTCAAGTTAAGCAACGGTGGGCCCAGTTAGTACTTGGATCGGAGACGGCTTGGGAATCCTGGGTGTTGTAAGCATTTTGTAATTTCCGAATATTGGCTTTTTCTCCTTTCTAGTCAATTTTTGCACTTTTTTATAGGCTGCTTTCTATTGCTACTCATCGATAACGACACGAAAAACTATCAAAAAAGTACGAGTTTTCCTACTCATGCGTAAATAATTCCGATTTTTTCTGAAAATGAGTGAAAATTTTGAAGCTAAACCTTCGCTTTTGCTCACAAAAGTTGCCGTCTATGCTCAAACACTCCCAAAAATGACCTTAACTTATGCCGTCAACTTTCAGCTGACACCTGTCGGAAGGCAGATGCTAGCCAGAGGATTACGGTAAGAATTATTATGGAAACAGTAGCTTTGTCTGGTTATCCGATGTGGCTAGCATTGATCGCCGAGCACTGCCGTCGTAGTCGCCTGCTTTTCCGCCCATTTTGCCCACTGAATAACCCATGTCGTAATCATCATTGGGATACTGTAACAATCCCCAGGTGCACTGTAGTTGTCCACGAATCAGTCCCAGCCCACTTCTCACTGTCTCTAGACACCCTGGCAGGTTCGCGCGTCCAACGGCGGCCATTACAGCCCCGTATTCAACAACTTCATACGGACACTCTCTTCGGTTCCCACACTCTCTCGCTTGGGAAAATATCTCCCCACTATGCACACTCTCACATCGATCTGATGGCACTAGGTCGGATGATAAATATGACGTCATTTCGCATTTGATATATCATCGTTCTCATCTAACCTAGTGCCGATCTCATCGGTGAGAGAGCACGCAAAATGAAGAAAGTGTGAAGTCTTGTGAACTTATTCCCTCTTTCCTCCGCCGTCTAGAGCGCACCGATTTGCAAGATACTGGCCGATTATTTCCGTGTTCACTGTCGCTTACGACCATACCCCGTTGAGAACACGACATCCCGTCCGATCTGTCAAGTTAAGCAACGGTGGGCCCAGTTAGTACTTGGATCGGAGACGGCTTGGGAATCCTGGGTGTTGTAAGCATTTTGTAATTTCCGAATATTGGCTTTTTCTCCTTTCTAGTCAATTTTTGCACTTTTTTATAGGCTGCTTTCTATTGCTACTCATCGATAACGACACGAAAAACTATCAAAAAAGTACGAGTTTTCCTACTCATGCGTAAATAATTCCGATTTTTTCTGAAAATGAGTGAAAATTTTGAAGCTAAACCTTCGCTTTTGCTCACAAAAGTTGCCGTCTATGCTCAAACACTCCCAAAAATGACCTTAACTTATGCCGTCAACTTTCAGCTGACACATCTCGGAAGGCAGATGCTAGCCAGAGGATTACGGTAAGAATTATTATGGAAACAGTAGCTTTGTCTGGTTATCCGATGTGGCTAGCATTGATCGCCGAGCACTGCCGTCGTAGTCGCCTGCTTTTCCGCCCATTTTGCCCACTGAATAACCCATGTCGTAATCATCATTGGGATACTGTAACAATCCCCAGGTGCACTGTAGTTGTCCACGAATCAGTCCCAGCCCACTTCTCACTGTCTCTAGACACCCTGGCAGGTTCGCGCGTCCAACGGCGGCCATTACAGCCCCGTATTCAACAACTTCATACGGACACTCTCTTCGGTTCCCACACTCTCTCGCTTGGGAAAATATCTCCCCACTATGCACACTCTCACATCGATCTGATGGCACTAGGTCGGATGATAACTATGACGTCATTTCGCATTTGATATATCATCGTTCTCATCTAACCTAGTGCCGATCTCATCGGTGAGAGAGCACGCAAAATGAAGAAAGTGTGAAGTCTTGTGAACTTATTCCCTCTTTCCTCCGCCGTCTAGAGCGCACCGATTTGCAAGATACTGGCCGATTATTTCCGTGTTCACTGTCGCTTACGACCATACCCCGTTGAGAACACGACATCCCGTCCGATCTGTCAAGTTAAGCAACGGTGGGCCCAGTTAGTACTTGGATCGGAGACGGCTTGGGAATCCTGGGTGTTGTAAGCATTTTGTAATTTCCGAATATTGGCTTTTTCTCCTTTCTAGTCAATTTTTGCACTTTTTTATAGGCTGCTTTCTATTGCTACTCATCGATAACGACACGAAAAACTATCAAAAAAGTACGAGTTTTCCTACTCATGCGTAAATAATTCCGATTTTTTCTGAAAATGAGTGAAAATTTTGAAGCTAAACCTTCGCTTTTGCTCACAAAAGTTGCCGTCTATGCTCAAACACTCCCAAAAATGACCTTAACTTATGCCGTCAACTTTCAGCTGACACCTGTCGGAAGGCAGATGCTAGCCAGAGGATTACGGTAAGAATTATTATGGAAACAGTAGCTTTGTCTGGTTATCCGATGTGGCTAGCATTGATCGCCGAGCACTGCCGTCGTAGTCGCCTGCTTTTCCGCCCATTTTGCCCACTGAATAACCCATGTCGTAATCATCATTGGGATACTGTAACAATCCCCAGGTGCACTGTAGTTGTCCACGAATCAGTCCCAGCCCACTTCTCACTGTCTCTAGACACCCTGGCAGGTTCGCGCGTCCAACGGCGGCCATTACAGCCCCGTATTCAACAACTTCATACGGACACTCTCTTCGGTTCCCACACTCTCTCGCTTGGGAAAATATCTCCCCACTATGCACACTCTCACATCGATCTGATGGCACTAGGTCGGATGATAACTATGACGTCATTTCGCATTTGATATATCATCGTTCTCATCTAACCTAGTGCCGATCTCATCGGTGAGAGAGCACGCAAAATGAAGAAAGTGTGAAGTCTTGTGAACTTATTCCCTCTTTCCTCCGCCGTCTAGAGCGCACCGATTTGCAAGATACTGGCCGATTATTTCCGTGTTCACTGTCGCTTACGACCATACCCCGTTGAGAACACGACATCCCGTCCGATCTGTCAAGTTAAGCAACGGTGGGCCCAGTTAGTACTTGGATCGGAGACGGCTTGGGAATCCTGGGTGTTGTAAGCATTTTGTAATTTCCGAATATTGGCTTTTTCTCCTTTCTAGTCAATTTTTGCACTTTTTTATAGGCTGCTTTCTATTGCTACTCATCGATAACGACACGAAAAACTATCAAAAAAGTACGAGTTTTCCTACTCATGCGTAAATAATTCCGATTTTTTCTGAAAATGAGTGAAAATTTTGAAGCTAAACCTTCGCTTTTGCTCACAAAAGTTGCCGTCTATGCTCAAACACTCCCAAAAATGACCTTAACTTATGCCGTCAACTTTCAGCTGACACCTGTCGGAAGGCAGATGCTAGCCAGAGGATTACGGTAAGAATTATTATGGAAACAGTAGCTTTGTCTGGTTATCCGATGTGGCTAGCATTGATCGCCGAGCACTGCCGTCGTAGTCGCCTGCTTTTCCGCCCATTTTGCCCACTGAATAACCCATGTCGTAATCATCATTGGGATACTGTAACAATCCCCAGGTGCACTGTAGTTGTCCACGAATCAGTCCCAGCCCACTTCTCACTGTCTCTAGACACCCTGGCAGGTTCGCGCGTCCAACGGCGGCCATTACAGCCCCGTATTCAACAACTTCATACGGACACTCTCTTCGGTTCCCACACTCTCTCGCTTGGGAAAATATCTCCCCACTATGCACACTCTCACATCGATCTGATGGCACTAGGTCGGATGATAACTATGACGTCATTTCGCATTTGATATATCATCGTTCTCATCTAACCTAGTGCCGATCTCATCGGTGAGAGAGCACGCAAAATGAAGAAAGTGTGAAGTCTTGTGAACTTATTCCCTCTTTCCTCCGCCGTCTAGAGCGCACCGATTTGCAAGATACTGGCCGATTATTTCCGTGTTCACTGTCGCTTACGACCATACCCCGTTGAGAACACGACATCCCGTCCGATCTGTCAAGTTAAGCAACGGTGGGCCCAGTTAGTACTTGGATCGGAGACGGCTTGGGAATCCTGGGTGTTGTAAGCATTTTGTAATTTCCGAATATTGGCTTTTTCTCCTTTCTAGTCAATTTTTGCACTTTTTTATAGGCTGCTTTCTATTGCTACTCATCGATAACGACACGAAAAACTATCAAAAAAGTACGAGTTTTCCTACTCATGCGTAAATAATTCCGATTTTTTCTGAAAATGAGTGAAAATTTTGAAGCTAAACCTTCGCTTTTGCTCACAAAAGTTGCCGTCTATGCTCAAACACTCCCAAAAATGACCTTAACTTATGCCGTCAACTTTCAGCTGACACCTGTCGGAAGGCAGATGCTAGCCAGAGGATTACGGTAAGAATTATTATGGAAACAGTAGCTTTGTCTGGTTATCCGATGTGGCTAGCATTGATCGCCGAGCACTGCCGTCGTAGTCGCCTGCTTTTCCGCCCATTTTGCCCACTGAATAACCCATGTCGTAATCATCATTGGGATACTGTAACAATCCCCAGGTGCACTGTAGTTGTCCACGAATCAGTCCCAGCCCACTTCTCACTGTCTCTAGACACCCTGGCAGGTTCGCGCGTCCAACGGCGGCCATTACAGCCCCGTATTCAACAACTTCATACGGACACTCTCTTCGGTTCCCACACTCTCTCGCTTGGGAAAATATCTCCCCACTATGCACACTCTCACATCGATCTGATGGCACTAGGTCGGATGATAACTATGACGTCATTTCGCATTTGATATATCATCGTTCTCATCTAACCTAGTGCCGATCTCATCGGTGAGAGAGCACGCAAAATGAAGAAAGTGTGAAGTCTTGTGAACTTATTCCCTCTTTCCTCCGCCGTCTAGAGCGCACCGATTTGCAAGATACTGGCCGATTATTTCCGTGTTCACTGTCGCTTACGACCATACCCCGTTGAGAACACGACATCCCGTCCGATCTGTCAAGTTAAGCAACGGTGGGCCCAGTTAGTACTTGGATCGGAGACGGCTTGGGAATCCTGGGTGTTGTAAGCATTTTGTAATTTCCGAATATTGGCTTTTTCTCCTTTCTAGTCAATTTTTGCACTTTTTTATAGGCTGCTTTCTATTGCTACTCATCGATAACGACACGAAAAACTATCAAAAAAGTACGAGTTTTCCTACTCATGCGTAAATAATTCCGATTTTTTCTGAAAATGAGTGAAAATTTTGAAGCTAAACCTTCGCTTTTGCTCACAAAAGTTGCCGTCTATGCTCAAACACTCCCAAAAATGACCTTAACTTATGCCGTCAACTTTCAGCTGACACATCTCGGAAGGCAGATGCTAGCCAGAGGATTACGGTAAGAATTATTATGGAAACAGTAGCTTTGTCTGGTTATCCGATGTGGCTAGCATTGATCGCCGAGCACTGCCGTCGTAGTCGCCTGCTTTTCCGCCCATTTTGCCCACTGAATAACCCATGTCGTAATCATCATTGGGATACTGTAACAATCCCCAGGTGCACTGTAGTTGTCCACGAATCAGTCCCAGCCCACTTCTCACTGTCTCTAGACACCCTGGCAGGTTCGCGCGTCCAACGGCGGCCATTACAGCCCCGTATTCAACAACTTCATACGGACACTCTCTTCGGTTCCCACACTCTCTCGCTTGGGAAAATATCTCCCCACTATGCACACTCTCACATCGATCTGATGGCACTAGGTCGGATGATAACTATGACGTCATTTCGCATTTGATATATCATCGTTCTCATCTAACCTAGTGCCGATCTCATCGGTGAGAGAGCACGCAAAATGAAGAAAGTGTGAAGTCTTGTGAACTTATTCCCTCTTTCCTCCGCCGTCTAGAGCGCACCGATTTGCAAGATACTGGCCGATTATTTCCGTGTTCACTGTCGCTTACGACCATACCCCGTTGAGAACACGACATCCCGTCCGATCTGTCAAGTTAAGCAACGGTGGGCCCAGTTAGTACTTGGATCGGAGACGGCTTGGGAATCCTGGGTGTTGTAAGCATTTTGTAATTTCCGAATATTGGCTTTTTCTCCTTTCTAGTCAATTTTTGCACTTTTTTATAGGCTGCTTTCTATTGCTACTCATCGATAACGACACGAAAAACTATCAAAAAAGTACGAGTTTTCCTACTCATGCGTAAATAATTCCGATTTTTTCTGAAAATGAGTGAAAATTTTGAAGCTAAACCTTCGCTTTTGCTCACAAAAGTTGCCGTCTATGCTCAAACACTCCCAAAAATGACCTTAACTTATGCCGTCAACTTTCAGCTGACACATCTCGGAAGGCAGATGCTAGCCAGAGGATTACGGTAAGAATTATTATGGAAACAGTAGCTTTGTCTGGTTATCCGATGTGGCTAGCATTGATCGCCGAGCACTGCCGTCGTAGTCGCCTGCTTTTCCGCCCATTTTGCCCACTGAATAACCCATGTCGTAATCATCATTGGGATACTGTAACAATCCCCAGGTGCACTGTAGTTGTCCACGAATCAGTCCCAGCCCACTTCTCACTGTCTCTAGACACCCTGGCAGGTTCGCGCGTCCAACGGCGGCCATTACAGCCCCGTATTCAACAACTTCATACGGACACTCTCTTCGGTTCCCACACTCTCTCGCTTGGGAAAATATCTCCCCACTATGCACACTCTCACATCGATCTGATGGCACTAGGTCGGATGATAACTATGACGTCATTTCGCATTTGATATATCATCGTTCTCATCTAACCTAGTGCCGATCTCATCGGTGAGAGAGCACGCAAAATGAAGAAAGTGTGAAGTCTTGTGAACTTATTCCCTCTTTCCTCCGCCGTCTAGAGCGCACCGATTTGCAAGATACTGGCCGATTATTTCCGTGTTCACTGTCGCTTACGACCATACCCCGTTGAGAACACGACATCCCGTCCGATCTGTCAAGTTAAGCAACGGTGGGCCCAGTTAGTACTTGGATCGGAGACGGCTTGGGAATCCTGGGTGTTGTAAGCATTTTGTAATTTCCGAATATTGGCTTTTTCTCCTTTCTAGTCAATTTTTGCACTTTTTTATAGGCTGCTTTCTATTGCTACTCATCGATAACGACACGAAAAACTATCAAAAAAGTACGAGTTTTCCTACTCATGCGTAAATAATTCCGATTTTTTCTGAAAATGAGTGAAAATTTTGAAGCTAAACCTTCGCTTTTGCTCACAAAAGTTGCCGTCTATGCTCAAACACTCCCAAAAATGACCTTAACTTATGCCGTCAACTTTCAGCTGACACATCTCGGAAGGCAGATGCTAGCCAGAGGATTACGGTAAGAATTATTATGGAAACAGTAGCTTTGTCTGGTTATCCGATGTGGCTAGCATTGATCGCCGAGCACTGCCGTCGTAGTCGCCTGCTTTTCCGCCCATTTTGCCCACTGAATAACCCATGTCGTAATCATCATTGGGATACTGTAACAATCCCCAGGTGCACTGTAGTTGTCCACGAATCAGTCCCAGCCCACTTCTCACTGTCTCTAGACACCCTGGCAGGTTCGCGCGTCCAACGGCGGCCATTACAGCCCCGTATTCAACAACTTCATACGGACACTCTCTTCGGTTCCCACACTCTCTCGCTTGGGAAAATATCTCCCCACTATGCACACTCTCACATCGATCTGATGGCACTAGGTCGGATGATAACTATGACGTCATTTCGCATTTGATATATCATCGTTCTCATCTAACCTAGTGCCGATCTCATCGGTGAGAGAGCACGCAAAATGAAGAAAGTGTGAAGTCTTGTGAACTTATTCCCTCTTTCCTCCGCCGTCTAGAGCGCACCGATTTGCAAGATACTGGCCGATTATTTCCGTGTTCACTGTCGCTTACGACCATACCCCGTTGAGAACACGACATCCCGTCCGATCTGTCAAGTTAAGCAACGGTGGGCCCAGTTAGTACTTGGATCGGAGACGGCTTGGGAATCCTGGGTGTTGTAAGCATTTTGTAATTTCCGAATATTGGCTTTTTCTCCTTTCTAGTCAATTTTTGCACTTTTTTATAGGCTGCTTTCTATTGCTACTCATCGATAACGACACGAAAAACTATCAAAAAAGTACGAGTTTTCCTACTCATGCGTAAATAATTCCGATTTTTTCTGAAAATGAGTGAAAATTTTGAAGCTAAACCTTCGCTTTTGCTCACAAAAGTTGCCGTCTATGCTCAAACACTCCCAAAAATGACCTTAACTTATGCCGTCAACTTTCAGCTGACACATCTCGGAAGGCAGATGCTAGCCAGAGGATTACGGTAAGAATTATTATGGAAACAGTAGCTTTGTCTGGTTATCCGATGTGGCTAGCATTGATCGCCGAGCACTGCCGTCGTAGTCGCCTGCTTTTCCGCCCATTTTGCCCACTGAATAACCCATGTCGTAATCATCATTGGGATACTGTAACAATCCCCAGGTGCACTGTAGTTGTCCACGAATCAGTCCCAGCCCACTTCTCACTGTCTCTAGACACCCTGGCAGGTTCGCGCGTCCAACGGCGGCCATTACAGCCCCGTATTCAACAACTTCATACGGACACTCTCTTCGGTTCCCACACTCTCTCGCTTGGGAAAATATCTCCCCACTATGCACACTCTCACATCGATCTGATGGCACTAGGTCGGATGATAACTATGACGTCATTTCGCATTTGATATATCATCGTTCTCATCTAACCTAGTGCCGATCTCATCGGTGAGAGAGCACGCAAAATGAAGAAAGTGTGAAGTCTTGTGAACTTATTCCCTCTTTCCTCCGCCGTCTAGAGCGCACCGATTTGCAAGATACTGGCCGATTATTTCCGTGTTCACTGTCGCTTACGACCATACCCCGTTGAGAACACGACATCCCGTCCGATCTGTCAAGTTAAGCAACGGTGGGCCCAGTTAGTACTTGGATCGGAGACGGCTTGGGAATCCTGGGTGTTGTAAGCATTTTGTAATTTCCGAATATTGGCTTTTTCTCCTTTCTAGTCAATTTTTGCACTTTTTTATAGGCTGCTTTCTATTGCTACTCATCGATAACGACACGAAAAACTATCAAAAAAGTACGAGTTTTCCTACTCATGCGTAAATAATTCCGATTTTTTCTGAAAATGAGTGAAAATTTTGAAGCTAAACCTTCGCTTTTGCTCACAAAAGTTGCCGTCTATGCTCAAACACTCCCAAAAATGACCTTAACTTATGCCGTCAACTTTCAGCTGACACATCTCGGAAGGCAGATGCTAGCCAGAGGATTACGGTAAGAATTATTATGGAAACAGTAGCTTTGTCTGGTTATCCGATGTGGCTAGCATTGATCGCCGAGCACTGCCGTCGTAGTCGCCTGCTTTTCCGCCCATTTTGCCCACTGAATAACCCATGTCGTAATCATCATTGGGATACTGTAACAATCCCCAGGTGCACTGTAGTTGTCCACGAATCAGTCCCAGCCCACTTCTCACTGTCTCTAGACACCCTGGCAGGTTCGCGCGTCCAACGGCGGCCATTACAGCCCCGTATTCAACAACTTCATACGGACACTCTCTTCGGTTCCCACACTCTCTCGCTTGGGAAAATATCTCCCCACTATGCACACTCTCACATCGATCTGATGGCACTAGGTCGGATGATAACTATGACGTCATTTCGCATTTGATATATCATCGTTCTCATCTAACCTAGTGCCGATCTCATCGGTGAGAGAGCACGCAAAATGAAGAAAGTGTGAAGTCTTGTGAACTTATTCCCTCTTTCCTCCGCCGTCTAGAGCGCACCGATTTGCAAGATACTGGCCGATTATTTCCGTGTTCACTGTCGCTTACGACCATACCCCGTTGAGAACACGACATCCCGTCCGATCTGTCAAGTTAAGCAACGGTGGGCCCAGTTAGTACTTGGATCGGAGACGGCTTGGGAATCCTGGGTGTTGTAAGCATTTTGTAATTTCCGAATATTGGCTTTTTCTCCTTTCTAGTCAATTTTTGCACTTTTTTATAGGCTGCTTTCTATTGCTACTCATCGATAACGACACGAAAAACTATCAAAAAAGTACGAGTTTTCCTACTCATGCGTAAATAATTCCGATTTTTTCTGAAAATGAGTGAAAATTTTGAAGCTAAACCTTCGCTTTTGCTCACAAAAGTTGCCGTCTATGCTCAAACACTCCCAAAAATGACCTTAACTTATGCCGTCAACTTTCAGCTGACACATCTCGGAAGGCAGATGCTAGCCAGAGGATTACGGTAAGAATTATTATGGAAACAGTAGCTTTGTCTGGTTATCCGATGTGGCTAGCATTGATCGCCGAGCACTGCCGTCGTAGTCGCCTGCTTTTCCGCCCATTTTGCCCACTGAATAACCCATGTCGTAATCATCATTGGGATACTGTAACAATCCCCAGGTGCACTGTAGTTGTCCACGAATCAGTCCCAGCCCACTTCTCACTGTCTCTAGACACCCTGGCAGGTTCGCGCGTCCAACGGCGGCCATTACAGCCCCGTATTCAACAACTTCATACGGACACTCTCTTCGGTTCCCACACTCTCTCGCTTGGGAAAATATCTCCCCACTATGCACACTCTCACATCGATCTGATGGCACTAGGTCGGATGATAACTATGACGTCATTTCGCATTTGATATATCATCGTTCTCATCTAACCTAGTGCCGATCTCATCGGTGAGAGAGCACGCAAAATGAAGAAAGTGTGAAGTCTTGTGAACTTATTCCCTCTTTCCTCCGCCGTCTAGAGCGCACCGATTTGCAAGATACTGGCCGATTATTTCCGTGTTCACTGTCGCTTACGACCATACCCCGTTGAGAACACGACATCCCGTCCGATCTGTCAAGTTAAGCAACGGTGGGCCCAGTTAGTACTTGGATCGGAGACGGCTTGGGAATCCTGGGTGTTGTAAGCATTTTGTAATTTCCGAATATTGGCTTTTTCTCCTTTCTAGTCAATTTTTGCACTTTTTTATAGGCTGCTTTCTATTGCTACTCATCGATAACGACACGAAAAACTATCAAAAAAGTACGAGTTTTCCTATTCATGCGTAAATAATTCCGATTTTTTCTGAAAATGAGTGAAAATTTTGAAGCTAAACCTTCGCTTTTGCTCACAAAAGTTGCCGTCTATGCTCAAACACTCCCAAAAATGACCTTAACTTATGCCGTCAACTTTCAGCTGACACCTGTCGGAAGGCAGATGCTAGCCAGAGGATTACGGTAAGAATTATTATGGAAACAGTAGCTTTGTCTGGTTATCCGATGTGGCTAGCATTGATCGCCGAGCACTGCCGTCGTAGTCGCCTGCTTTTCCGCCCATTTTGCCCACTGAATAACCCATGTCGTAATCATCATTGGGATACTGTAACAATCCCCAGGTGCACTGTAGTTGTCCACGAATCAGTCCCAGCCCACTTCTCACTGTCTCTAGACACCCTGGCAGGTTCGCGCGTCCAACGGCGGCCATTACAGCCCCGTATTCAACAACTTCATACGGACACTCTCTTCGGTTCCCACACTCTCTCGCTTGGGAAAATATCTCCCCACTATGCACACTCTCACATCGATCTGATGGCACTAGGTCGGATGATAACTATGACGTCATTTCGCATTTGATATATCATCGTTCTCATCTAACCTAGTGCCGATCTCATCGGTGAGAGAGCACGCAAAATGAAGAAAGTGTGAAGTCTTGTGAACTTATTCCCTCTTTCCTCCGCCGTCTAGAGCGCACCGATTTGCAAGATACTGGCCGATTATTTCCGTGTTCACTGTCGCTTACGACCATACCCCGTTGAGAACACGACATCCCGTCCGATCTGTCAAGTTAAGCAACGGTGGGCCCAGTTAGTACTTGGATCGGAGACGGCTTGGGAATCCTGGGTGTTGTAAGCATTTTGTAATTTCCGAATATTGGCTTTTTCTCCTTTCTAGTCAATTTTTGCACTTTTTTATAGGCTGCTTTCTATTGCTACTCATCGATAACGACACGAAAAACTATCAAAAAAGTACGAGTTTTCCTACTCATGCGTAAATAATTCCGATTTTTTCTGAAAATGAGTGAAAATTTTGAAGCTAAACCTTCGCTTTTGCTCACAAAAGTTGCCGTCTATGCTCAAACACTCCCAAAAATGACCTTAACTTATGCCGTCAACTTTCAGCTGACACATCTCGGAAGGCAGATGCTAGCCAGAGGATTACGGTAAGAATTATTATGGAAACAGTAGCTTTGTCTGGTTATCCGATGTGGCTAGCATTGATCGCCGAGCACTGCCGTCGTAGTCGCCTGCTTTTCCGCCCATTTTGCCCACTGAATAACCCATGTCGTAATCATCATTGGGATACTGTAACAATCCCCAGGTGCACTGTAGTTGTCCACGAATCAGTCCCAGCCCACTTCTCACTGTCTCTAGACACCCTGGCAGGTTCGCGCGTCCAACGGCGGCCATTACAGCCCCGTATTCAACAACTTCATACGGACACTCTCTTCGGTTCCCACACTCTCTCGCTTGGGAAAATATCTCCCCACTATGCACACTCTCACATCGATCTGATGGCACTAGGTCGGATGATAACTATGACGTCATTTCGCATTTGATATATCATCGTTCTCATCTAACCTAGTGCCGATCTCATCGGTGAGAGAGCACGCAAAATGAAGAAAGTGTGAAGTCTTGTGAACTTATTCCCTCTTTCCTCCGCCGTCTAGAGCGCACCGATTTGCAAGATACTGGCCGATTATTTCCGTGTTCACTGTCGCTTACGACCATACCCCGTTGAGAACACGACATCCCGTCCGATCTGTCAAGTTAAGCAACGGTGGGCCCAGTTAGTACTTGGATCGGAGACGGCTTGGGAATCCTGGGTGTTGTAAGCATTTTGTAATTTCCGAATATTGGCTTTTTCTCCTTTCTAGTCAATTTTTGCACTTTTTTATAGGCTGCTTTCTATTGCTACTCATCGATAACGACACGAAAAACTATCAAAAAAGTACGAGTTTTCCTACTCATGCGTAAATAATTCCGATTTTTTCTGAAAATGAGTGAAAATTTTGAAGCTAAACCTTCGCTTTTGCTCACAAAAGTTGCCGTCTATGCTCAAACACTCCCAAAAATGACCTTAACTTATGCCGTCAACTTTCAGCTGACACATCTCGGAAGGCAGATGCTAGCCAGAGGATTACGGTAAGAATTATTATGGAAACAGTAGCTTTGTCTGGTTATCCGATGTGGCTAGCATTGATCGCCGAGCACTGCCGTCGTAGTCGCCTGCTTTTCCGCCCATTTTGCCCACTGAATAACCCATGTCGTAATCATCATTGGGATACTGTAACAATCCCCAGGTGCACTGTAGTTGTCCACGAATCAGTCCCAGCCCACTTCTCACTGTCTCTAGACACCCTGGCAGGTTCGCGCGTCCAACGGCGGCCATTACAGCCCCGTATTCAACAACTTCATACGGACACTCTCTTCGGTTCCCACACTCTCTCGCTTGGGAAAATATCTCCCCACTATGCACACTCTCACATCGATCTGATGGCACTAGGTCGGATGATAACTATGACGTCATTTCGCATTTGATATATCATCGTTCTCATCTAACCTAGTGCCGATCTCATCGGTGAGAGAGCACGCAAAATGAAGAAAGTGTGAAGTCTTGTGAACTTATTCCCTCTTTCCTCCGCCGTCTAGAGCGCACCGATTTGCAAGATACTGGCCGATTATTTCCGTGTTCACTGTCGCTTACGACCATACCCCGTTGAGAACACGACATCCCGTCCGATCTGTCAAGTTAAGCAACGGTGGGCCCAGTTAGTACTTGGATCGGAGACGGCTTGGGAATCCTGGGTGTTGTAAGCATTTTGTAATTTCCGAATATTGGCTTTTTCTCCTTTCTAGTCAATTTTTGCACTTTTTTATAGGCTGCTTTCTATTGCTACTCATCGATAACGACACGAAAAACTATCAAAAAAGTACGAGTTTTCCTACTCATGCGTAAATAATTCCGATTTTTTCTGAAAATGAGTGAAAATTTTGAAGCTAAACCTTCGCTTTTGCTCACAAAAGTTGCCGTCTATGCTCAAACACTCCCAAAAATGACCTTAACTTATGCCGTCAACTTTCAGCTGACACCTGTCGGAAGGCAGATGCTAGCCAGAGGATTACGGTAAGAATTATTATGGAAACAGTAGCTTTGTCTGGTTATCCGATGTGGCTAGCATTGATCGCCGAGCACTGCCGTCGTAGTCGCCTGCTTTTCCGCCCATTTTGCCCACTGAATAACCCATGTCGTAATCATCATTGGGATACTGTAACAATCCCCAGGTGCACTGTAGTTGTCCACGAATCAGTCCCAGCCCACTTCTCACTGTCTCTAGACACCCTGGCAGGTTCGCGCGTCCAACGGCGGCCATTACAGCCCCGTATTCAACAACTTCATACGGACACTCTCTTCGGTTCCCACACTCTCTCGCTTGGGAAAATATCTCCCCACTATGCACACTCTCACATCGATCTGATGGCACTAGGTCGGATGATAACTATGACGTCATTTCGCATTTGATATATCATCGTTCTCATCTAACCTAGTGCCGATCTCATCGGTGAGAGAGCACGCAAAATGAAGAAAGTGTGAAGTCTTGTGAACTTATTCCCTCTTTCCTCCGCCGTCTAGAGCGCACCGATTTGCAAGATACTGGCCGATTATTTCCGTGTTCACTGTCGCTTACGACCATACCCCGTTGAGAACACGACATCCCGTCCGATCTGTCAAGTTAAGCAACGGTGGGCCCAGTTAGTACTTGGATCGGAGACGGCTTGGGAATCCTGGGTGTTGTAAGCATTTTGTAATTTCCGAATATTGGCTTTTTCTCCTTTCTAGTCAATTTTTGCACTTTTTTATAGGCTGCTTTCTATTGCTACTCATCGATAACGACACGAAAAACTATCAAAAAAGTACGAGTTTTCCTACTCATGCGTAAATAATTCCGATTTTTTCTGAAAATGAGTGAAAATTTTGAAGCTAAACCTTCGCTTTTGCTCACAAAAGTTGCCGTCTATGCTCAAACACTCCCAAAAATGACCTTAACTTATGCCGTCAACTTTCAGCTGACACCTGTCGGAAGGCAGATGCTAGCCAGAGGATTACGGTAAGAATTATTATGGAAACAGTAGCTTTGTCTGGTTATCCGATGTGGCTAGCATTGATCGCCGAGCACTGCCGTCGTAGTCGCCTGCTTTTCCGCCCATTTTGCCCACTGAATAACCCATGTCGTAATCATCATTGGGATACTGTAACAATCCCCAGGTGCACTGTAGTTGTCCACGAATCAGTCCCAGCCCACTTCTCACTGTCTCTAGACACCCTGGCAGGTTCGCGCGTCCAACGGCGGCCATTACAGCCCCGTATTCAACAACTTCATACGGACACTCTCTTCGGTTCCCACACTCTCTCGCTTGGGAAAATATCTCCCCACTATGCACACTCTCACATCGATCTGATGGCACTAGGTCGGATGATAACTATGACGTCATTTCGCATTTGATATATCATCGTTCTCATCTAACCTAGTGCCGATCTCATCGGTGAGAGAGCACGCAAAATGAAGAAAGTGTGAAGTCTTGTGAACTTATTCCCTCTTTCCTCCGCCGTCTAGAGCGCACCGATTTGCAAGATACTGGCCGATTATTTCCGTGTTCACTGTCGCTTACGACCATACCCCGTTGAGAACACGACATCCCGTCCGATCTGTCAAGTTAAGCAACGGTGGGCCCAGTTAGTACTTGGATCGGAGACGGCTTGGGAATCCTGGGTGTTGTAAGCATTTTGTAATTTCCGAATATTGGCTTTTTCTCCTTTCTAGTCAATTTTTGCACTTTTTTATAGGCTGCTTTCTATTGCTACTCATCGATAACGACACGAAAAACTATCAAAAAAGTACGAGTTTTCCTACTCATGCGTAAATAATTCCGATTTTTTCTGAAAATGAGTGAAAATTTTGAAGCTAAACCTTCGCTTTTGCTCACAAAAGTTGCCGTCTATGCTCAAACACTCCCAAAAATGACCTTAACTTATGCCGTCAACTTTCAGCTGACACCTGTCGGAAGGCAGATGCTAGCCAGAGGATTACGGTAAGAATTATTATGGAAACAGTAGCTTTGTCTGGTTATCCGATGTGGCTAGCATTGATCGCCGAGCACTGCCGTCGTAGTCGCCTGCTTTTCCGCCCATTTTGCCCACTGAATAACCCATGTCGTAATCATCATTGGGATACTGTAACAATCCCCAGGTGCACTGTAGTTGTCCACGAATCAGTCCCAGCCCACTTCTCACTGTCTCTAGACACCCTGGCAGGTTCGCGCGTCCAACGGCGGCCATTACAGCCCCGTATTCAACAACTTCATACGGACACTCTCTTCGGTTCCCACACTCTCTCGCTTGGGAAAATATCTCCCCACTATGCACACTCTCACATCGATCTGATGGCACTAGGTCGGATGATAACTATGACGTCATTTCGCATTTGATATATCATCGTTCTCATCTAACCTAGTGCCGATCTCATCGGTGAGAGAGCACGCAAAATGAAGAAAGTGTGAAGTCTTGTGAACTTATTCCCTCTTTCCTCCGCCGTCTAGAGCGCACCGATTTGCAAGATACTGGCCGATTATTTCCGTGTTCACTGTCGCTTACGACCATACCCCGTTGAGAACACGACATCCCGTCCGATCTGTCAAGTTAAGCAACGGTGGGCCCAGTTAGTACTTGGATCGGAGACGGCTTGGGAATCCTGGGTGTTGTAAGCATTTTGTAATTTCCGAATATTGGCTTTTTCTCCTTTCTAGTCAATTTTTGCACTTTTTTATAGGCTGCTTTCTATTGCTACTCATCGATAACGACACGAAAAACTATCAAAAAAGTACGAGTTTTCCTACTCATGCGTAAATAATTCCGATTTTTTCTGAAAATGAGTGAAAATTTTGAAGCTAAACCTTCGCTTTTGCTCACAAAAGTTGCCGTCTATGCTCAAACACTCCCAAAAATGACCTTAACTTATGCCGTCAACTTTCAGCTGACACCTGTCGGAAGGCAGATGCTAGCCAGAGGATTACGGTAAGAATTATTATGGAAACAGTAGCTTTGTCTGGTTATCCGATGTGGCTAGCATTGATCGCCGAGCACTGCCGTCGTAGTCGCCTGCTTTTCCGCCCATTTTGCCCACTGAATAACCCATGTCGTAATCATCATTGGGATACTGTAACAATCCCCAGGTGCACTGTAGTTGTCCACGAATCAGTCCCAGCCCACTTCTCACTGTCTCTAGACACCCTGGCAGGTTCGCGCGTCCAACGGCGGCCATTACAGCCCCGTATTCAACAACTTCATACGGACACTCTCTTCGGTTCCCACACTCTCTCGCTTGGGAAAATATCTCCCCACTATGCACACTCTCACATCGATCTGATGGCACTAGGTCGGATGATAACTATGACGTCATTTCGCATTTGATATATCATCGTTCTCATCTAACCTAGTGCCGATCTCATCGGTGAGAGAGCACGCAAAATGAAGAAAGTGTGAAGTCTTGTGAACTTATTCCCTCTTTCCTCCGCCGTCTAGAGCGCACCGATTTGCAAGATACTGGCCGATTATTTCCGTGTTCACTGTCGCTTACGACCATACCCCGTTGAGAACACGACATCCCGTCCGATCTGTCAAGTTAAGCAACGGTGGGCCCAGTTAGTACTTGGATCGGAGACGGCTTGGGAATCCTGGGTGTTGTAAGCATTTTGT
The DNA here is from genome assembly GCA_036245805.1 of Pristionchus mayeri. Lineage (NCBI taxonomy): Eukaryota > Metazoa > Nematoda > Chromadorea > Rhabditida > Neodiplogasteridae > Pristionchus > Pristionchus mayeri. The sequence continues at coordinate 11,477,150 of BTRK01000006.1, forward strand.
AATTTCCGAATATTGGCTTTTTCTCCTTTCTAGTCAATTTTTGCACTTTTTTATAGGCTGCTTTCTATTGCTACTCATCGATAACGACACGAAAAACTATCAAAAAAGTACGAGTTTTCCTACTCATGCGTAAATAATTCCGATTTTTTCTGAAAATGAGTGAAAATTTTGAAGCTAAACCTTCGCTTTTGCTCACAAAAGTTGCCGTCTATGCTCAAACACTCCCAAAAATGACCTTAACTTATGCCGTCAACTTTCAGCTGACACATCTCGGAAGGCAGATGCTAGCCAGAGGATTACGGTAAGAATTATTATGGAAACAGTAGCTTTGTCTGGTTATCCGATGTGGCTAGCATTGATCGCCGAGCACTGCCGTCGTAGTCGCCTGCTTTTCCGCCCATTTTGCCCACTGAATAACCCATGTCGTAATCATCATTGGGATACTGTAACAATCCCCAGGTGCACTGTAGTTGTCCACGAATCAGTCCCAGCCCACTTCTCACTGTCTCTAGACACCCTGGCAGGTTCGCGCGTCCAACGGCGGCCATTACAGCCCCGTATTCAACAACTTCATACGGACACTCTCTTCGGTTCCCACACTCTCTCGCTTGGGAAAATATCTCCCCACTATGCACACTCTCACATCGATCTGATGGCACTAGGTCGGATGATAACTATGACGTCATTTCGCATTTGATATATCATCGTTCTCATCTAACCTAGTGCCGATCTCATCGGTGAGAGAGCACGCAAAATGAAGAAAGTGTGAAGTCTTGTGAACTTATTCCCTCTTTCCTCCGCCGTCTAGAGCGCACCGATTTGCAAGATACTGGCCGATTATTTCCGTGTTCACTGTCGCTTACGACCATACCCCGTTGAGAACACGACATCCCGTCCGATCTGTCAAGTTAAGCAACGGTGGGCCCAGTTAGTACTTGGATCGGAGACGGCTTGGGAATCCTGGGTGTTGTAAGCATTTTGTAATTTCCGAATATTGGCTTTTTCTCCTTTCTAGTCAATTTTTGCACTTTTTTATAGGCTGCTTTCTATTGCTACTCATCGATAACGACACGAAAAACTATCAAAAAAGTACGAGTTTTCCTACTCATGCGTAAATAATTCCGATTTTTTCTGAAAATGAGTGAAAATTTTGAAGCTAAACCTTCGCTTTTGCTCACAAAAGTTGCCGTCTATGCTCAAACACTCCCAAAAATGACCTTAACTTATGCCGTCAACTTTCAGCTGACACATCTCGGAAGGCAGATGCTAGCCAGAGGATTACGGTAAGAATTATTATGGAAACAGTAGCTTTGTCTGGTTATCCGATGTGGCTAGCATTGATCGCCGAGCACTGCCGTCGTAGTCGCCTGCTTTTCCGCCCATTTTGCCCACTGAATAACCCATGTCGTAATCATCATTGGGATACTGTAACAATCCCCAGGTGCACTGTAGTTGTCCACGAATCAGTCCCAGCCCACTTCTCACTGTCTCTAGACACCCTGGCAGGTTCGCGCGTCCAACGGCGGCCATTACAGCCCCGTATTCAACAACTTCATACGGACACTCTCTTCGGTTCCCACACTCTCTCGCTTGGGAAAATATCTCCCCACTGTGCACACTCTCACATCGATCTGATGGCACTAGGTCGGATGATAACTATGACGTCATTTCGCATTTGATATATCATCGTTCTCATCTAACCTAGTGCCGATCTCATCGGTGAGAGAGCACGCAAAATGAAGAAAGTGTGAAGTCTTGTGAACTTATTCCCTCTTTCCTCCGCCGTCTAGAGCGCACCGATTTGCAAGATACTGGCCGATTATTTCCGTGTTCACTGTCGCTTACGACCATACCCCGTTGAGAACACGACATCCCGTCCGATCTGTCAAGTTAAGCAACGGTGGGCCCAGTTAGTACTTGGATCGGAGACGGCTTGGGAATCCTGGGTGTTGTAAGCATTTTGTAATTTCCGAATATTGGCTTTTTCTCCTTTCTAGTCAATTTTTGCACTTTTTTATAGGCTGCTTTCTATTGCTACTCATCGATAACGACACGAAAAACTATCAAAAAAGTACGAGTTTTCCTACTCATGCGTAAATAATTCCGATTTTTTCTGAAAATGAGTGAAAATTTTGAAGCTAAACCTTCGCTTTTGCTCACAAAAGTTGCCGTCTATGCTCAAACACTCCCAAAAATGACCTTAACTTATGCCGTCAACTTTCAGCTGACACCTGTCGGAAGGCAGATGCTAGCCAGAGGATTACGGTAAGAATTATTATGGAAACAGTAGCTTTGTCTGGTTATCCGATGTGGCTAGCATTGATCGCCGAGCACTGCCGTCGTAGTCGCCTGCTTTTCCGCCCATTTTGCCCACTGAATAACCCATGTCGTAATCATCATTGGGATACTGTAACAATCCCCAGGTGCACTGTAGTTGTCCACGAATCAGTCCCAGCCCACTTCTCACTGTCTCTAGACACCCTGGCAGGTTCGCGCGTCCAACGGCGGCCATTACAGCCCCGTATTCAACAACTTCATACGGACACTCTCTTCGGTTCCCACACTCTCTCGCTTGGGAAAATATCTCCCCACTATGCACACTCTCACATCGATCTGATGGCACTAGGTCGGATGATAACTATGACGTCATTTCGCATTTGATATATCATCGTTCTCATCTAACCTAGTGCCGATCTCATCGGTGAGAGAGCACGCAAAATGAAGAAAGTGTGAAGTCTTGTGAACTTATTCCCTCTTTCCTCCGCCGTCTAGAGCGCACCGATTTGCAAGATACTGGCCGATTATTTCCGTGTTCACTGTCGCTTACGACCATACCCCGTTGAGAACACGACATCCCGTCCGATCTGTCAAGTTAAGCAACGGTGGGCCCAGTTAGTACTTGGATCGGAGACGGCTTGGGAATCCTGGGTGTTGTAAGCATTTTGTAATTTCCGAATATTGGCTTTTTCTCCTTTCTAGTCAATTTTTGCACTTTTTTATAGGCTGCTTTCTATTGCTACTCATCGATAACGACACGAAAAACTATCAAAAAAGTACGAGTTTTCCTACTCATGCGTAAATAATTCCGATTTTTTCTGAAAATGAGTGAAAATTTTGAAGCTAAACCTTCGCTTTTGCTCACAAAAGTTGCCGTCTATGCTCAAACACTCCCAAAAATGACCTTAACTTATGCCGTCAACTTTCAGCTGACACATCTCGGAAGGCAGATGCTAGCCAGAGGATTACGGTAAGAATTATTATGGAAACAGTAGCTTTGTCTGGTTATCCGATGTGGCTAGCATTGATCGCCGAGCACTGCCGTCGTAGTCGCCTGCTTTTCCGCCCATTTTGCCCACTGAATAACCCATGTCGTAATCATCATTGGGATACTGTAACAATCCCCAGGTGCACTGTAGTTGTCCACGAATCAGTCCCAGCCCACTTCTCACTGTCTCTAGACACCCTGGCAGGTTCGCGCGTCCAACGGCGGCCATTACAGCCCCGTATTCAACAACTTCATACGGACACTCTCTTCGGTTCCCACACTCTCTCGCTTGGGAAAATATCTCCCCACTATGCACACTCTCACATCGATCTGATGGCACTAGGTCGGATGATAACTATGACGTCATTTCGCATTTGATATATCATCGTTCTCATCTAACCTAGTGCCGATCTCATCGGTGAGAGAGCACGCAAAATGAAGAAAGTGTGAAGTCTTGTGAACTTATTCCCTCTTTCCTCCGCCGTCTAGAGCGCACCGATTTGCAAGATACTGGCCGATTATTTCCGTGTTCACTGTCGCTTACGACCATACCCCGTTGAGAACACGACATCCCGTCCGATCTGTCAAGTTAAGCAACGGTGGGCCCAGTTAGTACTTGGATCGGAGACGGCTTGGGAATCCTGGGTGTTGTAAGCATTTTGTAATTTCCGAATATTGGCTTTTTCTCCTTTCTAGTCAATTTTTGCACTTTTTTATAGGCTGCTTTCTATTGCTACTCATCGATAACGACACGAAAAACTATCAAAAAAGTACGAGTTTTCCTACTCATGCGTAAATAATTCCGATTTTTTCTGAAAATGAGTGAAAATTTTGAAGCTAAACCTTCGCTTTTGCTCACAAAAGTTGCCGTCTATGCTCAAACACTCCCAAAAATGACCTTAACTTATGCCGTCAACTTTCAGCTGACACCTGTCGGAAGGCAGATGCTAGCCAGAGGATTACGGTAAGAATTATTATGGAAACAGTAGCTTTGTCTGGTTATCCGATGTGGCTAGCATTGATCGCCGAGCACTGCCGTCGTAGTCGCCTGCTTTTCCGCCCATTTTGCCCACTGAATAACCCATGTCGTAATCATCATTGGGATACTGTAACAATCCCCAGGTGCACTGTAGTTGTCCACGAATCAGTCCCAGCCCACTTCTCACTGTCTCTAGACACCCTGGCAGGTTCGCGCGTCCAACGGCGGCCATTACAGCCCCGTATTCAACAACTTCATACGGACACTCTCTTCGGTTCCCACACTCTCTCGCTTGGGAAAATATCTCCCCACTATGCACACTCTCACATCGATCTGATGGCACTAGGTCGGATGATAACTATGACGTCATTTCGCATTTGATATATCATCGTTCTCATCTAACCTAGTGCCGATCTCATCGGTGAGAGAGCACGCAAAATGAAGAAAGTGTGAAGTCTTGTGAACTTATTCCCTCTTTCCTCCGCCGTCTAGAGCGCACCGATTTGCAAGATACTGGCCGATTATTTCCGTGTTCACTGTCGCTTACGACCATACCCCGTTGAGAACACGACATCCCGTCCGATCTGTCAAGTTAAGCAACGGTGGGCCCAGTTAGTACTTGGATCGGAGACGGCTTGGGAATCCTGGGTGTTGTAAGCATTTTGTAATTTCCGAATATTGGCTTTTTCTCCTTTCTAGTCAATTTTTGCACTTTTTTATAGGCTGCTTTCTATTGCTACTCATCGATAACGACACGAAAAACTATCAAAAAAGTACGAGTTTTCCTACTCATGCGTAAATAATTCCGATTTTTTCTGAAAATGAGTGAAAATTTTGAAGCTAAACCTTCGCTTTTGCTCACAAAAGTTGCCGTCTATGCTCAAACACTCCCAAAAATGACCTTAACTTATGCCGTCAACTTTCAGCTGACACCTGTCGGAAGGCAGATGCTAGCCAGAGGATTACGGTAAGAATTATTATGGAAACAGTAGCTTTGTCTGGTTATCCGATGTGGCTAGCATTGATCGCCGAGCACTGCCGTCGTAGTCGCCTGCTTTTCCGCCCATTTTGCCCACTGAATAACCCATGTCGTAATCATCATTGGGATACTGTAACAATCCCCAGGTGCACTGTAGTTGTCCACGAATCAGTCCCAGCCCACTTCTCACTGTCTCTAGACACCCTGGCAGGTTCGCGCGTCCAACGGCGGCCATTACAGCCCCGTATTCAACAACTTCATACGGACACTCTCTTCGGTTCCCACACTCTCTCGCTTGGGAAAATATCTCCCCACTATGCACACTCTCACATCGATCTGATGGCACTAGGTCGGATGATAACTATGACGTCATTTCGCATTTGATATATCATCGTTCTCATCTAACCTAGTGCCGATCTCATCGGTGAGAGAGCACGCAAAATGAAGAAAGTGTGAAGTCTTGTGAACTTATTCCCTCTTTCCTCCGCCGTCTAGAGCGCACCGATTTGCAAGATACTGGCCGATTATTTCCGTGTTCACTGTCGCTTACGACCATACCCCGTTGAGAACACGACATCCCGTCCGATCTGTCAAGTTAAGCAACGGTGGGCCCAGTTAGTACTTGGATCGGAGACGGCTTGGGAATCCTGGGTGTTGTAAGCATTTTGTAATTTCCGAATATTGGCTTTTTCTCCTTTCTAGTCAATTTTTGCACTTTTTTATAGGCTGCTTTCTATTGCTACTCATCGATAACGACACGAAAAACTATCAAAAAAGTACGAGTTTTCCTACTCATGCGTAAATAATTCCGATTTTTTCTGAAAATGAGTGAAAATTTTGAAGCTAAACCTTCGCTTTTGCTCACAAAAGTTGCCGTCTATGCTCAAACACTCCCAAAAATGACCTTAACTTATGCCGTCAACTTTCAGCTGACACCTGTCGGAAGGCAGATGCTAGCCAGAGGATTACGGTAAGAATTATTATGGAAACAGTAGCTTTGTCTGGTTATCCGATGTGGCTAGCATTGATCGCCGAGCACTGCCGTCGTAGTCGCCTGCTTTTCCGCCCATTTTGCCCACTGAATAACCCATGTCGTAATCATCATTGGGATACTGTAACAATCCCCAGGTGCACTGTAGTTGTCCACGAATCAGTCCCAGCCCACTTCTCACTGTCTCTAGACACCCTGGCAGGTTCGCGCGTCCAACGGCGGCCATTACAGCCCCGTATTCAACAACTTCATACGGACACTCTCTTCGGTTCCCACACTCTCTCGCTTGGGAAAATATCTCCCCACTATGCACACTCTCACATCGATCTGATGGCACTAGGTCGGATGATAACTATGACGTCATTTCGCATTTGATATATCATCGTTCTCATCTAACCTAGTGCCGATCTCATCGGTGAGAGAGCACGCAAAATGAAGAAAGTGTGAAGTCTTGTGAACTTATTCCCTCTTTCCTCCGCCGTCTAGAGCGCACCGATTTGCAAGATACTGGCCGATTATTTCCGTGTTCACTGTCGCTTACGACCATACCCCGTTGAGAACACGACATCCCGTCCGATCTGTCAAGTTAAGCAACGGTGGGCCCAGTTAGTACTTGGATCGGAGACGGCTTGGGAATCCTGGGTGTTGTAAGCATTTTGTAATTTCCGAATATTGGCTTTTTCTCCTTTCTAGTCAATTTTTGCACTTTTTTATAGGCTGCTTTCTATTGCTACTCATCGATAACGACACGAAAAACTATCAAAAAAGTACGAGTTTTCCTACTCATGCGTAAATAATTCCGATTTTTTCTGAAAATGAGTGAAAATTTTGAAGCTAAACCTTCGCTTTTGCTCACAAAAGTTGCCGTCTATGCTCAAACACTCCCAAAAATGACCTTAACTTATGCCGTCAACTTTCAGCTGACACCTGTCGGAAGGCAGATGCTAGCCAGAGGATTACGGTAAGAATTATTATGGAAACAGTAGCTTTGTCTGGTTATCCGATGTGGCTAGCATTGATCGCCGAGCACTGCCGTCGTAGTCGCCTGCTTTTCCGCCCATTTTGCCCACTGAATAACCCATGTCGTAATCATCATTGGGATACTGTAACAATCCCCAGGTGCACTGTAGTTGTCCACGAATCAGTCCCAGCCCACTTCTCACTGTCTCTAGACACCCTGGCAGGTTCGCGCGTCCAACGGCGGCCATTACAGCCCCGTATTCAACAACTTCATACGGACACTCTCTTCGGTTCCCACACTCTCTCGCTTGGGAAAATATCTCCCCACTATGCACACTCTCACATCGATCTGATGGCACTAGGTCGGATGATAACTATGACGTCATTTCGCATTTGATATATCATCGTTCTCATCTAACCTAGTGCCGATCTCATCGGTGAGAGAGCACGCAAAATGAAGAAAGTGTGAAGTCTTGTGAACTTATTCCCTCTTTCCTCCGCCGTCTAGAGCGCACCGATTTGCAAGATACTGGCCGATTATTTCCGTGTTCACTGTCGCTTACGACCATACCCCGTTGAGAACACGACATCCCGTCCGATCTGTCAAGTTAAGCAACGGTGGGCCCAGTTAGTACTTGGATCGGAGACGGCTTGGGAATCCTGGGTGTTGTAAGCATTTTGTAATTTCCGAATATTGGCTTTTTCTCCTTTCTAGTCAATTTTTGCACTTTTTTATAGGCTGCTTTCTATTGCTACTCATCGATAACGACACGAAAAACTATCAAAAAAGTACGAGTTTTCCTACTCATGCGTAAATAATTCCGATTTTTTCTGAAAATGAGTGAAAATTTTGAAGCTAAACCTTCGCTTTTGCTCACAAAAGTTGCCGTCTATGCTCAAACACTCCCAAAAATGACCTTAACTTATGCCGTCAACTTTCAGCTGACACATCTCGGAAGGCAGATGCTAGCCAGAGGATTACGGTAAGAATTATTATGGAAACAGTAGCTTTGTCTGGTTATCCGATGTGGCTAGCATTGATCGCCGAGCACTGCCGTCGTAGTCGCCTGCTTTTCCGCCCATTTTGCCCACTGAATAACCCATGTCGTAATCATCATTGGGATACTGTAACAATCCCCAGGTGCACTGTAGTTGTCCACGAATCAGTCCCAGCCCACTTCTCACTGTCTCTAGACACCCTGGCAGGTTCGCGCGTCCAACGGCGGCCATTACAGCCCCGTATTCAACAACTTCATACGGACACTCTCTTCGGTTCCCACACTCTCTCGCTTGGGAAAATATCTCCCCACTATGCACACTCTCACATCGATCTGATGGCACTAGGTCGGATGATAACTATGACGTCATTTCGCATTTGATATATCATCGTTCTCATCTAACCTAGTGCCGATCTCATCGGTGAGAGAGCACGCAAAATGAAGAAAGTGTGAAGTCTTGTGAACTTATTCCCTCTTTCCTCCGCCGTCTAGAGCGCACCGATTTGCAAGATACTGGCCGATTATTTCCGTGTTCACTGTCGCTTACGACCATACCCCGTTGAGAACACGACATCCCGTCCGATCTGTCAAGTTAAGCAACGGTGGGCCCAGTTAGTACTTGGATCGGAGACGGCTTGGGAATCCTGGGTGTTGTAAGCATTTTGTAATTTCCGAATATTGGCTTTTTCTCCTTTCTAGTCAATTTTTGCACTTTTTTATAGGCTGCTTTCTATTGCTACTCATCGATAACGACACGAAAAACTATCAAAAAAGTACGAGTTTTCCTACTCATGCGTAAATAATTCCGATTTTTTCTGAAAATGAGTGAAAATTTTGAAGCTAAACCTTCGCTTTTGCTCACAAAAGTTGCCGTCTATGCTCAAACACTCCCAAAAATGACCTTAACTTATGCCGTCAACTTTCAGCTGACACCTGTCGGAAGGCAGATGCTAGCCAGAGGATTACGGTAAGAATTATTATGGAAACAGTAGCTTTGTCTGGTTATCCGATGTGGCTAGCATTGATCGCCGAGCACTGCCGTCGTAGTCGCCTGCTTTTCCGCCCATTTTGCCCACTGAATAACCCATGTCGTAATCATCATTGGGATACTGTAACAATCCCCAGGTGCACTGTAGTTGTCCACGAATCAGTCCCAGCCCACTTCTCACTGTCTCTAGACACCCTGGCAGGTTCGCGCGTCCAACGGCGGCCATTACAGCCCCGTATTCAACAACTTCATACGGACACTCTCTTCGGTTCCCACACTCTCTCGCTTGGGAAAATATCTCCCCACTATGCACACTCTCACATCGATCTGATGGCACTAGGTCGGATGATAACTATGACGTCATTTCGCATTTGATATATCATCGTTCTCATCTAACCTAGTGCCGATCTCATCGGTGAGAGAGCACGCAAAATGAAGAAAGTGTGAAGTCTTGTGAACTTATTCCCTCTTTCCTCCGCCGTCTAGAGCGCACCGATTTGCAAGATACTGGCCGATTATTTCCGTGTTCACTGTCGCTTACGACCATACCCCGTTGAGAACACGACATCCCGTCCGATCTGTCAAGTTAAGCAACGGTGGGCCCAGTTAGTACTTGGATCGGAGACGGCTTGGGAATCCTGGGTGTTGTAAGCATTTTGTAATTTCCGAATATTGGCTTTTTCTCCTTTCTAGTCAATTTTTGCACTTTTTTATAGGCTGCTTTCTATTGCTACTCATCGATAACGACACGAAAAACTATCAAAAAAGTACGAGTTTTCCTACTCATGCGTAAATAATTCCGATTTTTTATGAAAATGAGTGAAAATTTTGAAGCTAAACCTTCGCTTTTGCTCACAAAAGTTGCCGTCTATGCTCAAACACTCCCAAAAATGACCTTAACTTATGCCGTCAACTTTCAGCTGACACCTGTCGGAAGGCAGATGCTAGCCAGAGGATTACGGTAAGAATTATTATGGAAACAGTAGCTTTGTCTGGTTATCCGATGTGGCTAGCATTGATCGCCGAGCACTGCCGTCGTAGTCGCCTGCTTTTCCGCCCATTTTGCCCACTGAATAACCCATGTCGTAATCATCATTGGGATACTGTAACAATCCCCAGGTGCACTGTAGTTGTCCACGAATCAGTCCCAGCCCACTTCTCACTGTCTCTAGACACCCTGGCAGGTTCGCGCGTCCAACGGCGGCCATTACAGCCCCGTATTCAACAACTTCATACGGACACTCTCTTCGGTTCCCACACTCTCTCGCTTGGGAAAATATCTCCCCACTATGCACACTCTCACATCGATCTGATGGCACTAGGTCGGATGATAACTATGACGTCATTTCGCATTTGATATATCATCGTTCTCATCTAACCTAGTGCCGATCTCATCGGTGAGAGAGCACGCAAAATGAAGAAAGTGTGAAGTCTTGTGAACTTATTCCCTCTTTCCTCCGCCGTCTAGAGCGCACCGATTTGCAAGATACTGGCCGATTATTTCCGTGTTCACTGTCGCTTACGACCATACCCCGTTGAGAACACGACATCCCGTCCGATCTGTCAAGTTAAGCAACGGTGGGCCCAGTTAGTACTTGGATCGGAGACGGCTTGGGAATCCTGGGTGTTGTAAGCATTTTGTAATTTCCGAATATTGGCTTTTTCTCCTTTCTAGTCAATTTTTGCACTTTTTTATAGGCTGCTTTCTATTGCTACTCATCGATAACGACACGAAAAACTATCAAAAAAGTACGAGTTTTCCTACTCATGCGTAAATAATTCCGATTTTTTCTGAAAATGAGTGAAAATTTTGAAGCTAAACCTTCGCTTTTGCTCACAAAAGTTGCCGTCTATGCTCAAACACTCCCAAAAATGACCTTAACTTATGCCGTCAACTTTCAGCTGACACCTGTCGGAAGGCAGATGCTAGCCAGAGGATTACGGTAAGAATTATTATGGAAACAGTAGCTTTGTCTGGTTATCCGATGTGGCTAGCATTGATCGCCGAGCACTGCCGTCGTAGTCGCCTGCTTTTCCGCCCATTTTGCCCACTGAATAACCCATGTCGTAATCATCATTGGGATACTGTAACAATCCCCAGGTGCACTGTAGTTGTCCACGAATCAGTCCCAGCCCACTTCTCACTGTCTCTAGACACCCTGGCAGGTTCGCGCGTCCAACGGCGGCCATTACAGCCCCGTATTCAACAACTTCATACGGACACTCTCTTCGGTTCCCACACTCTCTCGCTTGGGAAAATATCTCCCCACTATGCACACTCTCACATCGATCTGATGGCACTAGGTCGGATGATAACTATGACGTCATTTCGCATTTGATATATCATCGTTCTCATCTAACCTAGTGCCGATCTCATCGGTGAGAGAGCACGCAAAATGAAGAAAGTGTGAAGTCTTGTGAACTTATTCCCTCTTTCCTCCGCCGTCTAGAGCGCACCGATTTGCAAGATACTGGCCGATTATTTCCGTGTTCACTGTCGCTTACGACCATACCCCGTTGAGAACACGACATCCCGTCCGATCTGTCAAGTTAAGCAACGGTGGGCCCAGTTAGTACTTGGATCGGAGACGGCTTGGGAATCCTGGGTGTTGTAAGCATTTTGTAATTTCCGAATATTGGCTTTTTCTCCTTTCTAGTCAATTTTTGCACTTTTTTATAGGCTGCTTTCTATTGCTACTCATCGATAACGACACGAAAAACTATCAAAAAAGTACGAGTTTTCCTACTCATGCGTAAATAATTCCGATTTTTTCTGAAAATGAGTGAAAATTTTGAAGCTAAACCTTCGCTTTTGCTCACAAAAGTTGCCGTCTATGCTCAAACACTCCCAAAAATGACCTTAACTTATGCCGTCAACTTTCAGCTGACACCTGTCGGAAGGCAGATGCTAGCCAGAGGATTACGGTAAGAATTATTATGGAAACAGTAGCTTTGTCTGGTTATCCGATGTGGCTAGCATTGATCGCCGAGCACTGCCGTCGTAGTCGCCTGCTTTTCCGCCCATTTTGCCCACTGAATAACCCATGTCGTAATCATCATTGGGATACTGTAACAATCCCCAGGTGCACTGTAGTTGTCCACGAATCAGTCCCAGCCCACTTCTCACTGTCTCTAGACACCCTGGCAGGTTCGCGCGTCCAACGGCGGCCATTACAGCCCCGTATTCAACAACTTCATACGGACACTCTCTTCGGTTCCCACACTCTCTCGCTTGGGAAAATATCTCCCCACTATGCACACTCTCACATCGATCTGATGGCACTAGGTCGGATGATAACTATGACGTCATTTCGCATTTGATATATCATCGTTCTCATCTAACCTAGTGCCGATCTCATCGGTGAGAGAGCACGCAAAATGAAGAAAGTGTGAAGTCTTGTGAACTTATTCCCTCTTTCCTCCGCCGTCTAGAGCGCACCGATTTGCAAGATACTGGCCGATTATTTCCGTGTTCACTGTCGCTTACGACCATACCCCGTTGAGAACACGACATCCCGTCCGATCTGTCAAGTTAAGCAACGGTGGGCCCAGTTAGTACTTGGATCGGAGACGGCTTGGGAATCCTGGGTGTTGTAAGCATTTTGTAATTTCCGAATATTGGCTTTTTCTCCTTTCTAGTCAATTTTTGCACTTTTTTATAGGCTGCTTTCTATTGCTACTCATCGATAACGACACGAAAAACTATCAAAAAAGTACGAGTTTTCCTACTCATGCGTAAATAATTCCGATTTTTTCTGAAAATGAGTGAAAATTTTGAAGCTAAACCTTCGCTTTTGCTCACAAAAGTTGCCGTCTATGCTCAAACACTCCCAAAAATGACCTTAACTTATGCCGTCAACTTTCAGCTGACACCTGTCGGAAGGCAGATGCTAGCCAGAGGATTACGGTAAGAATTATTATGGAAACAGTAGCTTTGTCTGGTTATCCGATGTGGCTAGCATTGATCGCCGAGCACTGCCGTCGTAGTCGCCTGCTTTTCCGCCCATTTTGCCCACTGAATAACCCATGTCGTAATCATCATTGGGATACTGTAACAATCCCCAGGTGCACTGTAGTTGTCCACGAATCAGTCCCAGCCCACTTCTCACTGTCTCTAGACACCCTGGCAGGTTCGCGCGTCCAACGGCGGCCATTACAGCCCCGTATTCAACAACTTCATACGGACACTCTCTTCGGTTCCCACACTCTCTCGCTTGGGAAAATATCTCCCCACTATGCACACTCTCACATCGATCTGATGGCACTAGGTCGGATGATAACTATGACGTCATTTCGCATTTGATATATCATCGTTCTCATCTAACCTAGTGCCGATCTCATCGGTGAGAGAGCACGCAAAATGAAGAAAGTGTGAAGTCTTGTGAACTTATTCCCTCTTTCCTCCGCCGTCTAGAGCGCACCGATTTGCAAGATACTGGCCGATTATTTCCGTGTTCACTGTCGCTTACGACCATACCCCGTTGAGAACACGACATCCCGTCCGATCTGTCAAGTTAAGCAACGGTGGGCCCAGTTAGTACTTGGATCGGAGACGGCTTGGGAATCCTGGGTGTTGTAAGCATTTTGTAATTTCCGAATATTGGCTTTTTCTCCTTTCTAGTCAATTTTTGCACTTTTTTATAGGCTGCTTTCTATTGCTACTCATCGATAACGACACGAAAAACTATCAAAAAAGTACGAGTTTTCCTACTCATGCGTAAATAATTCCGATTTTTTCTGAAAATGAGTGAAAATTTTGAAGCTAAACCTTCGCTTTTGCTCACAAAAGTTGCCGTCTATGCTCAAACACTCCCAAAAATGACCTTAACTTATGCCGTCAACTTTCAGCTGACACCTGTCGGAAGGCAGATGCTAGCCAGAGGATTACGGTAAGAATTATTATGGAAACAGTAGCTTTGTCTGGTTATCCGATGTGGCTAGCATTGATCGCCGAGCACTGCCGTCGTAGTCGCCTGCTTTTCCGCCCATTTTGCCCACTGAATAACCCATGTCGTAATCATCATTGGGATACTGTAACAATCCCCAGGTGCACTGTAGTTGTCCACGAATCAGTCCCAGCCCACTTCTCACTGTCTCTAGACACCCTGGCAGGTTCGCGCGTCCAACGGCGGCCATTACAGCCCCGTATTCAACAACTTCATACGGACACTCTCTTCGGTTCCCACACTCTCTCGCTTGGGAAAATATCTCCCCACTATGCACACTCTCACATCGATCTGATGGCACTAGGTCGGATGATAACTATGACGTCATTTCGCATTTGATATATCATCGTTCTCATCTAACCTAGTGCCGATCTCATCGGTGAGAGAGCACGCAAAATGAAGAAAGTGTGAAGTCTTGTGAACTTATTCCCTCTTTCCTCCGCCGTCTAGAGCGCACCGATTTGCAAGATACTGGCCGATTATTTCCGTGTTCACTGTCGCTTACGACCATACCCCGTTGAGAACACGACATCCCGTCCGATCTGTCAAGTTAAGCAACGGTGGGCCCAGTTAGTACTTGGATCGGAGACGGCTTGGGAATCCTGGGTGTTGTAAGCATTTTGTAATTTCCGAATATTGGCTTTTTCTCCTTTCTAGTCAATTTTTGCACTTTTTTATAGGCTGCTTTCTATTGCTACTCATCGATAACGACACGAAAAACTATCAAAAAAGTACGAGTTTTCCTACTCATGCGTAAATAATTCCGATTTTTTCTGAAAATGAGTGAAAATTTTGAAGCTAAACCTTCGCTTTTGCTCACAAAAGTTGCCGTCTATGCTCAAACACTCCCAAAAATGACCTTAACTTATGCCGTCAACTTTCAGCTGACACATCTCGGAAGGCAGATGCTAGCCAGAGGATTACGGTAAGAATTATTATGGAAACAGTAGCTTTGTCTGGTTATCCGATGTGGCTAGCATTGATCGCCGAGCACTGCCGTCGTAGTCGCCTGCTTTTCCGCCCATTTTGCCCACTGAATAACCCATGTCGTAATCATCATTGGGATACTGTAACAATCCCCAGGTGCACTGTAGTTGTCCACGAATCAGTCCCAGCCCACTTCTCACTGTCTCTAGACACCCTGGCAGGTTCGCGCGTCCAACGGCGGCCATTACAGCCCCGTATTCAACAACTTCATACGGACACTCTCTTCGGTTCCCACACTCTCTCGCTTGGGAAAATATCTCCCCACTGTGCACACTCTCACATCGATCTGATGGCACTAGGTCGGATGATAACTATGACGTCATTTCGCATTTGATATATCATCGTTCTCATCTAACCTAGTGCCGATCTCATCGGTGAGAGAGCACGCAAAATGAAGAAAGTGTGAAGTCTTGTGAACTTATTCCCTCTTTCCTCCGCCGTCTAGAGCGCACCGATTTGCAAGATACTGGCCGATTATTTCCGTGTTCACTGTCGCTTACGACCATACCCCGTTGAGAACACGACATCCCGTCCGATCTGTCAAGTTAAGCAACGGTGGGCCCAGTTAGTACTTGGATCGGAGACGGCTTGGGAATCCTGGGTGTTGTAAGCATTTTGTAATTTCCGAATATTGGCTTTTTCTCCTTTCTAGTCAATTTTTGCACTTTTTTATAGGCTGCTTTCTATTGCTACTCATCGATAACGACACGAAAAACTATCAAAAAAGTACGAGTTTTCCTACTCATGCGTAAATAATTCCGATTTTTTCTGAAAATGAGTGAAAATTTTGAAGCTAAACCTTCGCTTTTGCTCACAAAAGTTGCCGTCTATGCTCAAACACTCCCAAAAATGACCTTAACTTATGCCGTCAACTTTCAGCTGACACATCTCGGAAGGCAGATGCTAGCCAGAGGATTACGGTAAGAATTATTATGGAAACAGTAGCTTTGTCTGGTTATCCGATGTGGCTAGCATTGATCGCCGAGCACTGCCGTCGTAGTCGCCTGCTTTTCCGCCCATTTTGCCCACTGAATAACCCATGTCGTAATCATCATTGGGATACTG
Source organism: Pristionchus mayeri (assembly GCA_036245805.1). Taxonomy (NCBI): domain Eukaryota; kingdom Metazoa; phylum Nematoda; class Chromadorea; order Rhabditida; family Neodiplogasteridae; genus Pristionchus; species Pristionchus mayeri. Next base: position 11,493,308 of record BTRK01000006.1, read on the forward strand.
TAACAATCCCCAGGTGCACTGTAGTTGTCCACGAATCAGTCCCAGCCCACTTCTCACTGTCTCTAGACACCCTGGCAGGTTCGCGCGTCCAACGGCGGCCATTACAGCCCCGTATTCAACAACTTCATACGGACACTCTCTTCGGTTCCCACACTCTCTCGCTTGGGAAAATATCTCCCCACTGTGCACACTCTCACATCGATCTGATGGCACTAGGTCGGATGATAACTATGACGTCATTTCGCATTTGATATATCATCGTTCTCATCTAACCTAGTGCCGATCTCATCGGTGAGAGAGCACGCAAAATGAAGAAAGTGTGAAGTCTTGTGAACTTATTCCCTCTTTCCTCCGCCGTCTAGAGCGCACCGATTTGCAAGATACTGGCCGATTATTTCCGTGTTCACTGTCGCTTACGACCATACCCCGTTGAGAACACGACATCCCGTCCGATCTGTCAAGTTAAGCAACGGTGGGCCCAGTTAGTACTTGGATCGGAGACGGCTTGGGAATCCTGGGTGTTGTAAGCATTTTGTAATTTCCGAATATTGGCTTTTTCTCCTTTCTAGTCAATTTTTGCACTTTTTTATAGGCTGCTTTCTATTGCTACTCATCGATAACGACACGAAAAACTATCAAAAAAGTACGAGTTTTCCTACTCATGCGTAAATAATTCCGATTTTTTCTGAAAATGAGTGAAAATTTTGAAGCTAAACCTTCGCTTTTGCTCACAAAAGTTGCCGTCTATGCTCAAACACTCCCAAAAATGACCTTAACTTATGCCGTCAACTTTCAGCTGACACATCTCGGAAGGCAGATGCTAGCCAGAGGATTACGGTAAGAATTATTATGGAAACAGTAGCTTTGTCTGGTTATCCGATGTGGCTAGCATTGATCGCCGAGCACTGCCGTCGTAGTCGCCTGCTTTTCCGCCCATTTTGCCCACTGAATAACCCATGTCGTAATCATCATTGGGATACTGTAACAATCCCCAGGTGCACTGTAGTTGTCCACGAATCAGTCCCAGCCCACTTCTCACTGTCTCTAGACACCCTGGCAGGTTCGCGCGTCCAACGGCGGCCATTACAGCCCCGTATTCAACAACTTCATACGGACACTCTCTTCGGTTCCCACACTCTCTCGCTTGGGAAAATATCTCCCCACTGTGCACACTCTCACATCGATCTGATGGCACTAGGTCGGATGATAACTATGACGTCATTTCGCATTTGATATATCATCGTTCTCATCTAACCTAGTGCCGATCTCATCGGTGAGAGAGCACGCAAAATGAAGAAAGTGTGAAGTCTTGTGAACTTATTCCCTCTTTCCTCCGCCGTCTAGAGCGCACCGATTTGCAAGATACTGGCCGATTATTTCCGTGTTCACTGTCGCTTACGACCATACCCCGTTGAGAACACGACATCCCGTCCGATCTGTCAAGTTAAGCAACGGTGGGCCCAGTTAGTACTTGGATCGGAGACGGCTTGGGAATCCTGGGTGTTGTAAGCATTTTGTAATTTCCGAATATTGGCTTTTTCTCCTTTCTAGTCAATTTTTGCACTTTTTTATAGGCTGCTTTCTATTGCTACTCATCGATAACGACACGAAAAACTATCAAAAAAGTACGAGTTTTCCTACTCATGCGTAAATAATTCCGATTTTTTCTGAAAATGAGTGAAAATTTTGAAGCTAAACCTTCGCTTTTGCTCACAAAAGTTGCCGTCTATGCTCAAACACTCCCAAAAATGACCTTAACTTATGCCGTCAACTTTCAGCTGACACCTGTCGGAAGGCAGATGCTAGCCAGAGGATTACGGTAAGAATTATTATGGAAACAGTAGCTTTGTCTGGTTATCCGATGTGGCTAGCATTGATCGCCGAGCACTGCCGTCGTAGTCGCCTGCTTTTCCGCCCATTTTGCCCACTGAATAACCCATGTCGTAATCATCATTGGGATACTGTAACAATCCCCAGGTGCACTGTAGTTGTCCACGAATCAGTCCCAGCCCACTTCTCACTGTCTCTAGACACCCTGGCAGGTTCGCGCGTCCAACGGCGGCCATTACAGCCCCGTATTCAACAACTTCATACGGACACTCTCTTCGGTTCCCACACTCTCTCGCTTGGGAAAATATCTCCCCACTATGCACACTCTCACATCGATCTGATGGCACTAGGTCGGATGATAACTATGACGTCATTTCGCATTTGATATATCATCGTTCTCATCTAACCTAGTGCCGATCTCATCGGTGAGAGAGCACGCAAAATGAAGAAAGTGTGAAGTCTTGTGAACTTATTCCCTCTTTCCTCCGCCGTCTAGAGCGCACCGATTTGCAAGATACTGGCCGATTATTTCCGTGTTCACTGTCGCTTACGACCATACCCCGTTGAGAACACGACATCCCGTCCGATCTGTCAAGTTAAGCAACGGTGGGCCCAGTTAGTACTTGGATCGGAGACGGCTTGGGAATCCTGGGTGTTGTAAGCATTTTGTAATTTCCGAATATTGGCTTTTTCTCCTTTCTAGTCAATTTTTGCACTTTTTTATAGGCTGCTTTCTATTGCTACTCATCGATAACGACACGAAAAACTATCAAAAAAGTACGAGTTTTCCTACTCATGCGTAAATAATTCCGATTTTTTCTGAAAATGAGTGAAAATTTTGAAGCTAAACCTTCGCTTTTGCTCACAAAAGTTGCCGTCTATGCTCAAACACTCCCAAAAATGACCTTAACTTATGCCGTCAACTTTCAGCTGACACCTGTCGGAAGGCAGATGCTAGCCAGAGGATTACGGTAAGAATTATTATGGAAACAGTAGCTTTGTCTGGTTATCCGATGTGGCTAGCATTGATCGCCGAGCACTGCCGTCGTAGTCGCCTGCTTTTCCGCCCATTTTGCCCACTGAATAACCCATGTCGTAATCATCATTGGGATACTGTAACAATCCCCAGGTGCACTGTAGTTGTCCACGAATCAGTCCCAGCCCACTTCTCACTGTCTCTAGACACCCTGGCAGGTTCGCGCGTCCAACGGCGGCCATTACAGCCCCGTATTCAACAACTTCATACGGACACTCTCTTCGGTTCCCACACTCTCTCGCTTGGGAAAATATCTCCCCACTATGCACACTCTCACATCGATCTGATGGCACTAGGTCGGATGATAACTATGACGTCATTTCGCATTTGATATATCATCGTTCTCATCTAACCTAGTGCCGATCTCATCGGTGAGAGAGCACGCAAAATGAAGAAAGTGTGAAGTCTTGTGAACTTATTCCCTCTTTCCTCCGCCGTCTAGAGCGCACCGATTTGCAAGATACTGGCCGATTATTTCCGTGTTCACTGTCGCTTACGACCATACCCCGTTGAGAACACGACATCCCGTCCGATCTGTCAAGTTAAGCAACGGTGGGCCCAGTTAGTACTTGGATCGGAGACGGCTTGGGAATCCTGGGTGTTGTAAGCATTTTGTAATTTCCGAATATTGGCTTTTTCTCCTTTCTAGTCAATTTTTGCACTTTTTTATAGGCTGCTTTCTATTGCTACTCATCGATAACGACACGAAAAACTATCAAAAAAGTACGAGTTTTCCTACTCATGCGTAAATAATTCCGATTTTTTCTGAAAATGAGTGAAAATTTTGAAGCTAAACCTTCGCTTTTGCTCACAAAAGTTGCCGTCTATGCTCAAACACTCCCAAAAATGACCTTAACTTATGCCGTCAACTTTCAGCTGACACCTGTCGGAAGGCAGATGCTAGCCAGAGGATTACGGTAAGAATTATTATGGAAACAGTAGCTTTGTCTGGTTATCCGATGTGGCTAGCATTGATCGCCGAGCACTGCCGTCGTAGTCGCCTGCTTTTCCGCCCATTTTGCCCACTGAATAACCCATGTCGTAATCATCATTGGGATACTGTAACAATCCCCAGGTGCACTGTAGTTGTCCACGAATCAGTCCCAGCCCACTTCTCACTGTCTCTAGACACCCTGGCAGGTTCGCGCGTCCAACGGCGGCCATTACAGCCCCGTATTCAACAACTTCATACGGACACTCTCTTCGGTTCCCACACTCTCTCGCTTGGGAAAATATCTCCCCACTATGCACACTCTCACATCGATCTGATGGCACTAGGTCGGATGATAACTATGACGTCATTTCGCATTTGATATATCATCGTTCTCATCTAACCTAGTGCCGATCTCATCGGTGAGAGAGCACGCAAAATGAAGAAAGTGTGAAGTCTTGTGAACTTATTCCCTCTTTCCTCCGCCGTCTAGAGCGCACCGATTTGCAAGATACTGGCCGATTATTTCCGTGTTCACTGTCGCTTACGACCATACCCCGTTGAGAACACGACATCCCGTCCGATCTGTCAAGTTAAGCAACGGTGGGCCCAGTTAGTACTTGGATCGGAGACGGCTTGGGAATCCTGGGTGTTGTAAGCATTTTGTAATTTCCGAATATTGGCTTTTTCTCCTTTCTAGTCAATTTTTGCACTTTTTTATAGGCTGCTTTCTATTGCTACTCATCGATAACGACACGAAAAACTATCAAAAAAGTACGAGTTTTCCTACTCATGCGTAAATAATTCCGATTTTTTCTGAAAATGAGTGAAAATTTTGAAGCTAAACCTTCGCTTTTGCTCACAAAAGTTGCCGTCTATGCTCAAACACTCCCAAAAATGACCTTAACTTATGCCGTCAACTTTCAGCTGACACCTGTCGGAAGGCAGATGCTAGCCAGAGGATTACGGTAAGAATTATTATGGAAACAGTAGCTTTGTCTGGTTATCCGATGTGGCTAGCATTGATCGCCGAGCACTGCCGTCGTAGTCGCCTGCTTTTCCGCCCATTTTGCCCACTGAATAACCCATGTCGTAATCATCATTGGGATACTGTAACAATCCCCAGGTGCACTGTAGTTGTCCACGAATCAGTCCCAGCCCACTTCTCACTGTCTCTAGACACCCTGGCAGGTTCGCGCGTCCAACGGCGGCCATTACAGCCCCGTATTCAACAACTTCATACGGACACTCTCTTCGGTTCCCACACTCTCTCGCTTGGGAAAATATCTCCCCACTATGCACACTCTCACATCGATCTGATGGCACTAGGTCGGATGATAACTATGACGTCATTTCGCATTTGATATATCATCGTTCTCATCTAACCTAGTGCCGATCTCATCGGTGAGAGAGCACGCAAAATGAAGAAAGTGTGAAGTCTTGTGAACTTATTCCCTCTTTCCTCCGCCGTCTAGAGCGCACCGATTTGCAAGATACTGGCCGATTATTTCCGTGTTCACTGTCGCTTACGACCATACCCCGTTGAGAACACGACATCCCGTCCGATCTGTCAAGTTAAGCAACGGTGGGCCCAGTTAGTACTTGGATCGGAGACGGCTTGGGAATCCTGGGTGTTGTAAGCATTTTGTAATTTCCGAATATTGGCTTTTTCTCCTTTCTAGTCAATTTTTGCACTTTTTTATAGGCTGCTTTCTATTGCTACTCATCGATAACGACACGAAAAACTATCAAAAAAGTACGAGTTTTCCTACTCATGCGTAAATAATTCCGATTTTTTCTGAAAATGAGTGAAAATTTTGAAGCTAAACCTTCGCTTTTGCTCACAAAAGTTGCCGTCTATGCTCAAACACTCCCAAAAATGACCTTAACTTATGCCGTCAACTTTCAGCTGACACATCTCGGAAGGCAGATGCTAGCCAGAGGATTACGGTAAGAATTATTATGGAAACAGTAGCTTTGTCTGGTTATCCGATGTGGCTAGCATTGATCGCCGAGCACTGCCGTCGTAGTCGCCTGCTTTTCCGCCCATTTTGCCCACTGAATAACCCATGTCGTAATCATCATTGGGATACTGTAACAATCCCCAGGTGCACTGTAGTTGTCCACGAATCAGTCCCAGCCCACTTCTCACTGTCTCTAGACACCCTGGCAGGTTCGCGCGTCCAACGGCGGCCATTACAGCCCCGTATTCAACAACTTCATACGGACACTCTCTTCGGTTCCCACACTCTCTCGCTTGGGAAAATATCTCCCCACTGTGCACACTCTCACATCGATCTGATGGCACTAGGTCGGATGATAACTATGACGTCATTTCGCATTTGATATATCATCGTTCTCATCTAACCTAGTGCCGATCTCATCGGTGAGAGAGCACGCAAAATGAAGAAAGTGTGAAGTCTTGTGAACTTATTCCCTCTTTCCTCCGCCGTCTAGAGCGCACCGATTTGCAAGATACTGGCCGATTATTTCCGTGTTCACTGTCGCTTACGACCATACCCCGTTGAGAACACGACATCCCGTCCGATCTGTCAAGTTAAGCAACGGTGGGCCCAGTTAGTACTTGGATCGGAGACGGCTTGGGAATCCTGGGTGTTGTAAGCATTTTGTAATTTCCGAATATTGGCTTTTTCTCCTTTCTAGTCAATTTTTGCACTTTTTTATAGGCTGCTTTCTATTGCTACTCATCGATAACGACACGAAAAACTATCAAAAAAGTACGAGTTTTCCTACTCATGCGTAAATAATTCCGATTTTTTCTGAAAATGAGTGAAAATTTTGAAGCTAAACCTTCGCTTTTGCTCACAAAAGTTGCCGTCTATGCTCAAACACTCCCAAAAATGACCTTAACTTATGCCGTCAACTTTCAGCTGACACATCTCGGAAGGCAGATGCTAGCCAGAGGATTACGGTAAGAATTATTATGGAAACAGTAGCTTTGTCTGGTTATCCGATGTGGCTAGCATTGATCGCCGAGCACTGCCGTCGTAGTCGCCTGCTTTTCCGCCCATTTTGCCCACTGAATAACCCATGTCGTAATCATCATTGGGATACTGTAACAATCCCCAGGTGCACTGTAGTTGTCCACGAATCAGTCCCAGCCCACTTCTCACTGTCTCTAGACACCCTGGCAGGTTCGCGCGTCCAACGGCGGCCATTACAGCCCCGTATTCAACAACTTCATACGGACACTCTCTTCGGTTCCCACACTCTCTCGCTTGGGAAAATATCTCCCCACTGTGCACACTCTCACATCGATCTGATGGCACTAGGTCGGATGATAACTATGACGTCATTTCGCATTTGATATATCATCGTTCTCATCTAACCTAGTGCCGATCTCATCGGTGAGAGAGCACGCAAAATGAAGAAAGTGTGAAGTCTTGTGAACTTATTCCCTCTTTCCTCCGCCGTCTAGAGCGCACCGATTTGCAAGATACTGGCCGATTATTTCCGTGTTCACTGTCGCTTACGACCATACCCCGTTGAGAACACGACATCCCGTCCGATCTGTCAAGTTAAGCAACGGTGGGCCCAGTTAGTACTTGGATCGGAGACGGCTTGGGAATCCTGGGTGTTGTAAGCATTTTGTAATTTCCGAATATTGGCTTTTTCTCCTTTCTAGTCAATTTTTGCACTTTTTTATAGGCTGCTTTCTATTGCTACTCATCGATAACGACACGAAAAACTATCAAAAAAGTACGAGTTTTCCTACTCATGCGTAAATAATTCCGATTTTTTCTGAAAATGAGTGAAAATTTTGAAGCTAAACCTTCGCTTTTGCTCACAAAAGTTGCCGTCTATGCTCAAACACTCCCAAAAATGACCTTAACTTATGCCGTCAACTTTCAGCTGACACCTGTCGGAAGGCAGATGCTAGCCAGAGGATTACGGTAAGAATTATTATGGAAACAGTAGCTTTGTCTGGTTATCCGATGTGGCTAGCATTGATCGCCGAGCACTGCCGTCGTAGTCGCCTGCTTTTCCGCCCATTTTGCCCACTGAATAACCCATGTCGTAATCATCATTGGGATACTGTAACAATCCCCAGGTGCACTGTAGTTGTCCACGAATCAGTCCCAGCCCACTTCTCACTGTCTCTAGACACCCTGGCAGGTTCGCGCGTCCAACGGCGGCCATTACAGCCCCGTATTCAACAACTTCATACGGACACTCTCTTCGGTTCCCACACTCTCTCGCTTGGGAAAATATCTCCCCACTATGCACACTCTCACATCGATCTGATGGCACTAGGTCGGATGATAACTATGACGTCATTTCGCATTTGATATATCATCGTTCTCATCTAACCTAGTGCCGATCTCATCGGTGAGAGAGCACGCAAAATGAAGAAAGTGTGAAGTCTTGTGAACTTATTCCCTCTTTCCTCCGCCGTCTAGAGCGCACCGATTTGCAAGATACTGGCCGATTATTTCCGTGTTCACTGTCGCTTACGACCATACCCCGTTGAGAACACGACATCCCGTCCGATCTGTCAAGTTAAGCAACGGTGGGCCCAGTTAGTACTTGGATCGGAGACGGCTTGGGAATCCTGGGTGTTGTAAGCATTTTGTAATTTCCGAATATTGGCTTTTTCTCCTTTCTAGTCAATTTTTGCACTTTTTTATAGGCTGCTTTCTATTGCTACTCATCGATAACGACACGAAAAACTATCAAAAAAGTACGAGTTTTCCTACTCATGCGTAAATAATTCCGATTTTTTCTGAAAATGAGTGAAAATTTTGAAGCTAAACCTTCGCTTTTGCTCACAAAAGTTGCCGTCTATGCTCAAACACTCCCAAAAATGACCTTAACTTATGCCGTCAACTTTCAGCTGACACCTGTCGGAAGGCAGATGCTAGCCAGAGGATTACGGTAAGAATTATTATGGAAACAGTAGCTTTGTCTGGTTATCCGATGTGGCTAGCATTGATCGCCGAGCACTGCCGTCGTAGTCGCCTGCTTTTCCGCCCATTTTGCCCACTGAATAACCCATGTCGTAATCATCATTGGGATACTGTAACAATCCCCAGGTGCACTGTAGTTGTCCACGAATCAGTCCCAGCCCACTTCTCACTGTCTCTAGACACCCTGGCAGGTTCGCGCGTCCAACGGCGGCCATTACAGCCCCGTATTCAACAACTTCATACGGACACTCTCTTCGGTTCCCACACTCTCTCGCTTGGGAAAATATCTCCCCACTATGCACACTCTCACATCGATCTGATGGCACTAGGTCGGATGATAAATATGACGTCATTTCGCATTTGATATATCATCGTTCTCATCTAACCTAGTGCCGATCTCATCGGTGAGAGAGCACGCAAAATGAAGAAAGTGTGAAGTCTTGTGAACTTATTCCCTCTTTCCTCCGCCGTCTAGAGCGCACCGATTTGCAAGATACTGGCCGATTATTTCCGTGTTCACTGTCGCTTACGACCATACCCCGTTGAGAACACGACATCCCGTCCGATCTGTCAAGTTAAGCAACGGTGGGCCCAGTTAGTACTTGGATCGGAGACGGCTTGGGAATCCTGGGTGTTGTAAGCATTTTGTAATTTCCGAATATTGGCTTTTTCTCCTTTCTAGTCAATTTTTGCACTTTTTTATAGGCTGCTTTCTATTGCTACTCATCGATAACGACACGAAAAACTATCAAAAAAGTACGAGTTTTCCTACTCATGCGTAAATAATTCCGATTTTTTCTGAAAATGAGTGAAAATTTTGAAGCTAAACCTTCGCTTTTGCTCACAAAAGTTGCCGTCTATGCTCAAACACTCCCAAAAATGACCTTAACTTATGCCGTCAACTTTCAGCTGACACATCTCGGAAGGCAGATGCTAGCCAGAGGATTACGGTAAGAATTATTATGGAAACAGTAGCTTTGTCTGGTTATCCGATGTGGCTAGCATTGATCGCCGAGCACTGCCGTCGTAGTCGCCTGCTTTTCCGCCCATTTTGCCCACTGAATAACCCATGTCGTAATCATCATTGGGATACTGTAACAATCCCCAGGTGCACTGTAGTTGTCCACGAATCAGTCCCAGCCCACTTCTCACTGTCTCTAGACACCCTGGCAGGTTCGCGCGTCCAACGGCGGCCATTACAGCCCCGTATTCAACAACTTCATACGGACACTCTCTTCGGTTCCCACACTCTCTCGCTTGGGAAAATATCTCCCCACTATGCACACTCTCACATCGATCTGATGGCACTAGGTCGGATGATAACTATGACGTCATTTCGCATTTGATATATCATCGTTCTCATCTAACCTAGTGCCGATCTCATCGGTGAGAGAGCACGCAAAATGAAGAAAGTGTGAAGTCTTGTGAACTTATTCCCTCTTTCCTCCGCCGTCTAGAGCGCACCGATTTGCAAGATACTGGCCGATTATTTCCGTGTTCACTGTCGCTTACGACCATACCCCGTTGAGAACACGACATCCCGTCCGATCTGTCAAGTTAAGCAACGGTGGGCCCAGTTAGTACTTGGATCGGAGACGGCTTGGGAATCCTGGGTGTTGTAAGCATTTTGTAATTTCCGAATATTGGCTTTTTCTCCTTTCTAGTCAATTTTTGCACTTTTTTATAGGCTGCTTTCTATTGCTACTCATCGATAACGACACGAAAAACTATCAAAAAAGTACGAGTTTTCCTACTCATGCGTAAATAATTCCGATTTTTTCTGAAAATGAGTGAAAATTTTGAAGCTAAACCTTCGCTTTTGCTCACAAAAGTTGCCGTCTATGCTCAAACACTCCCAAAAATGACCTTAACTTATGCCGTCAACTTTCAGCTGACACCTGTCGGAAGGCAGATGCTAGCCAGAGGATTACGGTAAGAATTATTATGGAAACAGTAGCTTTGTCTGGTTATCCGATGTGGCTAGCATTGATCGCCGAGCACTGCCGTCGTAGTCGCCTGCTTTTCCGCCCATTTTGCCCACTGAATAACCCATGTCGTAATCATCATTGGGATACTGTAACAATCCCCAGGTGCACTGTAGTTGTCCACGAATCAGTCCCAGCCCACTTCTCACTGTCTCTAGACACCCTGGCAGGTTCGCGCGTCCAACGGCGGCCATTACAGCCCCGTATTCAACAACTTCATACGGACACTCTCTTCGGTTCCCACACTCTCTCGCTTGGGAAAATATCTCCCCACTATGCACACTCTCACATCGATCTGATGGCACTAGGTCGGATGATAACTATGACGTCATTTCGCATTTGATATATCATCGTTCTCATCTAACCTAGTGCCGATCTCATCGGTGAGAGAGCACGCAAAATGAAGAAAGTGTGAAGTCTTGTGAACTTATTCCCTCTTTCCTCCGCCGTCTAGAGCGCACCGATTTGCAAGATACTGGCCGATTATTTCCGTGTTCACTGTCGCTTACGACCATACCCCGTTGAGAACACGACATCCCGTCCGATCTGTCAAGTTAAGCAACGGTGGGCCCAGTTAGTACTTGGATCGGAGACGGCTTGGGAATCCTGGGTGTTGTAAGCATTTTGTAATTTCCGAATATTGGCTTTTTCTCCTTTCTAGTCAATTTTTGCACTTTTTTATAGGCTGCTTTCTATTGCTACTCATCGATAACGACACGAAAAACTATCAAAAAAGTACGAGTTTTCCTACTCATGCGTAAATAATTCCGATTTTTTCTGAAAATGAGTGAAAATTTTGAAGCTAAACCTTCGCTTTTGCTCACAAAAGTTGCCGTCTATGCTCAAACACTCCCAAAAATGACCTTAACTTATGCCGTCAACTTTCAGCTGACACCTGTCGGAAGGCAGATGCTAGCCAGAGGATTACGGTAAGAATTATTATGGAAACAGTAGCTTTGTCTGGTTATCCGATGTGGCTAGCATTGATCGCCGAGCACTGCCGTCGTAGTCGCCTGCTTTTCCGCCCATTTTGCCCACTGAATAACCCATGTCGTAATCATCATTGGGATACTGTAACAATCCCCAGGTGCACTGTAGTTGTCCACGAATCAGTCCCAGCCCACTTCTCACTGTCTCTAGACACCCTGGCAGGTTCGCGCGTCCAACGGCGGCCATTACAGCCCCGTATTCAACAACTTCATACGGACACTCTCTTCGGTTCCCACACTCTCTCGCTTGGGAAAATATCTCCCCACTATGCACACTCTCACATCGATCTGATGGCACTAGGTCGGATGATAACTATGACGTCATTTCGCATTTGATATATCATCGTTCTCATCTAACCTAGTGCCGATCTCATCGGTGAGAGAGCACGCAAAATGAAGAAAGTGTGAAGTCTTGTGAACTTATTCCCTCTTTCCTCCGCCGTCTAGAGCGCACCGATTTGCAAGATACTGGCCGATTATTTCCGTGTTCACTGTCGCTTACGACCATACCCCGTTGAGAACACGACATCCCGTCCGATCTGTCAAGTTAAGCAACGGTGGGCCCAGTTAGTACTTGGATCGGAGACGGCTTGGGAATCCTGGGTGTTGTAAGCATTTTGTAATTTCCGAATATTGGCTTTTTCTCCTTTCTAATCAATTTTTGCACTTTTTTATAGGCTGCTTTCTATTGCTACTCATCGATAACGACACGAAAAACTATCAAAAAAGTACGAGTTTTCCTACTCATGCGTAAATAATTCCGATTTTTTCTGAAAATGAGTGAAAATTTTGAAGCTAAACCTTCGCTTTTGCTCACAAAAGTTGCCGTCTATGCTCAAACACTCCCAAAAATGACCTTAACTTATGCCGTCAACTTTCAGCTGACACCTGTCGGAAGGCAGATGCTAGCCAGAGGATTACGGTAAGAATTATTATGGAAACAGTAGCTTTGTCTGGTTATCCGATGTGGCTAGCATTGATCGCCGAGCACTGCCGTCGTAGTCGCCTGCTTTTCCGCCCATTTTGCCCACTGAATAACCCATGTCGTAATCATCATTGGGATACTGTAACAATCCCCAGGTGCACTGTAGTTGTCCACGAATCAGTCCCAGCCCACTTCTCACTGTCTCTAGACACCCTGGCAGGTTCGCGCGTCCAACGGCGGCCATTACAGCCCCGTATTCAACAACTTCATACGGACACTCTCTTCGGTTCCCACACTCTCTCGCTTGGGAAAATATCTCCCCACTATGCACACTCTCACATCGATCTGATGGCACTAGGTCGGATGATAACTATGACGTCATTTCGCATTTGATATATCATCGTTCTCATCTAACCTAGTGCCGATCTCATCGGTGAGAGAGCACGCAAAATGAAGAAAGTGTGAAGTCTTGTGAACTTATTCCCTCTTTCCTCCGCCGTCTAGAGCGCACCGATTTGCAAGATACTGGCCGATTATTTCCGTGTTCACTGTCGCTTACGACCATACCCCGTTGAGAACACGACATCCCGTCCGATCTGTCAAGTTAAGCAACGGTGGGCCCAGTTAGTACTTGGATCGGAGACGGCTTGGGAATCCTGGGTGTTGTAAGCATTTTGTAATTTCCGAATATTGGCTTTTTCTCCTTTCTAGTCAATTTTTGCACTTTTTTATAGGCTGCTTTCTATTGCTACTCATCGATAACGACACGAAAAACTATCAAAAAAGTACGAGTTTTCCTACTCATGCGTAAATAATTCCGATTTTTTCTGAAAATGAGTGAAAATTTTGAAGCTAAACCTTCGCTTTTGCTCACAAAAGTTGCCGTCTATGCTCAAACACTCCCAAAAATGACCTTAACTTATGCCGTCAACTTTCAGCTGACACATCTCGGAAGGCAGATGCTAGCCAGAGGATTACGGTAAGAATTATTATGGAAACAGTAGCTTTGTCTGGTTATCCGATGTGGCTAGCATTGATCGCCGAGCACTGCCGTCGTAGTCGCCTGCTTTTCCGCCCATTTTGCCCACTGAATAACCCATGTCGTAATCATCATTGGGATACTGTAACAATCCCCAGGTGCACTGTAGTTGTCCACGAATCAGTCCCAGCCCACTTCTCACTGTCTCTAGACACCCTGGCAGGTTCGCGCGTCCAACGGCGGCCATTACAGCCCCGTATTCAACAACTTCATACGGACACTCTCTTCGGTTCCCACACTCTCTCGCTTGGGAAAATATCTCCCCACTATGCACACTCTCACATCGATCTGATGGCACTAGGTCGGATGATAACTATGACGTCATTTCGCATTTGATATATCATCGTTCTCATCTAACCTAGTGCCGATCTCATCGGTGAGAGAGCACGCAAAATGAAGAAAGTGTGAAGTCTTGTGAACTTATTCCCTCTTTCCTCCGCCGTCTAGAGCGCACCGATTTGCAAGATACTGGCCGATTATTTCCGTGTTCACTGTCGCTTACGACCATACCCCGTTGAGAACACGACATCCCGTCCGATCTGTCAAGTTAAGCAACGGTGGGCCCAGTTAGTACTTGGATCGGAGACGGCTTGGGAATCCTGGGTGTTGTAAGCATTTTGTAATTTCCGAATATTGGCTTTTTCTCCTTTCTAGTCAATTTTTGCACTTTTTTATAGGCTGCTTTCTATTGCTACTCATCGATAACGACACGAAAAACTATCAAAAAAGTACGAGTTTTCCTACTCATGCGTAAATAATTCCGATTTTTTCTGAAAATGAGTGAAAATTTTGAAGCTAAACCTTCGCTTTTGCTCACAAAAGTTGCCGTCTATGCTCAAACACTCCCAAAAATGACCTTAACTTATGCCGTCAACTTTCAGCTGACACATCTCGGAAGGCAGATGCTAGCCAGAGGATTACGGTAAGAATTATTATGGAAACAGTAGCTTTGTCTGGTTATCCGATGTGGCTAGCATTGATCGCCGAGCACTGCCGTCGTAGTCGCCTGCTTTTCCGCCCATTTTGCCCACTGAATAACCCATGTCGTAATCATCATTGGGATACTGTAACAATCCCCAGGTGCACTGTAGTTGTCCACGAATCAGTCCCAGCCCACTTCTCACTGTCTCTAGACACCCTGGCAGGTTCGCGCGTCCAACGGCGGCCATTACAGCCCCGTATTCAACAACTTCATACGGACACTCTCTTCGGTTCCCACACTCTCTCGCTTGGGAAAATATCTCCCCACTATGCACACTCTCACATCGATCTGATGGCACTAGGTCGGATGATAACTATGACGTCATTTCGCATTTGATATATCATCGTTCTCATCTAACCTAGTGCCGATCTCATCGGTGAGAGAGCACGCAAAATGAAGAAAGTGTGAAGTCTTGTGAACTTATTCCCTCTTTCCTCCGCCGTCTAGAGCGCACCGATTTGCAAGATACTGGCCGATTATTTCCGTGTTCACTGTCGCTTACGACCATACCCCGTTGAGAACACGACATCCCGTCCGATCTGTCAAGTTAAGCAACGGTGGGCCCAGTTAGTACTTGGATCGGAGACGGCTTGGGAATCCTGGGTGTTGTAAGCATTTTGTAATTTCCGAATATTGGCTTTTTCTCCTTTCTAGTCAATTTTTGCACTTTTTTATAGGCTGCTTTCTATTGCTACTCATCGATAACGACACGAAAAACTATCAAAAAAGTACGAGTTTTCCTACTCATGCGTAAATAATTCCGATTTTTTCTGAAAATGAGTGAAAATTTTGAAGCTAAACCTTCGCTTTTGCTCACAAAAGTTGCCGTCTATGCTCAAACACTCCCAAAAATGACCTTAACTTATGCCGTCAACTTTCAGCTGACACATCTCGGAAGGCAGATGCTAGCCAGAGGATTACGGTAAGAATTATTATGGAAACAGTAGCTTTGTCTGGTTATCCGATGTGGCTAGCATTGATCGCCGAGCACTGCCGTCGTAGTCGCCTGCTTTTCCGCCCATTTTGCCCACTGAATAACCCATGTCGTAATCATCATTGGGATACTGTAACAATCCCCAGGTGCACTGTAGTTGTCCACGAATCAGTCCCAGCCCACTTCTCACTGTCTCTAGACACCCTGGCAGGTTCGCGCGTCCAACGGCGGCCATTACAGCCCCGTATTCAACAACTTCATACGGACACTCTCTTCGGTTCCCACACTCTCTCGCTTGGGAAAATATCTCCCCACTATGCACACTCTCACATCGATCTGATGGCACTAGGTCGGATGATAACTATGACGTCATTTCGCATTTGATATATCATCGTTCTCATCTAACCTAGTGCCGATCTCATCGGTGAGAGAGCACGCAAAATGAAGAAAGTGTGAAGTCTTGTGAACTTATTCCCTCTTTCCTCCGCCGTCTAGAGCGCACCGATTTGCAAGATACTGGCCGATTATTTCCGTGTTCACTGTCGCTTACGACCATACCCCGTTGAGAACACGACATCCCGTCCGATCTGTCAAGTTAAGCAACGGTGGGCCCAGTTAGTACTTGGATCGGAGACGGCTTGGGAATCCTGGGTGTTGTAAGCATTTTGTAATTTCCGAATATTGGCTTTTTCTCCTTTCTAGTCAATTTTTGCACTTTTTTATAGGCTGCTTTCTATTGCTACTCATCGATAACGACACGAAAAACTATCAAAAAAGTACGAGTTTTCCTACTCATGCGTAAATAATTCCGATTTTTTCTGAAAATGAGTGAAAATTTTGAAGCTAAACCTTCGCTTTTGCTCACAAAAGTTGCCGTCTATGCTCAAACACTCCCAAAAATGACCTTAACTTATGCCGTCAACTTTCAGCTGACACATCTCGGAAGGCAGATGCTAGCCAGAGGATTACGGTAAGAATTATTATGGAAACAGTAGCTTTGTCTGGTTATCCGATGTGGCTAGCATTGATCGCCGAGCACTGCCGTCGTAGTCGCCTGCTTTTCCGCCCATTTTGCCCACTGAATAACCCATGTCGTAATCATCATTGGGATACTGTAACAATCCCCAGGTGCACTGTAGTTGTCCACGAATCAGTCCCAGCCCACTTCTCACTGTCTCTAGACACCCTGGCAGGTTCGCGCGTCCAACGGCGGCCATTACAGCCCCGTATTCAACAACTTCATACGGACACTCTCTTCGGTTCCCACACTCTCTCGCTTGGGAAAATATCTCCCCACTATGCACACTCTCACATCGATCTGATGGCACTAGGTCGGATGATAACTATGACGTCATTTCGCATTTGATATATCATCGTTCTCATCTAACCTAGTGCCGATCTCATCGGTGAGAGAGCACGCAAAATGAAGAAAGTGTGAAGTCTTGTGAACTTATTCCCTCTTTCCTCCGCCGTCTAGAGCGCACCGATTTGCAAGATACTGGCCGATTATTTCCGTGTTCACTGTCGCTTACGACCATACCCCGTTGAGAACACGACATCCCGTCCGATCTGTCAAGTTAAGCAACGGTGGGCCCAGTTAGTACTTGGATCGGAGACGGCTTGGGAATCCTGGGTGTTGTAAGCATTTTGTAATTTCCGAATATTGGCTTTTTCTCCTTTCTAGTCAATTTTTGCACTTTTTTATAGGCTGCTTTCTATTGCTACTCATCGATAACGACACGAAAAACTATCAAAAAAGTACGAGTTTTCCTACTCATGCGTAAATAATTCCGATTTTTTCTGAAAATGAGTGAAAATTTTGAAGCTAAACCTTCGCTTTTGCTCACAAAAGTTGCCGTCTATGCTCAAACACTCCCAAAAATGACCTTAACTTATGCCGTCAACTTTCAGCTGACACATCTCGGAAGGCAGATGCTAGCCAGAGGATTACGGTAAGAATTATTATGGAAACAGTAGCTTTGTCTGGTTATCCGATGTGGCTAGCATTGATCGCCGAGCACTGCCGTCGTAGTCGCCTGCTTTTCCGCCCATTTTGCCCACTGAATAACCCATGTCGTAATCATCATTGGGATACTGTAACAATCCCCAGGTGCACTGTAGTTGTCCACGAATCAGTCCCAGCCCACTTCTCACTGTCTCTAGACACCCTGGCAGGTTCGCGCGTCCAACGGCGGCCATTACAGCCCCGTATTCAACAACTTCATACGGACACTCTCTTCGGTTCCCACACTCTCTCGCTTGGGAAAATATCTCCCCACTATGCACACTCTCACATCGATCTGATGGCACTAGGTCGGATGATAACTATGACGTCATTTCGCATTTGATATATCATCGTTCTCATCTAACCTAGTGCCGATCTCATCGGTGAGAGAGCACGCAAAATGAAGAAAGTGTGAAGTCTTGTGAACTTATTCCCTCTTTCCTCCGCCGTCTAGAGCGCACCGATTTGCAAGATACTGGCCGATTATTTCCGTGTTCACTGTCGCTTACGACCATACCCCGTTGAGAACACGACATCCCGTCCGATCTGTCAAGTTAAGCAACGGTGGGCCCAGTTAGTACTTGGATCGGAGACGGCTTGGGAATCCTGGGTGTTGTAAGCATTTTGTAATTTCCGAATATTGGCTTTTTCTCCTTTCTAGTCAATTTTTGCACTTTTTTATAGGCTGCTTTCTATTGCTACTCATCGATAACGACACGAAAAACTATCAAAAAAGTACGAGTTTTCCTACTCATGCGTAAATAATTCCGATTTTTTCTGAAAATGAGTGAAAATTTTGAAGCTAAACCTTCGCTTTTGCTCACAAAAGTTGCCGTCTATGCTCAAACACTCCCAAAAATGACCTTAACTTATGCCGTCAACTTTCAGCTGACACATCTCGGAAGGCAGATGCTAGCCAGAGGATTACGGTAAGAATTATTATGGAAACAGTAGCTTTGTCTGGTTATCCGATGTGGCTAGCATTGATCGCCGAGCACTGCCGTCGTAGTCGCCTGCTTTTCCGCCCATTTTGCCCACTGAATAACCCATGTCGTAATCATCATTGGGATACTGTAACAATCCCCAGGTGCACTGTAGTTGTCCACGAATCAGTCCCAGCCCACTTCTCACTGTCTCTAGACACCCTGGCAGGTTCGCGCGTCCAACGGCGGCCATTACAGCCCCGTATTCAACAACTTCATACGGACACTCTCTTCGGTTCCCACACTCTCTCGCTTGGGAAAATATCTCCCCACTATGCACACTCTCACATCGATCTGATGGCACTAGGTCGGATGATAACTATGACGTCATTTCGCATTTGATATATCATCGTTCTCATCTAACCTAGTGCCGATCTCATCGGTGAGAGAGCACGCAAAATGAAGAAAGTGTGAAGTCTTGTGAACTTATTCCCTCTTTCCTCCGCCGTCTAGAGCGCACCGATTTGCAAGATACTGGCCGATTATTTCCGTGTTCACTGTCGCTTACGACCATACCCCGTTGAGAACACGACATCCCGTCCGATCTGTCAAGTTAAGCAACGGTGGGCCCAGTTAGTACTTGGATCGGAGACGGCTTGGGAATCCTGGGTGTTGTAAGCATTTTGTAATTTCCGAATATTGGCTTTTTCTCCTTTCTAGTCAATTTTTGCACTTTTTTATAGGCTGCTTTCTATTGCTACTCATCGATAACGACACGAAAAACTATCAAAAAAGTACGAGTTTTCCTACTCATGCGTAAATAATTCCGATTTTTTCTGAAAATGAGTGAAAATTTTGAAGCTAAACCTTCGCTTTTGCTCACAAAAGTTGCCGTCTATGCTCAAACACTCCCAAAAATGACCTTAACTTATGCCGTCAACTTTCAGCTGACACATCTCGGAAGGCAGATGCTAGCCAGAGGATTACGGTAAGAATTATTATGGAAACAGTAGCTTTGTCTGGTTATCCGATGTGGCTAGCATTGATCGCCGAGCACTGCCGTCGTAGTCGCCTGCTTTTCCGCCCATTTTGCCCACTGAATAACCCATGTCGTAATCATCATTGGGATACTGTAACAATCCCCAGGTGCACTGTAGTTGTCCACGAATCAGTCCCAGCCCACTTCTCACTGTCTCTAGACACCCTGGCAGGTTCGCGCGTCCAACGGCGGCCATTACAGCCCCGTATTCAACAACTTCATACGGACACTCTCTTCGGTTCCCACACTCTCTCGCTTGGGAAAATATCTCCCCACTATGCACACTCTCACATCGATCTGATGGCACTAGGTCGGATGATAACTATGACGTCATTTCGCATTTGATATATCATCGTTCTCATCTAACCTAGTGCCGATCTCATCGGTGAGAGAGCACGCAAAATGAAGAAAGTGTGAAGTCTTGTGAACTTATTCCCTCTTTCCTCCGCCGTCTAGAGCGCACCGATTTGCAAGATACTGGCCGATTATTTCCGTGTTCACTGTCGCTTACGACCATACCCCGTTGAGAACACGACATCCCGTCCGATCTGTCAAGTTAAGCAACGGTGGGCCCAGTTAGTACTTGGATCGGAGACGGCTTGGGAATCCTGGGTGTTGTAAGCATTTTGTAATTTCCGAATATTGGCTTTTTCTCCTTTCTAGTCAATTTTTGCACTTTTTTATAGGCTGCTTTCTATTGCTACTCATCGATAACGACACGAAAAACTATCAAAAAAGTACGAGTTTTCCTATTCATGCGTAAATAATTCCGATTTTTTCTGAAAATGAGTGAAAATTTTGAAGCTAAACCTTCGCTTTTGCTCACAAAAGTTGCCGTCTATGCTCAAACACTCCCAAAAATGACCTTAACTTATGCCGTCAACTTTCAGCTGACACCTGTCGGAAGGCAGATGCTAGCCAGAGGATTACGGTAAGAATTATTATGGAAACAGTAGCTTTGTCTGGTTATCCGATGTGGCTAGCATTGATCGCCGAGCACTGCCGTCGTAGTCGCCTGCTTTTCCGCCCATTTTGCCCACTGAATAACCCATGTCGTAATCATCATTGGGATACTGTAACAATCCCCAGGTGCACTGTAGTTGTCCACGAATCAGTCCCAGCCCACTTCTCACTGTCTCTAGACACCCTGGCAGGTTCGCGCGTCCAACGGCGGCCATTACAGCCCCGTATTCAACAACTTCATACGGACACTCTCTTCGGTTCCCACACTCTCTCGCTTGGGAAAATATCTCCCCACTATGCACACTCTCACATCGATCTGATGGCACTAGGTCGGATGATAACTATGACGTCATTTCGCATTTGATATATCATCGTTCTCATCTAACCTAGTGCCGATCTCATCGGTGAGAGAGCACGCAAAATGAAGAAAGTGTGAAGTCTTGTGAACTTATTCCCTCTTTCCTCCGCCGTCTAGAGCGCACCGATTTGCAAGATACTGGCCGATTATTTCCGTGTTCACTGTCGCTTACGACCATACCCCGTTGAGAACACGACATCCCGTCCGATCTGTCAAGTTAAGCAACGGTGGGCCCAGTTAGTACTTGGATCGGAGACGGCTTGGGAATCCTGGGTGTTGTAAGCATTTTGTAATTTCCGAATATTGGCTTTTTCTCCTTTCTAGTCAATTTTTGCACTTTTTTATAGGCTGCTTTCTATTGCTACTCATCGATAACGACACGAAAAACTATCAAAAAAGTACGAGTTTTCCTACTCATGCGTAAATAATTCCGATTTTTTCTGAAAATGAGTGAAAATTTTGAAGCTAAACCTTCGCTTTTGCTCACAAAAGTTGCCGTCTATGCTCAAACACTCCCAAAAATGACCTTAACTTATGCCGTCAACTTTCAGCTGACACATCTCGGAAGGCAGATGCTAGCCAGAGGATTACGGTAAGAATTATTATGGAAACAGTAGCTTTGTCTGGTTATCCGATGTGGCTAGCATTGATCGCCGAGCACTGCCGTCGTAGTCGCCTGCTTTTCCGCCCATTTTGCCCACTGAATAACCCATGTCGTAATCATCATTGGGATACTGTAACAATCCCCAGGTGCACTGTAGTTGTCCACGAATCAGTCCCAGCCCACTTCTCACTGTCTCTAGACACCCTGGCAGGTTCGCGCGTCCAACGGCGGCCATTACAGCCCCGTATTCAACAACTTCATACGGACACTCTCTTCGGTTCCCACACTCTCTCGCTTGGGAAAATATCTCCCCACTATGCACACTCTCACATCGATCTGATGGCACTAGGTCGGATGATAACTATGACGTCATTTCGCATTTGATATATCATCGTTCTCATCTAACCTAGTGCCGATCTCATCGGTGAGAGAGCACGCAAAATGAAGAAAGTGTGAAGTCTTGTGAACTTATTCCCTCTTTCCTCCGCCGTCTAGAGCGCACCGATTTGCAAGATACTGGCCGATTATTTCCGTGTTCACTGTCGCTTACGACCATACCCCGTTGAGAACACGACATCCCGTCCGATCTGTCAAGTTAAGCAACGGTGGGCCCAGTTAGTACTTGGATCGGAGACGGCTTGGGAATCCTGGGTGTTGTAAGCATTTTGTAATTTCCGAATATTGGCTTTTTCTCCTTTCTAGTCAATTTTTGCACTTTTTTATAGGCTGCTTTCTATTGCTACTCATCGATAACGACACGAAAAACTATCAAAAAAGTACGAGTTTTCCTACTCATGCGTAAATAATTCCGATTTTTTCTGAAAATGAGTGAAAATTTTGAAGCTAAACCTTCGCTTTTGCTCACAAAAGTTGCCGTCTATGCTCAAACACTCCCAAAAATGACCTTAACTTATGCCGTCAACTTTCAGCTGACACATCTCGGAAGGCAGATGCTAGCCAGAGGATTACGGTAAGAATTATTATGGAAACAGTAGCTTTGTCTGGTTATCCGATGTGGCTAGCATTGATCGCCGAGCACTGCCGTCGTAGTCGCCTGCTTTTCCGCCCATTTTGCCCACTGAATAACCCATGTCGTAATCATCATTGGGATACTGTAACAATCCCCAGGTGCACTGTAGTTGTCCACGAATCAGTCCCAGCCCACTTCTCACTGTCTCTAGACACCCTGGCAGGTTCGCGCGTCCAACGGCGGCCATTACAGCCCCGTATTCAACAACTTCATACGGACACTCTCTTCGGTTCCCACACTCTCTCGCTTGGGAAAATATCTCCCCACTATGCACACTCTCACATCGATCTGATGGCACTAGGTCGGATGATAACTATGACGTCATTTCGCATTTGATATATCATCGTTCTCATCTAACCTAGTGCCGATCTCATCGGTGAGAGAGCACGCAAAATGAAGAAAGTGTGAAGTCTTGTGAACTTATTCCCTCTTTCCTCCGCCGTCTAGAGCGCACCGATTTGCAAGATACTGGCCGATTATTTCCGTGTTCACTGTCGCTTACGACCATACCCCGTTGAGAACACGACATCCCGTCCGATCTGTCAAGTTAAGCAACGGTGGGCCCAGTTAGTACTTGGATCGGAGACGGCTTGGGAATCCTGGGTGTTGTAAGCATTTTGTAATTTCCGAATATTGGCTTTTTCTCCTTTCTAGTCAATTTTTGCACTTTTTTATAGGCTGCTTTCTATTGCTACTCATCGATAACGACACGAAAAACTATCAAAAAAGTACGAGTTTTCCTACTCATGCGTAAATAATTCCGATTTTTTCTGAAAATGAGTGAAAATTTTGAAGCTAAACCTTCGCTTTTGCTCACAAAAGTTGCCGTCTATGCTCAAACACTCCCAAAAATGACCTTAACTTATGCCGTCAACTTTCAGCTGACACCTGTCGGAAGGCAGATGCTAGCCAGAGGATTACGGTAAGAATTATTATGGAAACAGTAGCTTTGTCTGGTTATCCGATGTGGCTAGCATTGATCGCCGAGCACTGCCGTCGTAGTCGCCTGCTTTTCCGCCCATTTTGCCCACTGAATAACCCATGTCGTAATCATCATTGGGATACTGTAACAATCCCCAGGTGCACTGTAGTTGTCCACGAATCAGTCCCAGCCCACTTCTCACTGTCTCTAGACACCCTGGCAGGTTCGCGCGTCCAACGGCGGCCATTACAGCCCCGTATTCAACAACTTCATACGGACACTCTCTTCGGTTCCCACACTCTCTCGCTTGGGAAAATATCTCCCCACTATGCACACTCTCACATCGATCTGATGGCACTAGGTCGGATGATAACTATGACGTCATTTCGCATTTGATATATCATCGTTCTCATCTAACCTAGTGCCGATCTCATCGGTGAGAGAGCACGCAAAATGAAGAAAGTGTGAAGTCTTGTGAACTTATTCCCTCTTTCCTCCGCCGTCTAGAGCGCACCGATTTGCAAGATACTGGCCGATTATTTCCGTGTTCACTGTCGCTTACGACCATACCCCGTTGAGAACACGACATCCCGTCCGATCTGTCAAGTTAAGCAACGGTGGGCCCAGTTAGTACTTGGATCGGAGACGGCTTGGGAATCCTGGGTGTTGTAAGCATTTTGTAATTTCCGAATATTGGCTTTTTCTCCTTTCTAGTCAATTTTTGCACTTTTTTATAGGCTGCTTTCTATTGCTACTCATCGATAACGACACGAAAAACTATCAAAAAAGTACGAGTTTTCCTACTCATGCGTAAATAATTCCGATTTTTTCTGAAAATGAGTGAAAATTTTGAAGCTAAACCTTCGCTTTTGCTCACAAAAGTTGCCGTCTATGCTCAAACACTCCCAAAAATGACCTTAACTTATGCCGTCAACTTTCAGCTGACACATCTCGGAAGGCAGATGCTAGCCAGAGGATTACGGTAAGAATTATTATGGAAACAGTAGCTTTGTCTGGTTATCCGATGTGGCTAGCATTGATCGCCGAGCACTGCCGTCGTAGTCGCCTGCTTTTCCGCCCATTTTGCCCACTGAATAACCCATGTCGTAATCATCATTGGGATACTGTAACAATCCCCAGGTGCACTGTAGTTGTCCACGAATCAGTCCCAGCCCACTTCTCACTGTCTCTAGACACCCTGGCAGGTTCGCGCGTCCAACGGCGGCCATTACAGCCCCGTATTCAACAACTTCATACGGACACTCTCTTCGGTTCCCACACTCTCTCGCTTGGGAAAATATCTCCCCACTATGCACACTCTCACATCGATCTGATGGCACTAGGTCGGATGATAAATATGACGTCATTTCGCATTTGATATATCATCGTTCTCATCTAACCTAGTGCCGATCTCATCGGTGAGAGAGCACGCAAAATGAAGAAAGTGTGAAGTCTTGTGAACTTATTCCCTCTTTCCTCCGCCGTCTAGAGCGCACCGATTTGCAAGATACTGGCCGATTATTTCCGTGTTCACTGTCGCTTACGACCATACCCCGTTGAGAACACGACATCCCGTCCGATCTGTCAAGTTAAGCAACGGTGGGCCCAGTTAGTACTTGGATCGGAGACGGCTTGGGAATCCTGGGTGTTGTAAGCATTTTGTAATTTCCGAATATTGGCTTTTTCTCCTTTCTAGTCAATTTTTGCACTTTTTTATAGGCTGCTTTCTATTGCTACTCATCGATAACGACACGAAAAACTATCAAAAAAGTACGAGTTTTCCTACTCATGCGTAAATAATTCCGATTTTTTCTGAAAATGAGTGAAAATTTTGAAGCTAAACCTTCGCTTTTGCTCACAAAAGTTGCCGTCTATGCTCAAACACTCCCAAAAATGACCTTAACTTATGCCGTCAACTTTCAGCTGACACCTGTCGGAAGGCAGATGCTAGCCAGAGGATTACGGTAAGAATTATTATGGAAACAGTAGCTTTGTCTGGTTATCCGATGTGGCTAGCATTGATCGCCGAGCACTGCCGTCGTAGTCGCCTGCTTTTCCGCCCATTTTGCCCACTGAATAACCCATGTCGTAATCATCATTGGGATACTGTAACAATCCCCAGGTGCACTGTAGTTGTCCACGAATCAGTCCCAGCCCACTTCTCACTGTCTCTAGACACCCTGGCAGGTTCGCGCGTCCAACGGCGGCCATTACAGCCCCGTATTCAACAACTTCATACGGACACTCTCTTCGGTTCCCACACTCTCTCGCCTTTAGAACAGAGAGTGACCTACCATCACCCCGCAATCGAAATTTCGCACAAACACCACTGGCATGCACTCTTACCACCTCCTCGCGCCTCGAAACATCGAAATCGCGGCTGAAATCGACCGAAATCGAGCTTTCCTGAAAATGCACCTTACCCTTCTTACTTTGGATTACTGAAGAATACGGTACTTTTTGCCCTTCGGGCTTGCAAAAATTGCATACGGCACCCGTATTTCAGGGGCCGTAGCGGGCAATTGGGAAAAGTTTTCAACCAGCAATAAACGCACCTCGGCTAAGCCTCATTGGTCACGTTACCGCCACTGCGCAAAGCTGATGAGAGTCGGAAAGGGAGATCTTACCTAGGGCGAGTGCTCTCTGCACGCGCCGGGACAGAAAAGGTCCCTTATCCGCCGATTCTAGAGAGCGCGTACTCTTTATCCAGCGAACGAAATGCATGGATTCGCCCCCGGATCCATCAGAGTGTCTCGAATCGAACAACTCACGGAGAAGGGGAACAGCGGCGAACGGAATATCCCAGAATAAGAGATCGGAGGAACCCCCATGATCTATCGCTCACCCTTGCATCCAACCAACTCCACCACAGCGAGTGGGAAGAGTGCATGGTAGGGATGGCTTCTTGGGAAAATATCTCCCCACTATGCACACTCTCACATCGATCTGATGGCACTAGGTCGGATGATAACTATGACGTCATTTCGCATTTGATATATCATCGTTCTCATCTAACCTAGTGCCGATCTCATCGGTGAGAGAGCACGCAAAATGAAGAAAGTGTGAAGTCTTGTGAACTTATTCCCTCTTTCCTCCGCCGTCTAGAGCGCACCGATTTGCAAGATACTGGCCGATTATTTCCGTGTTCACTGTCGCTTACGACCATACCCCGTTGAGAACACGACATCCCGTCCGATCTGTCAAGTTAAGCAACGGTGGGCCCAGTTAGTACTTGGATCGGAGACGGCTTGGGAATCCTGGGTGTTGTAAGCATTTTGCAGCCCGAAGGGGCGAAAAATACCCTAATCTCTATTTTACTGACATCTGTTAATTTTTCTGCAGGGCTTCCCAATTGTTCGATGGACGTATTTATCCAAGCGGTATGATGCAGACATCAACATCGACATTGAGTAACCGAAGACCAATCAATGTAATAATTTCAATGGTACGTAAAAAAGGTTTACATGCTATGGTTGATCAATTATTCCCCATAACCAAGCTCTGAATAGATTGCTCAATCGCGCCTCCTCTGTGGTGAGTGCAAAAATCAATAATTTTACCTCTTTCACCGTTTGACACTCTGCCAGCGTGTTTGCCAGTCGAGAAAGATTTAGGAATGAAGAGGTTGAGACGTACATATTTCTCTTCTCTTGCTCTTCCATCTGTCTTGATGCTCTCAGGCGTTTTACGAATGATATTTATCCCAGCAATTGAAAATATCCCTAAAGCAGAAAATCGATTACAGGAGTACGATAATATCGAACAATTAATCTATTGATTTCTGAAATCTGTCTTACCCAGTTGCAGTTCTCTTCGACTTGCTGTCGATGCTGATGTTTTTTTTCGATACATGCTTCGAACCAGATGTGCTTCAGGAGACAGTAACCTATGGCAATATTGGCTTGTAAGTGAGTTCTCAATAAATTTCACCATGTACAGTCGCCATGTGAGGCATCTATCGAAATAACTATAACATAATTAATTCAAGAGTTAAAAATAATGTCCATCTGCCACAGTTGAAACGGTCAGAGAAAGATCAGAGATCACCCAGTGCTCTCTCGAGTTTGTACGCTCTCTCGCTTCTCCCTGCAGTCTATTTCTCATGATTGACGGTTTGCATCGGCAATAAACGTGCCTCCTCAAGACTGGCTGCATTACTTCGTGTTCTTTAGGTCAAGGAAAGATCAAAGATCACACCCCATTCTCTATCGATTCTTCGCACTCTCTCTTTCCTCCTGGAAGTCAAGGGCTTGCAGAGCGACCGGAATTAATGGACGTTATTTATCCAAGCGATTGAGCGTATGATACAGACAGGCGGATACGGTAGTTAGTTAATCGATTAGAGGAATGCTGTAGTCGATTATCGATCGTTTGATCTACAAATTCGTGACATCGGGATCGGCCCAGACTCTTCGATCTTCATATTGTACTTGCTGCCTGCATTCGTGTCCTCGGAAGAGACCAGCCTGAAGTTGATATTTGATTTTTTTCCCAGAAGTGGTTTGGTTTAGAGCCGTTTTTGCTTGCAAGGCTACACGCCAACTGTTCCAGGAAAAATTCGAGTTTGCAAAAATAGGACACGCGAGTTTGAGTTTCACTAATTCCTTACAAGAATATTAAAAAGTAGAAGATCAGTCGCTGAAGCTTTTTTTGTGTATAAACTATTTATGAGAGACATCACGAGAGAATCACCTTCTCTGCGGCGGAAAACACAAAATCATCCCGTATAGATTTAAATAAGGTGTAAGGTATATCAAATGATGCTCTTTCAAACTGCGTTGTCAGAATTTTGATAACTACCGTCATCTTCGAGATTCAGAGGGCCAAACATGGGACATTCACTTTTTAGGGGTCAAATCGAGCCCACTTAAACAACCATAAGTTCGTTTAAAATTAAAGGAGGAGGAAATGCAAACGCGCGCCCGGTTGGAATATGTTTCACCTAGGAACGCACTCTCTTCAAGTCGCGTGCTATCTCGTCCCCTTCCCTGAGCTTTCCCTGATCTAGCTCCCAGCCAACTAGCTATAACTCGGTTCGGAATGGAGATATCAATGTGAAAATTTCGGAGCTTCATATCGTTGGGGGGGATCTAGGTCGAGCATATGATAGCTTCAAAAATTGAATTTTGAGTTTGCTCCTCCTTTAAGATAGAAACTCGTTCTTTGCTCCGAAAGAAAGCTGAGAACATTCTCTGCAACTTTTATGTTGTAAATTTCATTCCCTGTGTACGTGCTAGTGCGGGGTGGTCGGGTGGACAAAAAATGACCGAAATCTGGAAATCGGAAAAAGTACCCGGCATTGTTAAGCGCGATTGATGGACACTATGAGTGACTAACTTGACGCCAAAAATTAGTCAGATTAAACAATGCGAACAGAAACGGCGTAACTTTTCGTCAGGCGGCGTCTAAATGAGTATCAGACCCTAACACTCCCTTAGCTCCAACTGATAGCTATTAGCCTCAAATTGGTCCAAAATCATCCAAAACAACATTTAGAATTGTTTCCGACCTCAATACAGTACTCCCATTGGGTAAAAATTACGACCTGACCTGAAAAATGGAATTCGATTTTCATACCCTTACCCAGCGCGCCAAACGGGGGAAAAAGGCGGCGCGGAAACCATATGAAACATATCTCAAATTGAATGATTTTGCCCAAAAATCGAAGGTTTTTCACATATTTGCTTACATAAAAAATGATAGATATCGAAATTGAGAAATCTGGTTGGACAATGTCTCCGAAAAGGGTTTCTGCCCATTTCTAGACAATCGCCATATCAATATCTCATTTCGCTACCAACTAGTAGTCTCTAGAGTATCGAAAAGGATAGTTTTCTGCATAAAATCGAAGGCTTTTCACACATTTGCTTACATAAAAAATGATAGAGATCGAAATTGAGAAATCTGGTTGGATAATGTCTCCGAAAAGGGTTTCTGCCCATTTCTAGACAATCGCCATATCTCTATCCCATTTCGCTACCAACTAGTAGTCTTTAGAGTATCGAAAACGATAGTTTTTTTGCATAAAATCGAAGGATTTTCACACATTTACGTGCATAAAAAACGATAGAGGTCGAAATTGAAAAATCTGGTTGACAGATCTCTCCGAAAAGGCTTCTGCCCATTTCTAGATAAACGCCACCTCTCTATCTCATTTCGCTACTGACTAGTAGTCTCTTTTAGTTTTGTCAACATATATTCATTTGAAATATGTTTCATCGCGCAAACTTTAATCAGGCAGAAACGAAATTCGACGAAATTCGAACGTTTGAAATATGTTTCACATCACCGGTGCATAGACAAAGAGAAATTGAGCGCGCCGTAGTAATAATGATCATTTTTCCCCCGTCTGACACGCTGTGCCTTATCAACCTGTGATCTTGGCCCATATGTGCAAAATCACTTTCAAATAACGTATAAATGTCCCTCTACACTATTCCAAGAAAGGGTCCACCTATAAATACAAAATTTCATCTGAGGGAGACAAGGAAAATCGCGAAACTGTAATTTAGGTGAACATAGTCTTAGAGATCCGGCTCATAGCTAGAAATGTAGAGCACGAAGAGATAAACATTTTATCTGTTGAAAGCAAAAAAAGCTTCATTACAGTTTCGCGCCTTTCCTTGTCTCCTTCAGATGAAATTTCGTATTTATAGGTGGATCCTGTCTTGGAATAGTGTAGAGGGACATTTATACGTTATTTGAAAGTGATTTAGCACATATGGGCCAAGATCACAGGCTGATAAGGATATGAAAATCGAATTTCATTTTTCAGGTCAGGTCGTAATTTTTACCCAATGGGAGTACTGTATTGAGGTCGGAAACAATTCTAAATGTTGTTTTGGATGATTTTGGACCTATTTGATGCTAATAGCTATCAGTTGGAGCTAAGGGAGTGTTAGATTCTGATAGTCATTTAGACGCCGCCTGACGAAAAGTTACGCCGTTTTTGTTCGCATAGTTTAATATGACTAATTTTTGGCGTCAAGTTAGTCACTCATAATGTCTATCAATCGCGCATAACAATGCCGGGTACTTTTCCGATTTCCAGATTTCAGTCATTTTTGGTCCACCCGACAACCCCGCACTAGCACGTACACAGGGAATGAAATTTTCAACATGAAAGTTGTAGAGAATGTTCTCAGCTTTCTTTCTGAGTAAAGAACGAGTTTCTATCTTAATTTTAAACGAACTTATGGTTGTTTAAGTGGGCTCGATTTGACCCCTAAAAAGTGAATGTCCCATGTTTGCCCTTCTGAATCTCGAAGATGACGATAGTTATCAAAATTCTGACAACGCAGTTTGAAAGAGCATCATTTGAAATACATTGGATGATGTTTATATCAGGATAGGATGAGGGTGTGTTTTACCGCCGCTGACCCCCCCTCAAATGGGTAATTTTCTCGTGATATCTCTCTTATATAGATCGGAATTAAGAAACATTATTTATCCAAGCGATTGAGCGGATACGGTGGTTAGTTAATCGATTAGATGAATACTGTAGTTGAATATCGATCGATCTTTTGATCTACAAATTGCTGATATCGGGGTCGGCCCAGACGCAGTCCTCTTCGATCTTCAGGTTGTACTTGCTGCCTGCATTCTTGTACTCGGAGGTGAGCAGTCTGAGATTGATCTTTGATTTTTTCCAGAAATAGTTTGGATTAGAACCATTTTTGCTTGCAAGGCTACACGCCAACCATGTTTCAGGAAATATGTGAGCTTGTAAAAAATATGACAACGTGAGTTTGAGTTTAACTCATTCTTTACAAGAGTATGAAAAAGGAGAAGATCAATATCTGAAGCTTTTATTGGTGTAAAAACTGTTTATATTTAGTCGTTGCTATGAAGGATCATGAAGCAGGTCACGGACCGGACTCAATCCGTGAACCCGTACCTGATTCAGCCCTATTCTCCAGGGAGCCCCCCATGAGTTGCTGCCAATCCAGTAGGAGACTCCTGTGTCGTGATCATTGCCTCAGACGAAGGTATAAACGATGTGGTCGATGTCTGAACCAGTGACCCTCCATTACTGATTTGTTTACGATATGGTAACTATTTCGCTGGAATCCGAGTCGAGACAAACTGTATATTTTATGACTTCATTCAACTGTATCATTTCACATTTGCATCCTGCGTTTCATAATCTCTCATGGTTGGCTTGCTTTTCAATGACGGCTCGTAAGTGAACTCGCAATGAATTTCACACTGGCAATGAGGTTTTCAGTGCTCTATCAGAATAACTATAACATCGTAAATTCCGGAGATAAAACATTTCGCTCTCAGCACTATCCACTCTATCAGCCGTAATGCCATTATTTCGCCCTCTGTAAGCACTTTGGGGTGTGAAATTTCGAATCTCCTCCTTTGACTTTTGAGTTTCCATTGTGAGAATATGCATACAAAATCCCCGGTTCCAGTCACTGAACCTTTTCATGAACCATTCCTGTTCTCCCCGGGGGGGGGGAGGGGGGGGGGGGTCACGAGTTGCGCCCGATCCAGTAGAAGACACATGCGTCGTTGTCATGACCCCACCCTACGATAGATACGATGAGGTCGACGTTATCATCAGTGACCTGCCATTCTCGAAACTGATTATGGTAAGATTACAGAAAAGATTGCGCTGTAGCTGAATCGAGTGAAAATGTATAGCCGACGGCCTTGTTGAATCATTTAATTTTAAATTTCCCTTCTGCCTTTCATAATTTCACATGACTGACTTGCGTTTCAATCGTGGTTCATAAGAGAGCTCGCAATGAATTTCATAATACGGATGGCATGTCGTTTTCAATATAAAAATAACTATAATACCGTAAATTCCGGATATCAAAATTATGTCGCACTCATCACTATCCTCTCTATCAGCCACCATCGAACGTTATTTATCCAAGAGCGTATGGTACAGACAAGCAGTAGTTGGTTAGTAGAGGATTACGGTAGTCGAATATCGATCGATTGTTCTACAAATTGGTGACATCGGGGTCGGCCCAGACGCAGTCCTCTTCGATCTTCAGGTTGTACTTGCTGCCTGCATTCTTGTACTCGGAAGTGACCAGTCTGAAATTGATCTTTGATCTTTTGAATGTCATCTCGCAGCACTAGGTCGGATGAGAACTATGCCACCATGATATGAACTATGATAGTTCTCATCCGACCTAGTGCTCTCCCCAAGTAATGTGAAACAATGTGATCAACACACGCAATATGAAGGCTATGATTTAAAAATCGCAGAATGAGAAGATAAATATCGTCCGCACTTGAACCATCCCAGCTCTCCCCAGGGAGTTCCCCACGAGTTCCGGCCGATCCAGTAGGAGACTCCTGAAGGCACAATCATATTTAATCGAGCGCGCTCTCGCTAATCTGTTCCCTAAATGGTCCACTCTTCGTCAGGAATACTGATGATGAATAGTGTAAGATAGGAAAATCAATGGAACGACTCTCTTCGTTTTACACACTATCTCGCAGGTTAGAGAAAGCGAGAGAGCATGCGAATTGGAGAGAGTCACACAATTACTCAAAATAAAATTTGAAAAGATACCGGAGTCATGGTCGTATCCCCATCCGACGATCGAGACGATGTGGTCGATGTCCTCATCGGTGACCTACCAATATCGATTTTTATTTTTATAACGGTATGGTTACGGTACCTCCTTGTAGATGCCGCCGTTGTAGTCCTCGAACGCCTTGGTCGCAGCGATACCGCAAGCCTGAGATTACTGTAGTTATTACGGTATCAGGCAAGACATCGATCGATAACTGACTAGGTTACTGTAATGATCAATATCTTACGATGGGTCCGTTGTGGTAGATCTCTGCCTTCATCTTCTTCAGTCCGTTGACGGTACCGTACTGCTTGGCCTGCAACGAGACTACAGTAATCTAGCGATCGAGAAGTGTCTTTATTACCTTGTAGAGCGTGTAGTTTGAGATGGAGAAGCAGTTGCCGGGCCAGCACGAGCCACACTGGTTGTAGCCGTTGCACTCTGAGATTACGGTATCAAGATCGTTCGATTTCACGATTCTACCGTAACCTTCGTACGGTAATCAATCGGAACTGACTCTGGTCCTTGGCCTGGTAGTTGTTGCAGGTCTCGTGGGGAATTCCGTGCTCGTGTGCGTACTTGTAGACGGCTCCGGGTTCTCCTCCTGAAGTGATTACCGTAATCTCGACTACAGTAAGACAGTAATCCTACCGTAATCATATCGTAGCCCTATCTCACCTGCAGCGCAGGTACCAGCTCCAGAGCAGTCAACCACCTGCTGCACGGAAAGAAGAGCTCCGGGCCACTTGTTCTTTCTGAAAATTGTTTTTTTACAAATTTGCAAGGCAAGCGAAATTGTAGAGAGCTCGCTATATCATCGGTTAAATGGGCGACGGAGTAAGGGAAATGGAGAGAGAGTTGGTCATGTCTTCGGTCAGACAGGTTGGAGAGTGTGGGCATTGTAGAGAGTGCGCACCTCTTGATGTTGATTCTGTCGGCCATGGCAGAGGTGGAGCCGAACGCCCAGCAGGAGCCGCAGTCTACAAAGAACTTCGTTTTTTCAATCTTGAACAAAGCATAGGTAAAGGTATTCCTGTTTCAGGCACGCAGGTCCTACGGGGAGTACAGTTCTAGACCAGTGTCTACGATAGGCTAGGTCAGTCCGAAGGGCCAAATCTCTCTTCTTCGGAACTATTTACATGTGTGATCTAGTCATGACTACCAATTTTCCGTCCTCTTGAAAAAAGTATCGTAATCTAATAGTTTCTGTGGATTCTTCTCATTTTATTCCCTCTTCTTAGTCCGGTTATCAATACGAAATTGATATGCCGAAGGTTGATATTCGACCTTTACTTTTTATCAAGGACTCTTCCCCATGTTGCATGGTCACATCTTCGATTGATAACAAACGCGCGCGAAAATACCGATCTCTTCGTGCCAATCACAACCCACATGTGCCAGTCAGCGATCAGACTTCGAATTCTCTCTCTGATACTCAGCGCGAGAGTGCACGTAAAATTGAGAGAGACAGCTGTACTCGTGGTTCTCTAATCATCAATAACCACTGCCAATCATACGAGGATTCGGTTCCCAATCGCTTTCTTTCGCTGACGTCGAAACAATACCGTAATCCACCTACAATACCCCTACACTGCCTATACAGTATCTAACAGCATCGGACACTCACACTGCGGGATGTGCTGGTTTCTATCGGGCGACACGTAGTTGATTCCCTCGACGTCTCTCCAGTCCCACGCAAGGGGCAGGTCATCATCCTCGTACGAGGCGTGCTCGTAGATGCGTGGCTCGTGCCTGCAAACGATTACGGTAGCTACAGTATCCCTACAGTACACCCTCATAGCAGTAGTTACACGAGTGTTACGGTAACCGAACCTACAGTACCCTTCAAAATCTCACTCGTAACGTTGTTCTACCATAGGAAGCTACAGTATCCTACAGTAATCCCAATACCGTAGTCTAAGCAAGACTCACTTGTGCTCGTAGACGATGCCGGTGTTCTTGTAGCAGCCTCTCAGATTGTATCTGTTCCTCTCCGCCTTTTTCGCCAAGGCCACTCCGAGCAGCAGCAGGACGGAGAGAAGAGCGAGCGAGCGCATCCTGAAAGAGAATAATTTCGAAAATTCAGGCGACCGTCTCTTCATTTCCCACACTCTCTCGTCTGAATAAGTGGCAAGCGAGTGCAGAGAATGAGACGTGGTACCGAAAGCAACGGCAAAATTTCGAAGCAGAGTCGAAGCCGCAAATGAAGTTAGATGGGTGACAGAGAGTGGATGTCGTATTTATACACCCGGTTGAGCGAGAAAATGGAAGGTTTTATGATGTCAAAGGCGTGAATCGTTGCCGATAGAGAGGTGAATCGGCAATAATAGAGAAGATGCGTAATAAATCATCGAAGAATGTGACTACATCTTCGGAGAATTCGAAAATTCCAGAGAAAAAAATTCGGAGAAGAGCGTTTCATTACATTGTGTAGTTGGCATTACTAGAAATAGGAATATGGGGGGTATGACAGAAGCGCAACGACAAAAGCGCAAAGTGCCAAAAACGACAAAAGCGCAACCGACAAAAGCGCAACGACAAAAACGCAACTCGAAATATCTCTCGAGAGAGGGGTGATTCTGCTTCGAGGTTGGTATCAACTAATTACTATTAATTAGCAGTATCTGCCCTGAGGGCATATTAGTGACGTCACCGAAAAATGTGACTTCAATATTTTTAGACGTTTTTTAGACGGTCATGGTCATGGTATTTTTAGACGGTCATGGTAAAAAATCGGGATGAAAGTTTGTGTTGGATCTAGACGACATATCAATGCCCACACAATCTACGATGCACCAACTTTAATTTGTCGGCTACCGCATCCCGATACACCATTTCCTAGTTGAGATATGTCAGAGAAAACAGGGTCGTTCTCCATCAACTTGTGAGCATATCTCTGCTAGATTATGGTGT
Organism: Pristionchus mayeri; assembly: GCA_036245805.1. Classification (NCBI taxonomy): domain Eukaryota; kingdom Metazoa; phylum Nematoda; class Chromadorea; order Rhabditida; family Neodiplogasteridae; genus Pristionchus; species Pristionchus mayeri. Next base: position 11,529,189 of record BTRK01000006.1, read on the forward strand.
ATCGGGATACGGTAGCCGACAAATTAAAGCTGGTGTATCGTAGATTGTGTGGGCATTGATACGTCGTCTAGATCCAACACTAACTTTTATCACGATTTTTCACCATGACCCCCTACGTCTAAAAATAGTGACGTCACTTTTTTCAGTGACGTCACTAATATGCCCTCAGGGCTGATACTGCTAATTAATAGTAATTAGTTGACACCAACCTCGAAGCTGAATCACTACTCTATCTTGCGATATTTCGAGTTGCGCTTTTGTCGTTGCGATTTTTGAAACCTAGTTGCGCTTTTGTCGTTGCGCTTCTGTCATACCCCCGGAATATGGGTGCAGTAGCGTGAATACCATTGTTATGCGCAGTGATGGCTAGTCGGCAATGACTGATTGCTACTCTTCTCACAGTAGCTTATGACACAAAAACCGTGGATTACGGTAACGCAGACATGAATCCGGGTTACGGTTACTGCTGACAAAAAAAAATCAGACAGGACGAGTGGCGGCCTGTCGGCTGACTGACACCGCGCGTCCTTATCACTTCCCTCCCATAGGTTAAATAGCACGCGTCTTATCGGTCAAAAGACTCACGCTCTCTCCATCGTGCACTCTCTTGCCCCTCTGTCCTACTATGGAGCGAGTGGAAGGAAGAGGGCGAATGGAGGGAATGGGGATGGCGACTGACCATCAAACAAGGTCTTTCGATCCCGCGGGTCACTCAGTGCCACTTTGGAGGAGATCGAACGTCCAAGGCAAAATTTGCAATGAAATCATCCCATTGCTCTTTGGCGAGGAATAGACTGAAAAAGGCCATGCTTTCATGTCTGGACTCATTTCAAGCTCATCTGAACCTAGAGTAAGATCGGACGTCCAAGACGAAATTCTCTTCTCATTTTTCTTCTCATTTTCCACTCTCTCTTACAGTCTAGGGACAACGAGAGCGCATGTGAGGAGAAGAAATGCGGATAACTACATGAAATTTGCACCGAAATCAACCCATTGCTCTTTAGTTGCGCACTTTCTGTACGTCATGCTGCCTTCTGAGACCATCGATGGCAGCCACTGTTATTCATCTCTCCATGTTGAAACAAAGTGAAAATGATCTTTGATCTTTGGAAAATGATGACGTTATCAGACGGAACGCCATTGACATCAGCTGAAAAATCGGAGATCATCAGTGCAAAGTGGGAGAGGAGAGGGCATCTCAATCTATGAATTTGTATGGAGGGACGAAAAAAATTGTGGAGACTAGACATCGAATAGAGAAATAGATTGAGTTTCAGGTGTTATTGAACTGACGATGATCGTCGTAAGCCATGATAGCACGAGAGTTCCTTCGGCAAACACAATATTTGTTGTCTCTCTGATCTCCAGGAAAGCGCTTCCGCCTGTCTCTCTTCAGTCTTTCGCTCTGAATGACGTGCGAGAGAGAACGCGAAATCGAGAGCGTGATTGTTAAAATATTTGAAAACATTTTCACCCGCGATCGATCATTCATTTTGTGCTTATGAAATTCAATTTCCTTAGACCGCAACCCGAGTATTAGAAAGCAGTTCCAAAGAAAGTGAAAGTACGAGCAAAAATGACCGGCTCAGCGAGGAGAAAACAGGATTTGCTCAGCTTCATCCCAATTTGAGCAGATCTTGTCCTTCTTAGAAACATGGCTGAGTGGTCTAGTGGTATGATTCTCGCTTAGGGTGCGAGAGGTCCCGGGTTCAATCCCCGGCTCAGCCCTTAATTTTTGACTTTTCCGTCGATGTTAACGATGAATGAGCTTGGTTTTGCCAGTCTAGGTTGTGTTCCCATCACAAGCGCCATCTCTCCTCAATCATAGGGTACCTTTAAAAAAAATTGAGCAGATACCGAATAAAAAAGGAATGGTGAATAGATTTTTGCAGGGAATAATTGAGTTTCACGTTTTGTTGAAGGGAAATGGAGGCGCTGATGAGTGATTAGAGATTCGTTTCTGCTTCTGAAAAAAATCGACACAATTTACAAAGGTGCTTTCAATACGGAATATAGACAATCGCCATTTGGGTTGTCTGATCCTAAACGTTTTTGCTATCACTAGCAAAATGATTTATCCATTCGTTGAGCATTGGTGCTAAGTCTGATCTTTGATCTCTGTGATTTATCCGCTCTAATTCTCTCTCATTTTGTATATTTTCATGTAAACATGCGGACATACATAGGATATGATGGCATGAATCGCATCCTCACCGATATCTCAAATTTTACTTTTTGCATAGTTACGCAATCAAATTATTACACTGATTTCGTCAAAAGTTTCGGGATTTTTCTCTTCGGTTCTTCGCTCTCTAGCCACTCCAGAGAAAGACTCTCAGCTTTTAAAAACTAATTGGCCGACTTTAATATTTAACAGATCTCTGCACGATCTGACTTTTTGTATCATATCATAGTATAATCTCGATGCAATCATGCAAATTTAAGAATCAGGCGAATTCTTCATCAAGCTTCTTTATTGTAAATTGAATGCTAAAAATAATGCTTACAGAAAGGTTACTGCGCAGCCGGATAACAGAAGAATCAACCAACCATGACAAAGCCGTTTGACAGCTTTCATCCCTCGAGTTCTATTTTTTATAGACCAGTAAGTTTACAAATTAGTCCACGATTTTAAATGCTTTTATTTTTTAGATCAAGCGCACAGGGACGTCTAGGTACGCCTAATGTACGACACCTGCTTGTACTGATTTTTTCCATCGTTTATTGTGGAATTAGTGAATACAAAATCTACGTTCAGAACTGAAGACTAAAGGTATTGAGTGAGAAAATGTTCTCTAAAATAGAGATGGCTTCACAAGAAATGAGTCTTACTTCTGTATCTTTCTGTCCGATCAGAACGATTTCGAATAGAGGATTCGGTCGAGTTTCAGTTGTAATTGAAAGGGCGATGATCGTCGTAAGCTATGATGCCTGAAGGTTCTTTTTCCAAAAAAATATCTGTATTTCTCTGATCATCGGAAGCTCTCCCGTCTGTATCTTTCCATTGTCCACTCTTTCGCTCTGTATAAAGGGCGCGAGAGAACGCGAAATCGAGACTGCAAAGTGAATATTTGAAAACATTTTCACCCAAGATCGATGAAATTTAATATCCTCAGATCAGATCAGACCTCAACCCGAGTATGAGAAAGGAGTTACAAAGAAAGGGAAAGGTGAGCAAAAAAATGACCCGCTCAGTGCGGAGTAAACAGAATTTGATCAGCTTCATCCCAACGTGGGCAGATCTTTTCTCTCTTTGAAACGTGGCTGAGTGGTCTAGTGGTATGATTCTCGCTTAGGGTGCGAGAGGTCCCGGGTTTTTCCAATCGCTGTTAACGACCAATAAGCTTCTGGCTAGATTTTGTTTCCGTCACAAGTCCATTCCTCTCCCATCATAGGGAAGCGGTATAATTGAGCAGGGTAGAAAAAAAAATAAATGGAACGTTTGTTAATTTTTTTTGCTTATTTTAGTTGTATTTCACGAGTTGTTGAAGTGACATGGAGTACTTGGTTCAGTGATCATTGCATCCGACGATGAACTGAAAAATCAACTAAAACTACAGAAGTGCCATGCACCAGAAGATGCCACCATTTGTTATGGTAATCGGACCCACAACCTCCCCCTCTCAGCTATTTTATATTTTTTTAAGTTTCACGTATTTTTTAGAGAGGAATAGTGACTCGGGATGGAGAATCAAAATTTAGAGAAGGAACTCGACATATCACTACACGGTTTCTCTTATTTTTATTTCTATCGCAAAAACGTATACAAAGTGGTAATACATTTTACTTTTTTTCCGTGGAAAATAAATTGCCTTACAACAAATAAAATAAATTAGGATCGAAAAAGAAGAGCAGATGGTCAATGCCAGGTAGGAGAGGAGATCAGCTCTCAATCTCTGATAGGAACTTCCAATTAGGAACGAAGAAAATGGTGGAGGGACGAAAAACAAGAGAAATCGGTTGAGTTTCGGATGTTCTTGAATGGACGATTATAGTCGTAAGCCATGATAGCACTATCGTTTCTTTTATTAAATAATAATACTTTTATTTCTCTCTGATCATCGGGAACGCGCATCCGTCTGTCTCTTTCCATTGCCCGCACGCTCTCGCTCTGTCTAATCAGCGAAATGTGAAATCGAGAGTGCAAAGTGATTGTTCAATTATTTGAAACATTTTCACCTACGATCGATCATCATTTTGTGCGTGTGAAATTTAATTTCCTTAGACCTCAACCAAAGTACGAGAAAAAGCAGAAAGTGAAAGGCCAAACAAGAAAATAGCCTCCTCAGAGTGAAGGAAACATGATTTGTTCAGCTTCATCACAACTTGAGCAGATTTTTTTCTTTCTTTGGCTGAGTGGTCTAGTGGTATGATTCTCGCTCAGGGTGCGAGAGGTCCCGGGTTCAATCACCGGCTCAGCCCTAATTTTACATTTTCCGTCGCTTTTAACGATGAATGATCTAGATTTGGCCCACTAGATTTTATCCATCACAAGTCCCATAATCTTCCATCATAGAGAATCTTTAAAGTTGAGCAGCGATTGAATAAAAAAGGGAGTGGTGATTAGATTTTTGCAGGTAACTTTTGTGCTTCACTTGTTGTTATAGAAAAAAAGAGGGAACAGGTGAACGATGTTTCTCCTGTTTCTAACATTTAAAATCTATAGTTCCTTTTGTCATTAAGTGTGACAATTGCCATTTGCGTTTGAAATTGATCAACATATTTATATTCATCACGGGCCAAACGATTTCTCCATTTATTGAAGCTAATGCTATTTTTTTATTTCTCCGATCATTCCTCAATATTTATCTTGTCTTATTGATTGTGCAATACACGCTAAAAAGCATAGGAGAGGATGGCTTATACAGGAATTGTCTCCTCATTATTTCTCTTAATTTAATGCGCTCATTCATTGCTCGAAAGAGTACGAGAAATGAGGAAAATGGAGTTGTGATTGGATTGTTGCAGGCAATAATTGAGTTTCACGAGTACATGAAGGGAAATGAGGAACGCGCATGAGTGATGGGTGCTTGGATTGGAGTTCGAAAAGACAAAAATATTACAAAATAACGCCATGAAGGAGCAAGATCGTCAAGTAGGGAATCGGATCGTAAATCATTATCACTTGCCTAAAGGAGAAGCAAAGGCAAAATTTAATTTTCGAAGCTCTCATATGCACGTCCTAGATCTTCCCAACGATAAGAAGTTCCGAAATTTTCACATTGATATCTACATTACGAACATAGCTATCGGTAGTTGGCGTGGAGCCAAATCAGGGAAAGACCAGGCAAAAAGCGAGAGAGCACGCGACTTGAAGATAGTGTTCGTAATCGAGATACCAATTTGAAAATTTCGGAGCTTCTTATCGTCGGGGGATCTAGGCCGTGCATATGAAAACTTCAAAAATTGAATTTTGCCTTTGCTTCTTCTTTAATGATTTATCAATCTATTGTGCATTCATCTATTGTGCATACTAACGCATATCTTCGATCTCTGCGATTTAACGTCTATATTTCTCTCTCATTATATTGCATGTTTAAAAAAACAAGCAGGTAAATAGGGTGGGTTTTCAATAGAGTTCGAGAAACGATAGAAAAAATTTCTAAAATTTATTTTTGGTTATCACCCGGCGGTGAACATTTGACTTGGTGCCGCAGATACCGTTCAGCGGTGCCTGGGGCTCGTTTGTTGCTAGGGCCGGACGTGCGCAGTGAGAGAGATAAGATGAGATAGGGAAGCGAGAGACAAATTACGTCACTGAGAGGCGAGGAGGGGGAGGAGGGCGGAGGAAGGAGAGAGTGCGGGAATGGGGGAGGTAGGAGAGTGTCGAAGTGTGTCCCTGCCCCTTCCATACTCAGCCCTGTCCCACTCTCAGTCTGGAGACGACCATTTTGCGATCCTGATTGACCATCCCGTATGATGCAAATGACTACCAATCATGGGCTTTGTCCTTCTACCTCCGTGAGTTTAATATAGGTAGGATAAATCAGTTAGTGTTACAGTATATTAGAGTTTTAGAACGATACCACGCTCTCTTCATTCTACACAATATCTCGTCGAGCGACCGATCAAAAGAGTGTGTAGAATGTAGAGAGCGCTGTATCGTTTCTCGAACTCCAGTTTTCAAGGAATCTTCCCATAACATGTTCTTAATCGCGCTGCCTATGAAGAACATGGCCCCATCCTCACCTGAACACTATTGCCTGATGTGATAAATAATTGAATTGAATTTCATACTCTTTCACCAATCAAGCCGGCGAGAGAGCACGTACAATGAGGACAATCATTGCTTGGTAAGCCCTCTCTCATCTGTAGGGTACTCAAAGGAAGAATTATTACCAGGCATAGGATCAATCGAATCAAGGAGTGCATTCTAAATTGTGAACGTTATACGGAATGGCAGAGAGGGAGAGTGAGAATAGTAGTGGAGAGTCTAGACTACGATGAAAGGACTCGGTTGAGTTTCACTTGTTCTTGAAGGGCGATGAACGTCTTAAACGAGCGTTAGTAGCGAATCTGCATTGAAAAAAAAACAAATATTATATTATTTGTGTTCTCTCCGATCATCGGGAGAGCGTTTCCGCCTGTCTCTCTCCATCGCCTGTCTCTCTCCATCTCTCATTATGTCTAGCTTGAGACAGAACATTGTTCAAATATTTGAAAACGTTTTCACCTAAATAGGGAACCTCATAAGTCGATGTCGTTCAGCCAGAAATCGGTCGACGGGGATGAATTCCTACTCCCTTAGGAAGCGTGCGGGTATATTCAGAAGTTCCATATTTTGCGTCCTAAGAACCGGAAATCGACCTCGAATATTTACCATGGGCCGCACGCAAATCCTACTAACTATGAAACGGTGAACTTGAGATGGAAAAGAGAGCATCTCCCACATCTCGTCCGTAGCTCATTGGTAAAGTTTCTGATCTCTACCACACCTGACGCTGGTTCAGTTCCAGCTTTTGACTTATTCTTTTGCACATTTTTGCCAATATTTTCAATTGTTTTTGTCACTTCACAATGTCTGAATGAATCTGCTTTTAGTAAATTATTACATGAATACGATTGTTTAACAAGTCCAGCTCTAAATGATGTAAATTCCTCTGTTCCCAGCTGCACCTGTTCCTCGGATCGGATCGGTCCTCTTCGGAAAAGGATCAGATGTTCCCTGCTCGTGCTCGGTGCGAGGATGCACAGTGTGCCTGAGATGCTCGAAGTCCTTCTGTTTCTGTTGCGTTTGGCAGAAACTTCATCGATGTAGATTTGTCATGTGTTCAATGCTGTCATTTCTCATTCTCTGTTGTTATGTATGATCATTATTACCTTGTCAAATAACGTATAAATGTTGTAAAAGTTTTGCAAAAAATGTGCAAAAAATGAAATCAAAAAGCTGGAACTGAACCACCGTCGGGTGGGGTAGAGATCAGAACCTTTACCAATGAGCTAAGGACGAGATACGGGAGATGCTCTCTTTTCCATTTCAAGTTCACCGTTTCACAGTTAGCCGGATTTGCGTGCGGCCCATGGCAAATATTCGAGGTCGATTTCCGGTTCTTAGGAGGCAAAATGTGGAACTTCTGAATATACCCGAGGGCTTCCCTCAAATCAAATCAAATTTATTCAAGCATCAGGTCACGGGCCTGTTGAATCATGCAATCGTTCCACTTATCGGGGTATCTTCTGCTTTTGTCGGCCCAGTTAACTCCCAAGTGGCGCACAAGTTCGTCTCGCCACCTCATTTTGGGCCTTCCGATCAGTCTTTCTCTGTCCCAAGGTGTCCATTGAGCTAATCGCTGCGTCCATCTTTCATCATTAAACAAAGCTATCCTTCTCGCCCATTTCCATTTCCTCTGCATTGCTCTTACTCGAACATCGTGAAGGGGCACTTTGTTTGAGAGCCAGTCATTGGTTTTTCTGTCCATCCTCGTTACGTTTGCCATTTTTCTCATCATCGAGCGTTGAGCTACTATCAGCCTTGATCTTATTTTCTTCGTAGTGCTCCATACTTCACAGCCGTACAAGAGCGCAGGTTCAATACACATTCGATAGACTCTTGCTTTTAGTCCCATTGCAACGCATTTGTTTGTAAGAAAATCGTGAAAACGGTTAAACGCTTTCCAACCGCTTCCGATCCTCCTGTTTATTTCTAGCAGAAGAATATTGTCGAATGATAAGCGGACGCCAAGGTAAATGAAACTGTTCACGTAAATCAGTTGATCTTGATCTATGAACAATGGCGTTTGATTTCTATTTGACATGGCGACAGTTTTCTTCTTATTGATCGTTAATCCGACTTTTGCACTTTCCTTCACTAGTTCATCCATCATTCGCGATATTTCTTTTGGGTTGTGGGAAATTAAAACAATATCGTCTGCATACCGTAAGTGGTTCATTTTCTTTCCATCTATGCTGATTCCATAATTCGACCAGTCCAGTTCACGGAAGACACTCTCCAATACACAATTGAATAAGTGTGGGGATAGGGGGTCTCCTTGACGGACACCTCTGCCCACTTCGATTGGAACTTTGCTTCTTCCTACTTTCACGAAAACTTCAGTACGATCATATACATCTCTCATTGTAGTGGTAAAGCAGTCGCAGCGTAATCGGAAGGTTGCGGGTTCGAATCCAAACAGTTTTTGAAAAATCTTCTAGATATTTGAATTCCCGCACGTCCCTTCCCTTCAAGCCCTCCTTGGCATTCCGCCAACTAATAATAACTAGGTTCAAAATAGAGATACGCATTTGAAACTTTCAGAATCTCTTATGGTTGTACTAAGGTCGGTCATGGTTATGACAACTTCAAAATTTCAACTTTGCTGATAGTCCTTCTTTAATGAATGCTAGCACTCATAAAATACAACTCCGTGACATAAGATAAGCACATTGAAAGAATTATGGGAACATGTAATTTCAAATTAGTTAGTTAGATTCATAAAACCATCGACTTCCTGCGCGGGGAAAAATGTTGAACCGAAAACGTGATTTTTGATTACTGCAGTATACGTCACTGGATCTTTTCTTAAAAAACCGGAGAGAGCAGCTGATGAAAATTCCATGGCGTGTGTTTTGTGTAATGGTTACTCTATTCAATGGTATTGGCTTTTTGTATGCTCAATCGGTGCAGCGGTTTTTACCTTCGCTAGAAAAAAAATTATACGAAATTATGGGACACCCTAATACCATTTAATTTAATTTTTTGTAGGACAATTTAATTTCATTCGCACAAAATGATAATCGATCTTAATAGGGAACCTCATAAGTCGATGTCGTTCAACTAGAAATCGGTCGACGGGGATGAATTACTACTCCCTAGGGAAGCCATTACTACTCCCTAGGGAAGGATAATTGTCTAGGTCATGGTTATGACAGCGTCAAAAATTTAACTTTGCTGACACTCCTTCTTTAATGATCATACTCACATGGAACAACAACGGTTTTGTCTCTCTGTGAAAAAATGGAAGCCTAATTCGAATGTGTGCTAATTGGAGATATTTACTGGTACTCCATATTGATTTGTGCATAGAACATTTGGCGAGATTGGAGGGAAAATTTGCAATTATTAATTTAATAGTGAATTTGCATCGAACGAGAGGAAATTATGAGTTAGAACATTTTGATTTTGTCATAGTTGCTGAAGCAGCAGCAAGACGATTCCTTCTAAATTTTGAATATATGTCAATCAATCAATGATCGATAAAACTGCGCTGAAACTAAGATGATTTAATTAAGAAGAAGTCGTACAAAAATAAACAAATATTGAGGAAAACGCCTAATTTGGTTATTGCAGTATCCCTTATATAAACGAATCTTAAAAACTGGGGAGAGCAGCTGATTCAAATTGCATGGCATGTATGATTGGGTAGTGGTTACTCTATTGAATAGTGTTGGCCTTTTGGATGCTCAACCAGTACGGCGGTTTTGACGTCCCATTGAAAAAAATTATACGAAATTATGGGACACCCTAATAGAGATAACTCAGAGCCGATGGTAAATGCCAGGTGGGAGAGGAGGTCATCTCTCAATCTCTGAGCGTATCGAGGAAGATGGAGGTGGGACGAAAAACGATAGAGAAATCGGTTGAGCTTCAGGTGTTCCTGAAAGGCCGATGATCGTCATACGCTGGCGTTGAATGCAAGTATTGCTGTCAAAACAAATATAATTTTGTGTTCTATCATTGCCAGATCATGGGGAGAGCGTTTCCAACTGCCTCACTCCAGTGTGCACTCACTCTCTCGCTATGTCTTACCAGCGAGATAGCACGCGAAATCGAGAGAGTTAGATGATTGTTCGACTACTTGCAAACATTTTAACCAAATACCGAAAAGCATTTTGTACTAATCGAACTCCCGTGCCGCCTTCATCCCTCAATCCGCGTATTAAAATCAATGCACTAGAAAGTGAAAGCACATGCAAGAAAATCGACCTTATTTGTGTTGAGAAAACAGGATTTGCTCAGCTTCATCCCAACTTGAGCAGATCTTTTCTCTCTTTGAAACATGGCTGAGTGGTCTAGTGGTATGATTCTCGCTTAGGGTGCGAGAGGTCCCGGGTTCAATCCCCGGCTCAGCCCTACTTTTTATGTTTTTCGTCGTTATTACGCGATACATTACCTTGATTATGCTGGTTAGATTTTGATCCAATCCTGAAATCCTTCCTCTCCAATTGTAAGGTTGATGGGAGGATGAGCAGAGACAGATTAAATTATTATTCAGACATGTCTCAGTGCAACGAGGGAACGGAGCGAGTCTCTGAATTTAAAATGAGAGTTTGTGGGGCTTCGTTCGGAGAGAGGCATCGGTTGAGTTTCAGTTATTCTTGAAAGGGTCATGATTGTCGCAAGAGTTGATAACTGGATGGTTTTTTTTTGTAAAAAATAAAAAGAAAATAAATATTTGCGTTCACTCCGATCATCGAGAGTGTGCTTCCGTATGTCTCCTTCCATTGTCCACTCTTTCGCTCTGAATGACGGGCGAGAGAGCACACGAAACGGAGAGTGCGAGATGATTTCTCGAGCACGTGACAACAATGAGCATAACATTTTCACGCTCGACTCGAGTACCGTTCAGCGGTTGGAATGGAAGTAAATCGATATTCGACCATCAAAAGAAAGAACTTTCTATTTGTGATCTTTGATTTCTTGTGAGAGTCGATAACGGAAAAATCAATGAAATACTGTGATGGAGGTAAATACTGCTTATTTAGCCTCAATTTATTCTCCCTTATCCACTGAATGACGTTTCGAGATAATCAAAGCTCTTCAGCAAATTTGTTCACCATTAACTTGCCCGACAGGACAACAACAATTTCTCACTAATTGAATTCTACAAACGATCCATCTCTCCCATTCTCCCTTTCATTCTCACTGCTCTCACTGACGACGGGAGGTCGACATCCTCCGTTCTCCCTCCGCCATCTCCAATCCTCTATCGTAAACTCAGCAACACGTAAGACCTTTCTCTCATTTGTATATCTGCGTTGTCCTTCAGATGATTGATCTTGTCGATTACTCCCTTCCCAGCGCATCCAAGATGCAGGCACTGAGCTTGTGTCGGAATCAGACTGTCGAGGTGACTGATCAAGCGTTTTCACGTTTATCTATGCGCTATCTTCTGGCACCAGTTCAGATGATAACCTTCCGAATGGTAACAAAAATTTGTACCATTCAACAGTATTTTCGCAGTAGACTATTGGAGAGATTGTGAACATTCTTCTCAATTCCTACAGAATGGCACTATTTTGGTCATCATCCGACTGTGATCATTCGACCTAGTGCCTCTTTTCTCTGATTGCTCGTTCTCAGATTCCTCCCGTTCCCTCGAAGCTCTACTGGGCAGCTCAGAAGGCAGTGATGTCTTTCTCCAGCCCCACCTCGTTCTTCACTGGGGTAAGAGTGGATCACTGAGTACTTGTTTGTTGTCTTTTCGGGTATGTTTCAGGAAATGAGCGAAATCTAAACAACAACAGTAAGATCCCTCCATTCGTTACAATAAGATACCGCCATTCGATCATCGAAAAATACTCACATAGATCGATGGATAAATCGATTCGATACTCCTTTGAGGCCACATCTTTCATCTTTGAGGATCCAATCGAGAAGTACGACCGTCTGATGCCTCTTGTGAAGGCGACGCTCAACGCCTTCCCCTACGACCCCAAGGCATTTCCCAAAGTGAGACAATCTCCATTTTGTTTGAAAGTTGTTCCGAAGTATCGTAACCGCTTCTGGGTATTTTTTTATGTATTGCTTTCAAGCTCGCTAAATTGCAAGTAATTTGTATTTTCTGAAAAGGAAAATATAACTCAGAAGCCTCCCAATCCGGCTGTGATTTCGCGGGTAAATTGAAAAATAAAATGTTCAGAATTCATACCCATCGGATTTCCTGTACGATCTCCCGGATCCGTGCCCCGATTATCTGCTCGGAACCGATTATTTCTTCATGGAACACTACGCTCATTTCCTCGAGTCCGTCGCCAATCTCGCTTGTGCTGTTGGAAAGGACAAATTCTCGATCGACTATCTTGAGGTGAATTCGGCATGTTTATGTAATATCTCCGGTACGGTGTGAGCAATACAATATTATCGGCATTCTGATCTGCGCATCAAAAATAGACCAAATGAGATGCAAATACAAAAATTGCCAATATAGCTTTAGTAACAACTCATACAGTAATATTCGTATATTTCGAGTACCGTGGGCCAGAATGCGGGTCATATTCTTTAACTCTTTGAGGTGGTTGAGTCAGTCGGGTCGATGCTGGCTGCTCTATCAGTGGATGACTGGTACTTCTGCCCGGTAATCAAGATTTGCCTCAGACTGTGCGATTTGATGGGAAGAGAGGGCGCGCTGTTGCTCGTCGGATTGAGAGACATGGCCATTCGAGCTCTCCAAGCAGGGGGTCAGTGAGCAATATTCTCAGGGAATAATGAAAGTGCTGGTGAACCACCCCTCCCAATTCGCTTTCATTGTAAACCTCCCACATGCAATACGCATGTATAGATAAATCGTCTCTGAATCCATACAATCCTGATCCATTCTTTCTGTTTCTCGTTTCAAATTCGTTTAATTTTTGAATTAAACCGTTGACCTAGTCGATATTAGTCGATCTTTGGAAATTATCAATGATATGAACTGGAATGATAATGATATGCTTCAGTTTCCGGAAAGAAGTACGAGAAAATCCTCGACGCAAAGTCGCAATCGTGCGAGTTCATTGCGGTCTGTGCACCACAATATCCAGGTATTTTTACTACACTGCTAATCGTTATTCAATGTGAGGGCGAGAGATTATAGTGCAGAAAACGAATGAAAACCATTGATATTCGATCACATGTGTTAAAAAAATGTATATTCTCTCACGTAAAATGACTTTACTAGCGAATGTTGCAGGCATTGTTTTAATGCAAATAACCTTGATATATTCATCGGAATTGTTTCCTTTGGGCACTACGATGGATGAGAATTATCTTGCAATGCAGCAATGGTTCTTATCCGTCCGAGTGCCTTTCCTTTGTAGAGATATTTGGTATGCGCACGCAAGAAATCTCCACTGTGCTTCTCTCGACTCTCGAATTGGACGACGGCGAAGAAGGAGAGGATATGGCTGCAGCAGCAGCTGCAGCACTGTCTGCTGTGCTCTCGCTGGAGCAGGGACTTGAGGTGGGCTTCGTCTATAGAGTCCCACTGGTTTCAGCGAAATCCGCCACCCAAATTTTTTCTGTCACAAAGTGATCTGATTTTCCTGAATTTTGCGAAAATAGTTTCGCGTAGGTTTCAGGTGCGCTACACAAAGCAATGGACAAATCGGCTTTATAGCGCACCTGAAACATACAATAAGAGAACTCTAATTGCAGGAGAAAAGGGTACTGTGGAGGGAGTTCTGGAAGACACTCAGGAGACTCATCAAGGAGGATCCGAGGAGGGATCTAATCTCGCACTATGTGAAGGCTACTCGAATGTGCATCCTCCATGTGGACAAGGATGTGAGTACAATCGACCGTTCGAGCGGCGGGAGAGAAAATGTAGAATTAGATACGACTACTCCAATTACGTATTCTAGTGAGTATCTGGGCATTTGCACAAGTAGTCTCGCAAACGTACAATTGTGCACATCTGGCGGATTTCACACTACCTCTAAAAATTAGTCGACGATGGAGAGGCGTGATCACATATCATATCATATCATATCATATTTATCCTGACGTCAGGGACAATGGTCCTGGAGGAGGGTGACTTCGGTGTGGAGGGGATTGGGATCTTCGGTCTCAGAGCGTCGTTAGGTCAAGGGATGGGATCTTCTTTGGCTTCTCTGGTCAACTGTAGGGACGATCGTGGCGGATCTTCATTGAGCATTGAAGTAGATCATCCTGCCGCCGAACACCTGACTTGCGCCGGTTAGGAACTCACAGCGCAAACTTGAGCGGTACTTGACGTTAGATCACTCGAGACGATGGGAATCCGTCCGTGCTCCTCTTCGTGAAGTGTGCCAAGTAGGCGATACTCTCCGGGTTGCCCAAGCTGACGGGAGAGGATTCCCCAAACAAGGTCGGAAAAGAGCGGGGTCAGGGACGACCGCCCATCACGAGCGCCCATCCGCGTGATCACATACTTGCATCTGATTGCTGCAAATCGAAAAACAGTCGAATCTCCAAAATGTAACCTTTTGTAGGCTGTGACTGTGGATGAGTTGGTCGAGATGGGAGTAATGATCAAGGATCAACTGGAGAAGGAGGCAAGGATAAGGGACCAGCCGATTGGGAGGGGAGAAGAGAACTACGTACTCGATCAACTCGCTTATCTCGTCGAGACACTCTTCACCGTAAGTAGGGTTTATCATTTTGGGCATTTTTGGGAATTTTTGTATCTTTATCGAGCGCCCTTCATGTGCCATATATAAAATTTATATAGCGCACACGAAACATATCCAAAAAAATATACAAAATGCCCAAAACGCCCAAATTGGGAAACCCTAAACGTGAGTCTTATGACACAATCCCTCACCAAATCAAGATTATTCATTGAATATTATTGCGGGTATGTTTAAAATGCACCATACATTTTCGAATAAGGGAACTCTCAAAGATATATCCGACGCTATCATGAGCAAATATCCTTTCAGAAGATTGGCCCCTCCTTCTGTCAGTATATCCATCCGGCGATTCCTCTCGTCTTCCCTCTCATCGATTCGTCCATTTACAAGTACTGGGGAGTCCATCTCGTCTCTTCCCTCGTCGAATTTGCACCTGACGTAAGAGTTTGTTTAGAGTAATCTAAGAATGGAATTCTATATCACGATTTTAATGCATTTAAAAATGCATACAATGATTCACGAACACAGTTCATTACTGCGTTGTTCAACATAGTTCATTAATTCATTGAAAATGAAGTGCCTTAATAATGCTTAAGAATGAAGAGTCAGTTCTCGATAAGCCGTATCTGATCCCAGTCGATAGGGGAAGATAGGACACCTCATTTCAGTTGGCTCTTCACTATCAGCCGCAAATAATCCAGCTTATCTTCCAATCACTCAACAATCAATACCGTCGTGTTCGCGTGTATGCAGCCACCGTTTTCGCAAACATGGCCGTAAGTTTACGAATTTTATCCTAGTAAAGAAGGGGCACACGAATGAATGTTAGGGAGTCCCACTGCAAACATACTACGCTCGCAATCGGAAACTTTTTCGAATTTGCCCCCAAAAAGAGGCGAGAATTATGTAGAGCGAGTGAAACATACTCTGCGATGTAAATCAACTTTGCGCGTACGTAAGGAGCACCATAGCTGTATGCGAAACTTCGGATAAAGTCATTCATGATCGGACTACTCGCTACTAATACTCACAACAGTGGCTCATTAAACTAATTTTTCGTGTTACTATTTCTTTACTATATGTGTGGAAGCTCAGCTAGCTATTGTGCTTGGTCTCAGTGCGTAGCGAAGCTATAAAAGTAGTTGCGCCAATAAAAATCAGTGCAATCAGTTTTGACTTTATTCTCAGAAATGATATTGATCCAATTTTTTGAAAATTTATATCAAATCATCAGGATTTTTTGGATGCGGACATGGTGGTATGCTAATTCGAATTCCTCCGTTCCAGACGAACACTCGTCGCGAGTGGAATACATTGGCTGCTCAGTCACTCGAATCCCTATGCGATATGTGCTCTCTCCCTGATGCGCGAACAGAGGACTACACTGCGGCGACGGGTACTGGCATCACCGCTCATCGCCACCTAGCGTAGTCATCTTTTGATAACTGTGAAATCGCGTGACTGCACCTGTTACTTTTACCTTTGCAGATACGGGCATCTCGAGCATCTGCAAGATCCTCAAGCGCTGTGGAGGAAACATCGGACGAGAGAGATACACGATGGTGAACAATATTATGGGGGTGTATCATTTTCGAAATATGTATTTTTGAGCTCAGTGGTGAATTTGTAGCACTTTTCACCCTCTGTAGAGTTCTAAAATTATCACTTCCAAATATTATAGCTGGAAGGATTATAACTTTCCATAGAAAGTTATATTCGATATAATATACTTAGGGTCCACAACGTGGATAGCCGATGTTTCGGAATCTGGACAAAAGTGGGTTAAAACAGTCCCATAGGGTCTCAATAACATCCTCCTTTTGGAATTAGATCGATATCTCATCTCTAAAGCGAGATACAGCTCGAGAAGCACGCGCGACGAGCACAACGGGAGAGGGGGGAAAGGCGAGACGAGAGGAAAAGTGGGCGGAGTCAATCTCTCCTCTCTTCTCCTCTCCCCTTTGTCGCACCCCCCTCCATTATTCCGCCGATTTCGCTATACAAATAAGTGAAATACCGTTCTAATCTTCGCTTAAGATATCCCCCGATGCTTTTGTGTGTATTGTAGGAGCATTCAAGTAAAAAAAATCACATTTATCGATTAGGGCCACAATTCACGCGCAAAACAACAGAAATTAGCACAATAAAATAAGAAAGCGATTGAATGGTGCCAGCAGACCATTTAATTCTCAGAAAGACATGGAAACTAGGGAACAGGGTATGGATACGGTAGGTGGATACTGTAAGTGGTCAGAGAAGGCCGAGATAGATACAAAGATAGAAGAGGGTAGGGGAGGAGAAAATACAGACGGAAAACAACCAGACGAAATGGCAAGCACCTACGAGGGAAACATTCGTGCTGAGCACAAGAACAAAGATCGACAGAATATAAAATTTCTGAGAACAAGAAACAAATTTACAATAATTAGTCATAAATAAATCTATTGAATACTTTGGAATAAAAATATCTGATATACTCAGAATAATATGATATAAAAGATCGATCTACAATAAGAAATGCAATGACTATGCAGGCTGACAAAGAAAGTTTAAATTGGTGGGCAAGTGGATCAGAGAAGATTTTCGAGCAAGTCGAACAATAATCATTTAGGGAGGACTCTAACTGGGAAAGTAACTGGGAAAGGGGGGGGGTGGTCGAAGGAAATTAGGGGAAATGGAGGTGACCAAACTGGTCTCACCTCTCGTGAAGATCGAAGAGACGACTCCATCCTCTCTCACGTCTTCTTCCAATCGATGCTCTGGCTCTGAAAAAAGTAGATTTTACAATTTAGAAACAATGCGCACATGGAAACCACTATCTCCATATAAATACCTACCAATTTAATCGTACAAATAAGAAATACGACTAGGAAAATAACTAAAAGCGGCGAAAAATCTAACGAATTGGACGAACCAAAGCATCACGGATGTATACAACTCGTTAGAGTGCATGAACAGAGGTAACTGATAGCAAAACATAAAGGTTAGCTAAGAAGAGTAATCAATAATCACAGCAATACTTACTTACGCGTTAGAGATGGAGCGAAAAACGGATCAGGCCGGCTAATCCTACCAATTATAAGTGTTGAACGCATCCAAACCGCACCGAAACGGGAACAATGATAGACCAGTTCACGTAGACTAGGAACAAGCAAGAAAATACATAAAATAATCGATGAAAACGCGATAAAAATCTAGAAATCGATAAAACAGGCAATATATCGTTCCGACAGTATCTGTTCAATGCCTCCTCGACGGTATAATAGCGCAACTTCCTTAGGAATTAACGTAATTTCTCCCGGAGCTTCAAAAAAATTCAAATGAGGAACACAATTAAACGAAAGTATAAATCTTCGTTTGCTTTCGCGTTTTGGACTGATATGAGACCATTAAATATGAATATTGCCCGACGAACTTATAATTTTTCGTATAAACGGCATTTTAACCTTATTTTTTCAATTTTGACCTACTTAGAGGAGTCAGACCCAGTTCGTCGACCAACCACTCGATTTGTCTCGGGGAAAGCTATCGAATTCTTTTTTGGCCGACCGTTTTGGTCGCGAATTACGCATGTGCTCCTCAAATCTCGCTTTAGAGGGGAGAACTGTCCGAGCCGAGTGGGCGGAGCTTGTGGTGTCTAAATATACTCCGTAAATACACACCAGAAAACAAACCAGAATCACTTATATTTGCGCATTTGGTGGAGTGGGAATAAAATGCGAAAATATTTATCATTGTTGATTTTGTAAGGCAATCGTCACCGATCATTCGACACTGTGTCATTGAAGCATTTGAATGAGTATTGTTGAGATCCTCTCGAAGCTGCTCAATCTTCTGCCAATCAGAGAAGTGAGAAAGGAAGGAGTGCACGTCTACGGATTCGTCGCTGAACTCATCGAAGCGAGCATTTATCTTATTTTAAAATTAAAAAAAAATCTAAAAAATCAACTATTAATTTCACAGTTTGACATTATTCCTACATTATTCCATTTTGACATTATTCCTATATAATTTAATTCAACATTATTAAAATAATTAAATGATTATTGAAGCTAATTCATTTAATATCATTCTCATTTCAGTCGGACAACCAGACTCTTCTGGGCGAGCCCAACATGAACTCGCCACGCCTTCTGGCAATACTCGTCAAGGTACGGGCATGTTGGAGGCATACGAATTAGGGCAATCCAATATGTAAAGTAAAGCCTGATGAATAGACAAAACTGCATTAAAAAGTCAACATAGAAAGAAATGTACCTTACCAACCCTACCGTATATATGTACATTTCCTGTAAAAGAGGAGGAATGCCATACATCTCAATTCTCCATCCAAAACTCTCCTTATCAAAACTCTCAGGCCCTTCACTTCGACATCTTCGATTACACGCCCGAGTGTCTGGATGTGAAACAACGATTGGAGAAGATCATCAGGAAGATGGGGGTGAGCTATAGTTTTGGATATACCCTCAGCCGTTCGAATGAGCGATAGAAATGAATAAAATAGCTCACTTCGTAAATGAATTCGATTTTTAGGCATAATCGCAAGGATAGACGAACATATTTCTGGTGTATTCAGAGGGAACAGCGAGCTCCGGGTGTAGGTCGGAGAATCTGAAATCGTTCAGCTCGAAATGACAAAAAATTCAATTACAAAGTGGACAAACAGTTCGGATGCGAGGATTGATGAAATTTGTTGTAATAAAATTATGTCAGAAGAAAGCGACAAATGGAGAAATATGATGATAGGAAGGTGGGCACATAAAATGATTGAAGAAGGAAAGGCAGGAGACTCGGTGGATCTGGTATTTGCTCAACTCCCCCAAAGGTAAGGGAAATACGATACTGCTTCGAATCTCTCCATTATGCGTGATATTATCGTGCTTCGTTACGGCAATGTTTTGATTCTATCGTGAGAAAACGGATTATTGTATTGACATTTCGGTGACAAATGACAAGTATGCTGTGGGCTCAGCTCATGTTTATTCAATCACATTCAAGTGCACTTTGTCCAAGTCCAATCTGTGTATAGAATCCTCCACCTTTTTGAATATTTCTTGATCTTGAGGCATAGGACGTTGATCTCAGTTAATCTATCTGTAAATATCGATTAGAACATCTTGGGCGGCCTCAATGTCGGTTCGTACAGGTTTGCGCTCACATAACGTGAAACTCACGGCATTATGGATAGTTGTATGATCGAGGGATAATGAAGAAACAAAATGCCACAGAAAAAACTGTTCTAAAATGTTGAAATTACAATGAGTTGAAATGTTCATTCTGGCTCACTCGTTCGATTTCGAGTATTAATTATTGTCATTGCTCTTCTCCTTATAACCACAATTTCATAAGTAGCTATTCCTGAGAAGGAATTAAACTCCGATTGTAAGTCGGAGAACCTTAATTCGTTCAAATTTGATTTATACTGTAATTTCTTAGCGAAAGCAAAACAGTGTGCATGGTAGGAATATGCGGATGCTCTAAATGTGAGAGGGAGAGAAGACATACGACTCAACGGGGGAGGTTGTTTGCCAAGGCCTAGGGGTGAAATTCGAGACTGCTTCCACTCGCACCATTGTGTGTGCTGATGATTAATGGACAATAGTGCATGTGCCACTAAGAGACACACGTTCTAAAATATCGTCAACAATGCTCTGAAGTTACAGTGGGAAGCAGACATCCATTTCGGCTTCCCACGCCTTCAATCCTCAAAATTTCTAAGAATATTGTGAAAATGGGCAAAAAGTGTAAAACCATTAATTTAATAAATTTTACAATTTGTTGTATTGTACAGGAAAATGCATTCGACATTTCCAGTGTAGGCCGCATTATTCTCAATTCATATTCGATCGTGTGTTCTCTCTCGAATTTGGGGTGGTGGAATTACGTCCCGCTTCTTTGAGATACTTCTGATATCATCATCAGAAAAGGAACGCATTTATCCTGCAAATATCAGTGAAAATATTACTTCAAACCTAGACGTCATGTGTTCATCGCACGACATAAATTCAAAGACTCATGTCAGAAATATCTGAGGAATATTGAAGTTTTTGTCACCTCTCGGTCTTACCTTGAAGTTATACGAGATTGAATGTAGGACTTGAATTATTCATGCTTTACAATCGTGCAATTTCTGAAAATGATATATTTTCGAAACGCGAGCTCCGTTCATGATGAAACAATCTCCGAGCGTAGGAATCTGAAAAATATCAATAACTTTCATTCAAAATGGAATTACAATGATAACGAAAACTATTGGGAGAATAGGGAAAGAAGTGGGAGAGAGTCAATTTGCTTAAAATGGAAGAATTAGAGAAGGTAGAAGACTCGAAGGAGTATGTTTGCTTATGCCAGGTAGGCCGATGAAACACGAGATGAGGAAGAGAAGCCTCGGATTATCTATATTATTAACAAGGTAAATTATATAAAATATTGCATAACTTAATTTAGTAGCACGCTCGTCAATCTTACATGCGTGATTATGTCAGCGCTCGTCGCGTGGACGCTGACTGGGTTAATTGAGAATGACAGTATAGGGCATTAGTGCTCTACCTTATGAACACGCTCCCACCGGTCAGAATGGTGAAAGAGCAATTCGCATTTATTTTTCTTCCATCGTTGTCGTACTATCGAACTGCCTACAAATGTAAATGAATTCGGCGCAAACCATAAGAGTTTAAATCTTTATCTTTATCGCACATAATTAGTTTAAAAAACACATTCAATTTCTTCTGATGAGATGTTACCAAAAGAAAACTATCGGCATCCTGTTCAAGTAAAACACGACTTGCATATTTCCCATGGGAATGCACGCATTTCTCGAATAGTTGAACACTACTCATATCAACATCCGGTTTTCTCGATAACTGAAGATGGCCGAGAGATCACAACAGGAACAATAACTAGACGCCTCAGGTAAACAAACAAACACATACTCGAAGATCATGGACCGATGATGTGCAAATATGGCAATAGTTGGAGGGGGTATAATAGAGTGAGAAAACACTTCCGTCATCATCTGTCCTCCCTCGACAATGATCTATGCGAAGGTTTCGTTTGTCCTTCTCATGATTTCAATCGCTGCCTTCAGTACAGTCGATGCACAGTGGGGCAGTGAGTTGCTTTATTATTTTTGTTCTGCTTAATATTCGACATTAATAATACATTTCAAAAAAAAAAAAAAAAGAAAAAAAAAGTATATTCGTAAGTCCATTTTAACATTACAGGAGGCGGCGGCATGGGAGGATGGGGAGGAAGAGGAGGAGGAGGAATGTCAGGAGGTGGAGGAGCAACAGGAGGATGGGGTTACTTGGCCTACATTCCTAGCTTATTATCAATTTTATTCATATGCGAATGCTTTAGATTAGGCGAATAGTCGAATAATTGCCACATTCTCTTCATTTTGTGCACTCTTTAGTACGAGAGAGCGGGGGGCGGACAAAACCGCAACGGATTACCGTTCGCTGGAGATTTGATCACGCAACTTGGGAGTTGTTGCATTGTTATTAGTATGTCCTTTACTACATCACGCTGATTAGATCCTCTAACTAGACGATCTTGAGTTTCACTCCATATCTATGTAGATATCTATGTATATCTATGTAGTTCATGGTCTCAAATTAAGAATTTGAGTGGAAAATCATGGTTAGATAAATACCAAATGCCGTAACCAATCGATACTCGTGTTAAAGGGTTATATTAGTTTCTGGGGTACAATAGTATCAATTGGTTACGGCATTTGGTATTAATCTAACCATGATTTTCCACTGAAATTCTTAATTCGACACCATGAACCCCTATACATAGATATGTAGTGAAACTCAAGATCGTCTAGTTAGAGGATCTAATCAGGGTGATGCAGTAGAGGTCATACTAATAACAATGCAACAACTCCCAAGTTGCGTGATCAAATCTCCAGCGAACGGCGATCCATTGCGGTTTTGTCCGCCCCCCCGAGCGAGCATGTGCATCAGAACACAAATCGTCTCTTCATTTCACACACTGTCTTGACCGGTCGAGCGATGAGAGTGTGTGTACAATGAAGACAGTATCGTTTTTCAAACACTAGTGTACATCGAACAAATGGTGTATTTCCAGGAGGAATGAACCGTGGTCCGATGGGATGGGGAGGCAATCGAGGAGGATGGGGCGGAAATGGAGGATGGGGAGGGAATCGAGGAGGGTGGGGAGGCAATGGTGGATTCCCTGGACGATGGGGAAGATGAGTAATGGAGAATGGTATTCTCACCCGATAAATGTATAATCCCCTTTCTAAAGATGATAAATGACTAGAATCTGCAATCAATAGTTACCTAAATAATTGTACTTGTTTCACATTTTCAATAAGTGATGGATGTGCCTACTATTATTTAGCTCAATTACAGATTTATATGAATTTGTGCTGTCGCGTATCGATTACAATTGGGAAACACGTGAAATTTAATGGTGCAGAGATGCAGGAATATAAATAGCGCCGTCATTGCACGGCATCACAAGCAGAAGGGAATGTTCAAAATATCAATGTAGTTCACGAGTACGGTAAAATCGATTCAGGACCAGACATCGCAAGTCAATTGCAAGTCAAGATGGAATTGCACTATTCAGAGTGGTGACCGTAGCAAAAATACTAAAACAATAACTATGGAACTTGAGTGTGGAGTGGTGGATTGTACAAATTGAGGGGAAGGTATAAAGAACGCGTTCAACTGACCAGACAAATAAGTGTAGGGTTCCCATGGGATAGGATTGTTTGGATGAGGGCTGAAGACGTCATGCCTCCTTGACATATCAGGAGGAATGCCATCATAGTTCTCATCCGACCTCGTGGCCGATCATGAACTACATTGAGCGATGAATCGAAAAATGAAAAACAAGAGCACGCCCGGAAGTGTTAGGCTAAAGGGAACAATGACTACTCCCATCATGCAGACTCTTCACCATCGCCGCTCGATTCTTGCTCCTGGTGCCTCTCCACGGTCTGTATGATGGGATACACCCACTCGCATGCCTCCCTCACACTCTCCTCCCTGATCGAGAGACCTGAGAAAGACCACATCAACGAGCTCTGTCATGCACATCTATGCAAAGCTATCGACAAGTTTTACATTTCCAACAGATCCTTTCAAACTCTCATCCCTTTACTAACCAGTGACTTGCTCGATTTTGGTCCTGTCTTCCTCAAACACCGAGTACATCACGGCCGCAGCCAGCGTTCGATTTGTGTACTTCCTGCATGCCACATGCAGAATCACCACGTCCACCACCTTCAATCACTACAGTCTCCAGTTGGTATCCCATCACCCAGTGATCCCATGGATCTAGCGAGCTCAACTTTGAGAAATTGGATTTTTTAAATTGGTTTCATCTGCTGCCATGGGAAACCAACTTTATTGTTGTACGAAGATGCGCCCGTTGCATCTCATGCGCTATCAAGTACTAACTGTTCCAACATCCGTCTCTAGATACCACAATGGAGAGCGCTCTCACATTGGCGAGGGAGACGAACTCTTCGTCATCGCAAGTGCCCGAAGTGTCCTCTTGCCCGTCTTCCGTCCAGAATCCCTCCTCCGAAGAGACTCCAGTCGACGACTGCTTTCACACCAATGAGATACTTCTCCACTTGGATGGAACGAGAAAAGGGCACTGGGTCGGATGAGAACTATGAAGTCATGCCGCCATTGACAAATCAAATTTGGCATGACATCATAGTGCTAATCCGGCCTAGTGCAGAGAGAAGAGTGCATACCCACCCTGGACGTGCCCTTGAGTAGTTCGAAGAAGATATGCGCCCAGTGGAGGGGCGTCATCACGTCCAACTCCCACTCCAACACTTTCAGCACAACCAACTCCATCTGGCGAACCTGACAACATAAACTGATGATTTTTCGATGATTCGACGTGATTTGAGCACATTTCGCACAATACTAATTTGTTGTTTTCGAATCAAAACAATTTTTCTAATATGATACTCTATTCGCATTCCACTCTCTCCTCACCGGCACTACCACCTTTGATACATCAAAAGTGCCATGACGTCATAGTTTTCATCCGACTTAGTATGCTCCTCACCTGATCTGCAGTGCATGCATTGGCAGTGTAATTCACGATCTCCTCAAGCTTCGGAGGGTGGGTCTCCTGCAATGAACCAGACATAGCATCATCATTTACCCTCCATCCTTTCGTCCTCAACGTCCTCTCTCCCCCCTACACTTATCGTTACACAGGTGTAGTCGTACAAGTTGTATGCAGGATTAGCTATGCCATCTCCTCTCCCTCTGTCCTTACACTATTCACCACTCGATAAAAGCGTGCCCGAGGAAAATGGACTGAACTTTCGGAGTCTACTCAAACTCTCTTCTCACCTCATACTTCGCTGCAATGAAGATGGCAGTGGTGCCGAGTAGCTGGTAACTTCGAATGGGGACTGTGATCCCCATTGCCGGTGCTTTCGCCATCACCCTGAAAATCACCGATCGAATCTACCATACTACCGTAATCTACCGTACCCTACCACACTCATAGTAGATTACGGGTAATCTACCGTACCCTACCACACTCATATTTTTACCGTACTCATAATTTCACCGTACTTATCCTTCTAACGTACTACTCCTTCCCCAGATACCTGTCCAGATAGTCCACGGCAAGATGGAATATCTCCCTATGCAGGTTTTCCTCCCAGCATACCTGTAATCGTTACCATTAGTTGCTAAACAAATCTCACAGTATTCCCTCATACCCCTCCAAACGCACATCCTGCATCCATTCGACGAGAGTGGCCCTCATTTGGGGTGTCATGTACTCCATCCCGTGAGGTTCCATGAACTTCTCGTCGCAGATTGAGTGCAACTCGTCCTTGTGACACAGCACCGACCACACCTGCAGAGGACGATGATGTTGTGTTAGTTTTCATGAAATGATATCAGATTGGAGTATTAAATTTTTTTATGATTCAGAGGGATGGAAGACCTTATAAACCAAATTTTGTTCCGCAGAATATCCGTCGAAGATGCGCGAAGGAATTTAATTTTCATGTCATTCCCATTGGAACTAACAGGGCATTAGAAGGAAAGACACAAATGATTATGCCCACACAGATGCTTTTTCAGTAGTGCCCCTCTCTGAAACAATTTCAGCCACCCTTGCATCGAAAAATGTTGAAATTTCAAACTGTCTTATCAATTCAAATCCCAATAGGAAAATGTACTGAACTAGCGAATGTATCGCTACAGATTGGAAGGACTTTTCAAAAGAGACATTCATGTGACATTCCCCACTCCAAATTACAAATCGTTCACCGCTACCAATCAATGTGTTTCTTAATTCTCACATTTCTAAAATAGAAAGATGTGCGTCTTTCTATTTTCTAAAATAGAAAGATGTTCCCTTTGCTCCCCAAAACTCACATTTTTGGGGAGCAAAGGAAGCAAAAAAATGCAATCAAAGTTTGGTGTGCAAAGTTAAAATAGTATCGTGAATTGTGATCAGTTCGATCGGTACTCATTAACAACAACGGGCGAGCAAAAAGAGTTCAGCACTCCTCATTTCCCATGCTCCCTCGCCTCTCTGAAGGGAAACATTTTGCGCAAAACCCAGCTCAATACCTCATCAGCTGGTCCCACCCCATGATATTTCTTTGTGAACTGAGAAGGATCTTTCAGGGCGGACGCTCGCAGTCTCTCGCAGAGATTCACGGACAGCTTGCGGAAACGTTGCATTCCTAAATGAAACTGTTGTCAATTTTTACCTGGTCGCCAAGTTGAGGCATCGTAACATCATTTTTTTAGCTTCGAGTTAACGGAACTCATTTTGGGGTCCCCTCACGAAAGTGCGCCCCCTTTTTTTCCACCTCCCGATTTTGACCATTTTTGGTGAGAAGTGAGGCACATATGTGTGCTACAACTTAAGCATCATAACCCAAAAGGTATTTCCGATTTGAAATTACATAGTGCTGTGTCATCATAAATTATTATTATGAATGCCATCCCTCTCGTCCATCCCTACCACATCGTCAACTCACTTTCATGTGTATAAGCAGGTTCGTCGATCATATCATCCTGCTCCTGCAATCACTGCGTAGTCTCCTTCTCTCACTCACTCTACCGTACCTCATCTCTCTCATCACTGATATTATCCGTCTCGTCCACTGCCATCTCTTCTTCTTCCTCATCGTCGCCCTCTGCGTCCTCCTCTTTGATATCCTCCTCTTCTAGATTATCCTCTTCATCATCATCTCCCTCCTCCTCCTCTTCGATCTCCTCATCTTCGGGGTACTCCTCTGCCTCTTCCTCTCTAACTTCCTCTTCCTCTTCAAGGTACCCATCTTCCCGCAGTTCAGTCGATTCATCCAGCATCTCCGGTATATCACTCATTTCATCCTCTTCGTTTTCGTCTCGGTCACTCAGTTGAGATTCTGAACATGAGTACGATGACGACACCTTCTGAAATTAGTATCCATTGCAATCACTCTATTATCGAACAAGGTCTGACTCTCTTCAGTTTGCACGCTCTCTCGTCTCTCTGACCGGCGAGAGAAAGTGCAAACTGAAGAGAGTCAGACGTTTTCTCCTATTATCAGTACTTCATCAAGTCATGGGAGGAAACGGAGTTGGGGAGGTAGATCAATCGGGTATCTGATCGGTGAGATAATCTAACTGCGGTAGTGGAAGAAGATCACAGAACAAGATACTTTTACGGGGACCCACCATTTCAGGATCTATGGCTCCACCATCCACCTCCTCTGCTCTTCCTGCAGTTCCGACGATATCCTTGTGATCAACCTCATCCCTCATCAATGATCCCGTCTGCTCTTCCTCCTCGTCCTCCAATATTCCCATTCGCTTATCTGTCGATCCCACAGGCGAACTCTGTGAGAAAGGCCACTCCGATTAGAGTTCGAGAAACGATACCTTGCTCTCTTGATTCTAAACACTATCTCGTCGAACGGTGAGATAGTGTGCAGGATGAAGAGAGCGTGGTATCGTTCTAAAACTCTAATATACTGTAACACTAACTGATTTATCCTACCTATATTAAACTCACGGAGGTAGAAGGACAAAGCCCATGATTGGTAGTCATTTGCATCATACGGGATGGTCAATCAGGATCGCAAAATGGTCGTCTCCAGACTGAGAGTGGGACAGGGCTGAGTATGGAAGGGGCAGGGACACACTTCGACACTCTCCTACCTCCCCCATTCCCGCACTCTCTCCTTCCTCCGCCCTCCTCCCCCTCCTCGCCTCTCAGTGACGTAATTTGTCTCTCGCTTCCCTATCTCATCTTATCTCTCTCACTGCGCACGTCCGGCCCTAGCAACAAACGAGCCCCAGGCACCGCTGAACGGTATCTGCGGCACCAAGTCAAATGTTCACCGCCGGGTGATAACCAAAAATAAATTTTAGAAAAACGCGACGCAAACAGATCACAAATCCATAAAGGCGACAAATTTGCATTACTTTTAGTCATATAAATGACACTGGTCTTGTAACCAGACATGCCCCTCATTCTATTCATATTATGGCACGTGCGAAAAGTATGGCATACGGATATCACAATACAACATGTGAACCTGGTCCGCTCCGAATGACCTGTCAGAAAATACACTCATTTTTACCTTGACCCTAACTGCACATCAACAGAAATAATTATTTTTACCGTGCATCCGTAACTATTGATGTTTCCATCTCAAATGTAGTGAAGCGAAAAGCACTTTCCATGGTTAACTTACAACTGTATTTAGGTGGGCATACAATACTTCTAGCAAAACATGTAACATTCATCATCCCGACTATTAAATTTGAACATCGAAATTCGTATATTGCAAGTCTTCCTTTTTCCAGGGTAGGTGAAAAGCCCTAAATTTTGTGGTTAACTGTTAAAGCTACTCTTTATGTATCAGTATACGACTGGGCAAAGTCAGGGGATAGCTCCCTTTTGAGGAAATTTATTCATTCACCGTATACCGAAAGTAGAAAATTTGACAATATTGGCCTGTATTCATCAATACTGAAAATCTATGTTTTCTACAAGTAGAGAAGGGATGAGTTCAAATGTTTCTCTGTGGTATGTAGCACCATAGTGTATCATGGAAGCGCACTTATTTAGAAACCAGTCTGATTGAACCTCGAAGCAGGAAACGTTATCGCTTGATAAGTGTTTATTAGCTGAGGTATTAATTCAGTGATGTGTAAATCGTGCTATGTTGAGGCAGGAGAGGCATTAGACCTATTTTTCGAAAGAACTGCACATGTGCTTCTCACTAAACTATATGAAAATGTACAGCCCTTTTCTCCCACAAAATACGAGAGACGGGAAATATTTTTAGAAAAGATTGAAAATATCACATTTGTCAAAACTTGGATTTGCCGGGTATCCTAAATGCTTTTGAAGCGATTGGAATACATGCTTTTGAAGCGATTGGAATACATGCTTTTGAAGCGATTGGAATACATAAATATATTGACCAAGTATACCCCTACTATATGCTATTGAGCCAGCTTGAGATCATAAATGAAATGAATTTTAGGCGTGCTCAAACATCATGGTTCAAATCTACAATTACTTTTTTCACAACCTAATATAATTACAGTTCGAGAAACGATATTAAAGATTCTGCATTTAGTGAAACACCCCTTTGGTGTACTATAAATACAAAAAAAAGTTGTTACCTCGTCACGCGGGTTGATGAGGGTTTCGGCGCAATCCGAGCAGACGACGTGACCGCAGGGAACGAAAGCGAAACGATAGGATGGAGCGGAGTGGCACAGTTTGCAGGGTGATCTGATTTAACACGGAAATGTAATTTATACGTGAAAGACGCATGAATCATGTTTTCAAACATCTATTTTGTTTCATTATCGGAGTTATGTGAAATAGTTAACATGATTCTCTTATAATATGTCTAGGAGTAATTATTCAGGGAGGGATTTCACTAATTTAATAAGTTGAATGTTCAATATACGTACCCGCTATCTGTAGCCGCCTCATCAGTCGGGGAATCAACTGAAATTGCGCTTTTTAAAAAAAGTAGTCGCATATGCAAGGAACACTGCTACAAATTTAAATTCTTTTTGATACCGTGGCAAATGTAAAGTGGTGAAACAATCAATCTATCTGTTAAAACCGGGCACACCTTTGATCTCTCTCGGCAGAGTGTACTGGTGAAAGACGGATTTCTTTTTGGTCAAAGTAATCGTTCGGTTGTCGATTTGCAGGAAATCGGTGTTGGAGTTGCTAGCGCGCTGAATTTTAATACTATATCTCCGGTTGTTGATATCGTATTATTGTGCTTCACGAAGCCGAGTTTAGAACTATGTTTCCTCTAGACTTTGTAATTCGTAATTCTCTTCATTCCTCACACTATCGCGACCCATGGAGCGATGAGTGCGTGAGAAAAGAAGGCAGCTACCCGGGCTAGGAATGCATTTTCTCTTCTCCTACGCTAACAGGAAGTGGAAAATAGGCACCCACGCTTGTGCTCAGATTGTGCACGGTCATCACACTCCAGGCTTTCTTCCGCCAGTCCAGAGCCCACATGACCTATACTGATTTATTATATTGTGGTTATTTATCAAAATTGGCCTTTGATTGTGTTGGTTTATACAATTATTTTTTGTTCAGCTTATTATAATTACCTTGCCGGAGAAACAAATGGAGTACGTTCGCCAGTGCACAAGTTTGTCATCCTGCAATTATAATAGTAAGTGCTAAAAAAGTCAAAAAATATGCAAAATATCCGAACGCCTATGTAGTGAATAGTATGCATTGCTATTGTAAGGATTGATTACGCGAGAAATTATGTTTCCATTCTACGTGCTCTTGTATGAACCAGTTCGGCGAGAGGGTTTGCAGGATCAGATGATCATTTTCCTTCATTAAAATAATAGACTGTTAAATATGTCTCACTTCTGTCCATCGGGATTGCCGTGATGCTCGTCTCCCGCGCAATGATAGCCGAAGACTTGCGAAGACTTGCTTGCCTGAGCAAACGAGTCAATCAATCAATCAATATTCATCACGTGACAAGATTAGGATGGGTCGGTAATCTTCTGGGAGAAAAAAAACGTGTATGTACTACACTTATGAGTTCAATGTTGATAAATGCAAAATTTTGAAACTTCTTACCGATATGTCTCGTGACACAGATCGGATCGGTGAAGTCAATGAAAAGGTTATCGTGCTTGTAGAATTTTTGTCGTTCCTGCAATCGGAGGGGAAAATTCGCAATTACGACAACATTAGTCCAATCAAAGATTATTTTTATTGTATTTTTTAAGAAATTGGTTTTGCTTGCATTCAGAATCTGGAATACGCAGCTGATATCCGGCTGCAACACTCGAATTGTCACGAGTGTAGTGGACCAAACCCAACTCACTCTCATTTCGGGGCCAAGGCTGTTCTTCGAAGATGAACCCGTACCTGTTTCCCAGCATTCCAGCGGCATTCTCGCACTAAATCGAAATCATGGTAAAGACAGTGAGTGTGTAAATATAAAAAAAACTCTTTGATTACCAAACTGCGCAGTGAACTTAAGCGCCGCGGATGGTTAATCAGTTGGATAATGTAATCACAGTCAGTTAATCGTTCAAACAAAATAAATTGAACCAAAAAAAAGATTCAAATGCGTGGAATGAAGGAGAAAGAACTGGACACATCAGCATAGCGAGAGTGGAAAGGGAGTGCGATGGCTGGAGGAGAGGGTGAGAGAAGTGGGAGCGATAGAGGAAAGATGGAGTGTGTGCGTTGAATAGGGAGAGCGCAGACGTACAAGCGTAAACAAGAAACAGAGAAAGATTCAGAGACAGCGCTGGGGGGAAGAGAGCAGAAAGGAGTGGTAAGCAGAGAAGGGGGATGAGAGAGGGATGACAGAATAGTAGTGAGATAGTAGGGAAAGAGAGAGAGAGACATGAGGAAGAGTGCTGGGTGAGGGAATATGCGGAGGGAGGAGGGAGACGAGAGGGAGGAGTGCTGGGGGGGGGAGTGGATTGAAGGGAGGGGGAGGGTGACCTCCGCCACCCTCAGCCCGCATTGGTTAAGAAAGGTCAGGCAACCTTAGGTCGCGGCTGCCTGATGGAGGAAGCACAATCGCCTCAATTGACAGAATTTGCTCATTGGCAAAACGGTTAGTGAATGATCATTCACTCTAAATAGCACTTACATTTGCGATTTCAGAAAGATTTGATGATGTGGGCAGGGCTGATTTGAAATCTGACCCAACTCAACACCATACATAACTGAAAAAAAAGCGCACGAGTCGGCTGGAAATGCGCGATATCCATATCAATTCATTTTACCATTGTTCCCAAACCTTCACTCCGCTCGCCGTTACAAATCACTGATCAATATTCTTATTGTGATTGTTTTGGTACATTTTGATTTAACAACTTTAGCTGATTCTCAAGTTCACCATGTCACAAGTGCATTTTTCCTTCTTGATTGACAATCAAATATCACTATATTCATTGTTGATCATGATCATATTTTAAAAGTTTACTAATGTGTATAATTCAGGAACTTACATTTCTTCTACTGTTTGAGTTTGCGTATTGGCAACAATGGAACGACTGTCAAGAAATCGAGGAATTTTTAAGAGTATGCTGAAAACCTACCAAAACGAGGACATATCGGTAAGTTAAATTCGTGCAGCGATTGTTTCCCGATCAGCCGCAGTTTACATGATGGGCAATTTGGTGTTGCCAAGTCGGCGGTAAAGCTCTCCTCATTTCGCGTGCTCTCTCACCGATCAGACAAGGCGAGAGAGCGTGTGAAATGAGGAGATCACACGCCGAAACATGATCACTAATAGTCATTCTTCAGGAAATTGAAGATGTTTAACACGAGTATGTCGAAAATGTGTCTCAATAAGAGGTGGGCCGTGAATGTGACTAATTCAGATTTTCAGTACTATGCCATACGAGTGAATACATCTTCCGAAAAGCGAGCTACGATGACATTTGAGATAAAGAGCCCTGACTAAAGGACAGCATTCTGATAGAAATGTACTATGATTTTTAAATATAAAAATATCACCAACGACGATATTGATGAATCTACTTCGAAGCGGCTGCCCTGATTGAATTGTTTAATAAAACATTATTGGTCATGGATTTATATTGTGTCGGACTAACTGGCTCATCTTTGTAAGTAATGGATGACGGGCTGTCCCAACGAACAAAATGGGTTGATTGAGAAGAGATGATCTGAGAAGATGGGAGAGAAGAGGGACGCAAACATGGTGGATAGTGGATATAAAATGGGGAAATGGAAGACATGAGGAGAGACAGAAGGAGAGCAGGAGTAGAGATAGAGGTGCCCTCCGCCACCACCTTCAAACTAGCACTGTAAAGGATAGAGGCCACGTGGCCTTAGCTCACGGAGTGCCTTGAAGGAAAACAAGGCCCACAACATTAGCGTTTTTTGTTAAATTAAGGAGATCATTATTTTCAGAATAAGGTAATGCCGCTAGTAATCGAATTCTCGAAAACGTGTACAATCGATGTGCGTTTCTGCACAATGCCGGGCCACCTCCAAAACTGTCTTTCCTATGGGCTGTACATCCTACTAACATGCTTTCCGGTATCTCATCAGCACATATATTCTAGGGTTGAGGGAATGCTAAAATCATTCGTTGTTCCTTGCATTGCCCGGGATTATGCAGAAGCGCCACTCGATGTTAAAGAGCGAAAATTTAGTATGACCGTACTTGACCACATCGGCTGTCACAGACCTGAAATATTTACGACGTTGATTTGAAGTGAGTGATAATAGATCTGCGCCAGCTCGACAACCGACTAAACTAAAATCGCGCGACATTCGGCTGAAGTGCATGGTTTTATCAATTGCTATCGCATATTCTAGTTTCATTCGCAATCCGCAAAGTAAGAAGGATAATGGGATGAGAAATTGAGAAAACGTGCGACCCTGCAAAACTCGGGTTTACAGAATCCCCACACTGTTTGTATTTGTATATTTATTGTATTGACATATTCTGTATTCCATAGCAACAATTCATTCACCACTTTCTGCTTCGGATACGATCATATCCGCTTCTTTCTTCCTTCTATATTTTTATGTCGCCTTTAATGACATTCCAATAACCCCTAATTGCTCTATGTCATGTGTTTTGCGATCATACTAATTGTCCAAACATTTGCTAATTGACTGCGTTGAGGAACGTACATTTCCTCTGCATCTGGTTATAACTGTGACTGCGAAGCTACAGTGGCAAACACTCTAACAAATCGAAGCGTTATCGTAACGTCAACAAATGGGATTTCAGTAAGGAATTCTGTAATTGATTATCGATATTCTGCGGTTCAGATGATGGTTATTTTCCAGGAAGCAATGATTATCGAAAGCACTCGAAGACATCAAACAATTACGAACTAATTGAGGGCAAGGTATCATTTTTTTGCCATTCGATGGAGTAGGAATACATAGATGTTACGTAAATTTGAAACATTCCAATGCGATAACTAGTTGACGAAGGATCATGGACACTTTTTTGTTTAAATTTGTGTTCATGCCTTTTTTCAGTGGTACGATTGCCCATCGCTTCGCTCAGAATCGTGAAGGCTCAGGTCTCCAAGAACTGATCATTGTGATGCTACAAACTATGCTCAGACACAGTAGTAATGTGTAAAGTACCGGTTCCTGCAATTTGATGCATTATTGCGAGGAATAGTTCGCTGTTTGATTTTGATCCGTACTCATTTGTATTTGAAAATTGTAATATATAAATAATAAACCACAGAAGCAATTTCACAGTGTCTATAACGAGTACACTTTAGCAGTACAATGAGGTCGGATGAGAACTGTGACTGAAAGACGGCGTAACGTCATAGTTCTCATCCGAAAAATTACTCTCTTGCAATACAGTGATGTCGGCTGCTTCTAGGAACACGTATCTCCCTGTAGTCCGATGTATTCTAGAGAACAATATATTACAATATTTATGTGCGCAGATCAAAGTGTTTGGTGATAAAATAACGTTCTTCTAATTTCAAGATGGCCATTTCGGTGTAGCTTGCGAGAGGATGTAGGATTGCATTGCATGGATATAATCTCACTATAGGTCTTGGATGCTCTAGAATCTTCTCTGCTCGAATCCTCCGGACTCGATTATCAATCATTCAACGAGATGATCGAGCCTAGATTCTGAAGAACCACACATCTTAGTAGGTCATACCCATTATACGGTGACCACACCGGCTGGGATGGGGATTCCTTTCTTGATGATTCGAAGTCAGAATGTTATCATCTAGAATACCGGCAGCTCTTGCATACAACACATAATAACATCTTTAGTTGCAAAACACATTAGTATATTGAGATTCTTGGACGTTCTCAGACAACTACGTGAGAACCAGGGATGAAGAGTACATTTCTGACACACCGCGACACCCAATTGAACAACAATCGCGCGCAATTCGGCAAGAACCCACAATGATGTGCATACATGCTCAATTTGCCCAATTTTCATTCCAAATCACAACATTTGAAATCGCGAAAATAGTCATTCCGGCCCTTTCTGTTTCCTAAATCTTTTGTATTATCCTTTTTCCTAGTTTAGTGCGCGTTTCAATTTCAACTTTCGATTTCATGAAGAGTTCATGAAGAACGGCAACGATCTTCTCATTTTCCCTCAATCACTTGCATCCAATAGATAATTGATGTCGATTTTACAATTTGCGACCCCCGGCTCTTGCTTTCATCCTGATTTGTTTTCTATTTCTCGTCTATAACACAATTTTAGGTGCATACACTGCCTCAACTGCTCGATCTAAACGAGCGAAAAATAGATGAGCTAAATATGGCGATTGTACGACATTTTTGATGGAGTGAGTGGTACATAATTAAGTTTATTTCATTGATAGTATTCGTAATTTTTCACTATCCCTGTTTTTAGTTTAGTCGTTGTTGTCTTCGAGGACGTCCATACTATGACCGAGATTATTAAGAGTCTCACCAAGAATAACATCCCTCGAGATACAAGAAATTTCATGTAGTCCCTGTAATCACACAATTATGTTAGTTTAGTTTTATTTTTATATTTTTATTTAATTCATAATGAATTTTTACTCATTTCGTTACAAAGCAGTTATGAGAGACTATCTCAGCCACTGAACATATGCTTGGCAAAGTGGAAAAATCGAATTCCTCCATAATGTGTGTACGGATAGTACTCGGTGAGCATATCACGGAGGTCACTTATTTAGTCATACAGATCGCGCATTCTTTGATGGGAAAGGCTAATGTAGGAATTTCGCAATTTTTCGAAATTTTTTCTTTCGCAACCATTTCGAATGAGTCATGTCTTAAAAAATGCACAAAATTGAGATGATCATACTCACAAACTTTCATCATGATACCTTTTAAATTCGTCGAAAAAAAATCAAAATATCGACATTTTTATAGAATCATGAAATTCCAGCTCTTTCAGATGGGTGGGTATGAGCAATTTTTATTTCACATTTGTAAAGTTCATCCCTATACCAACATTCATAAAAATTTTGAAAGAGAAAAAAGGTCGTTTTTTGAGAAATGTACAAAAATGTACAATACATTTATATGACGAGTCAATGAAGGTGTGCGGGAAGCAATTCTAAAAGACGAAAACGGAATCTATGATACAGAAAACTTTGTTTCAAGATAGATACACAAGATGGCGCAGAGAAATTGAAAGATTAGCTAATTCTGAGAAATCGATTTTTTTCCACCTCGATTTAGGCCAAGTTGCTATAATATCGAAAATTATCGAAAAGAAATATCGAAAATTTTCAATTTTCGATATTTCAGTAACCATTACAATGATAAACATTTTGGCGATTTTTTGGCAGAAATATTCAAATTAAAATTTTCTTCACTCAATAGTTATCAAGGTTCACAATAATTTCGTTAAAATCAAATTTAGTTCAATTTTGATCCTTTCGATAATGCGATTTCGAGAGAATTGAACAAGAGTTTTCATTATTCGAGAACCTTCACTTATCGATTTTCTCATAGACACGACTGACTTGTTTAACTTTTACTACAACTTATTCAGATTATGGGTAAACGTTTTCAGTTTATAGCATCCAAACTTGGCCTAAATCGAGGTGGAAAAAAATCGATTTCTCAGAATTAGCTAATCTTTCAATTTCTCTGCGCCATCTTGTGTATCTATCTTGAAACAAAGTTTTCTGTATCATAGATTCCATTTTCGTCTTTTAGAATTGCTTCCCGCACACCTTCGTTGACTCGTCATATAAATGTATTGTATATTTTTGTAAATTTCTCAAAAAACGACCTTTTTTTCTCTTTCAAAATTTTTAAGAAGGTTGGTATAGGGATGAACTTTACAAATGTGAAATAAAAATTGCTCATACCCACCCATCTGAAAGAGCTGGAATTTCATGATTCTATAAAAATGTCGAAATTTTGATTTTTTTCGAGGAATTTAAAAGGT
This sequence comes from Pristionchus mayeri, assembly GCA_036245805.1. Lineage (NCBI taxonomy): Eukaryota > Metazoa > Nematoda > Chromadorea > Rhabditida > Neodiplogasteridae > Pristionchus > Pristionchus mayeri. The sequence continues at coordinate 11,566,438 of BTRK01000006.1, forward strand.
ATCAAGATGAAAGTTTGTGAGTATGATCATCTCAATTTTGTGTATTTTTTAAGACATGACTCATTCGAAATGGTTGCGAAAGAAAAAAATTTCGAAAAATTGCGAAATGCCTACATTAGCCTTTCCCATCAAAGAATGCGCGATCTGTATGACTAAATAAGTGACCTCCGTGCTATGCTCACCGAGTACTATCCGTACACACATTATAGAGGAATTCGATTTTTCGACTTTGCCAAGTGTCTTCACAAATATGTTCACTCACTCAGATAGTCTCTTATATTTTCCTGAGAAGATCAACTACTGACGACGGACATACTAATGAGTGAGTCAGTTGATTACGAAATAATAATGTTCAACAAATACATTTTAAACAAAAATTCCATATCACAAGGCTATTACAATATTTTTATATTTCTCAAAATATTTTTGCAGGTAACAGCTGCAGCGTGAAGTTTGCTAAGAAATGGATGAGATCGAAATTGATCACGATGCGACCATTCGACCATTTCAATGAAGCCATGAATTTACAAACATAATGCGACTCTCAATTGAAGAGTTCCTGAGTATAGCGATATGATCAGTTAATAAATCTTACGAATAATTTGCATAATTTTAAAAATTGCTTCTACATAATTACTCGCGCAGTGCACAGACGAATGAGATTAAGAAAGCAGAGTAATGCTGCTGAAATATCACGGGTGGAATTCCACCCCCTCTGCTAAAATCTAATTTGAATTCCCGCAATTTTTATCTTGGTTCCCAGTAGAGCTAGGACCCTGAAAATTTGGCTTTGAGGTGTTAAACCATTTTACACATCATAATCAAATTATCAAGGTCGTAGCTCTACTGGGAGCCGAAATATGAATTGCGGGAATTCAAATTTGAACTTTCCACTCTTTAGATACTTGCATCCCTTTCCACTTTCCACCCCTGATATTTGCGCAGCATGAGAGTCTGACCCAGCATGGCACCCGATCGAACCAGTGGTCGATATACGGATTGGAGATAAGGAGAGAGGGCGATAAGCATGGCTGTCTCTTCGTTGCACTTGTTAGAGTCACATACACTCATTATCTCTCTCTTTATCGTTTTTCTTTATGTTCAATATTTTATTCATCAATTTGTTTATTTTTTTCAATTCCAGGAATCCACAATTCTTCAATTTTCCGATTAAAAAGCGGAAATATGAGCAAGAATGCCACGAGCAAGACGTAATATCTCGCCAAATTCGGCAAACGATCAAAGTGTGCGTTCCATGATTCATACGGAGTGCTAAATGTAAATGATCATCATAATGATCGGACATGAACACGAGTGCACACATGTCGTAAAATATCCACGATTCTGCACTAATGTTTGCAGTTCTTCTGGAGCAATAGACGAGTCTCAGATTCATTTAAACAATATCCATGGAAGGATAATTGTCGACACCGAACCAACCTGCACTCAACACTCCGTATTGTTGATGTATAATTATTGACAAAAGTTGTAAGCTTAAATGCTCCCAATCGTGCAGCTTTTCCAGAATTAAATATATTATCGATAACGCTCGCATAAGTTGCGATATATTTGTATATATTTTATCTACGCTCGGCGGCGCAACGGAAGACGAATAATTACTTAAGCGTTGTGATACAAGAGTGTTGACTCTCCTCACACTGAGGAAGATATACGAAGGAAGGAATACGATAAGAAGGGAGGAATGTGGGGGATATCTGAATTTTAATAATTCGAAATAAACAAAACCATAAAAAATAATTTGTTCGATGGGAGAACGAAAGATGACGAGTAAAGGTCTGATTCAACATGACACCCACTTGAACAACAATCGCGCGCAATTCGGCAAGAACTCGCATTAATGTGCATCACATCTCAATTGTCATTCCGAATGAATGCATTTTGCTTCTTTTTTTTAGAAATGTTTCATGATGGCCCTATGTTTCCCAAACATCATGCGTTTTCCTTGTCTGTGCTTGTCTGTGCTCATGTTTTTTTTGTTTTTTTTCTCTCCCTGACTTCCTATTCAGAACATAATTGCAGGCGCCTACACTGTCTCAACTGCTCGATCTTAACGAGTACAAGAAGGAAATTATTAGAGTATGACGACTCCTCGTCATTTTCTATGAATTGAGTAATAATTCAGTTAGTGCTTTTGAAATTGAAATGTAGTTCAACAAATTTTCCAGAAACAATTGTTGTGTGATAAAGAGATTACAATTCAGATTACTGGAATTGTCAATAGAGCATCGTTCGACAATATCAAATGATGGGGCTCTGAGAATGGCCGAAATTCGAAAATGAGTGAGTCATTTGAATGTTTTTGTGAAATATGTTCATTTCAATAAATATTATTATTTCAATGTTACTATGCCATTGCATTGTTTAATTTCTGAAACCTAATTTCCAGGTAACAGCTGCAGCGTGAAGTTTGCTATAATGAGGAATATAGTAATCACTTTCGTTCATATCAAGGATGCCGTCCATACGACCATTTCGATGAGGCCAGAGTGCCGTCGCTCACTCTCCGTGCAAGAAAAGGAAAAGATATGTAGTGGCTAAACCTTATCTCATTGAGTTGTAAAGCAAACGTTGAGACAGTAATAATAAAATATTCGTCTTCTCATACATTTTGCTTACTGCTCAACGGCACTATCGCCCTGATTGCATCGATGCATCTCTGAAGAAGATGATTACTTCCAAGTAAATTGTTAAACGGATATATTCTATAATATTCACATTTTCATTGAAACAAGAATTGAGCTTTGAAAGGGTTAGCGCGAATTGAATTTCGAAAGGGTTAGCGGACGTCGGAAAAAAGTTTGCTCGGCGCAAAGCTGACCCAAATTGACACCTTCACGGACGATAATAGCGCGCCGATCGGCAGATAAGTGTGAGGTGCGGCGTGAATATTTCTTGATATAATTACTAGGAATCGTAACCAAACACTGCCTAACATTTTCATTGATTTTTTGGTACAGACGCAATTCGCTTAGTTTAATGTGTAATTTGCGTGCATAGTTGTTGCGCACAATAATTTCTAAATAAATATTTTCTTTGTAAATAATTTCTCACCAATCAATACTTCTGAAGGCTCCTACACCGCTTCAACTGCTCGACAGCTTTGATGATAATTATAAATGGATATAGCTCAAACAATAGCCACTTCTCAATGCAAGGTTGGTTATGATTACTAATAGGGACAAAGTTGATGAAAATCGAAGATTGTGAAGATTACAAGTGCCTTTCTAAAAATATCTGACAATTGCGAAAATAAATTGCGAATTTGAGGGGAATCTTTCTGAATCGTGGGTCACATACACATCCAAGCTATGTTTTCAAAACATTGTAATAACTTTGCAGATTTTGCAAACACCTGTATACTCACCTGAAAGCTCACGAGATGGATGGGCTGCTCCCGAATCGCCCGTGTTGTTTGTTATGACCAATCTGAATGAAATCAAGTGCGCTCAAGATTGGATCGAACTCCAAGTGAAGTGAAGCAATATTTCAAAAGAGTTGAATGAGAATTATAATAGATTCGTATTGACGGCCCTGCTTCTTTAATCCAAAATTATCTGAATACAGATGTACACATAGTCTCCCTGTCTCCGAAATGTGTTCCATATCCGAGGCCAATATGAAAGAACAACATCCTATTTTATTATGTGCTGTCATTAAATTGCGCAATACTTTCGATAAAGCATAACTACACGAATTAAAGTTGTATAATACAATACTTAAAAAACAAATAAACAATTGATTATATGTACAATCATAATAATTGGAAGTTAAAATATTGGAATGAATAATAACACTCTCATTTCGGAGCACTCACTAGCACAAAGTAAAAGTCTGACCCACTACAACCCCTTTTGAAGGACAATCGCGCTCGAATCGGCTAAAATCTGCATGGAGCCGCGCATCTCTTTTCCGATTTATTTGCGACGAATCTTGAATTATCTCTCGTAGTTTACATTGAATTCTTTACATTGTTCATGTTTTGTGACAGTTAGACTGTTATGTGGTTGTCTCACGTGGTTAGTGTGACTTGTTGTTCTGAAATGTTTGTTTATTCAGGCACCTACACTGCCTCAAGCGCTCGAATGCTTGAGTCGTGAAAAGCTGCAATATTCGGAGAACATTGATGAGCAAATATTACGCAGCAGAATAAGACATACTTATTGGGAAAGTGGGTCGTATTTTATTCTTAATGGATAAGTAGTTGTGTAGCTTACAAAAGCGGCGGCACAGTGCTTCACATAAGCAAGACATGTATTTCCAAATATACATCTTACAATTCAAATGTTATCTAAATTCTTCATGCAGTTGCAGAAATTGAGTGCTGAAACACCGTTGCGATTAGTTCAATGCTAGCAATGATATCGAATTTGCAAATATAAACGGGTTTTTAGATAAATCATGCTTACAATAATATTTAAGATCCACATCCTGCGAATCCTAAGAAGTCGATATTTTATTATGGAAATGGACCACAGAACTTAGATGCGGAAATACTCGCAAGTGCTGAGTGAGTTTTAATAAAATATTTTGTTATGGTAGTTATCGTGCAATTGCTAACACCGTAAAAAATCAATACCCGTATGATCCTATTTAAATTAATGCATTCTAGGTAACAGCTGCAGCGTGAAGTTTGCTAAGAAATGAATAAATGAAGAATGCTCCAATGAGTTTTACTCCTTTCGATCAACATGACGATACCATATAAAAGAAGCTATCCAAATCATTCTAGTAAGTTCTCCATCCGAAAATTTAAAAAAGGCTTTTTTCAGATGTCATCTCGATGAATCCCAAGAGAGGATCTTATAATGGTCCGGTCTTATTGTATCATTTCCATAATTATTGCACATTGGTTTTTTGTCAACAATTTCGATAAATTATAGTTAAACGAATAACATTCCTCCATGTTCAAATATTTCCAAAAAATCAGCATGAAAAATTCTGAGTAAACGTGACGTTGACCTAACTTATATTTACCGATTTTTTAAATTGGCATTGGATCGATAATTCAGTTAAAATATGTATTTTTCTGATATTACGATCAAAATCATGGATGAAAAAAATTGGCATGAACAACGCCTGCAATGTGATGTGATCGCTAGCACACTGCAAACATCTGACTCCCCACAACACCTTCTTGAAAGACAAACGCGCACAAATCGGCTGAAAAATGGACGATGCCGCGCATTTATTACTTGATTCGTTTGCTCCGAATCTTGAACACTTTGTCGAATTTCCCGTTGCATGCTAATATTTGTTTATGTTTTGCGTCATAAAGGCTGTAGATTGGTTGAATTCGCAGCATACGACATTTTTATAACTAATGCTTATTTTTAAGGCACCTACACTACCTCTACTGATCGAGTGTATCGTTCGCAAAATGCTGATATTATTTCATGAAGTGAACCAATAATTTAATGTATTTAGATAAGATTGGTGCTACTCTTCTTAATCGCAGTTCATTTCACAGGCACTAGGTCGAATGAGAAATACGGCGTCATGCCGCCTTATTTACCAAAGGCGGTATGGCATCATACATATATTTCATTTTACCTAGTGCAGAATTGACCTGATTAATCGGGAATGCACAAACTCGTAACCTCTTGAATTAAGTGAGAGCGTACTTTAATTGCAGTTATTGTCAAGCTGGCTTCATACCAATATCCGACGGTGGAAAATTTCAAGCTATTTGTATTGGCAAAAGGTGATAATTTGTTTGATTATCATTCAATCAAATGGAATTCAATGCTGTCACATATAATGAAAACTACTATTGTATTTCAGAAATCGAAATATGATCGCAAAAAAGTATAGAAGAAGTGATATCTGGATTCGATCGATATTCCGACATTTTACTATGGAAAAGGCTCAACAAACATAGGAATGATGACGCACCGGTAGTTGTCAGAATATGATGAGTGAGTCCTGATATCAAGCTTCACATTTTAAAAACTTTCTCTGTTTCAAATCAGTATGTATTTCTGTGTAGATTTTCCCCCAATATTGAAGGTAGTCCAATAGTACAACTATAACCATTATAGGAAACTGCCGCAAGGAGTAGTAAACGTCTTGAAAAATGATCAGGGCATACAAGAAAGGAAAAGAGCTCAAAATGGAGATTATTTTATTGTACTCAACTATTTCGAAGAAGATAAATAAATCGTATTAGTTGAATCGCTGAACATTGAATGTTGTGTGCTGATCCATATTTATTATCGCAATTTTGTATCACAATTTTCAGTCAGTGTACAGTTTGTCCACATCTTCTCATTGTGCTGGGACACCGTGTAAATATTTACATCAACTTCGGGTGTTGGAAATGTGGGGAGATGTATGTGCGATTGATGTCTGACTTGCGATAAGTAATGATATGTATCATATTGTTGCGATCTGGAAGCTGAGGGAGCATAGGGTGATAAAAGAGTGACATGTGACAAGAATCAACGCAATAGCCACGGGAATAGGACTTGGTGTGTAGAACAACTGTTTAAAATGTGAAAGGCTTATTAGTGTTTGGATTGTTTTCCATTATTTCGATATTTGCTATTTTAAGAATCCGTTGGAAAATGAGAATTTATACGTGCCCATTGCACTATTTGATTTGCATCCTATGATTGATTAACAGTCTGACCCAACTCGACACCCGCTTGAAAGAGAATCGGGCGCAAGTCGGCAGGGAAATGATCGCGGGTGCACATTTATCCTCTAAATCCTACTATGTGTGCGAAGTGAAATCCATTTTTACCGTTTCGTTTAGCCCCGGCGCGAAGCGCCGGGGCAATTTTGGTCGAGAAACGAAATATTCCCACAGTCGGGAAGATTCCTCAGAGGGTTGGGTATCGACATCGCTTCAAACTCAAATCCAAGTATCCTGCTTTTGGGGATCTTAATCGGGTACCTAGGGGATGCTAAATACAAAATTTCAAGTCTCTATCACAACCGGAAGTGCCTCAGGCTGACTCCGATTTTTGTCGGTTTCGTGGTAACCCGGATTTTTGAGTTGGAGGCGTACAGAGACGTGCTATAGCTCATTCGATAGAGCGTACACGATTGCCCGCCTAGAGATTTTTCAGAATTGTAAAATTCCATCTGCAAAGGTTCGAAAAACGACTCCAAAGTTCGAAATTTTGACCCCCTTTTCAGTTCAGCCACATTTTCGCCTACCCAAGCTCTCAATGGAAATTCCAAGTTCCTACCGACCTACTGTAGTCTAACGTTGACACGGCGAATCCAATGAGCTTAATTACGAAAAGATCGGGTTCCATCTGTAGGTGCTGACGCCTATCAAACATTTTCCCGCGCGAATTTATCCTTCTTCCTCCTCCTTCTCTCTCCCTCCCTCGCGCCTCTCTCGGCCAGGTCACAGGTCGTAAACAACACGAGTCGTCTCAAGTTGTCAACAACCGTCGGGAACGCGATACAAAGTTGAAACTAGGGCAAAACAAGTAGCATATTTGAAATCAGCGTTGTAAATTACACATGGCAGCATGATTTGTTGGGGTCGAACGGGCACTTTCAGAATTATCCCCTTTGGGTGTGGAAAGGGAGGAGGCGGGAATTAAAAGCTTCCCTTCTGAGGCACTATAAAATAGTCCACAGGGAAAATATGTATCAAAAAGAGATCCCTCTCCCTGCACATTCAATGCACTAAGTAGAAAACGCTAATCACGAAAACAAATTAATCGCTCCGCGTCAATAAAAGTCCCGAGATCCACCTTCCGTGGGAAGGTGGCGTATCCTGGCTTTGCAAGCAAAGTCAAAAGCTAAGTGAATTTTGGCCAAATATCAATTCAATAAAAGGAGTGAGATCCTATTACACAAAAACAAGCAGTTCAATAAAAGTACCGGGATCAACAGCCAAAATTCTCTCACAATTTTTGACAATCTCAATTACAATGTCATAATAAGAATTTAAAAAAAGGAAAACGTTCAGAGTTCTTATTGAAATTTTAAAAAAGTGAGCGAATTTTGGCTGTTGATCCAACCATGTAACTCACTAAGCACGCTTTGGACTTATAAAAAAGTTGAAATTATAAAATTTATTTCAATAATTCATGAAAAATGGAGTAGATATCCGTGATTAGCATCGAATTCTACCCCGGAAACATAATTCACGTAATTTTAGCACTTTTCGGAAGGACGATATTCGCAAAAATCTAGTTTCGACGAGACGACGTCTGGAGCCAACGAAGGCTCTGGGGGCAAAATGAGTATGCTCATCGTTTTCTGCACATTCGATTACCCTAAAACACGAACTTTTAGAGAATCGACTTTTTTTGGTTGTGCCGGCCCTTGCTCGATTCTTACGCAAACGCCCTCATATTTGTGACCCGACGCGACACCCTGGGGAACAAACATCGCGCACGAATCGGCCGGAATGCAATTCCCTAAAATTATTTCCTAAATTAATTGCTTACCACTCACGGTGTTTGGTATTTTTACCAGTGATTTTTTTGCAATTCGTAGTATGTGCTTCGCAATTGAATTTGCTCTGCCTAAACCCTAGTTTAGAACTTCAAGTGCATATATTATTTAACTAGTTTTTACTATGCTACAATGTACAAAATAAGGTAAGTTTTAATATTTATATGCATTATATTTCCTGCGCAAAATTGCATTCGAAATTATTCACTCGGGCTGGCAGAATGAACATAGAATGGAGCGAATCTTTGTGAGAGAATAAGCGCATAATGAAAATTCAATTGAATCCCATTTCGAATGCATCGAATCCCAGTGGTGAGAAGGGCGCGGCATTGTAGTTATCGTTCATAGCCGACTTGATATTAAAAGCGATCTTCGTTTTCAAGAAATGTTAACTTGAACCTACCAGAAATACACAAAAATAGGAAATTAAGGGTCATTTCTAATTGCAGGCAACGATCGCCGAAGATTTATATACCATTATCAAGAGGGGACCAAGTAACTGATTATTCTAATGGCTTGAAAAAACATATCAATATGAAGAGCTACTGGACCGACCCACTTGTCCAGGATTGTGATATAGACACTATAGCACAGGAATCATGAGTCAGTGGAGGGAAAACTAACCCCCGGGAACAATTTCCAACTTTTATTTTTTGTTCTAGTTCATATTATGGTTGTAAAATACACAAGAGCCAACTTCTTGAAATTTCTAGGTCATATGTCCCAGAACCGTCATTTAAAAATTTTCCGGTTTTATATCAGACTCTACCGTATATAAGCTCCCAGATGTGCTAGAGATGTGGCATTGGGCTCAAAAGATGCGGAAAAATGTTGAAAGTGAAACCGTAGGACACCAAGTTCCGAAAATATGAACGAAAATCTGAAATTCCAAGTACAAATAAAATCATACCATCTCGGGGAGTATGAAACAAAGTGAATTTTATTGCGGATTATGGAAGCTTTACTTAATACCTGTATAGGAAAAATGTGTAGTCGGAAGTTTTAGGGTGGCTCCTTTCCGCAGTATGCCTCCGAAGGTCGAACAAATGAGATGTCAAATTTTGAAAATTTCTCATCTTGCAGATTTATCATTCCAATCGATCAGTTCAACCAATTTATAACATTTCTCGATCAAATAAGTTAGGTGATGTTGAAAGAACACGAAATTTCTGCACTTCCAAAAATTCGATTTTCAAGGCTTCATTATGGCCAATTTCGAGCGCTTACAGCTCATGATTTAGCTTTCCCTGAAAATGATCACAAATACTTCTCAATACTTGTCTCAATCATGAATACATTCTGGAACTATTGGATCTCCAACGTATTCCAGGCCCGTGATTTCCATCCTTGGACTTGAAGGATCGCGTTGTTATGAATTCAAAATAAATATATTTTGACTAAATGGTAATAGATCTCGGTCTTTTCGACCACTAAAAATCATTTTGAGATCAAGAGAGATGAACAGAGATAAAATTGCGGCCATTTTCAAGGGTGTTCAAAAATTCAAAATTTCAATGTTCGCAAATTTCAGTTATTTTTTAAATGATCATCATGTTGGCCTTATCAGTGTTTGATATCTCTTCTGCTCATAAAATGATTTTAGTGATCGAAAAGAGCCGAGATCTATTACCATTTAGTCAAAACTAGTGGGCAACTACGTCTCTCTAAAATTTAGGATGTGTTCAAGTCAATTTTTGAGAATAAGAGAATATATTTGATAAAAAAAAAAATGCCGTCAAAATCACTGATCTCACGCCACGCCACTCGCTAGAGATTTGGGCTGTAGTACGGTATCGACTATTTGCATTGATTGAACAACGGAATCATGCATCTGACCCAGCATCTGACACAGCGCAACGAGCTACGGTACCTTTAGATTACGATAAGAGTGCGATATTTGTGATTTGCATCCATCCTACGATGAAATCATAAATCTGACCCAGCGTCTGACCCACCGAACTGGGTTACGGTAGCTTTCGGTTACGGTAGTAGTACGGTATTAACGTTTTGTTTTGATCTTCTGATGAAATCATGAGTCTGACACAACATCTGCTCCAACGCCACTGTCAGGTTACGGTACCCGGACGGACAAAGTGACCAACACCTATACTTGGGTCGTAAAAAAATTCCTTCTGGAAATTTCTGGAATATTTTTCGTTTAAAGATCTTGTATTCCGGATGGGGACATACTTTCAAAATCTCGCTCCAAACGAGCGCCCAGACAAAAAAGCTTTCAGTTTATGGTATGCAACTAGCGGGGAACTACGTTTTGCTACATGCATAACTATGTATAATTGGCTTAAAATGACGGATTCATGACTTGGATACAGTTATTTCATAGCGAAAATTTTTAGCCATATGTATGACCCAGCGCTAATTTGACCTACCTTAATAAAAAAAAACATATTTCCCATCATTCCCAGTCTTTCGAAGCGTGACAAAACGTTTTGACGGCGACGGGCATCGAACCCCCAACCTTGTGTTTGTCAGTCCATCGCGTTAGTTGCCCCACCGGACTTTTGAGATGTACGGTAATCGATCGGTCCGCGGTTTTTGGGAAATGGTTGGGTCGGCCGGACAAGTGCGAGCGCACTTTTGGACTTCAGAAATTTCGCACGGTTTTTGCGGAAATAACGTGAGTTGAACAAACGGACAGAATGACACATGTTTTTTTGACCTCCTGAAAATTTTGCCGAGGGGACCAAAGCTGCACTTGTGCGTAATGGGCAAATGCCCCGATGCCGCTCCTAGCGCCCCCAATCCCACACGCCCACAAACCCTCCAGCAAAAAAGCTTACGGGTTACTGGTAATATAGCAACTAGCGGGCAACTACGTTCAGTCACAAGTAGGCAACTACTTTTATGTTTTACGAGCTTAAAATAACGGACTCGTGACTTGGATAAACGTCTTTCAGTATGAAAAAGTTTTAGTCATACCTATGACCCAGCGAATATTATCTGACCCAGTGCTAATTGTGACCTACCGTAATCATATATTATTTTTCCCACCACTCCCTGGCTTTTCGAAGCATGGCAAAACGTTTTGACGCCGACGGGCACCGAACCCCCAACTTCTTGTTTTCCAGTCCATCGCGTTAGCCACTCGGCCATGATAAAAATATGAAACATGTTTCAAAATTTTTAAAATAATATGACGTTTATGATTTACAAAAGAAACAATTTAATTGCTGCATTATTGAAAAAGTCATGAAGTCGCTCCAAGGAAAATTAGTTGACCTACCGGACTTTTGCGGTGTACGGTAATCGATCGGTCCGCGATTTTGGCGAATTGGTTGGGTCGGCCATACAAGTAACATCGCATATTCAGATTGCAGAAAGGTTTGTTAGTTTTGGAGAAAATGACGTCACCTGGACACACGGACAGAATGGCACGGTTTTTTGAAAGTCCTGAAAATATTGCCGAGGAGACCAAAGCTGCACTTGTGCGTAATGGGCATGTGCCCCGATGCCGCACGCAGCGCCCCCACTCCCACGCCCCCACAAACCCCACAGCAAAAAAGCTTACGGGTTACTGGTAATATAGCAACTAGCGGGCAACTAGGTCTAAACCAATCGAATGACTTTCTAATACATTTAGAAAACAATATCCCGGATAATTACAAAAAAAAACCCGGAAAATCATGAATTTGACCCAGCGTCTGACCGACCCAACGCCACGGTGTACTGTAGCTTTGGGGAAAACGATATGAGTATGTTTTTGAAGTTTTGCGTCGATCCGCCTACGAAATCACGAATCTGACCCATCGTCTGACACAACGCCACGGTATACGGTAGCTTTCGAGTACGGTAGCCTACCATAAGCATACGGCATTTGCTCAACATGTCCAAGCTTGTAGAAGCTTGGCAAAACGTTTTGACGGTGGCGGGCATCGAACACCCAACGTTGTGTTTTCCAGTCTATCGCGTTATCCACTCGGTCATGGTAAAATTACAACAATATATTTAAAAATAATTGAATTAAGAGATAGTCATGATGCACCATATAAACATTTAAAATACTGCGTTTCCCAAAAAGCCATAAAGTCGCGCCCTGGAATATTAGTTGACCCAGTTGACTTTGGGGGTGTACGGTAATTTATCGATTCGTCTTTATGATGAAATGCGGGGCTGGGCCAGACAAGCTTCATATCACTTTTGTGTAGCAGGGGCTATGACCTGTCCTCTTAAAATCGCGTTTTTCAGGGAAACGAGTACGGTAGTGGACACACAGACGAACAGACAACACCTTTTCGCACCTCCTACATTTGTGTTTCAAGAAAATTCTTTGGATTCATGTGTGCTCATCATACACTGCCGATGCGCACCCGCACCCAAACGCACAGCTCCCCACCTGCTCCACGTCAAAAAAGCTATCGGGTTATGGTAAAGCAGCAATATATTTATTTTGAATTCATAACAACGCGATCCTTCAAGTTCGAGGATGGAAATCACGGGCCTGGAATAAGTTGGAGATCCAATAGTTCCAGAATGTGTTCATGATTGAGACAAGTATTGAGAAGTATTTGTGATCATTTTCATTTTTCCTATACAGGTATTGAGTAAAGCTTCCATAATCCGCAATAAAATTCACTTTGTTTCATACTCCCCGAGATGGTATGATTTTATTTGTACTTGGAATTTCAGATTTTCGTTCATATTTTCGGAACTTGGTGTCCTACGGTTTCACTTTCAACATGAAAGTTGTTCATCTGATTTTTCCGCATCTTTTGAGCCCAATGCCACATCTTTAGCACATCTGGGAGCTTATATACGGATGAGCCGGATATAAAACCGGAAAATTCCTAAATGACGGTTCTGGGACCTGTGACCTAGAAATTTCAAGAAGTTGGCTCTTGTGTATGCTACAACCATAATATGAACAAGATCAAAAAATAAAAGTTTGAAATTGTTCCCGCATACCCCCAATGACTGGTGATAACCGTGATAGATTGCAAATTCATCAGATTGTAAATTGTATAATGTTGAGAATGAAACGAATGAGATTTTAAAGGTCTAGCCCGTTAACACTGTAGACGTGATTATATCTATGCGTGTAAAGTGGAGCACCTTGCAATGTCGGCATTATCATGGTGATTTTTTAGCGCGAATATTTACGATTTCGCATTCTCCTTGAATATTTCAAGCAAACAAGTGATAGTGCGGATTCGCATTGTGGACGCAAACATTTGGTATAAAAAGGACAGACCCAACTTATCACTCGTCCGAGGTATAAAGTTATCACACTTCGGTCCACTGCCCTACTGCACGCTTCAGAACTACACATGCATGGCTCTTGGCCGGATACGAACTGTGACGTCATGCCGACTTTGATGTATCAAGTACCTAATGAAGTCACAGATATAATCCGAAATAGTGCCTACCTTTACCTTTGATCAATCAATTCTGATTGTCTTTTTCAAATTATGCCATTAATGGCAAAGTTAGCAGTTGATGTTCGTGAAAAATGTACTAATAATTGTCATTGTTTCAAGCACTCCAGTTTTGTATGTGTGAGGGGGCCGATTGGTAGTCTGACCCAACATGACACCCGTATGGACTACAATCGCGCACTGGACGGCAAGCAAGCGAACACTCGCGCACATTTCCCCGCCAATTCCTACTCTTTGCTCACGTTATTCCGCACGTTATTTGATTCGTGCCAATTACGTTTTCAACAGTTTTGTTAATATTCAGGCACCTACTCTGCCTCGATATATCAATGGATTATCACGCGTCTTCTGAGAGATTGCATGAACCTGAGGAACTAGCTGCAAAAGTTTGAGCAGTATCCAAAAGAAAATTATGGCAGATTCCTGTGGAGACAAGAAAACTTTTGTAGCAGCGATTTGTCCCGGAACCGTCTTTTAGGCATTTTCCGGACTTCGTTCCGGCTCTGACGTAACATGGTTCATTTTCGAGCTACGGTGGTCAGCTTGTGCTCAAAATGCGCGGAAAATTATTTTAAGAAACTTTCATGTTCACACCAAAGCCGGGGGAGTGCGAAATCGCGTTGAAAATCTCGAAAAATTAGGTCGAGATTCATATAAAAATCATATCTCGCTTGGTACCCCACCCTTTAGTAGATTTTGATTGCAGTTTCAGAATCTACGTACCCATATTAGTCAAGGAAAAATGCGAGTGAGAGTCGGTAGTTGTTAGAATATGTTACGGTAATGCAAAATGTGTGCTCAAGTCGCTTATTCGTGAATTAAAATTTCTTATTTTTAAGTTGCAATCGCTCATATAAATCGTTTCTTTCATAAATATATTTTTACTAACCTAGATATGTTCAATTCCGTTGAAAAAATTGAAGAAAAAAATTCCACATTTCAAAAAAATCATGTTTTTCACCTCGATATTTCTCAAATTTGTATGTTCCAAACTCAAGATTTCACAGTCATGTCACGTGTTCACTATATGGCTTTTATAGCATGCTAAACCATGAGTAATATCTAGTAGTACGAGCCTGCTCAACGATTTTAAAACTCGACTTTTTGACACTCTAATACGCTAGATCGAGCGTGTCGGAAATATAAAAAAATCTATAGTGAAGTTAATTTTGAGAATTATGGTTATCTACAAATTGGAAAAAAGTTTTCTTGAAGTACTTAGTCAGGAACATATGCGAAATTCGTCAATGTTCTCGTTTCTAAATTTGTGAATTTTTCGAGAGTGAGAAATTGACATTTCTGAAAAAACGTGAAATCTGTCGCATTTTCGCCTGTATTTAACGTCGCAGGTTTCTAAAACACTTTCCCAATTTGTAGATAACCATAATTCTCAAAATGAACTTCACTATCGATTTTTTTAATATTTCCAACACGCTCGATCTAGCGTTTTAGAGTTTCAAAAAGTCGAGTTTTAAAATCGTTGAGCAGGCTCGTACTACTAGACTTTACTCATGGTTTAGCATGCTATAAAAGCCATATAGTGAACACGTGACATGACTGTGAAATCTTGAGTTTGGAACCTACAAATTTGAGAAATATCGAGGTGAAAAACATGATTTTTTTGAAATGCGGAAATCTTCGATTTTTTCAACGGAACTGAACATATCTAGGTTAGTAAAAATATATTTATGAAAGAAACGATTTATATGAGCGATTGCAACTTAAAAATAAGAAATTGTAATTCACGAATTAGCGACTTGAGCACACATTTTGCATTACCGTAACATATTCTATCCCCTACCGACTCTCACTCGCATTTTTCCTTGACTAATATGGGTACGTAGATTCTAAAACTGCAGTCAAAATTTACTAAAGGGTGGGGTTCCAAGCGAGATATGATTTTTTATATGAATCTCGACCTAGTTTTTCGAGATTTTGAACGCGATTTCGCACTCGCCCGGCTTCGGTGTGAACATGAAAGTTTCTTAAAATAATTTTTCGCGCATTTTGAGCACAAGCTGACCACCGTAGCTCGAAAATGAACCATGTTACGTCAGAGCCGGAACGAAGTCCGGAAAATGCCTAAAAGCCGGTTCCGGGACAAATCGCTGCTTCAAATGTTTTCTCGTCTCCACAAGAATCTGCCATAATTTTCTTTTGGAAATTGCTCAAACTTTTGCAGCTAGTTCCTCAGGGGTGTCTTTTTCATGCATTCTCTCAGAAGACGCGTGTTATTCAATTCGTGGAAAAACTACATTAATGCCAAGTATGAAACAGCAAAGCAACAAAAATAAATATCTGGTATGGCCAGCTTATTGCGTTAATAAAGCAACGTATTGGCGCTTATCTCAGGATATATTCTGTCCATCCACTGGAATTTGTCGTACCCTCCCCGTATGCCACATATAAACACATTGTTTCTAGGACTTGGGATCTCATCTTCCCCCGCAACCCCGACCCCAGTCTCAGGACCAACGACGACTGTACAATTTGCTATAGTCCATTGTTTGCTATGGTGATGCCTATTGGACGGAACGGATGCATACCCTGTTGTTGTCTAGTGTGTGCATGGCGGTTCAGAATGACTCCCAACGGAAGACCCAAAGAGTGCATCGAAGACCGACAACAAGTAAACGAGTTTCTTACGTGGAACATTACCTACGAACACCATGCACAAGCGACACTCTTCCCCTTCGACGGCGACGAGTTTGCAGTAGAAATAGTGGACGCCAACCCTCCTTCTCGCAAGAAGCGCAGGCTGCAGCCAAGCATCTGCTGGAGATTCAGCTCTATCTCTCGTCGCATAACCTTGTTATGTTTTTGTATGCACACACTCATCATTATCGTTCGTATTACGAAAACACTTCGTCGTTGTATTTCGTATGGCTCTGTACATCCTTGTCTTTCATTTGTGCAACGAATGAAGGATTAAATTGTATCGGTTATTGAATACTTTGCATCATACTAACAGGTCAATAGGTCCTGATTATCATATATTGTGTCTCAAAATAATAAGAAAATCGGAGGGGGGGGGGGTGACAACTGCACAACAAATCGCTGTTCGCTTGCGGTTCGACGTAGCGATTGGGGAGTTGCTTCATTGTTACCAGTATGTGATCCCCTACATTTGCATATATAAATCTTGTTACCAGGCGAACATGAGTTTCACTGCAAAACAGCGTGTAGGGGGTCATGGAATGTGCTTTTCCATGACCCCATATACGTTGAAACTCATGATCGCCTGGTAACAAGATTTATATATGCAAATGTAGGGTAGCACATACTGGTAACTACAAAGCAACTCCCCAATCGCTGCGTCGAACCGCAAGCGAACGGCGATTTGTTGTGCAGTTGTCCGTTGTGCAGTTGTCACCCCCCCAGAAAATCTTACCAGGAATGACCGCGAGGGTAGGTTGGGGTTTTGGAACGAGACCTAGCGGGATCGAACGAGGATCAAATTCTAAGAACTTCTACGTCTTTCATATCTGCTGAGGACCTCTGTGGACGGCTGGGTGGTAGTGGAATTTCGGAACATAGCCTGAGAAATTGACGGTTTTACACCTTTCCCCGCTATGAGCGCAGACATCCACATGAGCCCTCAGCAGATATGAAAGACGTCGAAGTTCTTAGAATTTGATGCTCTTTCGATCCCGCTAGGTCTCGTTCAAAAACTCCAACCTACCCTCGCGACCATTCCTTGTTAGTCAACGAGTAATGTGTTTCAGACTCAAATTTCAGAGCGTACCATTACTACGGCGATGGAAGAATCGAACGAATCGGCGGTAATATATATTCAGAATAACCGAGAAGTAGCGAAATACGATAGGCAAACTTGATGATTATTAAATCTGATTTTGAGCAAATTAAAACCATTAATTATCTTGATAAAAACTACCACTAGTTGACTACTACTAGTTTTACAGAAGAAGATCAAGGCTATGCTTAATGAGTACAGCCTGATGACGAATGAAGATCAGGAGGGCTCTAAAAATGTTACTGATAAACAATCTGGTAAGCAGTATTGAATATAAATTACTGACGCTGGCGGGTTGAACAGATTGTATTTTTGTATGATTTGGTTATCGAACATTGCGTTCCGAATTTGGAGCACTACATTTTCCCTTCTTAGATCCCGCCGCCGGAGGAGAAGAAGGACGAGAATATTCAGAAGAAGGAATACGACCCGGCTGCGGAGCAGGCATGCCACGGATGAACACTGGTCGGTTGAACATTGTGTGCCGAATTTGGAGCACTACATTTTCCCTCTTAAGATCGATGATGAGCGAGCGGAGAGCATGGAGGAGAATGCGGCAAGCGGCCAAATCGCAGTCGAGGGGTCTACTGGCGAAGGCGAGAACAAGGAGACGCTGCTGCTCGAGCCCGCCGCGAAGGCGGCGGCTGCTGCGGACGAGGTCGAGAAACGATAATGATGTGTACATACAAAAAAAATAACAAGGTTAAGCGACGAGAGCTGAATCTCCAGCAGATGCGTAGCAGCACATGCTTGGCTGCAGCCTGCGCTTCTTGCGAGAAGGAGGGTTGGCGTCCACTATTTCTGCTGCAAACTCGTCGCCTTCGAAGGGGAAGAGTGTCACTTGTGCATGGTATTCGGAGGTAATGTCCCACGTAAGAAACTCGTTTACTTGTTGTCGGTCTTCGATGCACTCTTTGGGTCTTCCGTTGGGAGTCATTCTGAACCGCCATGCACACACTAGACAACAACAGTGTATGCAACCGTTCCGTCCAATAGGCATCACCTATAGCAAATTGTACAGTCGTCGTTGGTCCTGAGACTGGGGTCGGAGTTGCGGGGGAAGATGAGATCCCAAGTCCTAGAAATAATGTGTTTATATGTGGCATACGCACGTCAAAGTCAAGTTATGTACATTTAAAAAAAAAAAAAAAAAAAATTGGAAAATTGCTATTGCTATTGCTAATATTGCTATTGTAACTTGCTATTGCAATATTGCTTTAGCGCGAATATTTAAGATTTCGCACTCTCCTTGAATATTTCAAGCAAACAAGTGACAGTGCGGATTCGCATTGTGTACGCAAACATTTGGTTTAAAAAGGACAGACCCAACTGATCACTCGTCCGAGGTATAAAGTTATCACACTTCGGTCTACTGCCCTACTGCACGCTTCAGAACTACACATGCATGGCACTTGGCCGGATAAGAACTGTGACGTCATGTCGCCTCTGATTTATCAACTACCTAATGAAGTCACAGATAAATAGTGCCTACCTGTACCTTTGATCAATCAATTATGATTCACTTGTCTTTTCCAAATTATGCCATTAATGACAAAGTGAAAAATGTGCCAACAATTGTCATTGTTTCAAGCACTCCAGTTTTGTATGTGTGAGCGTTCCGCGGCCGATTGGCAGTCTGACCCAACAAGGCACCCGTATGGACTACAATCGCGCACTAGACGGCAAGCAAGCAAATAATGGTGCGCATTTCTCCGCGAAATCTTACTCTTTGCTCACGTTATTCCGCGATTTGATTCTTTCTAATTGTGTTTTTTTTTTTTTGTAAATATTCAGGCACCTATCCTGTCTCGACGTCTCAATAAATTTGTTCTATTCATGGAATACATTTCATTTATGCGAAGTATGATACATTCAAAAAAACGAAAATCATCAATATCAGGTAAGGCCAGCTTATTGCGTTAATACCACCAAAGTGCTGGATCTCAGGATATATTCTGTCCATCCACTGGAATTTCTTGCTCAGTCCCTTCACTGACCACTAAGTGAGCAAAGAAACGTGGAACCCATGCGAATGAATGCACAAGAAGTCGTGCAATTAGTTGAAGATGTTAGAAGACAAATCCTACTCATTTACTACAACTTGTTCCCGGAAACGATACGAGGATAATGCAATACACAAATATGCAGTTGCCGTTGGAATGAGTTGTCAAAGCACATTTTGAATTGTAAAACGCTCGATAAATCAGTTTCACATTGCTGTTGAAAGGCAACAGCGTTCTTACATACGAAGAAGCAGCTATAGAAACCGATATTCCTTTTCCATATGAGACCGTTCGCGATAGATTCGACAAAACCTCGGAACAGCCCAAAATATGGACCACATGAAAACATGTTTCCTTGAGTAGTTTTCGATGCTGAACATCATGGTCAACTTCATTTTAGATGAATCGTTCATTTGGTGCATGGGTGGTGCCATCTCACTTCCGGTAAAATCTACTTTTTCCCCTATTGCAACACCAAAAAATCAATCTTGAAGCACGAAATTTCGCGTACCCGAGCAGAATTTCATGGAGAATCGACCTATGTATTTCATTGGTCATGATTTTTTCTCATTATCGAGAGAAATCTACTTTTTGACTCGTTGAAGTGCGAGAGGGGAGACCTAAACCATTCGAACCGCATTGTCACGCTGATTCGAATGGTATATGCGTGTCTGGGGTTTGGAGGTGCCTGGTGAGCGCTATGCCCATTTTTCTGATTTTTACCCCTTTTTCATTGTGGAAAATCGGAATTAGAGGGAGGAATTAATCGAGAAATGACTCTCCCTCTCATTCTTCGCTCTCTCATTTCGCTTTTCCACAGTGAAAAAGGGGTAAAAATCAAAAAAATGGGCATAGCGCTCGCGAGGCACCTCCAAACCCCAGACATGCCTATACCATTCGAATCAGCGTGACAATGCGGTTCGAATGGTTTAGGTCTCCCCTCTCGCACTTCAACGAGTCAAAAGGTAGATTTTTCTCGATAATTAGAAAAAATCAAGACCAATGAAATACATAGGTCGATTCTCCATGAAATTCTGCTCGGGCGCGCAAAATTTCGTGCTTCCAGCATGATTTTTTGGTGTTGCAATAGGGGAAAAAGTAGATTTTACCGGAAGTGAGATGGCACCACCCATGCACCAAATGAACGATTCATCTAAAATGAAGTGCACCACGATATTCAGCATCGAAAACTACCCCAGGAAACATGCTTTCATGTGGTCCATATTTTGGGCTATTCCGAGTCATCGTTACGATTTGTTGAATCTATCGCAAACGGTCTCATATATCTGTATATTTTTGTAATTATTTCGTAATTCGGAAGTATGCAATATTTTTACGTAATCATATTCAATGGCTCAGCGTTTGACCAGCCCTGATCGAGTCGTAACATCAGCGATAACTCGTAAACAATGGCATACATTCTTGAAAACATTATCATTCTACATCATGAAATTTCCATGCATTTCCATTGTCTCCAATAAAACATTTGTGAATTTCCTACATATTTATCTCATACTCTCAAAGTATCGAGGAAGGTTTTGCACATTGAAAACAACCCCTCTCTGTGTGAAATTCATGTGAATTTCAGGTGAATTGTTGTTGTTATTCTTGAAGAGAGTTGAGTTTCGCAATTTGAGTAATATTCTCTTCATTTTCTCTCATCGCTCTAGAATTTGAGAGAGAATAAAAAGAATAACGAATTGCGAACTCGTGAAGATCAAAGATCAACGTTAATCTGCGAGTTCTTTCGTGGTGTTTGTCGAAGAGATCGCGCAGCTGGTCAATGTATTGATCCGTTTCGTTGTCTTTAGAGTGCGGAATTTCAACGAGAGTAGTGATTCTAAAATATTGTTCAGATAGATTGAATCCAATAACGTGCGGAATAACGTGAGCAAAGAGTAGGATTTGGCGGAGTAGGATTAGAGTAGGATTAACAATTATAAGCATATTTAAATTTCAAGAGTCTAACTCGTCTAACAGCCGATATACACAATTTCGAGACTTCAAATGTCTCATATTCTACTTGACTCCTTCTACGTCATCATAGATTATCTCACGTCGCCACTATCGAATTCGTGGCCGCCACAAACAACTCCAGAATCCACCAATCATCTTCATTTCGAAAAAGGAGCGGAGGAAGCGCGAAAAGGGAAATGAAGAACAGGGAAAGGACGGAGGTTATTGAATAAATTTTGCTGAGCCGCTGAAAATTGCAATAACAGTATTTGTAGGCTCTTGGAAGGACGGTCAATTCAGGATGATAGCCAAAAAAGTGGATTTCCACAGTTAACGTCCAGACTAATAATAATAATAATTTATCTACGCCCGAGGCGCGACGAAACAGTAAGGTACATGAGTGATCAAATAGCAAGGAAATGGGAATTGACTCTCAGTAATTATTCAGTGTGAGAGAGTATGGCGATTAAGGGGTGGTTCAGTAATCGGCGCTTGAATACTCGTATGTTGGGGGCGGTTCGAATTTCTTCAGGGAGTTGGGAATACCATCTTGATGTTCTAACAGGAAAGGAATGAAATCTAGAAGTGCTAGTGGTCAGTTCGATATTTATACCAAATGTTGATGTTCGATCTCGCTGGTCTCGTTGAGGTTTGTATACATAGAATGACGAACGGGGAATAATAGTTGATCCAGTCATAATCATATGAGTCATACAAATATCACCTATGACTCTCCTCTCAGTAAGCGGGCGCAGGCCAAGAAGTTTCAAACGATCAGGGTAGGAGGGTAGAGAAAGAGGATAGGAAGGAGAGGGGAAGCAACGATAAAAAACTTGACGGGTGAAAATATGTTGAACTTTCTCAAGAGTTTCAATGTCAGATAAGTAATGAGGATTCCAAAAAGGAGAAGCAAAGTCAAGGAGGGGAAGGACATACGCTTTGTAACTACGAAGAAGGATGGTGGGGCAGTTGAATGGGAGGGCTTTGAGAAGCAGGAATAACTTAGAGGTGGCTTTCTGAGCACGGTTTCTAATAGAGCAAGAATTCTTGAGGTCAGAGCGGACTTGAACACCTAGATCACGGACGTTATTCTCGAGGGGTAGCTGAATGGAATTAATATTGTAGCGAGGGGAGGATTCTTGGAGCCTATACGAAGATGAGAGCATTTAGAAGCAGACAGAGACAATTGGTTGAGTTGGGTCCATTCAAAGAGGCAATCAAGGGCAGATTGAAATTCAGAAGTAATAGCAGATTTGGAAGTAAAAAGACTAAACGAATGTTGCTAAGGAAACATTTTTGAAGATCACTGGTTTTGATTATCATCTGGCGCTGACCATCCAAACCATTGCCTTATTTCCTTGTTTAGTAAAATAATACAACAATGCACCTGCAAAGTCCATATATTCTCGCGCAACTGCAGGCGAAGGCTCAATGAGTACTCGTCCTTCAAGGACATATGTTAATTTCATTGATTTAATTATTTCAGATGTGAACCTGTCTCGATTGACGTTTCATCACATCATTAAGCCGATCCAACCGCCTTGAGTTGAGCCTAATCAACAGCCGAATTGCCTTGAATTTGTCTCATTACCTCATTGAATCTCTATAAACTAATAATGGAAAATCGGCGCGCGCTCTCTTCGGTTCACACGCTCTCTCGCTATTTATGACATACAAAGAGTAATCAAAATGAAGAGGGCGCTTGCCGAATTGTAAATATACGCACAAATAGAGATATCAGTGCGGGCAGCATCAGTGAAGCCGCCAAGTAAACGCCATTTACTTTACCTGAGATGCTTTAGTCGCAAATTTTGGCATATTTTCGCGTTCACCATGTATAACTTGTGTGCTAATATAAATGATGAACGTGAAAACAGGAATAGCCGATATCATTGATATCCATAGCCGCTTTTTCTTCTCATAGTCAATGACGAAATAGGTGGCAAACGATCTGAACAACACAGTGAGGCAAACTTAATAATTGACTTTCGCTGAAGGGGTGGTGACGGCATCGCATGATATATTGCGCGCCCTTTCCAGAAAAGTGAAAGAGAGCGCATAATGAAGAGAGGGATTTCTTGATAAGGCATCCTAGTGCTAGGGTTTCCTTTTTCAGGTAATTTCAAGTAATTTCGGGGACGGGTGCGGTGCGTAGTGCATGAGCTTATCAGTTATTCAAATCATCTGAAACATTTCCTGAAATTACATGAAAAGAGAAACTCTATAGTCTACTCACCTTTCCACGACAATCCCTCCTTTAACCAGTGGAAGTGAAAGACATGAAGACAGTCGCATTACTTCGATGAATGGAATATGAAAGCATCCGGGAGCTGGAAAGCGTTGGTAACGTGATGAATAGAGTAGAGCAGCAAATTTCATGTAATATTGGGCCATTTTCGGATGTCTTTCATGTAGATAGCTGATACGATCAGGATCTATGTAGCGCAACTGAAAATAAGCCTAGATGTCGCAAAAATAGAATGCGTTGAATAGAGCTTGCTATTTGAGCCGCCTTCTTTCCATATCCCACACACTCTCAGTGGTCGACCGATGGACAGTGTAGAATGATTTGTTTCCCTACATTCGATTCCAATCCATCCAAGCTCAAATGCCATCTGGACTAGGCGAAATGGAACGAATATAGTGAGATTCAAGATTCACGTGAACAACCTGAAAAAGTTACAAGTTGTTGTAGTATGATAGTAAACGTCATGAAGAAGGTGAATATTTGAATTCCTTTAATTCCGACAACTATTTTCCGTTGCATCTACTTTAAGCCGAAATAGTAAGTTCTGAGAATTCAATAATTTCCTCTTATTCTTCCGTTTTTCCACCCTATTTTTTTTCTAAAATCGCATCACCTTTATCCTCCAAAAAGCCGTTAGCAGTGAGAGCAGACAGGTAAAGACGAGAATTAACGATATTGTCTAAATGATTAAATCAGAGCAAATACTACATTTGACTAACCTCAAATGCAACGAATTCATAATACATGGGTAACAACGAGTGAATCCGCTCCACGCGAGTGTAAAAGGGAAGCCAAACGATGGAAGCAAAATTCATTTTTTCCGCTGATTTACGATTTCGCAAACTGCCATGCATTCATTCACTCTTTCATTTATTCCGTAGAGTTTGCATGACGCGAGAGTATACAAAAAACGGATTTATGAATGATTGAGTGAAAACGTATATCACAGGAAACGTGATATGATTTGCAATAATACCACTCACACTTCATCGCCGCATCTGGCAATGTAGGACGGGAACATGCCCATAAAGCCATCATTCACAATCTTAATCAGATACGAAACATTCATTTCCTTCAGAAATATTAAAAAATGTGATGTATCTCGACTGGAAATTTAAGTGGAGAAGGAGTGTACTCGGCAAGAGCGTATTTCTCAGAAGGGGATGCAGACGTACCAATTAGTTGACAAATCGGCGGGTGCTCCCCTCTTTTCACACGCCCTCTCGAACTGGCTTACCGATTAGAGAGTAGGCTAAACGAAAATGGCGCAGGCCGACAAGGCAATACTAGTGGACAGCAAACAAAATGGATAAATTGCAGGTGGATAACAGGTGCATTTATCTCTATTTTTCAGAACAAGAGCATAGATCAGATCAAAAGATCGTAAACCAAATTCGTTCCTCATGATTCGTGTTGAATGCGTGGAATTTCTTTGACATAATACAATATTGAAAATACTAATAACAAACAGTTACACGTGCTCCCATTTGTGAGCATATATGAAGCTTATTTGTTTTCTTCTCAGAACTTTTCTGGGCGGCATTGTTAGAATGCGATGCCCAGTAGGATGAGTAAGTCGAATGTCATTAGTCAAATATCGCATTCTCGACCTTTATGAAAGTTATTGGTCCCTGCAACGTTAAGTTGTGCGTGTACTCTAAAGAAGAAAGGGAACCTGTTTGGCTAGGTCGATATTCGGCGTGAATTTCGAAATATCGGGGTCGACCAGGTGCCTACTAATCAATTCCGAGAAAGAGACAGTGGGTTTCGATCAGATGAGAGGAATCGCGAGATAATCGACCACGCCGCGGCGGTAGGATTCAAGTTTGTCCGATCCCTCTATAATTTTGGTTCTAAGTACTTCAAATGATGCTCTTTCAAACTGCGTCATCAAAATTTTGATAACTATCGTCTTCGTCGAGATTCAGAAGGCCAAACATGGTATTATCACTTTTCGACAATCAAATCGCGCACATTTAAATGAGCATAAGTCCGTTTAAGAGGTCGTCCACCAGAGAACGTAACAGATGTGAAAAGTCTCGGATTACCAAAATTCAAATAATGCTCAAACTTTTTTCCTGAAGTGGTACTCCCAAATGCTGATTGACAGGGTACATGAGAATAGCCAGATATTGATTTTGAAAACGTTACTGTAACCGATCGATTTTGGGGTCGAAAAAATCGATATCTCAAAATTATTATTTTTATAGTTTTATGGCGTATTTTCACTCGTAGAAAACGAATTTCTATGTTAGAACTCGAGAAAATGCGATTTAAAAATGATAGGTCCAAAAAACTGCTCAAAAGTGACAAAACCAGCGATAACTAATTAATTTATGAACCGTCTTAAGCCATATTTCTATTTCGAAAACTTCTACATGTACCTAGTCTACGATATTTTTTGCAGAATTTTAAAAATGACGCCCGTTAGGTTTTTGTGTCTTCAAATTCAGCTTCCAAATAAAGGCCCTATCCAGCATGTCAATTCGAAATAGACATAGGCTCCATTCCATATGCTAGAAATGTAGAGCACGATGAGGTGAACATTTCATCTGTTGAAAGTGAGCGTTTATCTTTTCATTGAAGCTCGCTACAGAGCCTAGAAGTTGCCTAGAAACGGACTAGAGTCCCCCCGACAGCGCGCGCTCTAACCGTTTGACGCTCTCTCCGACTGACCTCTCTCTCCCTCCCCTCTATTTAGTGCTCACTCGCGCACCTCCACCGTCCATAGTACCAACATCTAGGCGCTCTAGCGCGCTTCAATGAACATATAAACGCTCACTTTCAACAGATGAAATGTTCAGCTCATCGTGCTCTACATTTCTAGCATAAGAACTGGAGCCTATGTCTATTTCAACATGACATGCAGGTTCGGGCCTTTCTGTGGGAGCTGACTTTGAGGGCACCAAAAACTGTCGGGCGTCATTTTTAAAATTCTGCAAAAATATCGTAGACTAGGTATATGTTGAAGTTTTCGAAATCGAAAAATGGCTTAAGACGGTTCATAAATTAATTAGTTATCGCTGGTTTTGTCACTTTTTGAGCAGTTTTCTGGACCTATCATTTTTAAATCACATTTTCTCGAGTTCTAACATAGAAATTCGTTTTCTACGAGTGAAAATACGCCATAAAAATACATTTTTGAGAATATTGACTCTAAGTGTACCACTGTTGAAAAAGGGGTTTATAGAAAATGGTTTGGATAGATCGATAGAGCTCGAAAAATGAGTTGGAGCCACATTTTGCTCTATCTTTCACCGTATCCAAGAAAACAGCTCTCAAAGTGAGTGATGCCGGTATCCCACCCTACGTAGGGAGCTCCAAAATGAAGTGTGTACTATAAGACTTCAGGGGTTACTCAGACATGCCAAAACCGGTTAGAACTCATTTCACGATTTCCTCTCCATTCCCAAGAATCGCGATGCTAGCTTGATTCTCTCGTGAATGGCGTGATATTTCCTGACAGATATTGGAAGATAAAATAACTTCGCCGTTGAACAATCCACAGTCTAGGTTATTGTTGTTTATTTTATTAAAACTAGTGGGCAACTACGCCCATCACGATATGACTGTATTCCAGGAAGATGTGGAAAATCATTTCCCCTATTGATTGCAAAAATGCCTGCAAAATAGCGGACCTAAAGCCGCGTCTGACCCAACGCTAGAGCCTACGGCTGAGAATCGACATCGACGTGATGCATTGATTAAACAATAAAATCATGAATCTGACCCGTCATATGGCACAATTCCACGGGATACGGTAGGTTTCGGTTACTGTAGGATTTTAGTATTATTGATTTTAGTAGTAGTTTTGCAACCATCCTCCGATGAAATACTGAATCTGACCCAGCGTCTGACTCAGCGAACTGGGTTACGGTAGGCATTGGCTACTGTAGTAGTACGGTATTGATGATTTACACCCATCCTCTGATGAAATAGTGAGTCTGACCCAACATATGCTCCAACGCCACATCGGGTTACGGTACACGGACGGAAATAGCGACACCTATTTTTTGGTCGTAACAATTTTTCTTCTGGAAATTTCGGGAATGTTATTCGACTGCTGACCTTGTATTCCGGATGGCGCAATACTATCAAAATCTCGCTCGAAGCGAAAGCGCTAGTCAAAAAAGCGTTCAGTTTATTGTATATTTAGCAACTAGTGGGCAACTACGCCTCTCCAAACGTTAAAAAATTTTCCCCAAAATTTAGAAACTATTTTCCGATTTATTACCAAAATGTGGCAAAATCGTGGTTCTCACGCTGCGTCCGAACGAACGCTAGGCATCGATGCATTGTACTGATTGCCCAACGAAATCATGAATCTGACCCAGCATCTGACACATCGCGGCGGGTTACGGTAGCTCTCAGTCACTGTAGGAGTTAAGTATTGATGTTTTCCGTACATCATCCGACGAAATCATAAATCTGACACAGCGTCTGACCCACGGCCACGGATTACGGTAGCGATTACGATAGCTTTCGCTTACGGTACAAGTACGGTATCGATGATTTCCATTCATCCTCTGATGAAATCATGGATCTGACACAGCATCTGCTCCAAAGCCACTTCCGGGTTACGGTACCCGGACGGACAGACCAACACCTATTTTTTGGTCGTAAAAATTTTTCTTCTGGAAATTTCTGGAATCTTTTTCGTGTAATGACCTTGTATTCCGGATGGGGACATACTATCAAAATCTCGTTCGAAACGAACGCGCCAGACAAAAAAGCTTTCAGTTTATTGTAAGGTATATGCAATTAAATTACACCTTGACAAAAATGCTTGTATTTTCAGGACAACGGAATCACTCTGGCAGTTTCGCTTTACATACTAGCCGCCGTTATCGTGTATTTGAAAGGAACGGGCTATGCTGTGGTAAAAGCGAAAATTGTAGTATAATGAATAACAAATGAATAAATTATAGATTCAACTTGCAAATTACACGAACACTTTTCTTTCTGAAAAAAAACAGACAAACATTATCCGATTGATAATAAATTCATTTATGCGAGTCCTTCTTTGTTCATCCGATGCAAAGTAATTCAAAGCCATTCGTTGTTCATTCGTGCCACATGTTTTCTCCTTGTCCTCGCTCTCACATACACGAGACCGAAAGTACCCCCCTCCCAGATATTTTCGAGCTTTTTGTACAGGTCATTTTCTCTAGTCTTGTAGATAAATTTGCCAACATTATTTTTTTCTGATCCTTACTTGTTTGTGTCAATATTGAATTTATCGTTGATGATTCTTACTCAATTTCATTTGGCATCCCCCGCTTTCTTCTCTGTGTGAACACATGTTTTCGCCAAGTGGCCATACTGCTGAGAACAAGGCCGGAGAAAACGGCCCTCCTTTTCCGACTAAGGGCGGGTGAAGGATTTCCTGATCGAGTAAGCTCCACGTGGATGGATAGAATTAATGAATCAGACCGATTCACTCTGCAATATTGCATGCGCAGGACTACAATCGGAATCAGAACAGAACATGCCAGACTCATCCCTCATCTAACTCCTCTACCAAATCTATGCTCTCCATTGTTGGAGAATACACTGCACTGTTTTGGTATTATTGTATAAATATTGCTAAATTAGTGTGCTGCAAGACAAACAAAAGTGCAGATCGCATTAACATTAATCATGATGTTTATTTATTGAA
This sequence comes from Pristionchus mayeri, assembly GCA_036245805.1. Classification (NCBI taxonomy): domain Eukaryota; kingdom Metazoa; phylum Nematoda; class Chromadorea; order Rhabditida; family Neodiplogasteridae; genus Pristionchus; species Pristionchus mayeri. The sequence goes on from BTRK01000006.1 coordinate 11,595,890, forward strand.
TGATTATATCGTGACTGACAAACACCCGACTTGATTTGCTTGCAAATTCTGCTCTCACTTTGTAGCGGATTGCCCACATGTTCACCTCTCTTCCCCTTCAACTCCCGCTTTCTTCCCCGCTACTCTACCCTTCACATAACAAGGCCCAGAAGAAATGCCTTTTCTCCCTTTCACATGTTTACAAGTGTTGCCAAGTCGACATACACCCGATAGCACTGGCTGATTTGTCACCACTAATGTTTACGAAAACGTTTATCCTTTATTTCTTTATCTTTTATTTCCTTAACTTCATCCAGATCAGAGTTGAAATCGGTCTCATAATTTATCGGAATCTTGTCTGATTACGTACCTATTGGAATATAATTCCGAGTATTTTTTTTTGTGTATTAATGCCATTATCAAATCTTACTGTTCAGGTATATACACGGCCTCGTATGCTGAAGTGCTTTCACAACATCAAGCACATGAACATTCATATCCCAATGAAGCTACACGCCTATCTATGTAATATTGAACAACAATTGTTTTGTAATCTCGTGCAGTGTATTTCGTAAACAAATGTTGCGGTGACGCGATGAAGGCAGCACTCGATCAAGTTGTTTCTCTATAGGGAGGATTCCGCCCGAACATCATTACCGAGACGAAATAATTGACGGCACTCACTCGTCCATCCAACACGCAGGAGCAAGATGGAGAAGCTCTCGGATTTGCTCGTCTGCTTGAACATTCCCTAATCGAGATCGAAGTCACTCACTCTACTTGCCCCTTCCTACTCCCACCAGTCCTTGTATGAATGCAGCGTTATCTACACATATTCTAAGGCAGTTTGCCCATTCTTGTAGATAAATCTTAAACACATGTATGGCATAAATAATCCAGTGTTCCCCGCTATCATCCTCACTACTTTTCGTTAACATCGGAATCGATTTGTTGTTGATGAGTCACACCCAATTAATGTATATTCTCGATCATATTCTCCTTATTGTGGATTGCCGCACAATTTTGGAGAAGTGACTATCTTTCTCCACTCGACTTGTCAGAAATTTGGGTACTCTTTTAGGGGCCGATAATGCCAGAAGTTTCATCTCCCCTATCACCGTTTCAACTCTTCCTTCTTTCTTCTTCGATTCCCTCCCTTTCACATACACGTGCTCACAAGAAGTGTCAGCCTCCTTTTATTCCCCCTCATGTTTACGCTAAGACAGCCCCACCTCTTTGTCCGTATCCTTTATTTCGGTAACTTGAGACTTCTTCAAATCATGTAATGTGTCGTATCTAGGACTTTGTTTCAAATGCTTTAAAAATTACGGTTTGAAAACTAGAAATCGTAAAGAAAATTATGCATCAACATACCATTTTAAAAATATTTGTAAGATTCGAAGACGTAATTGATAATATAGATGGAAAGTTGCAGAATCATGATGTTTCAATAAAACACACGGAGAATAAAAATATATATATATTCATACTTCGACTATCATTGCTTCGGCATATTTATCGATTGAGTACCGGTTAATTATTTTGAATCTGTCATTGCTATCATCCGATGCTAATTTTAAGTAATCGTCGTCCGATTAAACATACTGCCGGCCCAAAGTGTTCACCCTTTGTCCTCGCATTCACATAAATAATAACAAAAGTAGTGCCTTCTTATCCCTCCCATATGTTTACGCACAAACACTGCATAATCGCTCACGTTCCCACTGGAAGGCGGATGAGAAACGTTATGTTGAGACTTTTTTGTTGAGTGCTTTATCAGAGGCTACCGTACTACCGAATTGCCTTACTTTAAATGCCAGCATTCCTATAGAGACAGATTGTCCATGTCTTCTCTTCACTCTCCCCGTTCAACTCTCCCAGTTTTTGTCTTGGGGGGAACAATGGCGCCTGTTGAACAAAGCCATCACACTCAATGTCATTCACTCGCTATATAAATCGCTCCAGTTCTACCCAGAGAGAGAAGAGGTGAGCCAGTACTCCCCCGTTCTTCACCGAACTCACCTTTTCGTGCCCACTTTCCATTTCTCCGACAAACTGATCCAACTCAATGTCTCTCGTTGATACTCCTTGTTTGTCCGCTCTGTCGCCCGAATTTCGACAACTTTGTGCATTATTATTACTATGGGCTTTCACTTGCATGATTATACGAACTGTTTAGGCACCTACGCTGCCTCCACCTCGTGAACAAAATCAGGAATCAATTATGTTCATTTTAATTTCAACATTTAGAAAAAGTAAGTCTGAAATTTGTATTGTTCTGCACTGAGAAATGTCATATTTTGCCAATCATCCAACTTCAGGACTCGATCATATATGCTGCAATGGAAGACATGAGAGCTGCAGATGCCCACTCCGTTTCAACGAAGACACATATTCAGCGAAGGGGTATTGTACATGCCGCTATCTGGTCCATCTGAGGAATTCCGAAGGGTGCCGCGTTACAGCTGTGGAAATCCCTACCGCCTAAGCACCCTGCTTTCATTCGTAGAAGTTGTGTCGGTAGATCTGTATTTCCCCTCTCTCCCCGTCCCCTTCTCCTTTCCCCTCTACTATCGTTTCGGATATTTTCATGTTCATATTCTTCTCTCCGATGCTCTGATAAATCGGATACATCCCTTGACCTACCAATCCCTCGCAATCCTTGTGTGGGCTACACATCCACTGAACCACACTACATCCTACCCACCTCTCCAACTCGCCCCAATCATAATTTGTCAAATGTCGATAATAATACAATCTTATATGTTCACTCATTTTTGCATTGTGTCGATAAATGTGGAACACTAATGGGGGGAGGCTGATCAAGATCAACACCCGACAACACTCGCTTAGAATTGTATTTATCTCAATCAGTCTGTTCACAAGTTGATTCCTCTCTCCACTCATCTGTCTCACCTCCTCACTACCCTCATCTTGCATCAACAATGCCACAAGAAGGGTATCGTTTCTTATCTCCCACATGTTTGCGCTTGACACTACCATATCCATTCTTGCATCCCTAAGTTCTGCAACAAATGCACAAGATTTCCTACTCGATGCTATCTACCAAAATTGCTAGTGTATAAATCGTACATCTTTTAACTACTAATAAGACGCATTTCTGGTACTCATCGGAACGATGACAATTTTATCACAATTCCCAATCTCAGGATCACCTCCTTCGTAAGCCCCGTGATAAACAAGTAGAAAGGGCAACTCACATGGTCGATGTTATTACTGCGAGAAGGGAAATTCACAAATGGCGTTTGAGTGCGCAATGGTGAAATTAATAGAGGATTTGAAGCGGTCGCTCGAGAGTGCTCACATCTTGAAGAATTTTCATGACTTGGTGTTCCGTTTGTTATTGTTTATATTTTCCTCGTCATAATAAAGCAAGTTACTGATTAGCTGTTACTCTAAATAAATCACAGTTAGTATTATACTGTAGCGTCAATACTTTTCGTAAAAAGCTATAATTATTTCCGCTTTTTGCATCCTATCCCTTTGTCGCTTAGTTGTGACATCGTATATCATGTTTTCACGTTGTCTAAGTAAGTCACAATCCTTCCTAGTCCCAAATAACATGATAAATTATTTTATTATTTTAGTTGACAAAGTATTATTATTTTAGTTGACAAAGTAAACAAGGGTGCTTCAAGGATGTATGGTCACGCATATGTTATCTCCACCATTCTTGTTCTATGTAGAAGCTCTCCCTCTCACTTCGCATCTGTCTCACCCCCTCATTATTGGCACTTTGAATAAACAAAGTCAAACAAAGGATCACCCTTTTCCTCTTCCATTTGTTTACGCTGAGGTACTGTTGCCGTCTCCTTTCGCAGATCTCAAATTTCTGCCTGCACACATTTTTTCGTCCACAGACTTTTGTAAACACGACCGAGAGAAGTGACCATCATCTCCTCTCCCATGAATTTTCTCATAGAATCGGATTCTGATTTTGTGTGACCAATTTGAACATACCGTGTCTTTCAATATCATCTTATTTCGCACAATCTCTTGGTTTTGTTAATTGAATCGTCTACATTGTATCTGTTAAATCTCACTTGATCTCGTTGTATTTCTCATGTTATTCCTATTCTGAATCATCACATCATGCTCTCAAATGACCATTTGCGAGATAGTGCGGGATTATATTTGAAAAGGGTGCACATAATTAATGATTTTCTGTTGCTCAGACGCCTACACTGCCTCAACTGCTCAATTTGAGCACTAACTGCAATTGATCGTTGAAAAATCAATAACGGTGAATTTCTTTGAAATATATCTTCTAGTAACCAACGAATCTCTAATTTCAACTATGAAATGATATTTAAAAATGAGAATAATTATTCACCGCAATTCTTTCAAAATCTATTATTGTAGAACATCTGAAAGGAAACATGTGGACTGAAAACACCGGAATCAATTAATGTTTCGCTTCCTGATTCTATTCGGTATAAATTTGCCAGTTATTTAGAATCCTGAGAAACATTGCAGTACATATTACCGTCTAACAATGCACGCGCTCGAGATTACCATGTAAGTTTTCCCATTAACAGGGACACCTTCCCTGCATGGCCCGCGTTGAAGAAATGGACAGGGCAGAGCATTGTTCGTTCCTGTATTGCCAGAAGAACGACGCGCATATCACATTTGAGTGTGCAGTGGTGAAGATTAGAGAGGAATGTGAAGAACGCACTCATGAATGCTCACAGCTTGTAGAATTTGCATTGTTGGTGGTCCATTCGTGATTGTTCATCTTTCCGCGTTTTAGTAAAGACAATTGTCGATTAGTTGTTTCTCTAATGAACCACAGTTAAGCAAAGGTGCTTCAAGGATGCGTGGTCACGCATATGTTTTATCCACCATTCTCGTTCTGTGTAGGCTCTCCCTCTCACTTCTCATCTGTCTCACCTCCTCATTATTAGCACTTTGAATAAACGAAGCCAAACAAAGGGTCACCCTTTTCCTCTTCCATTTGTTTACGCCGCGGCACTGCTGCCGTCTCCTTTTGAAGATCTCTACATTCTGTCTGCACACATGTTTTCGCCCACAGACCTAAGTGCCATGTAAACAAGACCAAATGAAGTGACCACTATCGTTTATTTCGCATGAATTTTCAGGCCGAATTTCATCACTTGTGCTTGGCCAAGTTGAACATGTTGAAATTTCGTCAATAAATCTCTACTTCAGGACACAGAATCTCATTTTTTAAAGTAATTGAATGATTGCTCTCTATTTTTTTATCATGCATCTCGCGTAAATTTACAAGTTGTATCATCAAAATCATATCATACATTGTTTATATGAAATATTTTATATGCTTATCGTAGATGACCTGTTATTCATTATTGTTGGTTGTTAAGGTACCTACTCTGCCTCGGATGCGCGATTCGGGAAACGCGTGCAATCGCTCAATAAACAATTCGAAAGGTGAATCGTATTTTGATGGAATACACCGTCCGAACTAATATTTGTGTAGTTAAAAAAGGAGAAACAATAAGTCTCATTTCAATTAAAGAAATATTGATAATGGTGAACAATATTCATATGAAAACTGTTACAGAACATTATGCACAAGGCCAGTGAATACTGGAATCGTTGTGTATCAATGGTACTATCTGCACTAACAGGTTACAATTTGTTTAATTTTTTTGTTATATCTGTTATAGATAATAGATCGATGAGTGAATACATATAGCTCACAATTGCATAATTTAACTATGTAGCAGAGTTATTATATAATATTTGATAACTCTGCTACACATAGTCAGAATTTTCCGGATTCCAATAAGGATTAACGAAAAATGAGTTTGTAACGGAAGTAGCGCTACGAATTTTAGGTGGATAAGCACTAATTGTGTGAATTGTGCGAGCTGTGAGCTTCGAAGATACCTTGGTATATCTCCGCATTCTATCGGTTCTCTCTTACAGTTTCACTGTTTTTGCTTCTTAGTTTATTATGTTCTAGGCCGACTCCTTCTACTTCTCAACCAGGACATCGGATATTCACTTCCTTCAACCACCTCGCGTATTGTGTATTCTTCGGCTTGTTGCCTGTGATGATATTATCCCGTTGGCATAGCAAGTGGAAAATTGCAAGATACGCGGAATCAATGAGTCCAATACCCTGCTAGTTTATTTCGCTTTGCGTGTAAAGGCCCATTGTCCCACTGCACCGCATAAACAGTTGTTCGAGCAATCCTGGCAGGATGTAGTTTCTCTCATTGATCATACTCACAGAGAACTGTACCTCAGGGTATATTTCCTTACAAGATGATCAAGATGAAATGTGATATTTTGCTTGTCAATTCGTTGTTGAAAAATTCAAACGAACTTCCGTATGCCCCGTGGTAAATAATTGGCAATGACGAAATCGTGTGATGATATTATTGCTAAAATAATGGTGCACACTAGTGATCAGCACAAAAACTTGGAAAATTGTCAATGTCGGTTTTTACCAGCTACTGTTCGCAGTTCGTCATTTATGTAAATGAACAACAGTTGACCAGAGGGAAGGGATCCTTTTACAAACGCCATCAAACTCCACTTGTCATGAAATGTGTTTCAGTGGATTCAATTTCGTTAAAGACTGGAAGATATTGTCAACTTACACTTGGGTCCCACATGCCCACATTCGTCGGGTTACTGTGAACGTAATCCACCCTCAAGTCACCCTTCCTATATTTTTCTTATACGTATGTGGACTCAAGCTTTCTTTTTCTGCAATAAAAAAACTTGAAACGCATACTCCCAAAAATGCTGCAATTTTTTACATTGTTCAAAAACCGGTTTTTTGCGCGTACAATTTTTATCTTTGATTCTATCTCTTAAGTCAAAACATAAAAGTTTCTTATAATATTTTTCCGCACATTTTGAGACCTTTACACATCTGTAGCTCATCTGAGAGCTGAAATACAGTAGGGCCGGATACAAAACCGGAAAATTCCTAAAAGCCGGCGCTGGGACCCGTAGCCAAGATTTTTCGAGAAGTTGGTTCTAATGTATCCTACCACCGTAATATGAAGCAAAACAAAAATAAAATTCGAAAATTGTTCCAAGGGGATGGTGTTTTCCCCCACTGACTCATGATACCCGTGATATATAAGTCATCGATCAATAAATGGGCTGTATATTCTTCTCAACGCCGACGTCCATCTGGGAAGCCACGGGCGATCCCTCGTAGTAGACTCCTCCCAGAGCACGAGCCATGAAGAACATCATCGGGAAGGCGGAGAACAGCCATAGAGCAGAGACGATGAACACGGGCGTTTTCTGGAAGGAGAACGGCCGTCGAGATCGTTTAAGGGCACTAGGTCAGATGAGAACTATGACGTAATGCCGCCTTTAATGTACCAGGCGGCATGACGTTATAGTGGCGGCATGTCGTTACGTCCGAATTAGTGCCACTTTAGGGCACCATAACTAAAAGGCCGTTTTAAGTGGGAGAAATACGAAAATTTGATTGTTTCGATGTTTCTTTATAAATGAAAGTGATTACTAACATTTCCAGGTTGAACTTGGCCAAAGTAGATGATGTAGGTGCAGTAGGCGATGGTGATGAGACAGACGAGAGCAGAGGAGATGAAACGGAGGATGACGGAGAGATGGGAGGGAGGGGAGGGCGCTGGAAATGGCTTGCTTTGTTAGTTTTGTGAGCTGAATTGTTTGTCAAAAATGACTCTCCGCAAAGTATCCACATTAGGGATGCCAAAAAAAATGTCTGAACCAACCAAAGGAATCTCAAACTTTTCCTCCCTGCCGATCTGGCAGGTCAGAAAACGCGCAGAATGAATGAAGAGAATAATTTCGAATTCATTCATATTGGCAGGTCACCTCTGAACTCGACGTTCTCGACAACATGTGGAATGAAGATGCGGAGAGTGATCGATAAGATCGCGGTTATCACCACGACGATGAGACACTGAAGTGAGCACATTAGCAATAATTTCTCAACTTTGTGTCTTAAAATAATCTGAAGCACGAAGACTACACGCTTGCAGAAAGTTGTGTTTATACAGTCTTTCGAAAAATTGGTGTTTCAGACTCTTCAGAATAATATGAAATGCTGCGTACCTCCGTAGTATTTCCGATGAATGCATCCGGCCAGACAACGGTCGGGATCAAGATCATTACAGTGAGGTGGAGGGCGAAGCCGGATATTAGCGCGCCCGCCACCCCCAGAAGCACCCCTTTAGTCATACTGGAATTGATAATAAAATGAAAAGTAATGCAATATTAGCAGAGTTGGGTGCGTTTTTTCACGGAGTACGACTACAATTTTAAGATTACGACTACAATTGTAGGCTTAGCGACCCCAGAGTCAACAACAAAAGAGGTGCAATTCATTGAACCATAAATTGTGATATACACGGTCAATGAGTTGAAATGAGTTTTTTAAAGAAATGTGATACAATACATTCAGATGTTTTGAGAGACCTAAACCTGCGATTGAAAAGTAAAGCGATGAGACGGAGTGGCTGTTAAACCCGACAGATACCATTGATCAGACAGGATGAATCACATCACGAGAGCATTCAATTTTATCACCGTATCTCGCATGCTTGCGAAATCGACCATACAACTATAGTCTGGCGCACAAATAAATGTGAACGAGATGATTGATCATTCGAGTTGACTGGGCTCGGAATTTCTCGTCGTGAAATCGGTAAATATACCAAAAAAGTTCATACATTTGTGACTGATACACTTTACAATGCATTATCAGCAGTTTATCAAACTTTAAATATACATGGCAATGAAGACAATACCCGTGATTATATCACGTGTATCACGAGTCAGTGGAGGTGCCCGGGAACAATTTGCAAAAAGTTTTCATGATTTGATCACTATATGTGGTAAGTGAATATACTTGGGAAAATATTCTGATTGGTATAGGTCATTGGCCCCAGAGCCGGCTTTTAGGAAATTTCCGGTTTTGCACCTGGCCCTACTGTATCTAAGCTCCCAGATGAGCTACAGCGATGGTATTGGGCTCAAAATGATCGGGGAATTGTTCTGAACAACTTTCATGTGACAAAACGTCAAAGATCGAAGATCAAAAAGATATGTTAGAAAAACCGTTTTTGGAGCTAAAAAATAATTATTGCTGCTCTTGAGAGATATGTTTCCCTGAAATTTTATTGCTGATTATGCAAGTACAAGTTTATATCTGTATAATAAAAATATAAAATTGCATTTTTGGGATAGGGTGTTTTTTGCTATTTGGCTCTGAAGGTGGGAAATCTCAAAATTTTAGAAAATTCACATTTTTAAAAATTGTCTTTAAAAATTCAGAAAATTGTCAGAACTGGTCCATGTTATGGTGGAATAATATGTATGAGACGAGATTTTGCAAAATGTACGTGGTTGGTCCCAGAGCCGGCTTTTAGGAAGTTTCCGGTTTTGCACATGGCTCTACTGTATCTAAACTCCCAGATGAGTTACAGAGATGTTTTTGGGCTTAAATTGTTCGGAAAAATATTTCAAGACACTTTTGCGTTTTGACCAAAGGTCAAAGATCAAAGATCAAAAAGATATGTTAGAAAAACCGTTTTTGGAGCTAAAAATAATTATCGGTGCTCTTGCGAGATATGTTCCCCTGGAATTTTATTGCTGATTATGCAAGTATAAGTCCATATTTGTATAATAAAAATATAAAATTGAAATTTTGGAATAGGGCGTATTTTGTAATTTGGCTCTGAAAGTGGGAAATCTCATTTTTTGTGAAAATTCACATTTTATAAATTGCCTTTAAAACTTCAGAAAATTATTCGAACTGGTCCATGACATGGTGGAATAATATGCATGTAAAGAGATTTTGCAAAATGTACGTCTTCGGTCCCAGAGCCGGCTTTTAGGAAATTTCCGGTTTTGAGACTTCCCACATTCAGAGCCAAATTGCAAAGTACACCCTATCCCAAAATTCCAATTTTATATTTTTATTATGCAGATATGGACTTATACTTGCATAATCAGAAATCAAATTTCAGGGAAACTTATCTCGCAAGAGCAGCAATAATTATTTTTTAGCTCCAAAAACGGTTTTTCTAACATATCTTTTTGATATTTGATCTTTGACCTTTTGTAAAAACATGAAAGTTGTTCAGAACAATTCCCCCATCATTTTGAGCCCAATACCATCGCTGTAGCTCATCTGGGAGTTTAGATACAGTAGGGCCAGGTGCAAAACCGGAAATTTCCTAAAAGCCGGCTCGGGGACCAATGACCTATAATAATCAGAATATTTTCCCAAGTATATTCACTTACCATATATAATGACAAAATCATGAAAACTTTTTGCAAATTGTTCCTGGAGAGGTCAATTTTCCTCCTCTGACTCGTGATACACGTGATATGTTACCTATTGATCGATTTGGTTTGTGAATTATTTCTCAAAACCGTTTGCTACATAATAGTTGTTTCTCGGCATCCATAGTTGTCATTACTTGACTCTCGCCATCCATAGGTATCAATCGGCTTTGTGTCAATCGGCGTATTGATCGCTGGATGCTCGAACGGTATCATCTTTTCCACGTCATCTTCTCCCCTCCTTCTCATCTTCTTCTTCCCCACATCACCTCGAGGAGTCGAGAGGGGCGATTCCTGAATGTGGGCAATATACTCAGGAACAAATCATGTGTTCTCTGAGAACAAAGTATTCATGTATTCAGAACACTTCATTGGTCCTTAGTACGAAAACAATTCGACGAACTCTTCTATCCGCTGTGGATTCCACTCTTGCTCCCCCGTTGACCTACCTCGGAATAGATTCCCTGAAGCGCTCGTGCCATGAAGAAAACCATCGGGAAGGCGGACAGCATCCACAGACTGCTAACGACGTAGATGGGAATATTCTGAGAATTTTGTCATCACGAGGTTGCTTTTAAGAACCACCTAAGGTGTGTTTGGTTTGACTACTGTCAAGTGCATGTCGTTTACCATTACTATGATAATGAAAAATGCGAAGAACATCTATATATTACAATGAGATGCGTAATAGCAGTGTTTTGAATTTCTCAATTATAGCGTGAGACACTCAGGCTTACACTTCTCAAGGATATTAATATTTTGTTAAAAATTTTCTACTGACTCAGAATTATCAAAGCCATCATACGCAATTCTTTTCATCGCCATATGAAACACATTTCACACTCCACTGTGTCCGATTCAGTTTTCGCTCAATGGAAGTATTAATATTAAAAATAAAATGCAAACTGCCGCCTTCTGGATGGTGTGACCAATCTCAATTGCAAAAAAAAAGATTATCAAAGATTCTCCGATTTTCGATTGGGTTTTTCAAGTTGTTTTGATTGCACATTCAACCCAGGGACTACTGTTAATGCAGGCGTGCATTACATATTTCACTGAATAGCGAAACACAATATTGCCGCTTCTACAATGAAACACATGCATTGGACGAAGCGAAGTAACGAAGAAATTGATTTTGGATATTTAATTGTTGTTTAATGCTTATATTCAAAAATAAATAAATTCACTCACATTTCCGGGTAGCACTAATCCGAAGTAGATCACTGCCAGGCAGTAGACGATAGTTAGGACGCAGACGAAGGCTGAAGCGATGAATCGGAAGGCGATGACGTAAGTAGAAGGAGGAGAAACCGCTGCGATGAATTTTGTTATTTGAATCATGATATCCAATTCAGTGGTTGTTTATCTCAATGTTTAGCATTTTTTTGAAATTGAGTTTTGATTGTAATTGAGAGGATGAGCTGGAAAGAGCTGGAAAGAGTCAAATACAAATGACATCTTTTTATTCCATTGTTATCTTCTAATGAATGAAAAAATCAAGGAAACAATATATTCTGCTAAGCACATTACCGATGAATATCATTTTTAATAGAGCAATCTGCATAGAATTGGCTTGTTCTATTCAAGAAATGTGCGCTTTTTCTTCTTTTTTTTGAAAATAGTTGTGAAGTCAGACCTTTAAAGTCGACACTCTGGATGAGATGCGGAATGAAGATGCGCATTTTGACCGAGCAGAGACCGATAACGGCAATGAAGACGATACACTTAACGAAAAGACATGATGAATCTTCAAAATTATTATTTACGAATTATTTCGCTTATGCGAACAATATTGCCGGTATTTTAAGTTGGCCACAAACTTGCAGAAATTGAGAATAATTAAACTGGAATTTTCAAAAAAGAGCAAACAATTACCTCCGTAATGTCAGCGGCGAATGCGTCCGGCCAGACAATGGAGAGTGCGATGATCATCGCAGATAGATGGATGAACAAGCCCGCCACGAGCAGCCCGGCTATCCCGAGTACCGCCCAGGGAGTCATGGCTTGAATAATGTAGATTGTTCAGGTAAAATTGAAAGCAGGTAGTTGAAGCAAAGTCATTTCGAGAATGAATTGTTTTTCCCCTAGCCAGTCGAACAAATATGCACAAATCGTGCAAGGACACGGATAATGAAAACTTCGTGAAAATTGATCGATAAAGAGTTGAAAAGGTGAAGTGGGGCTAATTCGAAAAATAATCGGAAAAGCTCTGCGCAGAGAGAGATTATGAATGCGCGTCATTGATACGGGGAATGACTAAGCCTGCGAGCCCCTCACACTCTTTCTCTCATTCTTCCTCTCTCTATTTATCACTCTCTTTCTCTGTCTCGCCCTCTCTCTCTCTTATGTCTCTCTTTCTCCCTTCCTCTCTCCCTCTCCTTCAAACCATCCATGTGTCCATGGAGTTCCGCTCCTTCTTCTAATGTTTACCTTGATCGTGTGTGCGCACTTCCCGCCACAACCTAATCCGCCCTCTGCTAGCCCAGCCCATGCCACATAATCGGGAGCACTAGTTTGACTTCTGCATGCTCTCGCATTTCCGGTAACAAAGTCAATCACGCCATTCAAATAATTGTTCCTTTGTTTACCGAATGGGGCAAGTAGAGTTGGGAATTCGATTATTCCTTCTTCATTTTCCACACTCTCTCGACCGGTAGAGTTGCGAGAGAGTGTGGTAAAAATATAAATGCATATTTATGAACTCGATTTTACTTGATATAGGCGAACGACGACGGTGTCTGCTTTTTTATAATCTATCATTATCCGTGCTTCCTGATCGGTTGAACTGAGCGAGAACGAGATGCACTATGCTGATCGACGAGAGAGTGTGCATAATGGAGAAATCATGTCTTGCGATGTTATCCCTAGAAAGAACCCTCGAGGAAAGTCCCCAATGAACACGAATGACAGCGATACTACCTACTTTCAACAGCTTTTGTGAAATTACTTCGATAACAGTTGTCAAGTAGCATGTAACAAAGCAAATAATTCATAAACAGAACAACACGCCAGAATTGAGATTCGTCAAAATAAGCAGAAGACAATCAACAATCATTTATGTATTGCGTGGAATGGTGACAATGAACAACAATTGCTCAAATTGCAAAATGGAATAATTACAGTAGGTTGGATAGAGAGAGACAAAAATACGCGTAAGTAATATGTGCAGTAATACGAGCTCTACTCCGAGTCATTGAATTCGTCCTCGACCACTCGTCTCAGTGACTGAGGTCCTCTACGTCTTCGCTGTTTGCGCGGCGGCGTGCGCATTTCATCGTCTTCTTCCTCATCTTCCTCATGGATGGTCTGAAGTAGGGATTTCAATTATCTTAGCGATTTGTTTGTAGCATTTTCAGTTAGATGCGATACATAGCTAATATTCAATAACAAATATTGCTCACTACTCTGCATACCCTTTCATTTTCGAGGGATAACGCATACAGTCAGCTATCGAGTTATTTCTACCAATAAAAAAACAAATAAACACCCATATTCTCACCATGACTTCTCCAACAATACTTTCTGACCGCGCGATTTTCTGGCGAAATCACGGGCGAGGACGAGGAATTCCACTTGGTGTTCCTAAACATGGAGACAATTTATTAGATTATTACAGGTCTTTTGAGCTGTTCATTCGTAAAATTAAGAAAATTATGTCAACAAATGCGATACTTGTTTGATATGTACCGCCAATGCAACTCTGCCCAAGTAGTTGGCGACCACTCTGTCCTCGCCTGTGCAGATAATGCACAGCGTACATCTGAAATTGCCATATTTGGTCAGCATCAGCAATGGGGGTGACAAAAAGGAAACAAATCACAGCTCCCCCAGGATTCGACGTAGGGTTGCATTGTTACCAACAGTATGCGCTCACCAAACTTTGCATAGATCAAGCATGTTTCGACTCCCGAGAGAGCTGTATTTTTAACGCTTAGTCGCTTTACGTTTTGTCTTCCAAAGCGCTTTGAGAACCACTGTGCAAAAGTATGTGAGATGCGAATAGAGGATGTGAGCTCATTCATCAACTCACTCTCACTCTTCTCTCCTAAGTGCTGGCCCAGCCACTTCTCGCAGTCGGTGGCGGATCTCTTTGCCTGCGAGTTTGTGAAGAAAACGTCGTAGTGATACTGCAAGGCGAGGAGTAGACTTTCAAAAGCAACTATCCAAATATTTGTTTAAGATGCAATTATCACTCTGTTGTTGAGAAAACGAATATAGTTTCAATTTCCAGTTATTTTTAGGCTAAATATTTTGGTATGTTTCAGGGGCGCATAAAACTGATGTCCATTTCTTTATGTAACGCACCTGTAACCAATGCGAAAAAGGCTAGAACATTTTTTCCAATAAGATAAATGGACACCAGCTACAGTAGCGCCAATAAGTGTTGAAACGATTTGTTATTTTGCTATAACTTTTTCGCTGATCTATTTAGCAATTTGGATGTTGTGGTACTATACGCCAAATCTATAGAGGAATACGATGCACATATTGCATCATCACGTGCCTCATAACTGATTGCGTAGTGATGACGCATTCGAATTTCACTTTTTCAAACAGGCGTTATTCTTACACAGATTTTTTCCAGCTTGTCAAACTTTCTAACGTTGGAGACAGGACCGAGACCTATCCAGAATATAAAATTGAAGTTGCTGCTCGGTCGCACATTGGCTGCAGCCTTGCTGCAAAATCGAAGTCGGAAATTCAGATTTCGGCTTCTAGAGGACCTAGAGACTCGTTCAAGGCATCAAAATCATCGTCGGCATGAGTGCAGATGATCCTGAGAATATGAAAATAATATCTTGAAATTTACCCTCAGGGCATGAAAAAATAGATTTTTCACATGACCACTTTTTGGAGATTCATAACTATGTAGGAACTGTATATAAAAATCTAGTTTTTGCTTAATCATGTTCACAATAACGTATTTATATGATTCCCAACTTTTTAGAGGGTTTGGATATCTTTCCTGTCCACGGCGATCGTGTTTCGGAGGTGCACCGTGGTCCTGATTGCAGGACTTTTCGAAGACATGTTTGAGAAAAAGTTGTGGAAATCTTTTGTTATTGTGTGTACATGTCCAACATGTTATGAATAACTGAATCCCAACTTTTTCAAATGTTTCAATAACTTTGGGCACAGTTGGAGGGAGGGTGCAGACGAAAATAGCGAGTCCGGCACTGGAAAGTGCCTCCGAAAAACGATCGCCGCGGATAGGAAAGATATCCAAACGCTCTAAAAAGATGGGAATCATATATATATAAAACATTATAACATGATTAAGCAAAAACTAGATTTTTATATACAGTTCCTACATAGAGTGTTCTCCAAAAAGTGTTCATGTGAAAAAGAGATTTTTTCATGCCCTGAGGGCAAATTTCAAGATATTATTTTCATATTCTCAGGATCATCTGCACTCGTGCCGACGATGATTTTGATGCCATGAACGAGTCTCTAAGTCCTCTAGAAGCCGAAATCTGAATTTCCGACTTCGATTTTGCAGCAAGGCTGCAGCCAATGTGCGACCGAGCAGCAACTTCAATTTTATATTCTGGATAGGCCTCGGTCCTATCTCCAACGTCAGAAAGTTTGGCAAGCTGGAAAAGTCTGAGTAAGAATAACGCCTGTCTGAAAAAGTGAAATTCGAACGCGTCATCACTACGCAATCAGTTATGAGGCACGTGATGATGCAATATGTGCATCGTATTCCTCGATCGATTTGGCGTATAGTACCACAACATCCAAATTGCTAAATAGATCAGCGAAAAAGTTATAGCAAAATAACAAATCGTTTCAATACTTATTGGCGCTACTGTATACATCGCACATGGAACAAATCTAAAAAAATCACGTGAAACAAATCTAAACAAATATATTATATGTTCCTGACCTCCTTCTGATGATTGGAGCGATGACGATTGCTGTTTCCGTACACGGTATAGAGAGGACATCCACGCGGGCACTTTCTTCCCCCTAGTTTACCATTGCGCCACTCTGAAATGTATATATAATAAATATCACTCATTATTAGTGTGCGACATAGGATGGCAACGAATATAACACGCCTCGCACGAGATAATCGGGAAAACAACATCACCATATCGTGCATTACATTCACAAAAAAAACGATTTTGCGTGTTTGGTTTTCTATGGTTCTGCAACCGATTCGGGGTCGAGCGGCTTGCTATCTCGATATATAAGAGAGACTATCTCAGCCACTGAACATATGCTTGGCAAAGTGGAAAAATCGAATTCCTCCATAATGTGTGTACGGATAGTACTCGGTGAGCATAGCACGGAGGTCAATTATTTAGTCATACAGATCGCGCATTCTTTGATGGGAAAGGCTAATGTAGGCATTTCGCAATTTTTCGAAATTTTTTCCTTCGCAACCATTTCGAATGAGTCATGTCTTAAAAAATACACAAAATTGAGATGATCATACTCACAAACTTTCATCTTGATACCTTTTAAATTCCTCCATAAAAAATCAAAATTTCGACATTTTTATAGAATTATGAAATTCCAGCTCTTTCAGATGGGTGGGTATGACGACTAGAGAGCGCTCAGCCTACGAGAGACCCATCGCGCAACCTAAACCGCCTGGCTAAGAGAAATTTTTTCTCTTAGCCAGTCATTTCTGATCCTACGATCTCCAAGATCGTATTTTGAATGTGGCTACTCCCAAAACACGGAAGACCCGTGTGAGAGTTAACTACAGCAAGGGGCACTCCTCTTCCCGAGTTTGAATAATCCACCTGACTCTCTAAACTCACATACGGTAGGAGGCCTCTCAACCACTGGTTGACCAGTAGCCAACCAGTTGTTAAACAGTCCCTCAACCAGTTGGTGGGAAACCCGCCAGCAACTGGTCAGGGCACTGGTTAACAACTGGTTGGGAGAAACCAGAGGAGCAATCGTCTGACTCTCTTCAGTTTGTACGCTCTCTCGTAATTTTGACCGGTGAGAAAGCATGCAAACCGAAGAGAGTCAGATCATTGCTCACATGGAGTTTTGAATAAGTATACATTTCCAATAATATAACTCTAGTACATTTCCAATAATATAACTCCAAATGGAACAGCAGATTCTGAACGGAATGGTTGAATGTCGGCTAACGATTATACCAATTATCGTGAATCTTATTCCTGGTGTAACATTTGATTTTGAACATACCATTCAATTCGAAGAGAGGTTCGCTTTAGCTTGTCGCGCAACCCAACGCAAGCGGAAACATTCCAAAACAACGTCATTGTATCATCACGAACCGTTTGATTTCCCCGATCCGTCATTTGTTATTCGTGAATATTTGCTTGAAGATTAGCCATAGTTACAATTATCACGCGTCTTCTGAGAGATTGCATGAACCGGAGGAACTAGCTGCAAAAGTTTGAGCAATATCCAAAAGAAAATTATGGTAGAGTCCAGTGGAGACGGGAAAACTTTTGTACCAGCTATTTGTCCTGGAACCGGCTTCTAGGCATTTTCCGGACTTGGTTCCGGCTCTTAAAGGGAGCTGGCCAGTTTAGGCATGTTGAGCTCAGAAAGCGCAGTTTTGCGTTATGATTAAACAGAAAAAAAAGAGAAAATTCATTGTTTAATTTTGAACCTACTAGAAGCAAACAAAGTCAGAAATCCGGAGCCGTAAAGTGGTGAACGCGAGGGATCGCCCGGAGCACACTCGCTGCACGCTCGGTTCACCACTGTTCTACCGTAGCTCACGAATATTGATTTTTATTTAATTTTAATTATTTGCTGCGTATTTTCTGCATTCATAATGTCGATCTGAACTAAAGATGTACATGATTATCATATTCCCCCTGACAACACAGTTTCTGGCGTACAGCGTTAGCTATCGTTTAGAAATTCGTCGATAACCTTAAGTGGTGGATTCCGGAATGAAGCGAAAGCGAACGTGTTACCTCTGTTCATTGGTCGATGATACACTACGAAAGTTTCCTGCAAACTCTCGAGAAGCAGAACAGAAACGGTGGATTGAGCGTCTTGGGTTGAGTGAGGAGGAGAGCAAGGAAAAGCTAGCAGACTACCGGAAGAAGATAGACCAGGGGGCAGGCATACGATGGTGCTCAGAGCACTCTGATTCTCCAATTGGCCTGCCAAAGGATGTGAGTCTATCCACACTTTATCGTCACTTCCCTACGCTACTACATTGCACTAACGAGCTTTACCAACGAACTGTAATGATTAATGGACGTTGGAAGTAGTTATACTAATTAAACAACGAGCACCAGCATCGTAATTAAACATCGTCGTCCTAATCCGTCGCCCTCCCTCCGAACATGCGCGCTAAGGCAGTTTGAGCGACTACAGCAGCGATACCGTAACCCTACCGTGTCTTCTACGCCCGCTGTATCCGACTCTGAGATGGATGTGGACGAGGTTAGCATGAAACAGTTTATACGATTCAATCAGCCGGAAATAATGATACTGTAAACAGTATTTGTCCATAGTATTCGAACTATCTTAGCGAATGTTAAAAAAGTTTATACACACATCACACAATGACGATACAATCAACTTTGGGGAAACATGTGAAACACAAGTACTGAATAGTCTTCATCTTTGGTTAATTTTTGTTACGACAGAAATGTAATATAATCGAAATACCTTAGGTGCGAAAAGCAGATAATTTTCCAAGTTGACAATTTCTTTGGAAAGATCGAGATAATCGAATTCTACAAATATTCATTACCGTGGTTGATATTTTGATGCTGTTTTCAGTATCGTTTCCTTCAAATTATATCATGATTAGCTCAACCCATCGAACAAAGCTGCATCAAGAACAACCAAAGTGATCTTCCAGCTGGAATCATGGACCAGGTTGTGATTTTCTATTTGACCAAACAATGAAATATAAATCTGCCAAGCGTGAAATTTTTTTATAAAAAATCCTATGTGCCCTTCATAGGTGTCCACGAATGGGGGCGAGGGGTGCTGCGTTTAGACGCACCGTGCGTCTTTGCGCAAGCATGAATAGGAGGTCATGTAAAAATCGATGGTAGGTCATGGTAGGTCAAGAATAAGTAACGTACCCAATCGATAGTGCAGTAACAGTAGATACCGTATATCACTACCGTAACCCTCGATTATCGCAAACTAACTTTATTTTTAAAAAGTCCTGGTACCGAGCGCAACCGATTCTACAGTACCCAAGCAACTACCGTAACCCAGTTCCTTGGGTCAAACATTTTTTCTAAACATTTCAAACAGTTTTCTAAAAATCTAAAATTGGTTATAAAATGATTATACAATAATGACATATACGGTAGGATACTTTTAAATTATTTTAAAATCGATTTTGGATTTTTAGAAAAATGTTTGACCCAACGAACTGGGTCTGACCCAAGGAACTGGGTTACTGTAGTTACTTGGGTACTGTAGAATCGATTGCGCACGGTACCAGGGCTTTAAAAAAATAAAGTTAGTTCGCGATAATAGCGGGTCACGGTAGTGATATACGGTATCTACAGTTACTGTACTATCGATTGGGTACGCTTGACCTACCAATGACCTACCATCGATTTTTACCATGACCCTCTTTTCATGCTTGCGCACAGACGCACGGTGCGTCTATGCGCAGCACCCCCCTGTCGCCGGCGGCGTGGACACGTGCCCTTTGTTAATTCTAACTCGTGGTTTATATATTAGTCATGTGCGTTTATCGATTACAAAACGCAATTCATAAATTTCGTGATTTTAGAATTCGGCTTTGATTGATCAAATCTTATTCTCAAAATTGGGGAAACTAATTGATCCCTGTCATGGCAGGGGGTTACATAAGCCCAACTGATTTCCAATTGCTGAATGTTCGACGTAACTACTTGGAAGTTGTTTCATTGTTACCAGTATGCGCTCCTCTATATTACACTGATTAGATCCTGTCACTAGGCGATGATGAGTTTCGCTTCCCACTATAGTGCGTAATTCGAGTAATTGTCTCTTCATTTTGCACTCTCTCGTTCGGTTGAATGGTGAGAGCATAGGCGGGAGTTGAAGCTGGAAATCGAAAACCGGGGGTGTTTAGGGTCAAAAAAGGGGGGGGGGTGATCGTAAATGATCGTTTTTGTGATAAAATTTTCCAAAACCGGGGGTGTCCAATCCGAAACCCGGGGGTGTTTCACAGCTGGCTTCGATGGTGCCCACCTATGGGTGAGAGAGTATGAGGAGTCAAGAAATGATTAACCGAATTACATACTTTACTTCCCACGCATGTAAGTGTACTGGGTAAAGGTTCCATTCTGACAATTGATGGGAAAGTCATTGTTTGATTAACGCAAACAACCATATCCAATCAATACTACTTCACACAAGGACCTACTGTAACTCAGTTTCTCGGGTCAGGTTCAGCTCTTTGGATCATATGTTTGAACAAAAATCCTTGCGCAAAGTGCTATCGATTGGATATGGTTGTTAGCGTTAATCAAACAATGTCTTTCCCATCAATTGTCAGAATGGAATCTTTACCCAGTACCCTTACATGTGTGGGAAATAAAGTATAAAATTCGGTTAACCATCTCTTGATTCCTCATACTCTATCACCATTCAACCGATCTAGTGGGAAGCGAAACTCATCACCACCTGGTGACAAGATCTAATCAGTGTGATAAAGAGGAGCACATACTGGTAGCAATGAAACAATTTCCAAGTAGCTACGTCGAACATTCAGCAATTGAAAATCCGTTGGGCTTATGTCACCCCCTCTTATTGCCTACCAATCGGCTAGGCGAAGAATTCAAACAGTGCAGCCATGAAAGGAATAGATTAGTTTCCCCAATTTTGAGAATAAGTTTTGATCTATCAAAGCTGAATTCTAAAATCACACAATTGATTAATTGCGTTTTCATATCGATAAATCGCACATGACTAATATATAAACCACGAGTTAGAATTAACAAAGGGCACATAGGATTTTTTCTAAAAAAATTTCACGCTTGGCAGATTTATATTTCATTGTTTGGTCAAATAGAAAATCACAACCTGGTCCATAATTCCAGCTGGAAGATCACTTTGGTTGTTCTTGATGCAGCTTTGTTCGATGGGTTGAGCCAATCATGATATAATTTGAAGGAAACGATACTGAAAAAAAGCATCAAAATATCAACCACGGTAATGAATATTTGTAGAATTCGATTCTCTAAATCTTTCCAAAGAAATTGTCAACTTGACAAATTATCTACTTTTCGCCGCTAAGGTAGTTCAACTAAACAAATAACGAAACACAATTAAATAACAGGCCGGCCTTGTCACTCCTCCTCCAATTCTTTCGCCGGCTCGTCCGTCTTCCCCTCTTCGTGTCGAGTCGCTTGACCTGAATGGGTATCACAATGACGAGATGTATTATGGCGATATGGCAACACATAGGCAACAAAACTTGAGAGAAGTCATCGCGAGACAATAATCGTTTCAATCATATTGCACCAGTCATGCGAACGAGATAGAATACACAAACTGAAGAGTGATTTCCCGTACGCTAATAAAATGTAGAATTTAGATTCTGGTCGAGGGTGTACGCGTGCGCGAGCAACTGGAAGATACAAGAGTGGAGCGCCGACTCGGAGTACCCTCAGACCTCGTTTTTGACGGGATCTGCTCGTGGTACGAGAAAAGAAACGAGCAAGAGGAGGAAATCGAGGGAGAGAAAGGTGATGAATGGAGTACGATGAATACGAGGAGAGAGAAGAGGATGGAAATGAAAGTGATGGAGGGGAAGAAGAGGAGGGTGACTACGGGGAGCGAGAAACCGATAATGACACGGATTGAGCCGATAAAGAACGATTAATTGACCGTTTACGTTTTCACAGTTGTACTACGATTGTTATTGTAATAAAGTTGAACAAAAAAAGGGGTAGGATCGCTCTCACAAAGACAAGATAACTATGGAAACGATCGATCAGTCATAAAAACAACGCGGGAACGGTAAAGTGAACGCATGCTGCTTGAACCACGTTCAAAAACGTCGAATGAGGGGTATAGAAGCGACATATAATTGGAGCAAGTGAATTCAAATGGCAAAATCGCGATAAAACTCGATGAAAACGCGCAAAACGCCGACGAGCGCCGGCTGGCCCCGGCCAGTGGGCGTGGCTTCCCCCGCGTACTTTCGATAGCAGGAGTAGTCAACAAGTGAACTGGCGGAACGATTTAATTGGTTACTGTAGGTTTGCTAAATTATTTTAAATATTTATTTTTATTATTTTTTAAATATTTTTTACTTCACTCAATATAATTAACAGAAAGGAATGAAAAAACAAAGAATTGTATTTCACTTCAAACTCCCTTTAAGTAACATGGTTCATTTTTGAGATACAGTGAATTAACCCCACTATCGAATTGTAAATATTTCCGACACGCTCGATCGAGCGTTTTCAGTTGTCAAAGTAGATTTTAAAAATCGTCTAGCAGGTCCATACCAACCAATATTACTCATGGTTTAGTATTCTATAAGAAGCGTATAGTGAACACATGTAAAATTATAGAAATGTTGAGTTTGAAACCTGTAAATTTGAGAAATATCGAGGTGAAAAATATGATTTTCAAGAAATGTGGAAATCTTTGATTTTTTCAACGAAATACCGCATATCTAGGTTAGAAACAATCAAATTATGAAAGAAAAGATATATCTGAGCGATTATGGCTTAAGCATAAGAAATTGAAAATCACGAATTAGCGAATTGAGCACATATTTTGCATTGGCGTAACATATTCACACCCCTTGGGACTCTCACTCGCATTTTTCCTTGACTAATATGGGTACGTAGATTCTGAAACTCTGCAGTTTCTCTGCAGTTTAACCACTAAAAGGTGGGGTTCCAAGCGAGATATGATTTTTTTTTATGAATCTCGACCCGGTTTTTCGATATTTTCAACGTGATTTCGCACTCACCCGGCTTTGGTTTGAACATAAAAGTTTCTTAAAATAATTTTCCGCGCATTTTGAGCGCAAGATGGCCACGGTAGCTCAAAAATGAAAAAAATGACCCATGTTACGTCAGAGCCGGTACCAAGTCCGGAAAATGCCTAAAAGCCGGTTCCAGGATAAATCGCTGGTGCAAAAGTTTTCCCGTCTCCACTGGACTCTACCATAATTTTCTTTTGATATTGCTCAAACTTTTGCAGCTGGTTCCTCAGGTGGGTAATTTTCATGCATTCTCTCAGAAGACGCGTGTTATATATTGTTATTTTGTGTTCTGATCAACCTGTTTATCAATTTTAAATTGCAATTGTTCCATAATAAACAAAACATCGTTAATATCGTTATCATTTAGCGTGAATATTTGCTGGAAGATTAGACATGTCCTTGAGTGCATTGTGTTGCTTTGTGAACTAATAAATATTTTTGTATTAGGTTGTCTCAAAAGTTTCTGACTATTTATTTTTCGAAGTTTCTCTTGGTGTATTTAGACTCCTTGTCATTCCGTCATGGTTGTAGTTAAGGACATGGTAGTAGACTACAATAATATATTTGAAAGAAACATTGCTCGTAGTTCGCCCAAGAAAATCACTTCTAGGTACAAACATGCGAAAATGGTGACTTTTTAGTGTTTTCGAATGAAGTCATTCTGAGGAGAATCGAAGCTGTGCTTGAAGAAACAGAGTCCTCGACCCAAACCGGTTTCCGACGTGGATACAGCACTCTCTACAACCTGCATGCAATCAAGCAGGTCGCTGAACGAACCTCCGAGTACGGCATCCCAGTCTATCTCGCCTTCGTGGACTTCAAGAAGGCATTTGACTGTGTGGAATGGAGTGCCTGCTGACAAGCCCTATTCTCGTTTGGAGCCCATCCCACTCTCGTCCAGCTGCTGCGTCGCCTCTACGAGTCTTTTTCTACACTCATCCGAGTCAACGAAGAACTCGTACCGGTCACTGTGCGAAGAGGAGTCCGCCAAGGGGATACCCTCTCCCCTCGTCTCTTCAATGCGGTGCTTCGCTCAGCCATGAACAACATCGACTGGGAGAAGGACGGGATTCGAATCGATGGGAGGAACTTCTGCCACCTGGAGTATGCAGATGACGTGGTTCTCGTAGCAAAGTCCCGGCCGGAATTGGAACGGATGCTGAAGAAGCTGATGGACGCGTGTAGCAGAGTTGGTCTCGAAGTGAATGCAACCAAGACCAATCTGCTCACCTCTTGCACCTCAACACGCAACCCATTCCAAATCAATAATCTGGAGTTCGAATTTGTCGATAATGCAACCTACCTCGGGGGGAGAATCAGTCTTCCCCTGGATCATTCTGACGAGATTGAACATCGGATTCGATTGGGGTGGCTGGCCTGGAGCAAGCTTTCACATCTACTATCTTCCCGCATTCTTCCCATGAAGATCAGGAGAAGAGTATTCGAGAGCTGCATCACCGCTACAGTACTCTATGGACGTTGCGAGCAAGCGAGAAAGAGAGACTGGCTGTTACTCAAAGAAAGATGGAACGGAAGATGCTAGGAGTCACCCTGAAGGATCGATGTAGGAATGAATGCGTGCGTGGAATCAGCTGTGGGATTGGAATGGGGAAGGATTGAAACGGAAAGCTCGCTGGGCAATCAAGATCAGAAGAATGGGAATGGAGCAGTGGAGCCGCGCGACTACTGTTTGGACCCCCTACAATAGGAACCGCCCCCATGGAAAGCCTCGCGCAAGATGGAGGGACGACCAGCTATTGGCCCCCACTGGTGGAGTGCAACTGTTGAAGAATACCGACCCATAATCTTCTGAGCGTATATCGCCTGATAAGATAAATTGATTGATTGATTGATTGACCCGTCTACTGGTACAGAAATTCTGATGGACCATAGATAGATGCGTTTATCTCAGACGTTGGTACAATTAATGGCATCTGCCAGTTCGCAATTGCGAGTATGGCATAAACGAGGCAAAATAGGGCATATGGCTGTAGCCGTCGATATCAATTCATTCACTGCATTCATTCGGAGATCTCGATGAGTCCATCGCATTTGACTCCCGCATTCGCCGTCAGACTCGCCCACACCTTTGTCGCGATGTTCTCCCACTGAAAGAAGCTATCATTTTTCCAGTGTCGATCGATTATCAGCGAATACAGTATCAATCATAGTACTCTCTACAGTATCCTCCTACCGTATCCACTCACCGAAGAGTGCGGCAGAGCGACAGGTGAAGTGATGACAATGGCAATGTTCTCGTATTCAAACTTCTCGTCCTTGCCCTGGATTAAATCGTTGGTATTCGTATTCAGTTATTATTCTCACTCCATTCAGACACTTCTTGGTGACGGCTCCATCGACCGCCACGTACGAGATCTCAGCTGGGGCCTCTTCGCCATCATTCTGGACATCGTCTGCTGGGGAAGGTGCCGGAGCAGGAGCTGCGCCTGGGCGCCCAGCTCCAGGAGCGACAACGAGGAGCTGCAAGGTAGATCAATCGATATCGAGAACACTGTAAGTACTCACATGCCCATCTGCCTTGATGGCATTCTCGATCTTGACTCCACTGGTGCTGTAGCCGTATGACTCGACCGCCTTGATTACTCTTCTGTGCCGATTCCTCGCTCAGAGACTGACCGCCGACTCTGAATCAGAATCTTAATCTCAACGATGACGTCAATCGTCAACTGACGCCTTCCCGGGCTCATTCCACGTCCACGCCAGCGGCGGCGAGTACGTCAACTTCATCGTTGGTTTCGCAGTAGTCTTTCCTCCGGCTACAATAGGGTACGGTATATACAGTACCGCCTACAGTAACCTACAAGATCCGGGTGAGGGTGCACAGCCGAGAGATACGGTAGCTAGAGAAGCTGTCAAGAGGAAGGAACTGAACATGACCAGAGACGAGGAGGATGTCTCTCCGTTCCTTCTCTGTCCTTTTATAGATACCCGTTCGATGCAGGGAACACCCAAAAAGTGCAACTCTGTTTACTCTTCCCATGTTCTCTTTTTCGCTTGATTGGGCGAGAGAGTGCTCTCAATCGAGAGGGTAGCCATTTTCAGTCTTCACAATGCTCAACATTAGAATGTGCAAATAGTTCCATCGGGCAATCTGTGACTCTCGATTCTATTCATCCTTGTATCTTTGTGTGGTCTTCTTCCTCACTTCCTTCTGTATTCTTCTCATTCGATATGGTCGCCCTCGATTAGATAGACTCTGATCTCTTCAGTACAAGGAAGATTGATCTTTGATCTGGAAGATTCGTGTTTGAGAACTTCAATAAATGTTAGATCTCTTGAATAAATATAATACTAATAAAATACTCTCAGATCTCGGCAACGTGCGGCATGCTGATGGCGGAGAGCTCGGACGTCTTCGAGAAGGGATTCTTCTACGGTTACGACGAGAAGGGCGTCGCCATTATCCGTGAGGAGAGAGGACTAGATGATGATGGCTGTTGAGAGTAGGGAATGACGTAGTGGGTGCTTTGAGCGATGGATAATACCTGCGGAGATTCGGTACCCGGCCATATTTTTAACCAGCTGTTGTATTTTTTCAAATGATTCAAATGCGCAGAAAGACAATGTGGATACGGAGGTGCGCTTCTTATCGGCATTTCCCTTCTTCTATGACTGATTCGGTCAAATTCCATGTTCCCTCTGTTGTTACACAACAAATATTGCACGTACAATACACATTACTCGTGTTGATTTGAAATCGTTGAGAATGATACAAGGCTTAGGGACCTTCAAACAAATTGAGCTCATTGCAAACAATTATATATTCAGGCCCGATCAATAGATTTATGTCGTGGCACATTTGGGTCCCACTCGGGCGACTCTCCAATTGTGGATACCTAGTACATGTTCCGGTGGGGTTTAAAAAAAGAAGATTTTTTTGTTGTTCGGTCTTGTGCCTTATTTATTTTGGCGTAGAAAGTTATTATGATATTATAATTGGTGAAATTATAATTATAGTTATTATATATAATTATTATAATTTAGGCAATTGCACTCATGCTCTCACAAACGCAAGATGAAGTTTATTTTTCGAATTTCACTGAATTTGTAAGTTTAAATCCCTGAAAATTAGGAGAATTACATAATTTCAGTTCATCTCTCGTGTTATCTCAATTACAGTGCGTACTTTCTTATTTGCGACATTCTGGAGCGCATGTTTTGAGCTGAGCTTTGGGAGGGTGAGTTGTGATTATTCACAATTAGAGAATCCATGCCGCCAAGTAGATGTACGATTTGTTGTGAGTAGACATGTGCAGCGATGTCCGAGTGGTTAAGGAGTTTGACTCGAAATACTTGATAGAGCTCTTGATGAGGACATCTTGAACTGCAATATGCCCATTTTATTTTATTTATTTATTATTATTTTATGATTTTTTTAAAGAACTCGATAAATACATTTAAAGAAAGGTGCACTAACGGCAATATTTCTGGATCTTGACAGTTACATCCCTCTCCATGTCGCATGCAAGGCGAATCCGGTTGAGCCAAGATGTATTCTCCGCATCCGCCCTTGAATTTGATTTCTTTCTTGTTCCAGTGATATCTTACGTTGAATAGTGAAGTGATGATGCTGAAAACAACATATTATCTAAGCAATAGTAACGAGTTGAAAATTACCTTTTAAACAGTTGATATTGTCTTCTCATTTGCAGTTTCTGTACCCCTTTTGACGAGCACTGCGTGTGTTGTTGAATGGCGTCTCGAGTTGTTTGCCAGCAAATTTGATGTCGAGGACCGTGTAAAGGGCCTAGTTGACTGAGTGTTGATCAGTCATTCTGAAATTAGGAATATATTAATTAAAAATAAGCTTATTGATATGATATAACAATGAAATGCATTTGAAACATAATGAAGACAATGACGAACGATGCACAGACATTTGAAAAATACGCGCCAAAATGCCGCTTTCCATAGTACGCAATGCATACGGTAAGTGTGCGATCGTTTGGAATATCTTTTGAATAATATTTTATTTTGAATATTATTCTTACAGTACGCGTTGTGTGCAATGGAAAGCAATATGCGCAGTACGCATCAGTGTTATCCGTTTGAAATCATTACAAGTCTAGCTCTTATGTTTTAGCATACGAAATCTGATAGAATTGTGAAACTGCATGTAGTGTCCGAACTAGGATTTCTTACCAATTCTCAAAATTCGGCTCCGTATTTCAATTAAAATTCCAATTTTACAGTCTCTTACATTGGTCAGATGAAGTCAGAGAACGGAAACAGAGCTGAGCAGTCGGCAATAGTAACCACACCCATGTTTATCTAAGAAAAGTCCCACTCATACTTGATGTATAAGGTATAACACAAATTGAGGATGCGCACTCACAATGAACAAATATCCACAAATTACTGTAATGCAACAAAAAAACCATGCTTTTTATGCAGAAGAACAGATAATGCTCATGTTGTCATTCCATTCTCGAGATTACGCCTTATGTTCCCAAATCTTTCTCTCTCTCATTGCGTCATTGTACCTTTCTTGGTATCGTTTTACCTATCATGCACGAAACATTCGTAGCGTGCGCGCCTAACTCGAAAAGAGAAAGACGAGAGGAGAGAAAGACGAGAGGGATACGCAGTGAGAGTGATAGAGTGAGAGTGAGAGGTGAAAGGGTAGTGATGTTGATCTTGCACACTCATGCGCGCTAAATCTCTATAGATTCCTCTGTCCCTTCTCTACACTATCAGTGACGCATTTCAAGCTTCTAACCTCCAATTCATTGCACCATCGTGCTGTTATTGATCTTGCACTCGATATTTGGACCGTGACCCCACCTAAAGCGAAGAGAGAGGCGAGAGAGAGGCGAGAGAGAGAGAGAGAGAGAGCGAGAGAGAGGCGAGAGATAAATAGAATAAAGAGTGATGTTGATCAGTTGGCACCTTCATGCACGTTAAATCTCTATCGATTCCTCTCTCACTTCTCTCCGCTATCAGTGACGCATTTCCACGCGTCTCATCGCAAATCGCTATCTGTCTCTCTCTCTCTCTACTTTGTTCTCTCTCTGTCACACACGTATACACACGCTTCCAAGCCTCTAATCTCCACTTCTCCCTTTTCTCACTTCATCCCGATTGCGTTTACTTTCGAATATTGATTTTATATCACTGTTTTTGCCCCAGCGAATTTGACGCTCACTGTTATTCAGAAAGAAACTCTCGTCATGATAAATACCGGACAGGACGAAGCTTTCTCATCACTTTCTATTCCCGAGCAGTCAGTAGAACCGGATCATGGAAAGTCGATTGACACTGTGAATTCTTGATATTACTCTTTCATATTTTTCTTAATTTTCTGTATTTCTCATCATTTTCTACATTCTGTCGCCACTCGATCGATCAAGTGACTGTAAAAAAATTAGGAGATGATTGACCAAATTACGAACTCTAGGAGTCTGGAGAAGATGGAACGTCAGTTGACACTGGAAATTCACACAGTGCCGTCTTTCCGATAGAAGAGCTTCCACAAGAGCTCGTCAGGATGATAGTAGGCAGCATGCCTTGGTCAAAAATTCCCAGTCTCAGAGCGGTCAGTTTGATTTTATGAGTGCCTCAAATATTCCAACAATGTGAAAGTGTGGACAGTGTTCTCTCACGAGAAACATTACGTTATTATTAATAATATTCAGACCTCTCGGCAACTCAAAGAACTAGTTGATGAACGGATATGGACACCACACACCAATCCTCTCGTGACGGAAATAATGTATGAAGAGGATAAATCATATGACGTACGTAGCAAGATTTATTTCTCCCAATTGGGTTGCTCAAAATAGATCCCATAATTCGGAGTGCATGATGAAAAACAGTATAAGGCGCATCTCACGAGAGAATCGAGCTAGATTAAGCATTATTGGGAATGGCGGGGGAAATCCTCAAAACTTTTCTGTCAAAAAAAACCAGTCTTGGTCAGAGAATTATCAGGTTGTCTCAAAAGTTTCGCCCGATTTTACATTTTGGCGTACCCTGCTCTTCAAACTCGATCAATCTTCATATGTACTTCTGTGATCGAAGAGTACTTGGATACTCTTTCGAACAAAAGTAATCACAGTTCTCTGCATTTAGAAATACACTCACAGCGAATCGCCAAATTTAGCGAAATTGATGATCAATCAAAATTTTTATTTACTTATAGTTGAAATACGAAGTGTGATATGGACAAACCTAACATACTTTTGTAAAGTGTGATTAGTGGTTATGTTGATGGATGCCTTTTAATAAGAACCCCATGTTAAACCAACTTGGGATGAGTGCCTATTCAAAAATTTGCACTAGCTACATTTCCGATCGCGGATATTTCACAGTTATGGATCTTTTGTGATTGACCTAGTTACCTCAATTGTTGTGGGTTTTGAAGTACTCTATGCTGTTAGTATTCTATTTAAATTCGGGAGGTCGGCACCTAACTGTTCGAGCGCAGCACTTTTCTAAGCCCAGACGCCGAAATTTGATCATCGGAATCAGTCGTTTTTCGAATCCTCCGCTTCCTGGACGTTTTGAATGCCCGATGTTTTGAGATAATTTGAAAGGGTAACTCTAGATATGCCTCCCTTCCAATGGGCAAAGTCAGTTGTGAACTCATTTTCAAATTTTTGGGGACCAACAAAGCATATCCAAAAATCGTGATTTTCTGAGTTTTCTAGACTTTATTTATTTACTCGTGTAATACGCGAACTAGCATCTATTCAAACATATGATTGTAATCTACGTACACACCCCCTACGTGTATAAAAAAGAATTTCCAACAAATCAATGTTGGCCAGAAAAAACTTTAAAAATGAAATCGGGCTAAACTTTTGAGACAACCTAATACTTCAAGACTTTTCAGGATCCTTACTTTGCAACGTACTATTCCGAATACGAAATATCGTACACAATCAGCCTCTGCCTCCCATTGAGCAATCAAGTATTATTCGAACTCCGTATGGCTAATAAATTGGAGCTGGCTCGATTATGGGAACGCACTTCCGACAATGATGAAAATAACGAAGAAGTAGTAAGTCTGAGATTAAAATTTGAAAATAAATTGTAAACAATTAATTATTTTAAGTGAATAATATCGTATTTGAAATGTCCGAAACCGACTATACCGAGCTCATTATCAAGATGTTTTCCAATAAAACGGAAAAGTTGGCAACATATCCTATCTATAAAACAACGACGCTACTCTCCACAAATTGCATTGACATACTCAGAGAGGTGAGAATCGGAACCAGCTCGTAGAGTTTGAAATTCTCTCTTCACTTTCCATTATCTCTCACCGGTCGACCGGCAAATGAAAAGACGAATATCCGAATTTAAAACTCTACCAGCTCGGATGCCATCTGTTAAGCATTTGCCCGATAATAACTTGTCATTTTCCGGGTAATGCATTGAATTTTGCAGGAACTTCCCAAGCTTGGAAAAAAATTATGGTTTGAAACTAGATCGCAGATCGATGATGTCGATTACACGATTTATGAACACAGAGTTAGAAGTGAGTATTGATCATTTTGTTTTAAAATAATTTAAAATACTTGCAATAACATGTGCAATTTTCAGAAAAGGGTGATTATTTCAGCATCAAGCATTTATCAAGGGAAAATGACGAAGATTTATAGGAATGATACCATAATAATGTTGAATCGTGAGGTTTTTATATTAACGCTATGTTTTGTCCAAAACTAGTGCATTCATCTGAGAAACGCATGTGATATAATGCACAGAAGATATGGGATCTGTATCGGCAAGAGCCGATTGAATACCAATGAATTTTACAGGTTCTTCAAGATGCAGAAAAACTAAGAGTTGTAAACGTAGGAAAGAAAAATTGGGGTTGTGCATTACTTGCCTAAAGTTTGGAAAATTCAAATAGTCGTAACTTGCTTCTAAGATTAAATATCGATTCAGCCTTGGTACCGATCGGTAGGTATACCACACGAGAATATAACACTATGGTGTATTAGGATTTGCACTCGAAGTGTTAAAATCAGTTTGTAATCTTGGACTGCAAGGTTGGAAATAATAATTGCAGGGGTACACTGATTTCTTTCTGGCTTATCTCGCTTCCTGTGAAGGAAATACAAATACAGTTGTGTACAAACCTCCATCAAATTAGTTCAACGGATTTCTCAATCTCTGGTAAAAATTACTTTGACACCTGTTAAGGCACAGGCCTCAAATTTGGCAGGTTATGTACAGTAGTGGTTATAAAATAGTTTGATGCTGTTTGGACGCTTCATTCAAAATGCCAATAACTTTTGGACCTAACTTTTGACCCGGAATCGTTTTTCAAGAAGCATTTTAAAAATCTGAATTCTTTCAAAGTTGTGCATAAACTATTGCTGATAATGTATGTAATAATTTCTCAACAACTTGCGAAATGTCGAAGTCAGAGCTTTCCATTGACATAGTTCATGAATTGAAGCGTGCCCGAGTTCGTGTAGAGTGAAATGTGGTCTGAGTCAAAAATGAACCTTCTCAGATTCACCCGAAATCTCGCCAAGACTATTGATCTGACCGAATAGGATCAATTCTACCGAGAAATTATAATTTCTTCAAACACTGCCTAATTTTTTTTCGTTCCGATCCCTCAGAAACTGTTCCATTAATGAACTGTAAAATCATTCAGTGGAAAGCTCTGACTTCGAAAATTCTCATACGTTATCAACACTAGTTTCTCCACAACTATGTAAGGATTCAGACTTTTAGCTATACGCACCTTGAAAAAAGACCACAGGACAAAATTTAGGTCCTAAAGCTTTTGAAATTTTGAATGGAGCGTCCAAAACAGTTGGGTTTTTACCAGATATTGCGAAATTCGTTCAGCTAGTTTGATGGTGGTTTCTACACAACTGTAGTTGTACTTCCGTCACAGAAAGTGGGGTTTCCCGAAAAAATCGGTGTACCCTACAATTATTTTCCGACATTATAATCGAAAATTAAAAAAAAAAAGATTTTAGCTCTTCGAGTGCAAATCCTGATACACCATCATATTATATGGTCATGTGGTATACCTACCGATCGGTACGAAGACTGAATCGATATCTCATTTTAGAAGCAATTTACGACTATTTGAAATTTGCGTAGACACTTTTGGCCAGTACTGTAATTGGTGAGGAGCTTTCGTTTATCTGCTTAAGAATATCTGAAATTCACAGTTATCGGATATCCAGTGTTCACTCATCGGGAAAAACACATATATTGCATAAATATGCAGTCTCTCAACTGTATTTTTTATTAGCGAAAGTTTATCAGTGCACATGAAATGGTTTAAATGCATATTAAAGGATCAGTCTGAAAGTTCATATTCGCCTATTAAATGAGCACTGAGCATACGAAAGTGAATTGGTTCAGCAGATGAACTATTCTTCATTTCCATTGTATTCTTCTTTTCGCTTTTTCAGATTCTTGCGACATTCCAAAGCGAAAAGTCTTTCATATAAAACACTACATTCCGCATCACCATTAAAGGTTTATGAGAGACATGGGAGAAAGATTTGCGATCAACGGTATTGTCGTCAACCGATACTGTGCCATTCCATGAAGAATTTGAACTGCGGATCCATTGTTTATTGAATTTTCCACAGCATTTTGCACATGTAATCGAAAAAATGGAGATATTATTCCAGCCAAGTTACTGACAATTTCCTTTTCGGCGTCATTCACATTATCGAATTCAATGGAAATGCCCAGTTCCGTGTAATTTATCTAGTGCCAAGAAGAGTTGAACACAATCTTCAGATGATACGATGTTTTTACCAAGAATTGAGTATATTTCGGAACGAAGATGTTGTATTTCTAGAATACAACTGATTTTAAATGCACTAGACATATTAACAACCTTGAGATAGAAGAGTAGTAGAGGACATTAAAAAAGTGATTGCGGCTGTACGTAATGTGTTAGACTGACACTAGAATAGTATGATCGGATTTTTTGAATGAGAGTGGGCGGGAAAGGTATGTTAGTTTAAATATCCCGCGCAATTTCAAATATCATTGCTTATCTCGTTCTATAAAATATACTGGTCCCTTTTTTTACTTCAATCGGAAAGAGTAATATGTGGTGCAGATTTTTTTTATCTTTTACTATCGTGATGAGAGGATGTAACTGACATACTATATCATTATTTGCATGAAAGAATGGTGTTTTCCCCTTGAATGTTTATTTGTGCATCATATTAGGTTGGTGCAAAAGTTTCTGACTATTTTCATGTTTGGGCATTTTGACCTACCCCGTTCATTTAATCTTGCCAATCGACTAATGATTTTTCTCAGTTTATGAGGGCTTGGGAATTCTTTTTAAATAACACTATACCGGACCAATTCGATCGGTAACGGTGGCAATATTTACAGTCAAAGTATTCATTGGCCGTATATCGCCATACTTTTTCATTGATCATATCTCCAAGGAGAAATGTGAGAACGGCAAAAGTGAAGGACTATTAAAAAGCCCAATTAATGGGCATATTGCCACACTCTGTACAAATTCATAAACACGAAATGCCCGCTTAAAATTTGGAGCAAAGTGCCAGAAAATTATAATGGGAAATTTCCTACTTTGCGTTTGCTAGCACTGTATTCGAAGAGATTTCGTCAGACAGCCCAATTGCGGTTGCTTATATTCTGCCTACCGACCTTAGTATAAAGTTACATTTGTAATTGAATAAATTCATCAATGAGCGAGCGGGACATTTCGAAACCGCGGATCAGCCAATTGGAGGTCGAAATCAGGACTTTCCACTCTATCTTTCTACTCACTCGCACTGAAGATCGGCTTTTTCACGCTTAACTGAACAAGCAACTCTTGCTCTACTGCTGACATATTGGGCAAATTCAGTAAGTCACAAATAGTCGAAAAGTCAAAAACACTGAAAAAACGCCAATTGCCGGGATTTTATCTTATAAAATTATTTTCTCCTGCTCAGGAAACACTAGATCAAATACAATTATATTACGAAAGTCCACTATTAGTGAGTTCACCAGAACTATAGAGAAATTACAGACAATCGAAATATGCCAGCAGAAATAACGAAAAAATAAATAGTCAGAAACTTTTGCACCAACCTAATACATGAATGATTAATGCATTTGTAAACGATGCCAACTTTCATAACTCAAAAACCTTGATTATTCTAAGTCGGTATTCGTCATTAGAGTTCTTTTATTTAATTGGAATGAAAACTCTTATTGGAATTATTGAAACGATTTGTTATTTTGCTATAACTTTTTCGCTGATCTATGTAGCGATTTACATGTTGTGGCACTATACACCAAATCGATCGAGGAATACGGTGCACATATTGCGTCATCACGTGCATCATAACTTATTGCGTAGTGATGACGCATTCGAATTTCACTTTTTAAAGCAGGCTTTATTCTTACACATATTTTTTCCTACTCGCCAAACTTTCTGTGGTTGGAGTCATGCCCGAGGCCTAACCAGAAAAAAAATTGAGGTTTCTGCGCGACCGCACGTTTGCTGCAGCCTTGCTGCAAAAAGGGGATCTGAAATTCAGATATCGGCTTCTTGACCAGATATAGACTCGTTCAAAGCACCAACATGATCCTCATTGCGATCCCAGATGATTCTGTAAATATGGAAACGATATTCCAAAATTTGCCCTCAGGGCATGGAAAAATCACGTTTTCACATGACAACTTTGGCCACAGTTGGATGGAGGGTGCAGACGAAAATAGCGGGTCGGAGACTCGAGAGTGCCTCAGAAAAACGATCGCCGCGGACAGGAAAGATATCCAAACACTCTAAAAAGTAGGGAATCATATAAATAAAACATTATGAACATGATTAAGCAAAAACCAGATTTTATATACAGTTCCTACATAGTTATGAATCTCCAAAAAGTGGTCACGTGAAAAAGTGATTTTACCATGCCCTGAGGAAAAATTTTGGAATATCGTTTCCATATTCATAGGATCATCTGGGATCGCAATGATGATCATTTTGGTGCTTTGAACGAGTCTCTAGCTGGTCAAGAAACCAATATCTGAATTTCAGATCCCCTTTTTGTATCAAGGCTGCAGCAAACGTGCGGTAGCGCAGCAACCTCAAATTTTTTTTCTGGGTAGGCCTCGGGCACTCTCCAACCACAGAAAGTTTGGCGAGTAGGAAAAAATCTATGTAAGAATACAGCCTGTTTGAAAAAGTGAAATTCGAATGCGTCATCACTACGCAATCAGTTATGATGCACGTGATGACGCAATATATGCATCGTATTCCTCGATCGATTTGGTGTATAGTACCACAACATGCAAATCGCTAAATAGATCAGCGAAAAATTTATAGCAAAATAACAAAAAGGTTTCAATATAATCACGGGCAAATATCGTTTATATCATAGACAAGTGGAATTATAAAATATTGGACGATTACGTCAAACAATGATAACGTTCATGTATTTATTACGCAAAATTATGGCTAATCTTCAAGTCGTTACTCCTCAATAATGATTCGATAATTACATTTTCCGTGGATGTATATTAGTTCTCTACTAGAGCTCGCATGCATTTCTACTACATTCTCAACGCTATAATAATCCAGAAAATTGGAGCATGCATCAGCGAAAGTATACTCCTGGACAATTGCTGGAATGCATGGCTCGGGGAAATGTGGGGCTAAATGGACGATCACTGGTACTAACATCAATCGATATTGCATAATTCCATGGAGTATTTGGCATGCTGATCCATTGCGTATCGCAGTATTCGCCACACGCTCTGTGTCCGGAAAGAAAGTCCGATAAATTCCCAAAGTGTCACAATTACGAACAATTTCCTTCTCTAGATCAGTCATATTGTCGATGTCTATCGAATTTCCGGTTCCGTATAGTAAATCCAGTGCCAGGAAAAGTTGAACGCAATCCTCAGAGGATATCTGAACACTCCCGAGAATCGAGAAGATTTTTGCTCGCAGTTGTTGAATTTCTACAATTATTGAATGATGAGTTGTTTGTACTTCACAATACAAAAATACATGATGTTCCTACCATGAAAGGTGAATTATATTAATTGCAACTGAAAGTTTAAGAGCGAACCTTTGTGAAGAAAAGTGGACGACATGCGTTACAATTACGACAACTTTAGCCAAGCGGTAAAAAATACTGAAATATGAATGTGAAATAGATGCAACAGCGTTATAAATGCATTAAAAATAGTGCGTTTGAAGTGATAGAAATTAAGCACACTCTTCAATAATATTTTCGAATAATATTTTTGAAAATAACTATTCCTG
This sequence comes from Pristionchus mayeri, assembly GCA_036245805.1. Classification (NCBI taxonomy): domain Eukaryota; kingdom Metazoa; phylum Nematoda; class Chromadorea; order Rhabditida; family Neodiplogasteridae; genus Pristionchus; species Pristionchus mayeri. The sequence continues at coordinate 11,633,353 of BTRK01000006.1, forward strand.
GATGACGTACTGTCCATGAGGCGTCCTTCAAACATTCGAAAATAAAATGGCGGGAAACAAAACGCAGCGTATTGGCACCGTATACAACGCACTCAAATTGCAATGTAACGTTTGCCAAAGAATGTTTCTAAATCAATTCTCATCCAGTGAGCGTCTGGTATATCCACTGTGGATCAGTAAGTATGATCTTTGGCTATCTATTTTGCGTCGCAAGTTCAATGCCCTTTATTTTTTTTATTATTTTCAAACTCTATAGATTCCTCTGTCCCTTCTCTACACTATCAGTGACGCATTTCAAGCTTCTAACCTCCACTTCATTGCACCATTGTGCTGTTATTGATCTTGCACTGGATATTTGGATCGTGACCGTGATATTTATACCGTGAGTTGGCGCGGCGGCGCAGTGGTTGTGTGCCAGACTTGCGATCGAAGGGTCATGAGTTCGACTCCGCCCGCGTCCACAGATCCACCCAGACCAAGGGGGTTAAGAAATGTTGGTAGTGATTCAAAAAAACACTATAAGGAAATCCCCAACCACGTGCACACAACACGGGAGGTTTGAAGTCTCCCAACAGGCCACTGGTTTCCAGGATAGGACCTAGTTGCTAATAGACGATGGGGTGGCAGAGACCGCCCTTGCGTGTAAAAATTCCTAACACCTTTACCTTTTACCCCACCTAACGCGAAGAAAGAGAGCGAGAGAGAGGCGAGAGATAAATAGAGTAAAGAGTGATGTTGATCTCTAGGTCAGTTGACACCTTCATGCACGCTAAATCTCTATCGATTCCTCTCTCACTTCTCTCCACTATCAGTGACGCATTTCCACGCGTCTCATCGCAAATCGCTATCTCTCTATCTCTCTCTCTACTTTGTTCTCTCTCTGTCACACACGTATACACACGTTTCCAAGCCTCTAATCTCCACTTCTCGCTTTTCTCACTTCATCCCGATTGCGTTTACTTTCGAATATTGATTTCATATCACCCCAGCGGATTTGACGCTCACTGTTATTCAGAAAGAAACTCTCGTCATGATAAATACCGGACAGGACGAAGCTTTCTCATCACTTTCTATTCCCGAGCAGTCAGTAGAACCGGATCATGGAAAGTCGATTGACACTGTGAATTCTTGATATTACTCTTTCATATTTTTCTTAATTTTCTGTATTTCTCATCATTTTCTACATTCTGTCGCCACTCGATCGATCAAGTGACTGTAAAAAAATTAGGAGATGATTGACCAAATTACGAACTCTAGGAGTCTGGAGAAGATGGAACGTCAGTTGACACTGGAAATTCACACAGTGCCGTCTTTCCGATAGAAGAGCTTCCACAAGAGCTTGTCAGGATGATAGTAGGCAGCATGCCTTGGTCAAAAATTCCCAGTCTCAGAGCGGTCAGTTTGATTTTATGAGTGCCTCAAATATTCCAACAATGTGAAAGTGTGGACAGTGTTCTCTCACGAGAAACATTATGTTATTATTAATAATATTCAGACCTCTCGGCAACTCAAAGAACTAGTTGATGAACGGATATGGACACCGCACACCAATCCTCTCGTGACGGAAATAATGTATGAAGAGGATAAATCATATGACGTACGTAGCAAGATTTATTTCTCCCAATTGGGTTGCTCAAAATAGATCCCATAATTCGGAGTGCATGATGAAAAACAGTATAAGGCGCATCTCACGAGAGAATCGAGCTAGATTAAGCATTATTGGGAATGGCGGGGGAAATCCTCAAAACTTTTCTGTCAAAAAAAACCAGTCTTGGTCAGAGAATTATCAGGTTGTCTCAAAAGTTTCGCCCGATTTTACATTTTGGCGTACCCTGCTCTTCAAACTCGATCAATCTTCATATGTACTTCTGTGATCGAAGAGTACTTGGATACTCTTTCGAACAAAAGTAATCACAGTTCTCTGCATTTAGAAATACACTCACAGCGAATCGCCAAATTTAGCGAAATTGATGATCAATCAAAATTTTTATTTACTTATAGTTGAAATACGAAGTGTGATATGGACAAACCTAACATACTTTTGTAAAGTGTGATTAGTGGTCATGTTGATGGATGCCTTTTAATAAGAACCCCATGTTAAACCAACTTGGGATGAGTGCCTATTCAAAAATTTGCACTAGCTACATTTCCGATCGCGGATATTTCACAGTTATGGATCTTTTGTGATTGACCTAGTTACCTCAATTGTTGTGGGTTTTGAAGTACTCTATGCTGTTAGTATTCTATTTAAATTCGGGAGGTCGGCACCTAACTGTTCGAGCGCAGCACTTTTCTAAGCCCAGACGCCGAAATTTGATCATCGGAATCAGTCGTTTTTCGAATCCTCCGCTTCCTGGACATTTTGAATGCCCGATGTTTTGAAATAATTTGAAAGGGTAACTCTAGATATGCCTCCCTTCCAATGGGCAAAGTCAGTTGTGAACTCATTTTCAAATTTTTGGGGACCAACAAAGCATATCCAAAAATCGTGATTTTCTGAGTTTTCTAGACTTTATTTATTTACTCGTGTAATACGCGAACTAGCATCTATTCAAACATATGATTGTAATCTACGTACACACCCCCTACGTGTATAAAAAAGAATTTCCAACAAATCAATTTTGGCCAGAAAAAACTTTAAAAATGAAATCGGGCTAAACTTTTGAGACAACCTAATACTTCAAGACTTTTCAGGATCCTTACTTTGCAACGTACTATTCCGAATACGAAATATCGTACACAATCAGCCTCTGCCTCCCATTGAGCAATCAAGTATTATTCGAACTCCGTATGGCTAATAAATTGGAGCTGGCTCGATTATGGGAACGCACTTCCGACAATGATGAAAATAACGAAGAAGTAGTAAGTCTGAGATTAAAATTTGAAAATAAATTGTAAACAATTAATTATTTTAAGTGAATAATATCGTATTTGAAATGTCCGAAACCGACTATACCGAGCTCATTATCAAGATGTTTTCCAATAAAACGGAAAAGTTGGCAACATATCCTATCTATAAAACAACGACGCTACTCTCCACAAATTGCATTGACATACTCAGAGAGGTGAGAATCGGAACCAGCTCGTAGAGTTTGAAATTCTCTCTTCACTTTCCATTATCTCTCACCGGTCGACCGGCAAATGAAAAGACGAATATCCGAATTTAAAACTCTACCAGCTCGGATGCCATCTGATGAAATCAGCCAGCATAATTACAAGTTTCAATTCAGAGGTTTTGTTGAAGAATACTTGTTGCCATATATTGAAGAAATCAAGATATGTTGGTGCGAACTGATCATGAATGATCCAGGTGGGAATTAGGAATGTGCAAACGATATTCGATGTATCGGAATTTGAATTTCGTGCTTGATATTATCGGAAAACGTATTACTAGGGGCTGAAGCATATCGCGAATTTTTCTGCCATAACAAAGGGAGACCGGTTCCGATATATCGAAATGCCAGAAATGAGCGGAAAATATCGGTAAAATATCGATATCGTTATCGTTTGCACTACTTTAGAGGGAAGTGTCAAAGAGTATTAGTGAATGCAAATGTTAAGGCAATTTTCTGCTCACAATATCATCGTTTGTCCGCGACGTCCACATATTAGTGGACGGACTACGTGCATTTGAAATGTCCGAAACCGACTATACCGAGCTCATTATCAAGATGTTTTCCAATAAAACGGAAAAGTTGGCAACATATCCTATCTATAAAACAACGACGCTACTCTCCACAAATTGCATTGACATACTCAGAGAGGTGAGAATCGGAACCAGCTCGTAGAGTTTGAAATTCTCTCTTCACTTTCCATTATCTCTCACCGGTCGACCGGCAAATGAAAAGACGAATATCCGAATTTAAAACTCTACCAGCTCGGATGCCATCTGTTAAGCATTTGCCCGATAATAACTTGTCATTTTCCGGGTAATGCATTGAATTTTGCAGGAACTTCCCAAGCTTGGAAAGAAATTATGGTTTGAAACTAGATCGCAGATCGATGATGTCGATTACACGATTTATGAACACAGAGTTAGAAGTGAGTATTGATAATTTTGTTTTAAAATAATTTAAAATACTTGCAATAACATGTGCAATTTTCAGAAAAGGGTGATTATTTCAGCATCAAGCATTTATCAAGGGAAAATGACGAAGATTTATAGGAATGATACCATAATAATGTTGAATCGTGAGGTTTTTATATTAACGCTATGTTTTGTCCAAAACTAGTGCATTCATCTGAGAAACGCATGTGATATAATGCACAGAAGATATGGGATCTGTATCGGCAAGAGCCGATTGAATACCAATGAATTTTACAGGTTCTTCAAGATGCAGAAAAACTAAGAGATGTAAACGTAGGAAAGAAAAATTGGGGTTGTGCATTACTTGCCTAAAGTTTGGAAAATTCAAATAGTCGTAACTTGCTTCTAAGATTAAATATCGATTCAGCCTTAAATATCGATTCAATATCGATTCATCGATTCCTGTGAAGGAAATACAAATAACATTATATCCTTTTTTGCTTATATATTACTTTGCAACGTGCATCAGCAAACGAAAATTCACAAATAAGTGCGCATTGAGTATATATGCAAGAATATGGTCTATTAATAATGAGAACCGGTAGCAACATAAGTCGATACTGAATCATTCCATGCAAAATTTGAGCGGCTGTTCCGATTCGTACAGTATGATCCGCGATGTCTCGATTATTCTGAGCGAATACATTTGTAGTCCATTGAAATGGGGCAAAATTACGAGCAATTTCCTTTTCTGCAGCATTCATATTTTCGAATGTGATCAATTCCCCAGTTCCGTATAATTGATTCAGTGCCAAGAACAGTTGCGCGATATCATTAGCCGAGAGTTGGCCTTTCTCAAGAATAGAAAATATTTCAGAGCGGAGTTGTTTTATTTCTACATAATTTCGAAGATAAATATTATTTGGTTTGGAATAGTAAAATATGTTAAGTTGAAACCTTGAGCGAGAATTGTAATATTAGGTTGAGCCTAAAGTTTTGCGCGATTTTGGCTCTCAACTTTGAGTTTGTGCAGTTTCTTTTGCTAAAATAACCATCTGTTGTCCTGATGTCCATATATAGGGACATGTTCAACCTTTAGAATACTATATTTTAACTAGAGCAAATAACTCTACTTTGCGAGAATTCAAGGTCTGCGTAAATTTGGATTTTTCAGAAAAATATTGATTTTCTTTTAAATTGCTGAACTTTGCCGAGAAATTTTTAGACTGAAACTCATAAAGTTTATTGAGAAGCCCGAGGCGTGCACTACCTAGTACCAAAAAGAGAGAGCTGTGGAATTCAGTATACGCTTCGTATAGGTCAATGAATCACGGGTACTTAGAAAAATAGGAGTTCTCTCGAACAAATCACCTGTTTCGTGGATTGACGAGACTGACAGCTACCTATGGGCGCTGTTATCATTACTTACAGGGTTATCTATTGTAACGATATTTAAGAGCTCACTTGGCTTTCTCATCTAAAAAAGTGACATTTGCACCTGAAATATTTTTTAATGAAAATCTCGAAAAAAGCTGATATGGAGGGTCTTCAGGCACGGTTCACCCTAGAAAAAGTAGCGACCTCCACAATATTCCTAATTAGTGCGTGATAGGGTAAGGGTTGTTCATTAATTTTAGCACGAAAGAACCGCCCTTCGAACCACGTGGCTAGCACAAAAAAAGGCAAAAGGGTGTATTTCGATGTTCTACATTGGACACCTAAAATCCGAAAACCCCTGTTCATGAATGGAGATCCGCATTCTCTCCTAAAAGGAATTTTGACTTGTACAAGAAAGGTAGTTCACATTCATAAATAATTGAAATCCCAAGAACTATCGGTATAGATACAGTACCCCTAAAACATCTTGACATTCGTCATGAAAACTCAAATTCTGATTCCGCGCATATGTCTAATAGGCCCTTAATGGCTGATCAGTCTCAACATTACCATTACAATTTAGGTCAGTCACGCTTTACAACTGTCGTTAACATAGGGTCCTATCTCCGTTCTAAAAGAAATTATATTACTTTGAAAAGTAATGTCGTTGGTCAGCCAGATGAAGTTTGCTGCATCGCTGTTTTATTTCCCTTGGTCGGACAGATTTATGATAGTGTGCGCTAAAGAGAGTATAAATGTCCCGATCTAGCACTAAAAGATCTGAGTTGATTGGGCAACAACGAACAATGTTAGATATTCGGATGCACTTTAGTCAAAATCGCGCAAAACTTTAGGCTCAACCTAATATAATACATGATATACTACTTCGGAAACTCTTGCCAACCTGAACAAAATCTTGATAACAACACAAAATTCGAAATGAAACGTCTAAAAAGTCACACGCACGTGGATAAATGGCCACACAATGCAGTGATTTGCGCGCTCCAAACGACGCGCATACTGGACGCCGATATTCGAATATTCAAATCGTTTCGCATATGTCAAAAATATGTATGTAGTCAGAAAAGCGCAAACATAGCATATCTCCTGGCATGTGATTTTTGAATATTATTATATATAAAAGTCACATGACAGTATCTACTCTCGTCCAAATATCTAATCTCACCCAAAACACCATAATATTAACATAATCAGTCATTGCATACACGGTAAATCAAGTCGTATTTGTGCCCGAAATTAGGAATACATTATCTTTGCTAGATACATTTCGGGCGATTATCGCTCACTTCGGTGGGTAGTCATCATTAGGCCGAACCACGAGACCGAACTCAGAACTCGCGACGTAACAAGACCATGATCGTTATCTCGTTTTTCCATCCAACAATGTAGTTGACTCGGTGCTTTCGCAAGCCCTGTTATCATTCAGTGCGTACAGTCGGAAATAGCGATCGGAAATCTCGTGACGAGACGAAATCTCACTCTCATGTTATCTGACGGCTATAAAGGCGGTTTCGCATCGCTCTTCCATATTTCCTTCTTCTCGCTTTTTTCAATTAATTTTAAAAAAATGGATTCGCATTGGTTCATTTGTCACAATCATTTCACGAGCTAGCCGCTGCATGTTTAATTCATCTTTTCAATATCTATGCGATGTAGTATCCGCTGTGCATTCTTTCTAGAAAACATTCGCTTCGAGACCGATCTCGAGAGATCATTGCAATTCGCGAGATATTGCTCTCTTTCTCTGCGCCTTGGAATCTCTCGCTCACCCACTTTAAAACTCCGAATCTCGTAGTTGTTTTCAGGCTGGCAAAGTGGACTCCACCATCATGCGATCCGGTCGCAGTCGCCAGACTGGCTCTTACATGCATGCGATGGTTGCTCGATCTGCCCCTCGTCATCGCTCTTGTGCTGATTCTGCTCGTATGGCGTGAATCGTTCCCACTGACGGATGATGATGTAAGGAAAACAAAATTCGAATACATTAGTTCAATAGATCAATGAAATCTGGGCGTACTTTTTAGTCCTTTGATGACTTTTGTGAAGGACAATACATTGTTTCAGCATACCTTAATCGGCCTAATGTGCATCATACACTTCGGTTCAACGCGCGTCTTCTCGCCGATCGGTGGTTCACACTTCGTGAATATCAGTGAGTTTTAGGCAAACCCCCGCCACAAAAGTGTATTGAACATTCTAAATTCGGAAAAAAAGCCAAACTTTGGTAGTAGAATGCGAGGAGGTGAAATAAGGAGTTGTACAATCAATGTGCTAAATGGTATGCGAACACGAAAAACACCACATTTCACGACTGATACCACTTGTTACCTAAAACAAAACAAGATACTCTCGCAACAAAAACATCGAACTCGTGATTGACTTGTATCAATTCTCTCCTTTCGATTTCATGATTCGCATGATCATCTTCTCCATCATAATATCGGGCTTAACATGCGCCAACATCGTCATTGCGATATACATCAGCCTGATACTACCGATGCTGCCGGTACTTGATTCAACCGCTACCACCGATGCAACCGTTCTGATCCTACCGGAAAATGTGAGCCATGTACTTTGTAATTCGGAACTAGGTCGGATGATGCCCGTCCAGATGAACCAAAAATATAGTCCCTTGATTTTTAGAATGCAAATAGCCATATAATGATGATTTTCTATATATAGTTTGTGTTTAACAAAATTATGAAAAGAATTATAAAATGCAATTGAATAAATGCGCAAATCGTGCAAAATACATCGATCTTTAATTGTAGCAGATGCGTGGAGAGATTGTCTTCTATCTCTTGCTGTCCTCTGTCATTACTATGACTCTGAACTCGACAGTAACATTTGCGCTTGCCGCCGGAAGAGCAAGTATGCCGGAAAATGAAGAAAAATTCGAGAAGAAGGATTTGATCACTGTCTGACACTATCAATTTCTGTGTCCACTTGTTTACGTGTAATTTCAATATCGTTTCATGATGGAAATATCATGCATTAAATTCTCGTAATGAATACATTTGATGATGTTTATGGTGTGCGTGTATATAGACATCGGTATGAGAGATCACATCGATGTGTCGGTATGATTGAATATGCAACTACAGGCTAGAACGTATGTAAATCATTTTTGAACTATGGTTTAGTGTATTATTTTTTAGAAATTGCTTTGTAAATGTGTATATCACGCGTCTTCTGAGAGATTGCATGACCATGAGGAACCAGGTGCAAAAGTTTGAGCAATCTGGCAAATACAATTATGACAGAGTCTAGTGGCAATGAGAAAACTTTTGTACCAGTGATTTTCCCTGGAACCGGCTTTTAGGCGTTTTCCGAATGTGGTCCCGGCTCTGACGTACATTTGTTCATTTTTGAGCTACAATGACGGTATGGTGCTCAAAATGTGCGGAAAAATATTTTAAGAAACTTTTATGTTTTAACCGAAGCTCTAGTACCACGAGATCATGGTGAAAAAATCGAAAAACTTAGTCGAGATTCATAAAATAATTCATATCTCGCTCGGGACCCCACCTTGCACAGTGTGTTCTTTGCATATTCTGAATCTCCGTACTCACATTAGTCTAGGAAAAATCAGTTGGTGAGCCGGTAGATGTTAGAACAGGTCTCACCAAGCCAAAATTTGCGACCAAGTCGCAAAGTCGAAAATTAATAATTCTCGATTTTACTTCGAAATTGCTCAGATCTATCTATTCTTTCATATGTCTGCGCTTACTAGTATAGTTGTACCAATTTCCATAGTAAAATCCGAAGATTTCAATACTTTCAAAATATCATGTTTTTCACATCGTAATTTCTGTAATTTGAAGGTGTCTAGTTAAACATTTCGAGATTGTACCAAGTGATAACTATATACCTTTTAAAGTATGCCTAAGATAGTGTAAACATTTGCACTTCGCGGTTCTTAAATGAATTCAGTGATCAAGTTTTAGACCCTTCAATATGGCTCGAGCGAAGGTTCGGAAATAATCAAAATTTGTTTTTAGGTTAATTTTGCGAACTACGCCTGGCCTTTTGTTGGACAAATGTTTTCATAACCAATTTAAACCAAAATCAATGAAAACTCCTCAAAATTTCACGTTTCTAAAATTTGCAATTTTTTGAGATTTGCAGATTCACATTTCTGAAAAATCGTAAAAACGGTCTCATGGCCATGCGTAGCAAACTTCGGAATTTACAAAAACATCATTCAAACTCACAGATAATAAGAATTCGCAAAATCAACTTCAAAAACAAATTTTGATTATTTCCGAACCTTCGCTCGAGGGGGCCTAACACTGGGGGCCTAAAACCTAAAACTGGACCTCTGAATTCATGGAAGAACCACGATCTGCAAATTTTTACACTATTTTAGGCATACTTTAAAATGTAAATACAGAGCACTTGGTACAATCCCGAAATGTTGAACTAGACACCGTCAAATTTCAGAAATTACGATGTAAAAAGCATGGCATTTTGAAAGACATCAGTGACATCAGGAAGCGAAAGGAGGCGCAAGCACGGCAAGCAGCAACCATGGGAAGGAGCATCGTGAAGAGCATGCAGAGTCTGCATACCTCAAAGAAACGACTTCTAGTTCCCGACCCTGTAACTGGTGCTCTCTCTCAAGCAGCTACCAAGACAGTGGTCCAGAGCTTCTTTGACGGTCTCTACACCCTTGCAGTTCCGTGTCCACCCCCAGTCCCTCCTCAGCCTCTGGATCCCCTTCCTCCCTTCCTACCCGATGAGGTCAGCAAAGCGATGTATCAACTCAAGTGTGGTCACTCACCCGGTTCGGATGGCATTCTCCCTGATATGCTATACCACTCTCGAAACCACCTTGCCCCCGTTATCGCTGATCTACTCAACTATCTGGTAGATGGAGAGGCTGTTCCAAGCGACCTCACCGAAGCAATTGTCACTCTTCTACACAAGAAAGGAGACCCTACCAACATTGGGAACTTCCGTCCCATCTCCCTCCTCACCGTTTCCCTGAAAACAATGACCAAAGTCATTCTTCAGAGACTCGAGACGGTGCTTGAAGAAACAGAGTCCTCGACCCAAACCGGCTTCCGGCGCGGCTACAGTACTCTCGACAACCTGCATGCCATCAAGCAGGTCGCTGAACGAACCTCCGAGTACGGTATCCCAATCTACTTGGCGTTCGTCGACTTCAAGAAGGCGTTCGACTGTGTGGAGTGGAATGCCTGCTGGCAAGCCCTCTTCTCGTTCGGAGCCCATCCCTCCCTCGTCCACGTGTTGCGCCGTCTCTACGAGTCCTCCTCTACGCTCATTCGAGTTAATGAGGAACTCGTCCCTGTCACAGTGAGAAGAGGAGTACATCAAGGTGATACCTTATCACCTCGTCTCTTCAACGCAGTGCTACGATCAGCCATGGACAACATTGACTGGGAGTCGGATGGAATTAGAATCGACGGAAGGAAGCTTTGCCACTTGGAGTATGCCGATGACGTGGCTCTCGTTGCCAAATCTCGACCCGAGCTGGAACGAATGCTGAAGAAGCTGATGGACGCGTGCAGCCGAGTTGGTCTCGAAGTGAATGCAAGCAAGACCAACCTCCTCACCTCCTGCACCTCTGCCCACAATCCAATAATCATCGACAATCTGCGATTCGAATTCGTCGATAGCGCCACCTATCTCGGAGGGAGAATAGCTCTTCCCTTGGATCATTCCGACGAAATAGAACACCGGATTCGATTAGGGTGGCTGGCCTGGAGTAAGCTCTCGCACCTCCTATCTTCTCGAATTTTGTCCATCAAGATCAGGAGGAGAGTCTTCGAGAGCTGCATCACGGCTACAGTTCTCTATGGGTGTGAAGTATGGGCTCTGAGATCAAGCGAGAAGGAGAGGCTGAGAGTCACCCAGAGGAAGATGGAAAGAAAGATGCTTGGAGTCATATATGGAAGAATGACCGCGTGAGAGGGATTACCAAGCTGAGAGACTGGAATGAAGAAGGATTGAAACGGAAAGCGCGCTGGGCCCTCAAGATCAGAAGAATGGGAGTGGAACAGTGGAGCCGTGCGACAACTGTCTGGACTCCATTCTATAGGATTCGTCCCCCCGGAAAGCCTCGCGCGCGATGGAGAGACGACCTATCCCGAGCTATTGGCAGCCATTGGTGGAGTGCAACTTATGAAGACTACCGACCTATCATCTTCTGAGCGTTTCCGCCTGATAAGATAAATTGATTGATTGATTGATTTTGAAAGTATGGAAATCTTCCGATTTTACTGTGGAAATTGGTACAACTAGACTAGTAAGCGCAGAAATATGAAATAATGGATAGATCTGAGCAATCTCGACGTAAAATTGAGAATTATTAATTTTCGACTTTGCGACTTGGTCGCAAATTTTGGCTTGGTGAGACCTGTTCTAACACCTACCGACTCTCCAACTGATTTTTCCTAGACTAAAGTGAGTACGAAGATTCTGAATATGCAAAGAAAACACTGTGCAAGGTGGGGTCCCGAGCGAGATATGAATTATTTTATGAATCTCGACTAAGTTTTTCGATTGTTTTACCATGATCTCGTGGTACCAGAGCTTCGGTGAAACCATAAAAGTTTCTTGAAATATTTTTCCGCACATTTTGAGCACCATACCGTCATTGTAGCTCAAAAATGAATAAATGTACGTCAGAGCCGGGACCACATCCGGAAAACACCTAAAAGCCGGTTCCAGGGAAAATCACTGGTACAAAAGTTTTCTCACTGCCACTAGACTCTGTCATAATTTTCTTTGCCAGATTGCTGAAACTTTTGCACCTGGTTCCTCATGGTCATGCAATCTCTCAGAAGACGCGTGATATTGCTTTACATATTTTATTTATGAATATGGAACAACAATTGGGCCGAAATTGACAAAATATGATTAGTCCTCAAGTCGATACTCATCAAAACCATAATACATTCCCTTTTCAACGATGCTATGAAAGCAAATAGGCTCAATAGATGAGTTGCGTGCCGTTTCGATATTATGATCTCCGCTGTGCTTATCCATTACAGTGCAACATGACATAGCAAACTTATATTCGCATATAAGCGCATGGTGAATAAGTATGCAAGAAAATGGTCCATGACTAATGATAATTGGTAGCATCATCAAACGGTACTGAATCATTCCATGCAACATTTGAGCTGATGTTCCGTTTCTAATAGTATGATCAGTGATATCTTGGATATTCTGTTCAAATAAATATAAAAATCGCCATCGAACAAAGGCTCGGGCTACTTCTTTTTCTTCGTCATTCATATTTTCTAATGTGATCGTATGTCCAATTCCATACAATTGATCAAAAGCCAAGAAGAATTGCACGCAATTATTGGATGTGAATTGGGAATCCCCGAGAGTCGAAAATATTCTAGAGCGTAAGTGTTGTACGTCTGTAATTGGGTTCGAAGATAAATGAGATTAGTTTTGTAAAAAAATTAAAGTTCAAACCTTGGAGGTGGCTTGTAGTAGAGCGAACCTATTTCGGAAACTATTGTCAACGGAACCAACAATTGACGGGAATATTCTTATGAAGTGGGTCGAAGGACGCACTCATTATACACCGAATTTCGAATATTCAAAGAGCGGGAAACATTTTAGCGGGATACCTTACACTCAAATCGATGGTTTTGACGTAGTTGCCATCTCGGAGGACCAGCTGCTTGATGATGTACAGATTTATTTAAATTAATATTTCCAAAGGCGAAAGGGAAACCATGGAATGAAGGTATGAAGCAGTCGAACTCACTCCACTAGGGTTGTAGTCTCTACACCACGACTGCGAAATCGTTTTAATTAGGCGTGGACATAAATCAGTATCCCGTCCATTCTTTCCTCCTGTGTTTTGCACCTATTCATGAATCATGAATTTACCGACGAAGTGGCTGTAGTGCAAACATGGTATCTGCATCTCTACCTGCTTTTTTCAAACAAATTATCTCGGTCATTTGGCCGTTATCAGTCCGCCGTGGTATTTCGCGATGGAAAATTATGCCCAGCACGAGGGATACTCAGTTCTTATCAGACGGCTCTAAAAAGTCTTACACATTGCCCGGCTAGTTCTCTCACTTATCGATTGCTTTTCAGCGTTTTCAACGTATTTTCGTTGCAGTTTGAGAAACTAATTTCCTATAACCAAGCTGGCCAAGTGCGCACCGTCTCAGTTCTCTCCCTCGGGATGGGCCAAACCCGCGGGGAAATGTGTTCGATGGTCGTTCGATCTCGCCCTACTCGCAGCGATGTTTCTCATGCTGGTGTTGTGGAATGATACATTCTCCGCGAAGCTTGACGATGTGAGCTACCGTTAAAATTCAATCAAGCATCCGATAGAACTACTTATTCACAAATGGTGCATGAGAGATTAGCATATCATCCATTCTAGAGAACGAAGATTATGTGCATAGGAATCTCGCAAATACGTTTGTTTCGATTTCGAAAATCTTCTAAAACAATATTCTTGCCACCTGAAACATGTTTGACTGTTTTTCCCCAGCGTCTCGTTATCTTCTTTATGTTCGGTATCTACGCAATGGTCACTCGATTCATAGGCCCGGCCATCGCACAATTCTTCGCAAGCTCTCGTGGGTTATCCACCTTTTTCCGTGAACTCTATACTTTCCAGCATTTTCATAACATGTAGAACCAGTTTATGAACCAATATAATTAGTCATTAAGATGTTGGTTGGCTTTCATAGCAAACTTCTCATCGGAGACAACAAAGATACATACAGAAACGACGCCGGACGGCGGACTCGAGAATGAAGGCCATCAGTACTCGTATCGACAAGTGACCGCAGTTCGAATTCTCTGCTCTTTCGTGCTCGCACTCTTCACAATCTGCTATGGAGCCATTGCGGTGTACGTCGGACTGGAACTTCCGGGAGATGTGAGTTATTGATGATTTAGCCTGAGTATTTTTTTTAAATAATACACATTGATGATACTGCGACGGTATGAAATAGGAACATTCCATCATGAGATTGTGTAAAATTCAAATCTGCATGCAATTTTAGTGTGGAAGGATGAGTAGACAAGAGGGGTTCCTGATATTTATCGAGATAGACAACTTCAAAAATATAAATACGTGCTAACGACTGATCATTGCAGACAACTCGAGGAATCGTAGTCTTCTGTCTCCTGATGTTCGCTGCGATATCGATGGTGATGCACAATGCGCTGCCATTTGTGATCGCCTGTCTAAGATGGGAATCTGCAGTTGAAGAAGATAAGGAGGAGCTGATCACTGCCTGATGAAATCACTAGATTAGGGTATTTTGATAATATCACACGGTTGGTGTTTTTTTTCCGGATTTCACGTGCTAACTTTGTGCGACGTTACGAAGAGGAAATAAATGTATTTACGAAAAGTGTGTCTAATGACCGGTCGAGCCGTGACCAGTGGCGTCTGCGCGAATAACATAACACAGGTATCACGATTCAGTGGAGGGAGCCAAGAAATTTTTTTTCAAACAACTCAAATCGTCCATACTATGGTATAATACAGGTATAAGGACAATAATTCGAATGAACTTGGTCATTTGAGCCAGAGCCGGCTTTTAGGAATATCCCGGTTTTAGAGTCCGTCATACTGAATTTCAGTTCGCAGATTAGCTACAGGGATGGTGTTGGTGTCAAAAAATGCGGAAAAATATGACGAATAACTTTGCTGTTGACGAACTTTGAGTGGGACAAATTTTAAATTTTTTATGATCGAAAAATCAAAATTTGGATAAGAAATAAATCCATTGATCCATCACGCAGGGTACTTGCAGAGAATTTTATTGCAGAATATGCAAGAGGGTGTCCACTAGTATCATACGAAAAAATATTAGCCAAATCGATGATGGGGTCTTTTTTGATATATTCACTCAAAGTGGTACCACTGAGGTGATTATGTGCAAATAATTCTCATATTCTAGAAGCTTATTCAAATTTCGATTGGTTTAGAACAATTTTATTCCATGTTAAGAAATGCTCATTCAAATTCGTTGAAAAAAGATACGATTTACCATTTTCAAAAAATTTTCAAAATCTGGTTTTTGCTGTTTTGGAGGTCTTGCAAAATATCAATTTCGAATAGACAGCCCTCATGTTCTAGCATATTCTTAAAATAGGTTTTGAGTACTGTGGAAATTCGTAAAAAAATCTAATACCAAAGCCTCTTATGAACTAGAAACCCACCTTCGAAAATGCCCGATCGAGGTGCTCAAAAACTATTAAATTGCGAATCTGATGATATTTCGTGAAGGTCTTTCAGTTTTATGCATTACAAATCATTTCTCATTCAGAGGCACCAGAATATGCAGTGCGCACAATCATATATTGCTAATTCCAGAAAACAATTTTCATCGCTTTTTCAACAATTATTATATTCTCAAATCGATTAAACTATGCATATCTTTGCGTGTGCTGCCGTATCTGGATGAAAAATGATTTGTAATGCATAAAACTGAAAGACCTTCACGAAATATCATCAGATTCGCAATTTAATAGTTTTTGAGCACCTCGATCGGGCATTTTCGAAGGTGGGTTTCTAGTTCATAAGAGGCTTTGGTATTAGATTTTTTTACGAATTTCCACAGTACTCGAAACCTATTTTAAGAATATGCTAGAACATGAGGGCCGTCTTTTCGAAATTGATCTTTTGCAAGACCTCCAAAACAGCAAAAACCAGATTTTGAAAATCGACTTTTTTGAAAATGGTAAATCGTATATTTTTTCAACGAATTTGATTGAGCATTTCTTAGCATATAATAAAATTGTTCTAAACCAATCGAAATTTGAATAAGCTTCTAGAATATGAGAATTATTTGCACATAATCACCTCAGTGGTACCACTTTGAGTGAATATATCAAAAAAGACCCCATCATCGATTTGGCTAATATTTTTTCGTATGATACTAGTGGACACCCTCTTGCATATTCTGCAATAAAATTCTCTGCAAGTACCCTGCGTGATGGATACATGGATTTTTTTCTTATCCAAATTTTGATTTTTCGATCATAAAAATTTTAAAATTAGTCGCACTCAAAGTTCGTCAACAGCAAAGTTATTCGTCATATTTTTCCGCATTTTTTGACACCAAAACCATCCCTGTAGCTAATCTGCGAACTGAAATTTAGTATGACCGACTCTAAAACCGGGACATTCCTAAAAGCCGGCTCTGGCTCAAATGACCAAGTTCATTCGAATTATTGTCCCTATACCTGTATTATACCATAGTATGGACGATTTGAGAATTGTTTGAAAAAAATTTTTCTTGAGGAGGCAATTTTTGCTTCATCGACTCGCGATACATGTGATAAATCATAAAGACTCGCCAATACATTTTTATTTGGTAAACACTTTTGTGCTTTATCATTTCATGTATACACATAATACACCGAACAATATATCATCACAAATGAGGAGTTAACATTTCTACAACATAGATTGATAATTCATGAGTACAATGAACACGAAAAGTGTACTGAGATTTGGATCTGCATACGTTCCCTGGGAACTGGAGATATTGTAATCCAATTCTACCGGCTGACAGGAGAATACAAGAATGAACGGAGCAGGATCATTCATTCGGGTAAATTTGCATTCTCTCAAACTTGATTTTCTTGCATGCGAACATCCGTTCATTACATTCTGGTTAGAACTAATGTAGCATGAGTGTGTATGACGAATATAAACGAACATGATCTCGTTGAATCGCAGTTTACATTACGTTTATCGATCGACCAACGGTTTATGAGCACCCATATTTTATGATATTTTCAATCGAATATCAAGGAATGCAGCGCCCCTACTGCCGCAGCGATAGGAGTCGATTTAAAATTTCGAGAATACCGTAGTTAATTTTTCAAAATCCGCGCTACTATTGTAGAAATATATATTCGCGATTAGATATCGACTCATTCTTTGGAGTGATCGATAGGTTAATCAAACGAGAATATAACAACATTACACAAGCTGATATACGTACGGTGATCTATATATCGTATCCGTTCTTCGATTACGGTTTCCAAAAATCACTCTGTAGGTTACACCGTTTATTTCCGAACTGCCCCACTTCCTGTGGAGAAAGTACATTCACAAATGTGTAGAATCCATCACTAAACTCATTGATCGCATTTCGCAATCTCTGGGAAATCGATTTTGGATCACCACTTTTTTTGGGATAAAATGATCATAACTTTGGCCTCAGGTGAGCTACAGCCCCAAAATTTG
Source organism: Pristionchus mayeri (assembly GCA_036245805.1). NCBI lineage: Eukaryota > Metazoa > Nematoda > Chromadorea > Rhabditida > Neodiplogasteridae > Pristionchus > Pristionchus mayeri. The sequence continues at coordinate 11,651,001 of BTRK01000006.1, forward strand.
GCGTCAATTGTGAGAGGTCTTCGTAATACAATGGTCATAGAGTAGAATTCCCGAGCGGCTCTAGCGATTGTCGAACACAGCTCAAAGTCATCGTCTGGAATAGTTATTACTGTCACGTTGATTAATCATAAGCATTCTCTTTGGTTATGATCCCCTAGTAGCTCATTGTTACTTCCAGTCTCATACTCCCTAGTCTGGAAGTGGGTGGGGCTTAGGGCTATATAAAATCAAATAGTAATTAATGAACCATTCTCATCAGTGAGAGCTTTTGACGATGTATTCGTGTCATTATAATGTTATCCAAAAATAGTATTTATTGCGTTTCGCTGTGATTTGTATTTCCACCAAATTTACCGTGGTTTGTTCTCTAACCATCTGATACATATTTTGCAGATATTTTCACCAGTATATGAACATAGTGTTTCCTCCCTTCCTTCAGATATCATCAGAGAGATCGTCGGAATGGGAATCAAGTCTTACGAAAACATGCGAATGGTACGTCTATTTCACCTGATATTTTATTCTTTGGAATATCCCTGTCATATCAAAAATAATAATTCGTCGTGAGAATGATACTTAATGATGTAAAATTCAATAAAAATAAGTTTGAAATTTACAGATTTCTCCCCGATGGAATGAGATTGCTCACGAGGTCGGAGTAAAGGCACCGATTACATCGCTGATATGGGAGTTCTGGACGAATAACTCGGCGTTGTATATGGTCCTGGATAAGAACTGCAGGAGTTATTTCGGAGTTCAAGGATGGAACTTCGATCGATGTATACGAGATAACGTAAGCATATTCGTATAGTTTCACACTTTTTTATACTAATTAAGACATTTTTAAGGCGGAGATATCACTAACTAGTGAATCGACGAACATCTTCGACAACGTTGAAAAACGAGCAACACATGAGCAGACTCTTCTCAAAGTGCTCCCAGATCGAACTGCTCAAACTTATGTGCCGTTCGACGGAGGAAATGAAGTTTGCAAGACAAGTCATGGGAAATGTCAAAGCCAACACCATGGAGATAAAGTGTCCGTTCCAAGACGTATCCATTGACGTAATGTAAGTGTTACTACAAATTATTTGTCATCTAGAAATCATAAGCTTAACGGAAATAGATTTTAGTTTTACGAATTATTGCATTTAACACATGAATGACATCGCTAACTTCGCCGTAGCTCACAATGTGCAACATCTTCAACTCTCATTCGGAGGATACTATCAGTTGTATTAATAATTATTGTCCGCATTAGCATTTCGGAATACCAAGCTTAGTATAATTAAGAGACCGGATCTGCCGATGCTTATGATTAATCAACGTGACACTAATAACTATTCCAGACGATGACTTTGAGCTGTGTTCGACAATCGCTAGAGCCGCTCGGGAATTCTACTCTATGACCATTGTATTACGAAGACCTCTCACAATTGACGCCAAATTTTGGGGCTGTAGCTCACCTGAGGCCAAAGTTATGATCATTTTATCCCAAAAAAGTGGTGATCCAAAATCGATTTCCCAGAGATTGCGAAATGCGATCAATGAGTTTAGTGATGGATTCTACACATTTGTGAATGTACTTTCTCCACAGGAAGTGGGGCAGTTCGGAAATAAACGGTGTAACCTACAGAGTGATTTTTGGAAACCGTCATCGAAGAACGGATACGATATATAGATCACCGTACGTATATCAGCTTGTGTAATGCTGTTATATTCTCGTTTGATTAACCTATCGATCACTCCAAAGAATGAGTCGATATCTAATCGCGAATATATATTTCTACAATAGTAGCGCGGATTTTAAAAAATTAACTACGGTATTCTCGAAATTTTAAATCGACTCCTATCGCTGCGGCAGTAGGGGCGCTGCATTCCTTGACAAATTCTAAGACTTTTTTACTCATGGGAGTTTTTCGATCAGATTATATCGAAAGCCGGAAACCGATAATTCCACTTTTACTTTGGACATGAATGCAATTCCCCGAATTTTTTTCAAGGATTCCCATAAATATTATTGATGATGTAGCTTCGGCTTGATCCGATACATAGTTCGGTAGAAAGGCGCGATTTAAAATCTTACATAAGGAAGTCAAAATGAATTATGAGTGAATTATGGTGTAATTTTTGGGTTACTGTAGGTGAGTGCAAAAGTTGGACGACTTTTCCAAACTGGTGTAACACATTATAAAATCGATTTTCAGGATATATTACACCAATTGGGAAAAGTCTTCCAACTTTTGCACTCACTTACAGTAACCCAAAAATTACACCATAATTCATTCATAATTCATTTTGACTTCATTATGTAAGATTTCAAACCGCGCCTTTCTACTGAAGTATGTATCGGATCAAGCCGTAGCTAGATCATCAATAATATTTATGGGAATTCTTGAAAAATTTTCGGGGAATTGCATTCATGTCCACAGTAAAAGAGGAATTATCGATTTCCGGCTTTCGAGGGAATCGGATTGAAAAACTCCGGGGAGTAAAAAAGTCTTAGAATTTGTCAAGGAATGCAGCAAAATTTCGAGGATACCGTAGTTAATTTTTCAGAATCCGCGCCAGCGACCGCGCGGAAGCGGATCGAAAATCTGGCGATGCTCGTAGGTTTCCCTCGTCGATGCCGACTTATTGGTGAAGTCAATAGGATTTGAATTTTCGGCCTGTGCCAAGTCTATTTCGAAACTATCAGATAGTGTGTTCTTAGTAGGTTTACAAAGTGAGACGTTTCCCTACGGAGACGCGAAATATCTCTTTTGTTTCCATCATTTTCATTTCCATTTGAGACGTTTTCTGGTCGAAAAATGAAGGGAGAAATTTCCTTGTGGTCGAATCGGTCTCAAAGTCTCAAAGTTCCTACAATCTCGAAGCGCCATAACCAATCGTTATTCTAGGACCACAATCAGTTAATCAGATAATTTTTCGCATAAGGTATGATCGATTAAGGTTATGTGTCGGCACTTCAACGTTTGCACACCACCAGTGTTTTTTTTTGTAAACGAAACATGGCAAAATTTATTTTTAGCGGCTCAAACGGACAACTCAGGAAGATCCATGAAAAATGTGCAGGATTATTCATCGTTGTTATGCACAATAAATTAGAAAAAAATAATGTAGACCCACCATATGAGCAATTTATCATTGAGAAATTTCCGCTATTTTTTAAATAAGGCAATACAATCGAAGTTCAAACAGGTTAATTATTTACATTTCTTTGTAATTTTAATTGTGATTAGCTCATGCAGATCATCATTGCACCATTCTACATGCACTTGAGCATTTTTAGCCAGATTAGCAATTTCAATCTCCCAATTAATATATTGATTCCAAGACTCGGCACGGGTTTTAGACACAACAAGCGACAGGGAAGAAAGTTTGCTACTAACAATTTGAGCGATGACCGAGCAGAATGCATTGTCGTTATCTATAATAAATATTACATAGTACAATTTAAGAATTAGCTTAGTCTAGTACAAATAAATAATTAGCTTAGTCTTATTTTAATTAGCTCATTAACAACTTACATATGTTCTTTGGATGAAAGTACGAAGTGCGTGCGAAATTGAGCTTAACGTCTCCCAGTTTGTGAGATCCAGCTAAACTGACTATGTAGATTCTAAAATGTAGACTTTAAAAAATATAAGATTTGATGCAATCTCACATCTGATTTTCCAATTGAAATCCTTCAAGGTCGAATATTCTCAAAACGTTCAGATTGATGCCTGCATCTTGCAGAGCGTACGTGAGATATCTCATTTTCCTCGGAATTCCCGATAAAGAAATTTCAAGATTGTCTATTTCCGAGCATTTGGCGAAAAGTCCTCTCAAGAATTTCATTGTTTTCCAATTATCAGTAATGGTGAAAATCGTTATTGAATCGCTCTTCACTGGCTCAGCGTTCTACAAGAGGATATGTATTGAACAGCGTACATTCGATAATTTAGGCACATATCATCGGTCAGTATAATTTAGCTCACCTCATCCGTAGTGCACCACCATGAATTTGGTCTCTCTTTCCACCCGTGCACTCCGAAATAGCTCGAATATTGTTTGTCCATTCTCCATTCTCCATTCTCCATTCTAGCGCTCGTGATGGGCGGTCGTCCCTGACCCCGCTCTTTTCCGACCTAGTTTGGGGAATCCTCTCCCGTCAGCTTGGGCAACCCGGAGAGTATCGCCTACTTGGTACACTTCAAGAGGAGGAGCACGGACGGATTCCCATCGTCTCGAGTGATCTACCGTCAAGAAAGCCCCGCTGTCTGCGTTGTGAGTTCCTAACCGGCGCAAGTCAGGTGTTCGGCGGCAGGATGATCTACTTCGATGCTCAACGGAGATCCGTCCCGATCGTCCCTACAGTTGACCAGAGAAGCCAAAGAAGATCCCATCCCTTGACCTAACGACGCTCTGAGACCGAAGATCCCCATTCCCTCCACACTGAAGTCACCCTCCTGCAGGACCATTGTGCCTGACGTCAGGATAAATATGATATGATATGATTGTTTGTCCATATTAATGGATAATGTTGGCTTGGCAGTTCGAAAATCCCACATCACCCTATTAACCGGTTTCTTCATTTGATACCCGAGAGCAATTTGATTCCAGCGCGGGGTAATCTGTAAATATGTGATATTTGCAATATCGGAATTGTGTTCAAAAATTGTTATCTTTATTATCAACGTGAAGTTTTGTCGATGTAGGAATTTATAACATTTGTCCAGGGAAAGATGATGTAGTGTTTAGTATGGTAAAGACCACTTGATACATGCCGATTAATCAACCAACCAGTTTCATCTTGTCGTATGACTCAATTCCAACTCCAACGATCTCCCTCATGGTATCAGATGGAAGTGAAGCAATAGTGATTTCATCTTCTGATGACATCTGGAATTTAGACATAATAATTTAGTTATCCAAGCATGGGTTGAAACAACTGAAAATACAGAAATAGTATAGATTGGTACAAATCAAATAATGACGAGAATCAAAAATAGAAATTATTGAATAACAACTCTTTTTTTAAGTTTTTCTAGGTTACTCAAGTGATATTCGAAACGCCTATTGACATCTATTACAGCATAGCCACAATGAAAATATGGTTCGGAGACAAATCAGTATTGAAGAAGAAGAGATGCCAGTGGTTGCAGGAAGTGATGGAGTAAACGAAGACTAATGTGAATTCCTGACAACCCAGATGTTTAACATATTCGTATCTTAATCACCAGTAAAATACAAATGAGCAGTCTGTCCGTCTGTCGTTGACGCTTTTTTTCAAATACCTATAACTCGGCTCAAAATCATCGCAGGAGGATAGGACCTTAACCGTTGGCTTCACTAATAGAAGCGACAACAGAATGAAAACAAATAAGAACATGAGTAGAACGTTGAGTCTATGGTGCCTCCTCAGTAGAAATACGAACTAATGGGTACATAGATTTTAGTATACGAGACACTCATCCGAAGTAGAGTGGATTGGGTGCTCCGGCGAGGGATTGAGTGGCTCCGAATGACTGAGGCTGCGCAGTGGTCACTGGCTCGTACACTGGAAGAGGAAGATCCGCAGAGGAGGAGGGACGAGGGTGACGCTGAGAGGAAGGATTAATTATGAGTGATTAATATTCATCAATGTTTAATCGTAGCTAAGATTCAACGAGATGAATTGATAAACCAATATGGGATGCACTTTCTATGAAAAAATGGCAAACCTGAATCGCGAATGTGTTTCGATGATACTAAAAAATATAATTCACTTTGTTATTATCAATTATTTTCTGTGTTCTTTGTGAAAATTTAATAAACTAAACCTGATCAGGCCACTGGTCCTTCGCAGTTTGTCTCTCGTAGGGAAGAACTCTTCATCATTGACGTCACTCCGAAGACGATCTGAGCATTATTGATCGATAAATTGATTGATTGATCAATTTATTTTCGGAAATAAATCTATATTTTGTGGCAACCGTCACTTTTCATTTTTCTACCGTACCATTCCGAGTGCTCCCACACCGATAAGAATTGTCGTCAAGATAGTCACAGGGATGACCCACGATGGAGTGTCATCGTCTGAGAAATCGTTCGATTTATTGAATACAATAATTATTATCAATAATCTACTGCATTATAAGCACCTGGATTGCTCTTTCTTCTTCCGTAGAATTAGAAGACGAGTCATTCGGCTAAAATCAATGAGTGACTCTCGTCTCCACTCACTTTCTCTCTATCTGTCTGATCATCGAGAGATTGTGGAAAACCGAGAAAAACGATGAATCAATACTCACGTAGGTCAGGCTTTCGCTCGGGTACTTGGTGCTTCCGTCAGTATTGTGGATGGTTCCGTTGGGGTCGATCTGAAAACGATAAAACTCGAGTAAATTGAGTTTCAAAACAAATATTTTTGCGAATTAACTAGTGAAGATTTGATTACTTGTCACGTTGTTTTTTTATATAAAAAAATCAAAATAAAGCTAATAAATACCTTATATTTCCTCTCTCGATAATCTTTCCATCTCCAGTCTTAACAGTTCCATTGGGATAGATTTGACACCGTCGAGTCGAATCACTTTTAACCTGTTATCTTCGGAGTAGTCGAGGCGGAAGGATTGACAGCAGTAGAATTAGAGGGTTGAAATCAGTGTCTGATTCACTTCATTGTGCACTATCGCGCGCTGTCTGACGAGATAATATGAAAAACGTAAAGTCAAAATTAAGAAAAAAATGAGGGATCGATACTCAGTGGGTTTTTATTATGAACTCTCCGAATTATGAACTCTTATGTAGGGATCGAACTTGTTTTGTTCCGAACAGAATGAAACGTTGAGTTTCACAGTGGTCATTTGAGAGAAGGATCAAGTGGAAATTCGATGACAAGCTGCTTCATTTGCAAAACCAAAGCAAAACAATTATGATATAGCACGCTAACTAAATGCACAATTCCTTTTCGTTGTTTCCTCTATAATTGATCCATCTCCAGTGTTCACAATTCCGCTGAGAGAGGCGAGAACCGGATGAGCATAAATCAAAGATCATTTTTTCTTATGAGTTAGTGGGATATTGCGTAATGGTATGTTTGCTACTAATAGATAGTTTATCAAATGTAAGTTGGTCTAAGATTGACGGAGAAAAATACGATCACTACTTTGAATGAGGATGAATGATTACTGTATATCGTCGCGGAAAATATTTAACACAATTGTATCTTTATCACCTTTACAACTGAGCAATACACCCATGCACTAATTCAAGCGAAACCAGACTAAAAACCAAAGAAAATGAAAATGAGTTTGGAATCTCTCAGTAGACACGCAATCTACTGGGTGCAAATAAGTTAGAATACGAGGGAATTCATCCGAAGTAGAGTGGATTGGGTGCTCCGGCGAGGGATTGAGTGGCTCCGAATGACTGAGGCTGAGCAGTGGTCATTGGCTCGTACACTGGAGGAGGAAGATCCGCAGAGGAGGACGGACGGGGATGACGCTGGAACAATTATCGAAAATTAACGTATGATCTCAGAAAACTTTGGCATTGTTTCGAAGATATGTCAAAAGTTGAACAGGTTTTCATTCAATAGTTTCATTTCGGACTCTGTGTATAATGAAGTAATTTAAAAAAAAAAAAACTAAACCTGATCTGGCCACTGATCCTTCACATTTTGTCTCTCGTAGGGATTGACTGCGGATCGATTGGAACTCTTCATCATTGACGTCACTCTGAAGACGATCTGAAAATCGATCGAATAATTCTCGAAATTAGATCGATAATTGGTCAATACCGTATCCAGTCAAAAAATAAATATTGATTGCAGTACCATTCCGAGTGCTGCCACACCGATTAGAATCGTAGTCACAATAATCACGGGGATGACCCACGAGGGAGTGTCATCACCTATATAACGAAATAAATTGATCACAGTAATCAAAATGTTTAATTAATTACAGTAATCCTAATCAACAACCAATGACAGTATGATCACCGCTCTTGCCATTTCCTCCTTCAGCAGAGGACGAATCATTGGGCTGAAATCAATGAGTGATTCTTTACCTCTCATTCGTTTTTCGCTCTTTCCGACACACGAAAAATCCTGGGAAATTTTGAGACAATGGATGGAAACTCACGTAGATCACGGTGCCGTTAGGGTACTTGGTACTTCCGTCAGGATTGTGGATGGTTCCGTCGGGGTGGATCTGACATGTGAGAATTATTGTGCGTATGAAAACTAATCAAATTTCAAAGTAATAATCAGAGCGAAGGAAAATTTGATGTGTTGTTTGCATGTATCTCTGATAAATAACAATACTTATAACTCATTGTTTACCTTCTTTCCTCCTTCAATGGCTGTTCCATCTCCAGTCTTCATTGTTCCATTGGGATAGATAGTGTCGCCGTTGGGTCGAACCACATTTAATCGTTGATCTCAAATTTAGAAATATTAGCAATAACTCGCCGTTCCGTTCTCCAGCTTCTGATCTCCCGGTCCGTACGTTCCCTACGAATACAATTTATTTGATAACAATTTTTCGAAAATAGTTCAGTCAAAGAAATTTCGCAAATTCATTAGGGGCCTTTCAGCGTTGGCTCATGTTCTCTTTGATTATATTAGGTTGATGCAAAAGTCTTGCGGTTTTTTTGATATTTTGTCTTCCATCTTCCTTTCAGTTTGACCGATGGCCTTCCGTATAATAATTACTAATGAGGCCTTGCACGCTCTTTCATATGCGCACCCTATCAGCATTGTCCAATCGGAGAGGCGAGAGCAGGACAAAGTTAAAATTGCGAAAATGTATCCATCGAAAACGACACATTCAATATTCTGTTTCCTCTGAACAAACAGAATGAATGCTCAATTCCTGGTGGTTATATGAAGCTCCCATCTTTACCCTATACAAACTTTTTCTCATGGATGATAGAAGTTGCATCCTTTTGAGGAATGCAAACTTTTTCTCATGGATGATGGAAGTTGCATCCTTTTGAGTTTTGCATTTTTATGTTGATTTCGCATAGTTTTGAAAAATAAGATTTTCAAATTTTCTGAAACGAGAAAGATGCAGGCGCCAATATTTTTTCAGAGAATAAAGCCTCTTGGTGGATAAATATAGCGCACTCATAGTGAAGCCGGTATGCTTGGTCTTCGATGCAAAAAAACCCGAAAAAGTTTCATGTAGCCATCGTCGACAGTATATTTTCAATAGCATGTAATTAGGTTCAAACTTAATCGATACACAGCTGAAACATATTTTCTGAAAGGGTATACGTAATGCTTCTCAGTCATCAGTATGGGCAGGTTTCGTGAATTTTTCCAACAAATATCCAGTAAAATATATTCCATGCAAAATTTTGAGCATCAATTGCAATTGGGTTTATCATAATTTATTGCGTTGATTGCGATATCGGATTGATTGAAATGTGTATATGTAAAGTACAAGCATACCTCTAAACACTGCTATGTTTATAAGTCATCGTGATTTGGGACGAGATAATTATGATAATTCAAAGTACGGACACAAAAAACCGCAAGACTTTTGACGCAGTCTGGCCAATCACCTCTCACTTACACCGGTAGACACACTATGCACTTCCATCGTTGGAATCGGTCATGGTAAGAAGTCTCTAGTCTCCTCCAACCATGATGTTGTTCAATTCGAACTCATCAAACATAACGGTGGAAAAGAGACAATTACGGCTATCGTTCACGAGTCAGACAGCGTCACTCCCTCCATCCAGCTCGGATCACTTTCCTCAGCTGATCTGGAAGTGATTGAGGGCACACTCCATTCTATCCCTCACCACTTCAAGCAGTGCACTGTCACCCCCGGTCTCCTACTCGGAATTGGTGACGCGATGAAACTGCTTAATCACTCGAATGCCACGCAACTGCCAAGTGGATTCCAGTTGATTCAGTCGTCAATCGGCCCACTGGTTGTTGGATCAGCAACTGTGGACTCCTCTACTCCTCCACCGTTACCCTCTAATTCAACCTCATCCTCCCAGCTACTGGACACTAACTGCCAGTCAAAGGACAACCGAACCAACGTACCAAAGTCGCCTACACTGCAGTCACTCGCCCACTCTACCCCTGCAGTCCCGTCACAGTCACTCGAGAACAGTGGTTCGAAGGGTCCAGTCGCCCAAGCGTCCTCACTGACATTCAATGCTCTGATTGTCACCACACGCTCAGTCACTGCACCCTATCCAAAGGGATCCAAGGCCGCCTGCCAAGCCCCTCTCAACCCATCCACATCATCCTATGTGGTGGAGAAGGTGCACGCTCACAACAAACGCACTGCACTGCACCCCATCCTCCTCGAGCGGAGTGGCAATCTCCTCAGCTCCCATCCCCTCCTCTCGTTTCCGTCCCCCGAGGATTCCAGCGTGATGACACACTGAAATTTTTCAGTCATCAACCATCCACTCATTCGTGTCTATCCACTAGTATCCATTCCGTGGAGATGAAACGGAAGAGTCACCACCACGCCTCTCGTTATGGTCACATCAGAACCATCCTCGCACCCGGCCGTACCACAGTCAACCCCAACTCCGTCCTCGCACCCTCCGATTCGATTCTCCCGCTCGACTGCAATCCGCCTTCGCTGCATCTGAGAGTCATCAAGAATCGTCCTCCTCGATTGGAGCCTGGAGACTGACCCCCCTTTGGTACAATCGGCCATATTGGCGACCTGTAGTATTCTTTTTTCAAATATTGTCGCCCCCTATTTCTTGTGCTTTCATAAGTTTCGTCCATTGTCTCCCTCCCTCTCCCCTCACAGCATCTCTCATGCTTCACCTTCTCTCACTCTCTTCTTCCGCTCTCGCCCCCGAGTGTAGCGGAATTCATCCACTACTACAATATAAATTAATAATCAATCACTTTAATAATTAATTTCATAAAATTAATTCACTTCTTGATCAGTTGAGCCCACCGGCATACTGTATCACACTGGTCAACTCACATTCAAATCCCGTGTCTCGGCGTTCACTACCGTATTTACTGCTTTTCATGAGCATCATACGAAGTGGTGAAATGTCTTTTCACGATGACTTTTCCTTTTTTTACCTTTCACTTCTTCAGTTGATTTACTTCCTTCGCACTGAGCACGCGTCTCAGTTTTTTCCTCTCGTTTTCAACTCATTTTCCCTTCTTGCTTCACAGTCACCTTGCTCACTGTTGAAGTCCTCTCACAGTTGGACACGCGCTCCTTCTGCTTCTTCTCTCTATTGCACCGTGCCACTGCACGTGCAATAATTTCGTCATCCACCGACAAGAGTTCTCCCCTCGAGAATCTCAAGTCGCCCTCACTTCCATTTCGTCACTGCAGTCAACCTGCTTACTAGAGACCACTGTCTCCTGGCCATACTGCAGTCGACCACAACCACTCTCCCCTCCCATCCTAATTAATTCTCTCACTCTTTTAGGTATTTTTAGGTATTTTAGGTGTGTAAACAAGCAATAAATCGTTGTTTATTTCGTCACCCGTGTTCACACACCACACGTAGCCAGAGAGTCCACAAGCATACCGCTTTCGCTTTCTCGCATACTATCCATTTTCAGTTTAAAATTGTATTTGTGTGATCATGCAATACTTCTATCAAAACATGTAGCATTAATCATTTTTACTATGAAATGTGAACGTCGAAATTCGAATATTTCAAAACTTCGTGTTCCCCGCATTGATGAAAAGTCCCACCTTTTGTGGTTAACTGTTAGAGCTACTCTTTATCTATAGGTATTCAGCTGGACTAAGTCAGGTGATAGTTCCTTTTCGATGAAATTTGTTCATTCACCGGACACCAAAAGTCGAAATTTTGTCTATGTTGACCTTTATTTAACAATTCTGAAAATCTTTGTTTTCTAAAAGTGGAAAAGGCTTATGCTTAAATGTTTCTCTGTGATTTGTAGCGCCATAGTGTAGCATTGAAGCGCACTTATCTAGGCACCAGTCTGAATGATCCCCTATGCAGGAAACATGATCGCTTGAGCAGTGTTACCTCGGAAAAGTGTGCATTCAATATATTTCAATTCTTGCTATTTTGATGCATGCATGATCTTAGACGTATTTTTCGAAAGAACTCCCAATGGGCTTCTCACTCCACTATATGAAAATGTACGGCTATTTTTCCCCGCGAAATACGAGCTTCAGAAACAATTTTGGAAAAGTGTGAAAATAAGACAATCGGGAAAACTCGGAAATTCTATTTACCCAAAATGCATAATGCGATTTGAACAGATGGATATATTTGTCAAGTCTCCCCCTACTATAAACTACCGAGCTAGCTTCTTTTTCGAACAGTATTTTAGATACGATCAAACATCATGTCTCAAATCGAGCGTTACTTATTTCACAACCTAATACATACTGGTAGCTGTGGGGGCTTTATCATTTCTCACACCGCTGCTCAAAAAAGATAAAAGATATATCATTGAGAAATAAATGTATAATTCAAAACTATTCTCATCTAGTATTGTTGATTCATCCACCGATAAAGGAGGAGTATTAAAGGAGGATCAAAGGTAAAATTCAATGTTTCAAGCTTTCATATGCATGGCCTAGATTTCCAACGATGTTTCAGTTGCGTTTCAGAAATGAGAAATAAGCCTTGGGAAATGAGTGCGAGCAATGATTCTTTGAATGTTTTTTTCTGGAAAAAAAAGTTGAGTAAACATGTCACTTCTCCCTTTGGAAAACTAGATTTCCAACACGAGAACTGTAGTAAACGTGCCTTCTACGGACCACAACAGCATAACTAAACTAGTTGGGCTTGCGTTTGAAACATCGGAAATAAGGGATACTACTTACGGGAGATCGATGATTTCTTGCTCCGTAATGCAAACTGCAATAACTTGAAAAAATATCTCTAAACCCCTCTATGATCATTGCCTTGCCGATTCCTCCACCGATCACTGACAGCATTGTTGTTGTCGGTGAGGCCCATTTGTTTCCGGATGTGTCGTCGTAGTGGTGATTCTGAATGGCTCAGTTTTCGTATTGGAATACTTTCACTATTTTACATACTTCTCTGTGTAAATTTGGATTGCTTCGGTTGGATTCAGATTGGATAAGTTCTTTGCTAGTTCGTCCGGTAGGGTAGTTCTGGGCAAGTCGATGGGTCTGATGGTTCCGGGAAGGTCATTGGAGGTAGGTCGGTTGGTGATGCAACCATTCAGCGTAGTCACAACCGAATAATTGGTGACCGGTCCAGGCTCACGGGCACCATTGGAATTTCCTGTTCCGGCCTTGATTCCCGGTCTATATGTAGAGACCACAAGACACGCCCACTTTCGGGAATACCGAATTCTCTCAAAATCCGCAAGAGCACCGACAGTCGGAATTCTTGACCAAATCGGACGATCAAGAGAGATTTCAGTAGCTCTTGGGATCCTTCACAAATGACCACTGGATCAGCTTAATTAGGCAACTCTAATTAGGTCAGCATACGCTAATTAAAACCAGAATAGGCGTAAAATGGGCCATTGTACTCGTGTACAGCTGCTCCACTCGTATTTTGCAGTTTACATCATTCAAATACATGACACAAAGTTAGAAAACAGATCGATCATTTTCCTGACTGTCGGAATGATTGAAAGATTTCATACAAAAATTTGCAAAAAAGTGCAAACCACTTTTATCCGGAGAGTTTCGAAACTACATGTTACGGGCATTAGAGGTAGAGCTCTACCACTACACCAATTGAACAATTTCCGACTTGCGATCAAGAATGATACGTTAACTTGTCCCCTTGCGATGTTTTCACGCTATCCCGATTTCGAGCATTTTTCCATTGAGAGCGAGATTAAGGTTTTTAGATTATAATTCGGCGCAGGGTTATGATATCGAGCTAAATCAAAAAGTATGGTCTTATTTATACCATTAGGGTTCCATTTTGCACACAAAGTGTCTTGTGAGATTGTTTTGGCAGAATGCGTTGTGGTCTTTATCTATATGAGACCGTTCGCGATAGATTCAATAAGTGCTTCGCACAGCTCAAAAAATGAAATTGCTGAAAACTTGCTCCTAGGGACAGTTTTCGATTCTGAACAACATAGCGTCTTTGGTTTTTCGAAATTCCGCCTCTTGGTTCCGGTATGACACCGGGTTTGTTGGTACCAAAACTGGGGTTTTTCTCAGTGAAAGCTTCAAAGTAAAGCTAGATTCACAAAAATTTGACCCCAAAGGTAGTTTTTCATGAGCAATTCGCCTGTGTAATCCATTTATGATGAAACTCAAAAGTACGGGTCAACAATTGACTTTTTGAACCAAATGAGTGCGAGGGTCGTCACATAGATCATTCGATTCGCCGTGAAATTCTGATATTTTCATGTGTTGTAAGTTTTTCTAAACAAGGGGGTCCAGAGACGTTGCTCTCGCTTTTATGGTCGACACTGCGCCTGGGAGCCTGCGCAGACAGCGCACGCAAGCGATGACAATCGCCTTGTGTGTTACGCCTGATAACCCGCAGGTCGCGGGTTCGATTCCCCTCAAGAGTCATCATTTTGCCACATTTTCGCCATCATTCTGTGGACCTTATTGATGAATTTGAACATTTTGTCAAGTGGTTGATAATGTTTGCATTTCTTCTAGGCTTTGTGTTGCCTCAGATATTCTGTTGCTTTGTACTACCGATGTTTCTCTGTTTCATTTTCTCATTGGTGAAATGTCAGAGACAGGTCAAGAGGAGAGAAGAGGCAACGCGAGAGATAAATGCCATGAATGGGAGGAGACGGTTGAGCGAGACCCGCCACATTCCAACCGTCCTCTTTCTCTCGTTTGCACCTCTCTGATATTCTCGCTCTAGATTTATGAACATTTCGCATTTTTAGATGGAGACTATCCCCTTGATAGTTCTACTATTTCTAAATCTTCCCCAGTCAACATGCCATCAGCATCTCCTTTCGAAAGAGCTGATACTCGTGAAATAAGAAGGAGCTCACGCAATGTACGTTTTCACCCTTAAATCTATCGAAACTGCAATGACTGATTTTTGGTATAGAGGATGACACTCTTGCCGTAACCGTCTCATTCAAGCTCGATTTTTCCGATCTCGGAATTGCTCAGCCGGATGCTCACGAATTATACAATAGTTACTGTGAAACAGGTTTACTTTGATTGTATTGGGTAGTTAGGCGATTGGAAGCTTTAGTAATCTCGGATACTACTCACAATGATCAGTTGGCTGGACGGGGACGATTCAAGCGGGAGTTGTCGAGTTGAGAGAGATGAAGATCCCTGGATCAAAAGAGTACCGCTTTCCTCTCGCCGCTTGCCCGAAGGAAACTCAGTGTCAATCATTAATATCTACTCTACTTCGAGAAGAAGCAACTGAGCGAGCATGTAAGAAGTTTGCCAAGAAGGAGAAGGGGAAACGAAAGAGAGAGTCAAGTGGAGATAGCAATGATGACGAGGTACACAAATTTTCGTGGTATTTATGCTCGATTACAACAAATGCAGATCTGTAAAGGAGCGAATAAATCTGAGAAGAATAGCAAACCATCCAAATCCATTCGCAAGGGAAAGGAGGTGAACACGTTAATTGAGTTATTTTTCATTAATTTTCAAATATCAGCATATTAAGAGAAAACCTCGTGAATCCGGAATATTAAAGAAAATAGAGCAAGATGTGAGGCTATTCAATGACGATGATGGAATGTGTAGCTGATATTGCTGATGACATTATAAGTGATTGACACCTTTTCCCCACTGAAATACCTCAATATTGCGAAGCTATACTTTTTATTGATAACGCCTAATATATTTTTTATTGAGTACGCCTAAGATACATTTATGCATCTAAGTACGATTTGCACTGTCAAAAAATCGATGAAAACATGCAGAATATTTCCACAGAATGATGGGGAAAATGTGGCAAAATGATGACTCTTGAGGGGAATCGAACCCGCGACCTGCGGGTTATCAGGCGTAACACACAAGGCGATTGTCATTGCTTGCGTGCGCTGTCTGCGCAGGCTCCCAGGCGCAGTGTCGACCATAAAAGCGAGAGCAACGTCTCTGGACCCCCTTGTTTAGAAAAACTTACAACACATGAAAATATCAGAATTTCACGGCGAATCGAATGATCTATGTGACGACCCTCGCACTCATTTGGTTCAAAAAGTCAATTGTTGACCCGTACTTTTGAGTTTCATCATAAATGAATTACACAGGCGAATTCCTCATGAAAAACTACCTTTGGGGTCAAATTTTTGTGAATCTAGCTTTACTTTGAAGCTTTCACTGAGAAAAACCCCAGTTTTGGTACCAAAAAACCCGGTGCCATACCGGAACCAAGAGGCGGAATTTCGAAAAACCAAAGACGCTATGTTGTTCAGAATCGAAAACTGTCCCTAGGAGCAAGTTTGCAGCAATTTCATTTTTTGAGCTGTGCGGAGCCCCACTAGCGATTTGTTGAATCTATCGCGTCTCATATGTGGTCTTTGCATCATCATAGGTCGCGAGGTAAATGAGAGGGTATCACTGACTTATTTATGAATGATCTCATTATTTAACAAATGCGTATCTTTATCACCAGTAGAATACAACTGAGCAATACTCCCATTTACTAATACAAGCGAAATAAAAACCCAAAGATGAGATCAATGCTGACTCTTATGATTTCCCCTCAGAGACACACGAACTACTGAGTACAAAGGTGTTAGAACACGAGGTATTCATCCGAAGTAGAGTGGAATAGGTGCTCCGGCGAGTGATTGAGTGGCACCGAATGATTGAGGTTGCGCAGTGGTCACTGGCTCGTACACTGGAGGAGGAAGATCCGCAGAGGAGGACGGACGGGGGTGACGCTGAGAAGAGGGTCGAATTATGAATCATTATAATTTATCAATTCTTTATCTGGAGATACTCCAGTAGAGTCGTATAATCGGAAATTATGCTCCGTTTCACTGTGTCAACTATACATGATACGTTTCGGCAATCATTTACATGGAAAGTGAACATTTGATTTCTAGTGAATCCGAGTTTTTCAGTAGAGAAACGAATAATAAAAAGAAATATGATCACCTGATCAGGCCACTGATCCTTCGCATTTTGTCTCTCATATGGATTGATTGCAGATCGAGAAGAACTCTTCATCATTGACGTCACTCCGAAGACGATCTGAAAATCGATAATTGGTCAATACCGTATCCAGTCAAAAAATAATTATTGATTGCAGTACCATTCCGAGTGCTGCCACACCGATGAGAATCGTAGTCACAATAATCACGGGGATGACCCACGAGGGAGTGTCGTCATCTGAGAAATCGATCGATAATCGGCTACTGTAGTCGTTCTCGATAATTGAATACAATAATCCCAATTTAAAATCTATTACAGTATGTAAATCGATGTGTAATTGCAGTCATCCCAATCAATAATGATCTACAGTATACTCACCACTGTTGCCGCTTCCTCCTTCCGTAGAAGACGAGTCTTTGGGCTGAAATGAGGGTCTGATTATCTTCATTTCACTCTCTCAGTCTGACGAGAGATCGTGCAAAAGAGAGAGAGATGGAATGGATCGACACTCACGTAGATCACGGTGCCGTTCGGGTACTTGGTACTTCCGTCAGGGTTGTGGATGGTTCCGTCGGAGTCGATCTGACATGTGAGACTTATTGAACATTTGATAACTAATAAACTTGAATTTCACAGTGATAATTAGAACGAAGGAAAATTTGATGTGCTGTTTGCATGTATCTCGGGATAACTATAAATAATTATATGAGCAACTCATTTATCACCTTCTTTCCTCCTTCAATGACTGTTCCATCTCCAGTCTTCACTGTTCCATTGGGATAGATAGTGTCACCGTTGGGTCGAATCACCTTTAATCGTTGATCTCAAATAGAGAAATATTAGCAATAACTCGCCGTTCCGTTCTCCAGCTTCTGATCTCCCGGTCCGTACGTTCCCTGCGAATATAATTTATTTGACAATAATTTTTCGAAAATAGTTCAACTTCTGTCAAAAAAATCGCAAATTCATTAGGGGGCAATTCCGTGATCTATCAATCAATAAATACTCTATTTATTCCCACCGCCGCATCCGTAGTCGCATTATACACGAAGGGCGAGGTTGTCGTCATCTTAGAGACTGATGACGTAATCGTAGAAGAAGCGCCGCTGCCGGTGAACGCCGTAGTTGATGATGCGGACGGATTGACGGTAGTCGAAGGGCCTGCAGAAGTCGTATAAAATATTTTGTAAATGCTCCGGCTCTCAAAATTTCCCATACTGTATGATCTTTTTGTAATGAATAATTAGGGTAGTCAATCCTCACCCGTGTAAGCTGTCGTGGTGGTGGACGATCCCGTCGCTGTCTTCTCTCTGATAGTCGTCGTTGTCAGAGTCGAGGCATATGGGTTAGTGGTAGTAGATGGGCCTAAATAAGTTGCATACTAAGATTTTCCATGCTGTATTTAGAGACGAAGTGGTGTAGTGGTCTATCCCTCCCATTCAATTCCATCCGCGCCCTCCCATTCAATTCCATCCGGGTTCGATTCCCGGCCGTGATACCGTCTCCGCCTCACCAAGGCGCCTACCCATTGGGGACGGGGAATTGGTAGTCGGGACTAGATCACGCAGGTAAATAGGTCTAGCGAAAGGTGGGCACTCCGGACTGCGACTCGAAGTCGGGATGTACCTTTACCTTTTTTTTATTGAGAGCACGTAAAATATACTGATTTATTCTTCACCCTTGTATGCAGTCGTTGTGGTCCCTGTTGTCGTCTCCGTTCTTCCATTAGACGTCGTTGACGTTGAGAGTAAGTCGCTGTCCACTCCAGAATACGTCGTCGTCGTTGAGGAACCTCTGACCATTTCAGAAGGCGAAGTAGTCGTGCTGTAAGTGATCTAGCTCTCAAGTAATTCACCAACTTAGGTCACAAAATTATTCGTGCTTGGCCAACACACAAAATGCGCACATGTATGAAATAATATAGTTTCTTGTTTCACTTATCCCTTCTACTGTCTCCCACCGTGAAAGAATAAGTCATCGCATACATTAGTTTCAGTTGAGTTTCAGCAACGGCTAATCTGGTTCTTGAGACTTAGTAGAGCAATTTCTTCTTGAGTGTGTTCTTTTTTATTAAAAATCAACAACTGCGCTCTTTTCAAAAGATAATGATGATTCACAATCCGTAAGTCCATGCACATTGAACGGCTCCCATTGTCAGGCTCAAAATGGCACGTGAATGAGATAAGAGTGTTTCTTGTTTCACTAGTCCCTTCTTCTGTCTCCCATCGCGAAAGAATGAGTCATCGCATACATTAGTTTCAGTTGTGTTTCAGCAACGGGAAATATGGTTCTTGAGACCGAGTAGAGTAATCTCTTCTTGGCTTAGACGTTGATATACAAACCAACCAACGCGCTCTTTTCAAAAGGTAATGATGACTCGCAATCCGAAAGTCCACATACATTGAACGGCCCCAAATTGTCAGACACAAAATGCGCACATGCATCCAATACGGGAGTTGCCCGTTTCACTAATCCCTTATTCTGTCTCCCACTATCAAAGATTGAGTCGTTGCGTGCTTTTGCTTCCGTTGTGTTTCAAAAATGAGAAATAAGCAATGCGAAACGAGTGCGAGTGATTCAGATTTGGTCAATTCTGAAAAGTAAAAAAAATAATATTTGTGCAAACCATTCAGTTCTCTTACTGGACAACCAAATGTGTTCAATACTAGCAAACATGTCTTTTACAATCTACTCTACTCTTACCTAGTCTTGTCGATTCCTCCCCCAATCACTGGCACCGTCGAGGGGCGATTCTGGGATCTCGTCGTAGTCGTTGAGGGCCAGAAGTTGGGAGTTGTCGACGTGGTGGGATTCTGAACGGAAGTTTTCGTGTGTCAAGCCTCTCTAGCAATTACCTTCTTATCAGTGAAAATTTGGATTGCTACGGTCGGATTCTGGTTGGATTCGTTCTTTGCCAGTTCGTTTGGTAGACTGGTTCCAAGCAAGTCATTGATTCGTGTAAGTCGGGGCTGATCAATGAGTCGGTTAGTGATCGAACCATTCTGCACAGTCACAACCGAATTATTGGTGGTCGATTCAGCTGCTCGGGTACCATTGGTTTCGTCCTTGGTTCCGTCCTTGGTTCCAGGTCTCGGTGTGGTCATCGAATGATCAATCGATTGCGTCGAGAATCGAGGGATCTCAGTTCTGTTGGTACCCAGTTCTCCCTTTCGGTCTCTCTTGTCAGGAATGTTGGTGGCACCAGTCGGCTTCCAGGTGCTCTCGGAATTTCGGGTTCCGGGTCCGTGAGTGCCATCGTTTTTATGGGTTCCATTGTGGTTCATGGTTCTGTGACCTCTGGTACCAACGGTTCCATGATGCCCATCATGACCACCGGTTCCAGGTCTCTTCGTTCGATCAGGGTTCATGTTTCCGGGTCCTCGGGTGCTATCATCTCTGGTTCCAGCCGTGGTTCCGGGCCTCTGGGTACCATCGGTGCTCCTGGTTCCGGGTCCGCGGGTTCCATCCCTGCCCTCATTCTCCAGCGCTCCTCCTCGCACCGTCAGCCGATCCTCGAAGACGAGCAGATTCTCGACGTCCTTCGTATCATTCCTCAATTCGCTCAACTCCTCTATAGTCAGGTTCACTGGCAGAGGAATCTCAGCTACGAGAACAGACGTGTTGTTTCCGTCCTCATCTACGAACCTCTTCTGAATCTCGTCCAGCGTCGTGTTGAAGCGGGCGAGAATCTTCTCAACGGCGACGCCAGTCTTGTTGCCGGCGGTGTCCAGGGAATGCAGCGTGGGTCGGGTCGATCGCGGCTTGGATCCATGGGACCTGGTTCCAGTGACGTCATCTGGCACCGTCTCGAGGAGGTTCAGGGAGCTGTTGAGGAATGAGAGGAAATCGCCACCCGGGCTCTTCTCCTTCTCGAGTTCCATGAGAACGTCAGAAACGGAAGCGTTGCCAGGCAGGGAGAGGGAGGCGAGAGCCTTCTCCTGTCCCTTCTCGAGTTGTGAGAGGAGGTCAGAACCGGAGATATTGGATGGAATCTTGGTACCCAGCACCTTGAGCAGATCTTCCACCGAGAAGTTTGAAGGAACCTTGATTCCGAGAGACGCGAGCGACTCCTTGCCTTTTCCAAGATGAGAGAGTAGATCGGGGCCGGAAATGTTGGAGGGAATCTTGCTCCCTTGTTCCTTGAGAATGTCGTTGGCTGAGGACGCGGCAGTAGCGTGTATTCTGATGGAAGATAGGGTCTTTTTGAGACTAGTCTTGCCCGTTTCCTCCAATTGAGTCATTGAGGAATTATCGCCCAGATATGTCAGAATCCTGTCAATCTTTTCGGTTCCATTCTCATTCACTTGCAGGGGCTCAATCAAGGTGGAATTTCCGTCAAATGTCAGGGTCTTCTCCACACTCTTGATCCTCTTGTTTACCAATTCAGTGACGTCGCTATTCTTGTCATTTCCATTCGATTCCAGATCAACAATTGAGGATTTTCCCAGCGACTCGAGGGCCTTCTCCACCAGATTCTTGCCTCTCTCCTTGCTCAGTTCAGTGAAGTTAGCCGCCATCTCGCTAGTTCCGTTGCTCATATCCTTCCATTTCTTGATCTTCTCCTCTAGTAGAGACGAGTTGCTGCCCAGCTCTGATACTCTATTGCTGATCTCCTGCTTCGCTTTCTCGAGAGAAGAAATATCGACCGTTTCATTGCTCTTCTCCTTCCACATCTTGGTCATCTCCTCCTTTTTAGTCATTGAGGAATTATCGCCCAGAGACGTCATCATTTTCTCGATCTTCTCTTTACCATTTCTTAGTTCTTCCGTTGCATTGCCAATCATCTGCTGCGCCTTTTCCTTCATTTGCTGAGCAAAGTTCGGCCAACTCTCCTTCAACAGTCCCGTCTCGTTGATCCCCTTCAGAAACTTCTCCATTCCACCAATCGCCACACTGCTAGGGAGAAGATGCGCCATGCGGAGGTTGTTCTCGATGTCCTCGGCTGCTTCAGGAGGCGAGCTGGCTTCGTTGTCCATTCTCTTATTATCAAGAGTAATCGTCATCTCGCCGATATCCTTGACTCGAGTCTCTCCCTCAATCGCCGTTCCGTTGGCTGGTAGTTCAAGCTTCGTCTCTCTGATCGATTTATTGACCATTTCAGGTGTCTGGTTCATGAATGAGTCCACTTTCGACTTCAAGATTTCCCTCAGTCCCTCTCCTCTTCCCACTGCCTTGGTTGTTGTTTCTGTTCCGCTGAGCCCTTTCTCCTTCTTTGCCTCGGGACTGCTTCCATTTCCATGGAGATTGGGGACTTCTCGATTGACGGCAGGAGCCATGGATGCGGGGCCTGATGTCCCTCCATCTCCTCCGGCTCTGACGTCACGCTGGAAGACTACGGTATCGGGTACAGTAGGGCGGGGGAATCGATCGGTGTTCATCAGTTGGCGATTGGTGGGCGGAGAGGGCCTGGAGGTGTCAGTGTCGCCCTTCTCTTCAGCGAGTTCGCCGGTTGATTTGGTGAAATTGCTCAAGACTGAGGGAGAAACGATAGAGTTCGCGAAATTGGATTGAATTGCATTGCGTCTAGCGCGGGTTCCATTCTGAATTGACTTTGATAGGAGGATAGCAATTTCCTAATTTTGGTAGTTAAGTTTTGGGTTAGAAATACGTGTCGTATAATATTATCTTTATTTCCCATTCTCTATCTGTCGCTGTCGGGAAAGTGTGTAAAAACCTTCACAGAGAAATGACTCACAGTGGCGGTAGTGGTGGTCCTGTAAAATACATGTGAGTTTGTATTTATTTTTGTTTGTTTTTTTTTGTTTTTGAAGACCGCGAGAAGATATATTCAATAAGGCAATATGCGAGGTGTTCGAACTTTGAGGAATATGTGAAACACAGCCCAATGAGTTCTACCGATTGAATTAATAATAATAAATTTATCATGTTAAAAAATTGAAATTGAGCTAAACGATATTCTGCGACTACAGTAACCCAATCGCGTCGGGAGCCGCATACTCACGTCGTCGGCAGGGCCGGGAACGTCCAGCAGATCGGCAGGCCCATGTTCTGCAGTCGGGTGCCCTTGTCATCCACTGTATCCTTGTCTCCGCGCACTTGGTAGTCTAAATCGATAGTGGGATACTGTAGGATGTAGAAAAACAGAACATGGTACTTATATTGGAGTACTGTAGGATTCTGTGCCATTGAATACGGGTACTGTAGGAGAATGTGTCATCGAATGCATTAGCTTACAGTACACAGCGCACTTGGTGTTATACCAAAATATCATGAGCTATGAAATGGTATGAAAATTTATTTTATTACGCGCATGAGGGAGTTTTGAAAAATCGATATTAGAAAGGGTACGGTAGCACACAGTAACCCCTATCCTACTGTAAGGAATGGAAATGTACAAACCGTCCGTCTCCGAGTTGTAGTAGAGGTAAAGTGGTGTGTTGGCGCCGCACGTTCCCGGCACACTTGAGCAGTACAGGTACTCCTGAGGGGAAAAGTACTGTAGAATGACTCGAGTATCGATCGATCTATCATTTCGGAGAAAAATGGATGCAAAATGATGACTGAATTGCCAATAGAACTATCGTGTCACAATTCTTCTTTGTTATTGCGCTTAGATACAACGGTAGGAAAGTCATCTAAGGGACATGATAGACGAAAATCAGAAACCAATCCGAGACACCGTACCCCGGGGACTACGGTAGTCGTGTAGGCGGCGTAGAGGATGTTCGTGTCCGGCGGCGAGGCGGAAGCATCGTCCCACATCATGATAATAGAGTCTCGAATTGATTATCTTTTTATTTCAATATTGATTGTTGTTCCCGATTCCTCAGATACGTTTCAGTATGGGCGTATCAATAGAGAAGCGAGATCGAGTTGGTATGTGCGAACTTCCCGGTTGAAAAACTTTAAAAAATATAAAAATATATAAAAAGTGCTCACCACTGTTCTCCTCCTTGCCCGGTTTGGCCATCGCTCTCAGTCGCTTCAGGCAGGATGCCGGACACTGGTCGGAGGGCTGCGAAACGGATTTTTAAAACCCGGAAGTGCAACCGGAAGTACCGATTTCATGAAGGAGCCCGAGGCAAGGGTGTAGGCCAGCGAGTAGGTGGAGGGAGCGGGATTTTCGAAGGAAAGCAGATGGACCGAGGAAACTGAAGGGATACGGTAGGATTACGGTAAGAGAGGTTGGATACGGTAGGACTACCGCACTCACCGCTGCCGTACTCGCCGCCGTGATACTGTCCTGCCGTGCCGAAGGTAGCATCGGTTGCTTAATTATGCCAATTAGTCAAATAATTACACTAATTAGCCAATTAATTAGTGCTCACGGAGTGTGGTGGGGCAGGTGGCTTCAGCCGCAGGCAGGAAGAGCAGCAAGAGGAGGGTGAACATCCCTCCGACCCTCGAAATAAATCAATATATTAATACGAAAAATCGATATTTTTATCAAATAATCGATAAAGGGACGATAAGTGAAATTTCATAGAGAAAGGTCAAGAAATTGAGAAGGACTTTGTTCGAAAATCGATAATTTGCATGGAATACAAAGGGAAGAGTCGACCAGTTACTGAGGAGGGAAAGAAGAAGAAAGGAAGCAGAAAGAAGTGAGGAGGGAATCGGGATGGCTCCGAGAGAGATGACTCTCCTCTCTTCGGCTGATCTCTGTGCAGTCAGAGAGGTGAGAGAGCACGCGGAATGAAGAGAGTAAGCCATCCCTAACAGAGGGAAACTTCGTGGATGATCGTCATGGATACTGAAGGAGAATAGGAGAGGATGGGAGGATGACTCGTTTCGAGACAAAGGAAACAGAGAAGATGACTTTATTGATCGAAGGTAGGTCATTTGGAGTTAGTGGAGTTCCAGAAAGAATCTTCATTATCTACGTTCTCTCGCGAGTCACCCTGTGCAGAGTGTATGCTAAATAAAGAGGAGATCCGAATTTGGGCTATGGATGGCTTCGCAAGACATGCTTATCTTCTGCATGCTTTTCCGCCTGCCATGCCGGTGAGAAACCACGAAAGCGCGCTTCCATCGCTAAGTTCGACCAGAACTATTCGAGAAAGAGAAAAGGAGGAAGAATGACTCTCTTCGTTTCGCTTGCACTAGTGTTGCCAAGTCGGCCTGCACCCTCCTCCTTTCATGTGCTCTCTCGCTGGTTAGGCAGAGCTAGAGAGCAGATGAAAAGGAGAAGACGCTTGACGATTTATCATCACTAATTTGGACTCTCGCAGGTGAGAAAGTGTGAGGAAAGAAGAGAGTCAGAGGAAGAGAAGCTTCAGTTGAGGGAAGAGGAACAATGCTCATTTGCTCGAACAGACGATATTATCTATGGCTTTATTGGTCCTTTATCATGTCTGGTGCAGTATACGGAGTGAGTATGCGAAGGTTACTGTATCAACGGGTAGGTATCGATCCGGTAGATTACGAGAAGGGTGGGGGTCCGGCGGAGGCTGGCTGAGCCACCCGAGGCGCAGTAATGTCCATATCGGTGCGGTACTGCAACGGAGAGAGATCAGCGATCAACGATCATACGTTTCGAGGCCTAGATCAGCGAATTAATGACCAACACGAGAGAGGAACAGTGTTGACCGCAAGTCAACCATCAAAGATCAAAGACCGAAACAGACCGGTTCGTAGTGGTGATAGTACTGGGGCCCTACACCGCCAGAGCCCGACTTGATGAAGGCCATTGTCAGACCGTAGACCTTAATGAAAGTCAGTTATCGATTGATAAACTTCGAATACTGTATATCATTGATTGATCTACAGTAAACGCACCACGGCAATCGCCAATCCGGCGCCCACAATGACGCCCAAGATGATGAGCGGCCATCCGAGCGAGATGCCTCCTCCGCCTGATTCAAGCGATTGATTATATAGATTGGTTTAATGGAATGACGTTGAATGGTCGTTCATATTTTTCGACGAATTTGTTCGATAGGAATGGCCTCGGAAGAAAATACTATGGTCAATATTCGTGAACTCTCACAACTCAGCTAAGTGAGAGAGCACGCAGAATGAATATGCAAATTCTTGCGTGACCTTCCCTAATTGATGAACATGAGAAAAAAATCATTTCTCGATCGCTTACTCGTCTTCGTCTCAGGTGGTGGGTGGACTACGGTACCATTAGGGTAGGTCACGGTGCCGTCCGGAGACGTCTTCATGCCGTCCGGCTCGATTACGGTACCGTCCTGGGCATTGCCGGGTATTAAACTGCGGAATGGAGGAAGTGTAAGGAAGGGCATGCTCATTTTCAATTATAAAATAAGACGTTTTCGCATCCTCTCCTATCGAAGCGATAGAGTGAAAGGGAGAGAGTTGATCTTTGATCTCTATACCGGGTACTTCTGAGTGCCGTCCGGGTAGTAGATTACGCCATTCGGCTCCTGGTAGCTGCCATCGGGCTGCAATTATCGATTAATCAATTTCTTTTCCTCCCGAGATTTCTATGTTTCAACTTTTCTTTTTCATAAAACTGCGATTGACAGATCAATCGCAGTCTCCCTCTGACATCCAAAAAATTCACAAAAAATTCAGTCAAAAATTCAGAGTGAGTCCCAAAAAAATTCACATAAATCGTCGTTCCATTGGCATAGTCGATGGTGCCGTTCGGGTAGGTCACGCAGCAGCCCGGAGTGTAAGCGATGCCGTCGCTCTTCAAGTAAGATTATCGATTAATTGGCTACCGTACCCTAATGGCAATGTCATTTATCGATAAGATGGTTGCGTGCCCTCCGGCTGCTTTTACACATTTCAAGATTGAGGGAAGAAGCCTACCGTAACGGTGGTGCCGTTGGGATATGTCGTCGAGCCGTCCGCATTGAGAGTCGTCCCGTTAGGGTAGGTCACGCTGCCGTTCGGGTTGTAGACGGTGCCATTCGGCGCGATCTGGGATGAGTGACCTTTGATATTTGATCATTAGGTTCCATTATCTCCATAAAGAAACATGAAAGTATATAAAGTTTGTTCTTTCTTTGAATGGTTGCAATTTACATCCCATACGAAAAACAACACATTCATGTCGACTGGTCAGTGATTATCAACATTGAGAATCCTTTTTCACCGAGTAGAGGAATAGCACAAGAAATGCGGGGCCTTTTTCTTACTCATCAGCACTAGCCACCATCGTCTATGTGACCAGAGAAACGAGCTTCAGTGGGTCATAGGAGAGTAAGAGGAGAGTGGGTAGACATAGGAGGAGGAGACGGAGATTCTCCCCCGCATCTCACAGCTGCCAACTTTCCATGGATACAACAACGAAGCGCACAAAAATGGACAAAAGAGGCCCGCCTGACTCCATGACTCACCTCAGGACTGAATGCAATGTTTTTACTGCGTTAACAATACAGAATTGACTTTTCCCTGCTTCACATTAGGATTCGAAACATGGGTATTCGTCTATTCATTCTGCAGAGCAGAATCTGCACTGCTTATCGACGGCACTAGGTCGGATGAGAACTATGACGTCATGCCGCATTTCATATTGGGGTGTCCGGAAAGTTCGTATAATGCTTCGGAAAAAAAGTCAGTTCGCGATCAAATGCAGTGATTGCGCAATCTGTTTGTCAACAATGTATTGCATCATTCTGACGTTGAGTAGTGAGAGGATTTAATCACTCTCCTAATTGCTACATTGATTCTTGTGATGGACTCCCATGTCTACCTCCGAGCAGATTTACTTCATTACTGCCGTCTTGGCCGATCCGTGAAGGAGGCCCACTCTGCCCTGGCCCAGTCGGAAGGAGCTGACGCCCCCTCCATACCCTTCTGCTATAAGTGGTTCTCCCGCTTCAAGAAAGGGGAGTTTGGTCTCGATGATCAACCCCGCTCTGGACGCCCTCCCTCCCTCGATCAGCCTCTCGTTCTCCGCACACTGAAGCGCAAGCCCATGGCCAGTGTGCGTGAGTTGAAGAAGGATACTGGTACTCCCAGATCAACAGTGTCCGATATCCTCCATCGATCTGGGAAGAAGCCGAAACTCCCACAAGTGATTCCCCATGACCTCTCCCCCGAACAGCTGAAAAATCGTGTTCAAATCTGTCGGGAATTACTCCATCGTAGATCCAATCTTCGATGGGTCAATTCCATCATCGCTACAGATGAGAAGTGGATCACGTACGATAACCCTGTGAGGAGACTGCAATGGGTGGATGCAGATGAGAAGCCCACGCCCGTCCCGAAGAAGGAAGAGCACGGAAAGAAGGAACTCCTCTGCTTCTTCTTCTCAGTGCTCGGTCCCATCTACTGGGAGATCCTCGCCCCTGGCACCAGCACAGTACTCCTTCGGTATCGACCTTTCCATTGATTACAGTACTCCTACCGTATACCTTCGTTCCCTCCTCGATCGTCCATCCATCAGACGTCACCACCGTGCCGTTCGGGTACACCTTGTCTCCATTAGTGCGCACAATAGTGCCATCGGGAAGTACGGTATCTCCCGGTTCGTAGGTGCCCTGAGAGACACGCTTGAACTGGTTTTGTTAAACAGGTGTTCTGGTTTGTATGCTATCGTTTCTGCATTCTTTCGTTGTGTCGTTGCATTCATTATTGAATTGTGGGGTGCCTCGGGTCTAGACGACCAGCAGTGTTCTAAATTCGGATCACTATCTCTCTTCATTGTACACAGCCTCTAGACCGGCTGAGATGCGAGAGAGTGTGGAGAATGCAGATACCGTGGTATCAGGTAAGCGACTTACCGAATGGTAAATTGTAACGTACCGATCGACAAATACCTACCGGTTAGTGACGATAAAAGTGAGCTACCGAGGTGTCAGTCGTTCCCGAATAGACGTAGGGCGAGGTCGTCGTCGATACGGTAGTCGTCGTGGCGGGAGTCCGAGTGGTCGTCGTTGTCGTGGTGGTTCCTGAATCAGGAATCCTGATTATCGATTCTCCGTCGATCCGCAGTTTCAATCGGGAA
This sequence comes from Pristionchus mayeri, assembly GCA_036245805.1. Classification (NCBI taxonomy): domain Eukaryota; kingdom Metazoa; phylum Nematoda; class Chromadorea; order Rhabditida; family Neodiplogasteridae; genus Pristionchus; species Pristionchus mayeri. Next base: position 11,679,885 of record BTRK01000006.1, read on the forward strand.
ACTAGCTAAAAGTTCATGTGGATGCTTATTGATTGCATTTTCTCCACATTTTCCTTGCTTCTAGGTAGTATGTCTTCTCTTTTCCGGTTGCCTAGTTCTCCGACTGCTGTCCATATCGTTAGTGAACCACTGCCCTCTTTTCTTCCCTTCAACCACGAGTGACAGCATGAAAAACGCCCCCATTCTAAAACAGAATTTTCTGAGAGCGAAAAGGCATTGAAATAGGTGAGGAAAGCTCACCCGTGACTGTGCCGCCGCTGTTGCTCGGATTGGTTGTCGTTGTCGTCGATCCAGACGACGTTGTGGAGGTGAGAGAAGTGGTTGATGACGACATCTCCGAGTAGGGCATTGAAGACGTCGTCGTCGAGGAAGACGAAGATGCAGACGAAGTTGTAGACGTAGTTGTTGAGAACCAAGATGGCATGGATGACGTTGCTGTTGAGGACGAAGAAGAACCGGATGCCGTTGTCGGGAAGCGCGACGGGATAGTAGTAGTTGAGGACGTTGTCGTTGATGAGAAGGCCGAAGGCATCGTTGTCGTTGAGAAAGGCGAAGGCGTAGTCGTCGTGGAGAAGGAAGATGTGGAAGAGCCGGAGGTTGTGGATGAGCCTGCATCGACTCCATTAATTTTGCGTAGCAGGGAAGGGTAATTGAATGAGGGCGATCCCTTCCCTTCTTTCCCCCTTCTCTCTCCTTTGTTAGTGACAGACGAGAGAGCTTGGAAAATGAAAATAGTTCGTGTCTTACCCGTAGTCGTCGTCGTGGGGACTACGACAATCGGAGGCAACGTCGTCGGCCAGAGACCTGAAAATATGCAAATAGAGTCAAAGGAATTGAGATAGTGTGTCGAATGATGAGAGTCCCTCTCGCTCTTACGCACTCTTACCAGCACCTCAATTTAGATCCATGACTAATGTTTGTTTTGTTTCGCATCTTCCAAACGCAACATAATGCTTCATCGCCAATGACGTTTAACATAGTGTTGAAGCACATCCGAAGGATGCCGTTCGACCTCATCACTTGATAAAATTACATAGATTCTATACATCAGAAATTCATTCCAAACCGGGAATTTTCGGATTTGGCAAACGTGAACAATATTGCACCTTTAGTAGTGGTCACTGTAGTCGTCGAGATCGCCGGACCTGCAAACGTTGTTGGCAATATTTTAGACGGCTTACAGGGAAAATATATAAACTATAAATTTCAAAAAGCACTGAAGAAATCTCACCAGTAGTAGTGCTCACTGTAGTCGAAGAGGACGTCGGGCCTGAAAAAGTCGGGTCGGGCATCCGTGTAACGCATCGAAGCATCGTCGAAATAGATCCAGTTATCGATATTTACTTACCGGTCGTCGTGGATACGGTAGACGATGTGGTGGTTGGCGGCTGGAAAAGGTAGCACCAGGGCTCGCCGCCATTGGCAATCACCGAATCCGGATCTTCTTTGGTGCCATTGGGAAGCGAGGCGCCGCGAGTGACGTAGTCTGCAGTAACCTCGGTTGGTTCCGGTATGTCGATCGATCGATAACTGATTGATAGTGAATACAGTACCCCTATGAATCGGAAACAGAGTGTATTTATAACCATTGGTGATGCGGTTGTAGTACAGGTAGATGGGCGTGATCGCACCGCAGAAGCCTTGCTGGCGCGCGCAGTACAACGGGCTCTGGATTACGGTAGGGTAGACTACGGTAGGTCATGGTGCTGGCGACTCTCGGCGGCATGATTCTGTTCATTCTGCGTACTCTCTGGACTGAGAGGCGGGAGAGGACGGAGAATGAAAGAGTCAATTCTTGCCAAGCTGCTAGGGCGGATGAGAACGATGAGGTCGTGCCGCCTTTGATATGTCGTGACGTCATAGTTCTCATCCGACCTAGTGCCCCCCCCCCCCCTCCGTACTGCAGTCTGTCACCTGAGTGGATGCCGCGGCATTGTAGTCGGCGTATGCTGACGTCGGATCGTAGGGCTTGCCCGTGATCGGATCCATGCGCTTCATGATGGTACGGTCTGGAATCGAGTCTACAGTAGTCAATTGAAATCCTTCCAAGCTACAGTAATGAAAACTACAGTAACACCTAAGTCCTTCCGGGAATTCGATTGCTCGATATCGTATAACTCACATTCCGTCTCGTTGTAGGCCATCACGTAGGCAGACAGAAGGTACACGCAGTCGGATGGGCAGTTGTCAGTCTGAATCGATACCTACCGTAGGTTACAGAAAGTTACGGTAGACAATCAGCGAGATTATCTCCCTAGTCGATCGACAACTGACACTCGACTGGAATGCGCCGTCTCCGATGGAGTATTCGAGTGTCCACTCAGGGCAGGGACTGGTAGTTGCGAGCCGGTGGTCGGTTCCGTTGACTGAGTGGAGTACGGTAGAACGGATATTAAGGTTGGGTACGGTAGGATGGGTACGGTAGGTCAGATACGGTAGGTCAGAAACAGTAGGGCGAACATATTTAGAATAGGTAAGTAAGAAAACGCTTGGTGCGGGGGCGGGGGCGGGCGCGGCAAAGCACGCCTTGCCGTGAAAGCCGAATTCGATTTTATTTTTTTACGTAAGAAGTTGGTGATGGGTAAGGGGTGTTGTGGTTGAGATCGATGGATGCTGTAGGTCGGCAGGCATACTGTAAGTCAAAATGCTAACCATCGCTGTAGTTGCCTCGGTACTGATTTGCATAGGTGAAGCCAGCAATTGCTGAATGACATTTATTGATAGACGAATCGATAATCAACTCACGCGCAGGTACGGTATCGCACTTCGAGGCAGATACTGTAGACGTTAGAATCGATAAGAAGAAGAAGATGGAAAGGCTCCAGTCCTTGGGCATTTTGGGACGAGATGATTGAAAGAAAGCCGACTCGAGAGCCTCCCTTTCTCCCAGAACCGAGAAGGGGCCCCGGTAGCCTCGGATACCAACTCCTCTCCCCCTCTTCTCCCCATTGTTTTCATTGTATGTTTCTCGATGTCAGTTTCGGGTGCAATATGGCGCAATATTTATTCGATTGACTACGGATTAATGATTGCAAAATGGAAAAAAAATATGAGGAAACACCTCTGTACTTGATGGACAAGGTGTCCTGCGGTGTAAACAACAAGCAAACATGAATATGAAATTAGGGTGACTGTTGGATACTGTAGACATGCGCGGTGATGGTGAGGGAGGGGTACTGTAGTCGATGTATCTGTCATGAAGCCCGCGAGACCTTTCCTTTCACACTGAACGAGCAGATGACACCTGCAGAACTATTACATTGTTTATAGGAATGATTAAAATAAGATCTCCGATGGTAATCGGCAATCCATAATCCCCGGTATTTTTAAACAATATCTGAAACCTAAATATGCCCGGCTAGGCGCATTCGACTAACGGGGAACTAGGTCGGATGAGAACTTGATATAGGCATTTCAAATACATCATGACGTCAAAGTTCTCATCCGATCTAGTGTCGGAAGAAAGACTCTCGACTCACTCGTTCTCGCTTTCTCTATCCGTCAGAGAAAAGCGAGAGAAGCGAGAACCATTTATGTTTCTGCCCTCATGAAGCCATCATGAGCGAGGCTTTACACTAGGAAACATCACGAAACACTTGCAGATATCACCATTTTATTATTTATTGAAATGATTGAAATGCGATCCGAAAGTAACCGGAGCTCCATGATCACCGGCCCTTTTGGGCAACCTTTGAAACCAAAGTGAATCCGGATGGGCGCATTTGGCTAACGGGGCACTAGGTCGTATGAGAACTATGACGTAATTCCACTTTTCACGTATCAAAGGTGGCATGGCGTCATAGTTCCCATCCGACATAGTGCCAGCAGAAAGGCGCGAATACTCTCGACTCTCTCGCCGCTCACACGCTCTCGCTTTCTCTAACCGTCAAAGAGAAGCGAGAGAAGCGAGGCCATTCATGTTTCATTGCCCTCATGAAGCCATCCATTATATGAGCTGGGAAGGAGAATGAGACACCTGCAGATAACTATTTTATTATTTATTGGAATGATTAAAGTAAGACGAAAAAGTAATCGGAACTTCTTGTATAATTTTTGTATAATTTTTGAGATTTTCCGATTTAAACGATCGGTGGATGAATTATCGCTGTTTTCTAATTCCAAGAACATCTAGGTTTCACGATTATGATTAAGCCACTCGACGAAGAAAGGGAACAATAGCGCTTCGTTTGTTTTTTTCTCGAAAATACAAGATCTTCAAATGCCCTCATTTTTCCTACTTCTAAAGCCAATTTGTGGCATACAGATATACAGTCGCGCCAGAAAGTGAGTAGACGATTTTTATTTTTAATATAACTTTTGTTGTTGCTGATTTCGCAATTTGGATGTTGTGGTACTATATACCAAATCCATCGAGGAATACGATGCGTGCATTGCGTCATCAAATGCATCATCACTGATTGCGTAGTGATGACGCAATCAAAGTGTACTTTTTCAAAACGGCATTATTCTTACATAGATTTTTTACTACTCTCCAATCTTTCTGAGGTTGGAGATATGGCTGAGGACTACCCAGAAAAAATTTTTGAAGTTGCTGCGCGACCGCACATTTGCTGCAGCCTTGCTGCAAAAACAGGGTCGCCAATTTAGAACTCGGCTTCTAGATGAGCTAGGCACTCGTCCAATGCATCAAAATGATCGCCATCATGAGTGCACATGATCCTGAGAATGAGAAAGCTATATCTCGAAATTTGCCCTCAGGGCATGAAAAAATCACTTTTTTGCATGACCATTATTTGGACATTCATAACTTTGCGGAAAATTTATTTAAAAATCTGATTTTTGCTTAGGCATGTTCAAGATGTATTAAAGATATGATTCCCAACTTTTTAGAGCGATTGGATTCCTTTCCTGCCCGCGGCGTTCGTTTTTCCGAGGTATACTAGTGTCGAGAAACACCTTGTTTACCCCTATGAGCGAGAGAGTACAGGCATAAACAAGGTGTTTCCCGGCCCTAGTATACCTCAGAAAAACGAACGCCGCGGGCAGGAAAGGAATCCAATCGCTCTAAAAAGTTGGGAATCATATCTTTAATACATCTTGAACATGCCTAAGCAAAAATCAGATTTTTAAATAAATTTTCCGTAAAGTTATGAATGTCCAAATAATGGTCATGCAAAAAAGAGATTTTTTCATGCCCTGAGTGCAAATTTCGAGATATAGCTTTCTCATTCTCAGGATCATGTGCAATCATGATGGCGATCATTTTGATGCTTTGGACGAGTGCCTAGCTCATCTAGAAGCCGAGTTCTAAATTGGCGACCCTGTTTTTGCAGCAAGGCTGCAGCAAATGTGCGGTCGCGCAGCAACTTCAAAAAATTTTTCTGGGTAGTCCAACATCAGAAAGCTTGGCGAGTAGGAAAAAATCTATGTAAGAATAATGCCGTTTTGAAAAAGTACACTTTGATTGCGTCAACACTACGCAATCAGCGATGATGCAATTGATGACGCAATGCACGCATTGTATTCCTCGATGGATTTGGTATATAGTACCACAACATCCAAATTGCGAAATCATCTACAACAAAAGTTATATCAAAAATAAAAATCGTCTACTCACTTTCTGGCGCGACTGTACGTTTAATAATTGATGAACCGGAACTCGTTTCGCTCTCTCGCTCATCGCGCGGTCTCGCTGTCTCTAACCGTCACAGAAAAGCGAGATAAGCATAGCAATCCATGCTTCGGCCCGCATGAAGCCATCTCTTGCATGAGCGAGAACTTCCACTCGAAAGTAACACGTGACACCTACAGATATCATCTGCTTATTATTTATTGGAATGATTAAACAAGTGAATAAATTCAGAGCTCTTGATAGCCATGCTTTTGGGCAATATATGAAACCAAAATGAGTAACCCGCATTTAGGTAACCGAGGTGAATGAATATTTTTAAATAAATAAAATATTTGTAAATAATTATCAGGTTGGTCATAAAGTTTTGCGCGATTTTGACTAAAGTGCTTTGTGGCATCTACAATCGTTCATTGTTATCCAATCAACTTAGATCTTTTTGTGGTAGATAGGGGCTGTTATACTCTCTTTAGCGCACACTATCATAGATCTGTCCGATCAAGGGAAAGTACGGTGATTCACCAAACTTCATGTGGTTGATCAACGACCTGACTATTCAAAGGATTAGATTTTCATTTAGAACGGAGACAGGACCCAATCTAAACCACATTAGTAAAGTATGATGGGCATATATCGTACTGGTGATGTTGAGACTCATATGCCACAAAGGGCCTATTAGAAATAAGCGCGTAAATCGTTTTTGGGTTTTCACTACACTTGTCAAGATAAGTTTTGGAGTACTATATCTATGCCGACAGATCTTGAGATTTCAATTATTCATGAATGTGAAATACTTTACTAGTACAAGTCATTATTTCCTTTGGGAGTGAATGGGGATCTACATTTCCGAACAGGGTTCTTCGGATTTTAGATGTCTAATTTAGAACATCGAAATACATACTTTATGCGTTTCTGTGCTAGCCATGTGGTTTGGAAGGCGGAACTTTTCTGTTTATATTAATGAACAACCCTTGCCCTATCACTCATTATTTAGGAATATTGTGGAGTTCGCTACTTTTTCTATGGTGAGCCCTGCTTGAAGACACTCCATATCAAGTTTTTCGACGTTTTCATTAAAAAATAATTGAGGTACAAATGTCACTTTTTTAGATGAGAGAGATAACTGGGCTCTTAAATATTGATGTGATAGAAAACCGAGTAAGTAATGATGACAGCGCCCATAGGTAGAGGTCATCCTCGTCAATCCTTGAAACAGGTGATTTGTTCGAAAGAACTTTGGTTTTTCTAATTGTCCGTGATTCATTGACCTGTACGAAGCCTATAACGAATTCAGCAGCTCGCTCTTTTTGATACTAGGTAGTGCACGCCGAGTGCTATTTAATACACTTTGTGAGCCTCCATCTAAAAAATTCTCTGCGAAGAACAGCAATTTTAAATAAAATATTAATTTTTCTGAAATATTCAAAGTTACGAAGACCTTGATTTCTCGAATAGTACAGATGATCACACTAGTTCAACGATAAAATGCTAAAGGTCGAACATGTCCCTATATATCGACATCAGGACTACAAGTGGCCATTTGAGCAAAATAAACTATACGAACTCAAAGTTGGGATCCAAAATCGCGCAAAACTTTATGACCAACCTAATAAAATTAAATATTTTTGAACGTCCTCAAACTGAGACATGGCGACGTCCTTTCCATCATAAGGAGGTAGCTTTGAAAAGGGGAAAGATGAGGGAGGCTCTCACACACTCTCCCCGGTCAAAAAGAGAAACTAACAAGAGAGAATAACCAAAGATCACACCGCATGCGAAATAGAAAGAACGCTTGTCACTGATCCATCCTAAAAAAGTACGCTGCCCTAATGTTCTGTAATCAGGATACTTGAAGAGAGAAATGAAAAGGTATCAGAATCGGTAATTCTTTGGCCAATATACATCATTAGCAATAGATCAGATGCATCATGTCGCTTTTGATAGAAAGGCGACAAGGCGCAATAGTTCTCATCCGACCTAGTGTCATTTAATTTCTTCGAAATAACAATCCTACCACCCGATGCATTACGATCAGATTTTGTTGTTCACTAGTCCATGTACGATCTATGTTTCACGATTCTGATATAGAATCTGGATGAGGGAAAACAGTGTTCCTTCCAATTCTTTACAAAAAATAAATCAACAAAAAACTTATCTCTAGAGTGCAAAATTCGGGTAATTGTACTAGATTTCGTAATTCTTCTCTTCATTTGACACATACTCTAGGCCGGTCGAGCGGCGAGAGAGTGTGTGAAATGAAGAGACCGTTGCATCTTTTATCGAACTCTAAATTGTACACCCTCTCTGGGTTTAGTCGATCGTTGAGCTGGTGTGGGAATGAAGAATCTGAAATCTTCATCATTGATGAATTTGATCCTGTAAGGGTTGCAGCGTATTCTGAACATACAGCGCCCAATCTTTCAATTTGACTAGTTCTTTTACTTGGATACTGATAGAATTCGTATGGTACTAGTGTTGGCGATTTGATTCCTCGAAGGTTCTCAGAACTTTTCATTCCTCGCCGCTCGGAGCGGTTGTAGTCTTTGTAGAGAATCAAAGGTTCTCAGAATCGGTTGTAGAGAATCAAAGGTTCTCAGAATCAAAGGTTCCTCGACTTGTAACTCTTTTCAAAATGTACGAATCCGTTTGATATTTTGAGAATGACTTTCCTAAGAGTCATTCCTTGCACGAATCAAATTTCTAGTCAATAGGAGCATTTTTGTTTCAGTTTACTTTTTCCTTCGTATGTTTTCTAAAAATAGTTTAGTGCAAAATGATGAGTAAGCAATAGAAATAGGTTGAACCATCATTTTGCCTCTTCTGACACATTGTGTGTTGTTTCTTTTACCGTGGATGTTGAGAAACTAGACGGATCTCGTCAAGCTCAAACGGTAAAGCAAAATCCTGACGTAAGACAAGATTGTGTCACGGCTCCAGAGAAAAGAGATAGTAACAAGGTTGTTAAAAATATATCCATGAACGCATTGAAATCGTTCAAAAAAAGGACTCCAAAATCGAAGAACCTTTGATTCCTCGAGTGATTTTTCGAAGAATCATTCCATTCCTCGCTCTATTGAGGGAGAGGCGGATTTGGGAATCATTCCATTCCTCAAATCGCGGCCGAACCGGTCGGCCAGGAATCAAATCGCCAACACTATATGGTACTCTCATCGGGTCAATGAAAGATCAAATCACAAAGAATCTGCAGTTTATTATAAAAAAAGAATGACATGTATGTTTCATTGATGAATTATAGTCAGTGGATAAATGAAGCGAAGACATTAAGCCAATCACTCGTAGCTTCAAAACAAAATATTAGAAAGTGTTTCAGCTAGAGTCCCTACCATAGTTTCCCAGCACTGGCGGCGCGTTAGTAACTCCCCGTGCACCCAAGAACCCCGGGCCATGATTTTTTATTCCCTCCCCGTGCATTCAGCAGCGGCGTGAGCAACTATGGTCCCTACACGACTACTGCATGGAACTGCAGCTGCACCAGAGTAAGAACAATTCATAAATTTTACCGATTTTTAAAGCGAAGTATGGGATTTCATTTCTAATACCGTGTAACATTTAGGTTTCGTGATTATGATAAAGCTACTGAACGAGGAAAGGGGACAGTGCCGGTTTATTTCTCTTTTTGTGGGCACAAAAACCATCAAACATCATCATTATCATATCCTCCTCAACATTTTTTTTCTCATGAAAGCAAAGCTGTCTACAAGTCCTCTGTGCAGATGGTAGACTTGTCCCTGCTGTGATTTATGTTGATACTGAACAATAAAAATAGCTCAATATCAAATATATTAGGTTGTCCGGAAAATCTTTGTCACTTTTTCAAAACTTTATTTCTTTGACTTTATTTCGCAATAGCACGAGTTCAAGTATACTTGTAATCATTGTTGACAACATATGTCCAATGTTCCTTGAATCTATAGATCCCCTCCCTGTAGAAGCCATTTGAGCCCGAAAAATAAGAAAAATCGTAAAAATAATAAAATTGGAAAAGTAGTCTTCTTCGAAACGGTGAAACCAAATCCTGGTGGGGTTGTCGTTAGGAACTTGCGTGCCATAAACATACTTCAGTAGGGTCTCCGAATCCTTCATCGTTGTGTAGGATAGGAAGAGGTGAAACTGTAGAATTACGGAAGTGGATGGTAGTAGTGGCATACATCGTTGCTCTACTAGAGCCTGACTGAAGGGAAGGGGTGGGGAGTTGTTAACTGTAAAGTTCCTTCACTGATTGTTATTCACTAGGAACGAGGGAACACCAAAGTACATTTGCGACGAGCAGTATAAATACTAAACCAGTGACAAATACTTTCTGGACAACCTGATACTAACGTTTGTAACCAGTGTTTCTTACTTGGCGTTGTAATAAGTTCACAGTTCACCTGGAGTGACTTTGAGTGGTGAACTGCGCCAAAGGTTTGGTGTATCTGTGCGAGAATACTTAAGAGAGACTAACTGAGTGAATGAACATATTTGTGAAGAGGCTTGGCAAAGTTGGAAAAATGGAATTCGCCCTAAATGTGCATATCACAGATATTCTGAGAGAACGCAGGTGCATGGGAACAACAAATTCAAACTGATTTAATCTTATCAACACAATATCAGTTGATGTATCCCTGGTCGTAGACTTTTATATTCAAGTGGTGAAGCCGTAAAATCGAAACTACCTAAAAGCCGGCTCTCGAAATTTCAAAAATTCAAAAATTCATAACATACTTCAAAGTTGAGCTAGAAAGTCGTTCAAACAAGCAAAATTACCGCCTCGACGAGTTCTACAAATCATATGATCAGGATGTTTTGAAAACTCAATTTAAAATATAGATAAGTTGTAAAAACGAATTGTGGGTTCCAAAAAGTTGTTACCCTGAAACATTTTTCCACGACTACCCAATTTTTTATTTCAAAATCAGATTCTCCGTGCAATTCTACACCATGGTTATTGATTTCAGATCATTTTAATTTATTCCCGGGAGGTTTCAGCGCTGGAAACACCGAAAACCTGCTGTTTTTCGAAAATTCAAAAAGTTCAATGATTTGCCATATTCATACTGATGGGTGAGAAGCTGTTATATTGGTTGTATGTGACATAACAGGGTCTGATCAAGTAGTTGTGAGTGAATTAAGCGATATTTTTGATGAAAAAAATCATCGCATTTTTTCAGTCATTCTCGGAGGATGCTCAGAAAATCCTGATTTTTTTTGAGTAAAATATTTTCTCTGGAAATGACTTCAATCTTCTTAAATTGTGAAAATAGTCTATCCTAAGCAAATTGGTGCCCAATGGAGAGCTGATAAACCTTGAATATGAAAATGGCAAATCAATGAACTTTTTTTGAATTTTCGAAAAACAGCAAGTTTTCGGTGTTTCCAGCGCTGAAACCTCCCGGGAAAAAGTTCAAATGATCTGAAATCAATGTCCCCAGTGTAGAATTGCACGGAGAATCTGATTTTGAAATAAAAAAAATGGGTAATCGTGGAAAAAATTTCAGGGTAACAACTTTTTGGAACCGACAATTTTCTTTTTACAACTTATTTATATTTCAAATTGAGTTTTCAAAAACGTCCTGAACATATGATTCGTAGAACTCGTCGAGGCGGTAATTTTGCTTTTTGAACGACTTTCTAGCTCAACTTTGAAGTATGTTATGATTTTTTTTGAATTTTTGAAATGTCGAGAGCCGGCTTTTAGGTAGTTTCGATCTTTCGGCTTCACCACTTGAATATAAAAGTCTACGACCAGGGAAACATCAACTGATATTGTGTCGACAAGATTAAATCAGTTTGAATTTGTTTTTCCCATTTGCAGTGGAACTCATACATTCTGTCAGAATATGCGTGATATGTGTAGTAGCATAGCTCAGGCATGGCATATTTAGTGATCTAGGTGGGATGCTGAGAAGTAAGCGGCACTTTTGTCGAAAAACGTCAATTTTCGAAATTTGCCATTTCGCTATCGATCGGAACGGGTCATACCTCAAAAAATTCGTTATATTCATATGATTATATTCACCAAATTTCATCCCTATCGGTTCGGGAGCGTTTTGATTTTTGATTATTGTAGTACTAACTATCCACTATCTAATGGGTGAAACTAAGGGAAATTAAAAATACAGTTTTCGCGAAATTCGTGTTGAAGCACAGAAAAGTCTAATAAAGTCAGTTCATGATAGGGTCCACGAACCTACCGTACCCCAATGGAACATGAGAATGAATGTTCTAGAGTTATCCTACACGCAGTACTCGATGAGGGAAATCCACTAGGATCGTCAGAATTTTGATGTGCATCCGCGCGCGCCAGCGCGCGCATACCCATCGAAATTCTGATGATGCTGGTGGATTTCTCTCATCGAGTACTGCGTGTACGATATCCCCGGAACATTCGTTCTCATGTTCCATTGGTGTACGGTAGGTCGTGGATTATATCATGAACTGACTTTATTCGACTTTTCTGTGCTTCACCACGAATTTCGCGAAAACTGTATTTTTCATTTCCCTTAGTTTCACCCATTAGAAAGTGTACAGTTAGTACTACAATAATCACAAATCAAAACGCTCCCAAACCACTTAGCTGAAAGGGCAGTAATACAAAACCTACAATAAATTGTCGATTTTTCGATTTTTCAGAAAGAATTGATCACCGATAGGGATGAAACTTGGTGAATATAATCATATGAATATTCCGAATTTTTCGAGGTATCACCCGTCCCGATAGACAGCGAAATGGCAAATTTCGAAAATTGACGTTTTTTCGACAAAAGTACCGCTTACTTATCAGCATCCCACCTAGATCACTAAATATGCCATTCCCGAGCTATGCTCGCTGAGTACTACACATATACACAGTTAGGGCGAATTCCATTTTTCCAACTTTGCCAAGCATATGTTCACTCACTCATATAGTCTCTCTTAAACTTTCTGGTCACTAAAATGGAGAACTTGAACATCCAATTTTCTAATGCATACGAGAGAGAACAATTGTTTACCCTCACAATTGTCACTACTATCTGGTACCCTATTTTCCATAGAACGAGATGAACGGATAGAGTTGGGCCAACGATGTAAATGTGGAATCGGGAAAATAGCATAGAGTGGTAAAACGTGACATTGCATTTCATGTTTCACAACTGACACTTACCCAGTTGCACAACTTTCCGGCAGTATGTATGGCGCTTTGGGGAAAAACGATAAAATTTCTCCCACAACCCTCCACTGTCACAATCAATGGATGGACGCGCTCCTGCATAGCTCATTGCTGACTCTCAACTATAAACGCCCTTTCATCCCTTGGTTTCACTCACATTCAGCACGGTTAAAAACTTGTTTAAAAGGTTTTCAATCTCTACGATCACCTGCTGCACCTTCAGATGCATTGCTACAATTCACTGCAGCGACGCCATCGAAGAGTGAGACACGCTGGAAAATTATTATTTTTGAATATACAAGGACAGGCCATATATGACTAAAACCGGATCGAATCAGCTTAATAATAAAACACATGAAACACAGATTATCCTTCGAAAGAAGCGAAAATTGATTTTCCTAAAATTAAAAAAAAAACACCCCGAGAGTCTCGCTCTCTTCCTTACATTAATTTAATTCCATCTTATATTTTCGTATCCGGTGAACTCGGAAGATGCGCTGGCGATGTAAAGAGAGACGAAACACTTTGAACGCGCGCGAGACACCTGTTGATATAGTTATTCTCCATAATTGATTTAAGTTTCATCGGTGTCATGCAATAAGACTGTGCCCGTTTTCAATAATATTTCGTCCATATTCTGGTTATTTAGGAAATTCCAAACCCGAGTACTTACAATAAGATCTCCTTCTCCTTAGTCAAGATGGATAGAGTAGTCATGAAATTGCTGCTGAGCATACACGGTGATCTCATTATACAGTATTGTTTCGATAGGACGATTTATATTATAGAAGTTGATGGACCACGCAAATGAGCATATACATTTCTCCCTCGCTTTGAACAATGCCTTTACGTCCCTACATTGAAGCGGGGCCTGAATGATGAGGATCGGCAGAACTGCTCTGAGAGATGTGAGAGAGGCCATAGTGGGGAGGGAGAGGGCGGTATGTACGGTAGTTGATAATGGCGAAGTTGCGCACTCCACACAGAATCTTCTTAGCAGCTAGATTGCGCTTAGTTGCCTCGGCACGTGCCTCCTTCTCCATCAGCAACTGCGCCGGCGTAAGATCCTTCCTGATGAAGGCACGCGTATCACGGAAGGGAGTGGGTCGGCCCGGCTTGCTGCGGATGCTGGAGAGGAGGGCGTCACGAGTCGACTTGTCAGGGCAGCAGATCTTGAGAGGGCGTGCACTGGGAGGGCGATCAAGAGGGTGGCGATGGTACGAGATCTTCTTCTCATCCCATGCCTTCCGCACCGTCTCGCTTCCCGAGTACACGACGAGATCGGCGATGAGCTTCTCGTCAGCGGCGAGACCCTCAGTAGGATCCTCGATCTCCTTGAATCCGATAACTAGAGCACTCGTTTCCTTATCCTCAAACTGTGCCTTGTCGGAGATCACGCTCGCGCACGATTCGTAAACGACGCGCGCCACGTCGACAGAGAGGCGGGGGAGGAGGGAGGATTGGCAAGGGAGAGGGACGAGAGGAGGGATTTAACCTCAGTCATTGCCAGCAAGAGCTTGTCCACCTTCACCGAGAGAGCGTCAACGCTACACTGGGTAGCATATCGAACTCCACGAGCTGCATCGGGGAGGGCTGCCTTAGTAGGGAGGGGATCTTAGGAGTCAACTGAGACATCGCGCCAGGGGAGAGAAGCGAAGAAACTGTGCCACCTGGTCAAGTGGGATTCGACCACTTTTGTCAGCTTCCCACCAGCTGATTAGCGAAGACCACGTAGATCAGCGACCGCCGGAGGGGGGAGAAAGACGAGGCGAGAGACGAGGGGGGGGGGCAATTTGACTAATCCAGGAGAGAGAGGGGGGACGACCGCTCGCGATGAGCACAAAGGACTATTCTGAACTCACTTCCTTCCTCGATGGATCGCATTCGTACTCATAACTTATTATCCTAAAGTGCATTGCATCGGGGAAATCAATGAACCCGGTTGTCATTCTAGAATAGGCGAAGGAATAATGATTTTGTTTTTTTATTATCCAATTGATGTTTCAATATTGCAGTAAAACAAGCAACGATGCTTTCCGGCAATTTGTGTTCACTCATCGCAGTTTTTAACAAATACTATCAAAAAAATTCAAATTACCATTTCTCATGTTTCATGATATTAATTTTTTTATTACGAATCAAGGGACGATTGAATCTCGACGGTGATGCGTTTGAAAAAAAAATTTTTTTTTAACGTACAGCCAGGAAAGCTTCCTCCACGCCCTCTATCCAGATGGTGGGCCTATTCCTTATGTTGTTGTTGCTAATGTGCTTGAACAAGAAATACATTGAAATCTTGAGTCATCACCCTCTCTTTTATAGAAATGCTGCCTTCGTCGCTCTATAATATTCTCACAATCAATCTGGAACGGCAGAGAGCAAAACTTGTAATGATTCGTGTTTCAAGTGCGCTTTATTATATTTGGCTTGGAAGTAAACAATGGACGTGAATTTATTTCTAAAACAACTTTACATCATTTTTTAATGCTTACCGACTCGTGCTTCATGTGCTTCCTATCATTTTAATGATAAAAAGTCTGTAGTTCTGGTCAGATTTTGTTTCCTTCCATGCGTCACAGAATGTTCGAATTTCGGTCACGCGTGTCGCGGAAGAATCGAATAAACCCTGGCACATTGAAAAAGTTGAAAGTGGGATAAATACAGTTTTTAATAGCCCATAGCCTCACAAACAAGATATCACGCCTCTCACCAGAGAATCGAACTAGAATGACGATTCTTGGGAATGGAAGAAAAATCGTCAAATAAGTTAACCTTTTTTGGGCATCCTTAGGCATGTCTGAAACTCCCCCAAAGTCTCATTGTGTGTACTTCATTTTGGAGCACACTACACCGGGTCGGGTCTCGGCACCTCCTTCTTTGATGGCTGTTTTATCGTTTCTCGTGAAAGATAGACGAAAATTTCACTCTGAGTGACCCCCGCTCATTTTTCGAGCTCTTTCGATCTACGTCGTTCATTTCCTCTGAAAATTAGTTTGAACGATACTACATTTCAGTCTACTTTTCTCAAAAGTATAGGTAAAGCCGCAGCTGAAACTTTCAGAGATTGTGTAGTTTTTCATGGGCTGTCGAATGAGTGGCTTGTCAAGAAAATACAGGGGGGCAAACAAGAGTTATGCCAATTTTACGATTTCAGATCGTTTGAAGTCTTTTTATTCCACCCGCACCGCGCGTTTTTGAGCGAGCGCTATTGAATGATCCCATTGTTCCTTTGTCTCTCCCTTGTAATTTTAGCTCGTTCGCTCGAAAACGCGCGGTATGGGGTGAAATAAAAAGATTTCAAACGATCTGAAACCGTAAAATTGACATAACTCTTGTTTGCCCCCCCCCCCCTGTATTTTCTTGACACGCCACTCATTCGATAGCCCATGAAAAATTGCACAATCTCTGAAAGTTTCAGCTGCGGCTTTACTTATACTTTTGAGAAAAGTAGACTGAAATGTAGTATCGTTCAAACTAATTTTCAGAGGAAATGAACGACATAGATCGAAAGAGCTCGAGAAATGAGCGGGGGCCACTCAGAGTTAAATTTTCGTCTATCTTTCACGAGAAGCGATAAAACAGCCATCAAAGAAGGAGGTGCCGAGACCCGACCCGGTGTAGTGTGCTCCAAAATGAAGTATAAATAATGAGACTTTGGTGGAGTCTCATACTTGCCTAAGGATACCCAAAAATGGCTAGAACTCATTTGAAGAGTTTTCCTCCATTCCCATGGTCAGGTCGATTCTCTGGTGAGAGGCGTGATATAGTCGAGCTTTAATAAATAAGCTACGCCTGAGCTATACTCACCGAGTACTTATGGTGGAATGCGATTTTTCGCTAGTGCCAAGCGTCTACACAAAAATTTGCCCTCACTCAGATAGTCTCTCTTACGACCCTAGTATACCTCCGAAAAAACGCACGCCGCGGGCTGGAAAGATATCCAAACGCTCTAAAAAGTCAGAATTCAGTTCTTCAATACATTTTGAACATTATCAGATAAAAATCAGATTTTTACTAAACTTTTCCGTAAAGTTATGGATGTCCAACAAATGGTCATGCAAAAAAAAGTTTTTTTCATGCCCTGAGGGCAAATTATGAGATATCGTATTCATATTCTCAGGATCATGTGTACTCATGATGGCGATCATGTTGATGCTTTGAACGGGTGCTCTAGAAGCCGAGTTCCGAATTTCAGATCTTGTTTTTGCAGCTTCGCTGCAGCAAATGTGCGACCGAGCAGCACTTTCAAATATTTGTTCTGTGTAGGCCTCGGTCATATCTCCAATCATAGAAAGTATGACGAACAGGAAAAAATCTTTGTAAGAATAATACCATTTTGAAAAGTGTCTTTTGATTGCATCATCACTACGCAATAACTATGCAATTTCGTAATACACCAATATCATGATCATAATCTCCGATGGATTTGGTACATTATACCTCACTGTCAGAATGATGCATTTCCTGGGCAAAAAATATACAACAAATTCAAAAAGTGTCCCATGACTTTCCGGATCGACTGTAGATTTTTTAAAAAAAATGGGACGACTGCGAAAAGGCAGAGGCAGATGGAACGCACGAGGACCCCCTCAACTCGGATGCTAGATGCTCCGTCCTTCCGGACATCGTGTATTAGACTCGTGTAATTTGTATACATATGTAAATTTGTCCTTAAAGGAGGAGCAAAGTCAAAATTCAATTTTTTGAAGCTTTTATATGAACGGCCTTGATCTCCCTAACGACAGGAAGCTCCGAAACTTTAACATTTGTATCTCCATTATGAAAATAGCTATCGGTATTTGGCGGGAGCCAAATCAGGGAAAGCTCAGGCAACGAGCGAGAGAGCGCGCGCCTTGAAGAGGGTACCACCGCTAATTGAAACATATTTCAACCGAGCGCGCGTTTGCCTTTACTGCTCCTTTAACTCTCTTAATTTGACACAATCTATCTCGTCGGTACGGGAGAGCGAGATAGCATAGGAAATGAAGAGAGTCGCGGCCCGAAATGGTAGTATATATTCATAACTATAGAATACGTAATACAGACAACATCAGCATAGATGCAGCACAAACTTGAGGTGCAGGTGCAACAGCAGTTTCAAGTCGTACAGACGCTACTCCTCGATGTGAGAGGTTTTATATTTTTTACTCGAGGAAACGCGCAGTTGTTTTAATCTTGTGAGCTGTTGTGATATCGTGCATCTGAAACACGCGTTTCGTCCGGTTGGCGAAAAATGTTTTTATTTATTTATTAATGGACCGTACAAGAAGTGTTGGTTAAAGAAGGGGTAACACGAATGAATGCTAGGGAGTCCCACCACGAAGATATTGCGCTCGCAATGGGAAACTGTAGCGAATTTACCCCTAGAAAGAAGCGAAACATAAGTGGAACGAGTAAAACATAAACGAATTAGCCACGACCCTGCGCCGTCAATGAACTTTGCGCGTATGTAAATAGCCTCATAGCTGTCTGTGAAACTTCGGATAAAGTGAATCATGATCGGGCTTCTGGCATCTATTACACACATAGTGGCTAATTAAGCTAATTTTTCGTGTTACTCCTTCTTTAAATCCAGCAACGCAAGATGGATAAGTCGCATGTGAAACATGAAACTTCATTTTTTAAAAATTTTCACTTGTTGGGCGACGAAAAGGCCCGGAATATCATTTCTTTTTAAACTGAACATTCGATAGTATCAGGCTGTTGCGAAAGTCTTGTCGCGTCTTATCGCTTGGACATTGTAGTGCCTATCTTCCTTACTTCATATTTCATTATCATCTAACTAATTACAATTGATGAGATAATCAATGGTCTTTCTAGCGCTCTTTACTCCACAGCTGAAGAATCATTTTGCAATTGTAAATGAAGTAGTGCATTTTATATTTCACAAACACAGAAAGAGCACAGAGTTTCAGATTGATCGAGTTCCTTTGTTCTCGGCAGGCTCTCCCTTTCTCATTGATTACGGCGCGAGGATCGGTCAATGAGAGGGAGGGAATAGAAGCGCATTCTTGCGCATAACTAGTGCTAGGGAATCAATTAAAATGCAAATGAACAAATGATCGACAGGGATTGATACCGTCTTTAAGAAAATGGATAAGATACGTACAGAAGTTGCTGAGTTAGAATGGGACCACGAGTTTGCATTCTATGCAGTTCAAAATAAAAAAAATAAAAAAATGTCTGACAATTATCTTCGAAAAGACTTTTCCTAGAGACTTATAAAAGCGGAACGTACATATATTTTCTCATTACCCAGAAAAATCCGGGTTGAATCCGGATTCAAGCCGGCTTGCCGATTCCGTTTTGTTATCACTAGTGTGGATTAGTGATGCCAAATCGGATTGAAGCCGGCTTCAACCCTGCTATCCAAGCCGGCTTGAAGCCGGGATTCAACCCGGAAATTGAACGGTGAAGCCGACTTGAAGGACCTGGATGGTCCTGGATGGTCCTTCAACCCGGATCGTCCTTCAATCCGGCTTCATCGTTGAATATCCGGGTTGAAGGCGAATTCAAGCCGGCTTGCCGATATCGTTTTGGCATCACTAGTGTGGATTTATAGAGAACTTCGCACGTGGAACACGAATGAGATATTTGCGGATGAATATAGATTTAAAAAATATATTTATTCTCAAAAATATTTATTTTGCTCGTCTTCTGATCCGAAATCCATGTCAAGGAAAATCTAAGTTCCACAGCTATCATGAAGTCCCAAGTAATTACTCACTGCGATTACGCAGCCCCTCCGTAGATTAAAATATTACAAATACCCACTCTAAACTCACTTCCTCCTTCATGACCAAGCCCATGTTAGTAAGATGTATTCCGTTCATTTTCGTCGCACAAAAAGTGAAAATAGAAAAAAAATAAATTTCATGTTTCACGTGCGACTTATCCATTTTGCGCTGCTCGATTCAACCAATCTTCCTTCGATTTCTTTCAAAAATATAACATTTAACAATCATACGATTCTCGTGTTTCACGTGTATATTATCACCAGGGCTCACAAGATTAAGACAATATAGCGCATCCCTCCCCGAAAAATCAACATTATCATCGAAAGTGAAAATCGGTTTCACAAACTCGTATATAACCAGTAGCGATGATTCGCGAGCAATGACGATGATGTTGATGCTCCAAAAAGTACAACAATAAATATATTTTCTCACTTCCCTATCTGTACAGATTGCTTGTGCACTCGTGCTGCGCGCCCATGAGAGTATCATTGCTGCCTCCTCTCTCGTTGCTGAAGTCATGTCATCACAGTGGGTCAGGAACACAACCAGCAACTGGGCGGAAGATTACAGCTGAGGGGGTATCTAAATTATTTTTTATAATGACACGGCGAAACTGAAAACAAGTCAGTGCCGCTGGATTAATTGGAGGTGTAAACATATCAAATCGAAGTCAAACTTCTGTGTGCACGGCAATGCATTCAATAACCTCAGTGTGCATCTATCGTCTCCGCTGCAGCGAATGCTCGTGCAGCAGCAGATGGTGCAACACGTGAGCATAGTGGGCTGCGCTATGACATTACATGGGCAGGGCGAGAAATTACATTCGACTTAGTGAATCTCCGAGAATGGAATTGTCTATCCTAGGAAAACTTCCTAAACTCTCGATGACATGTTCTCTTACCTCGCGAACAAGCACCAAGAGCATCAAGAGTTCCGGTATGTGAGAGATTTTATTTTTTAATCGGGGAGGGATGCGCTATATTGTCTTAATCTTGTGAGCCCTGGTGATAATATACACGTGAAACACGAGAATCGTATGATTGTTAAATGTTATATTTTTGAAAGAAATCGAAGGAAGATTGGTTGAATCGAGCAGCGCAAAATGGATAAGTCGCACGTGAAACATGAAATTTATTTTTTTTCTATTTTCATTTTTGTGCGACGAAAATGAACGGAATACATCTTACTAACATGGGCTTGGTCATGAAGGAGGAAGTGAGTTTAGAGTGGGTATTTGTAATATTTTAATCTACGGAGGGGCTGCGTAATCGCAGTGAGTAATTACTTGGGACTTCATGATAGCTGTGGAACTTAGATTTTCCTTGACATGGATTTCGGATCAGAAGACGAGCAAAATAAATATTTTTGAGAATAAATATATTTTTTACATCTATATTCATCCGCAAATATCTCATTCGTGTTCCACGTGCGAAGTTCTCTATAAATCCACACTAGTGATGCCAAAACGATATCGGCAAGCCGGCTTGAATTCGCATTCAACCCGGATATTCAACGATGAAGCCGGATTGAAGGACGATCCGGGTTGAAGGACCATCCAGGACCATCCAGGTCCTTCAAGTCGGCTTCACCGTTCAATTTCCGGGTTGAATCCCGGCTTCAAGCCGGCTTGGATAGCAGGGTTGAAGCCGGCTTCAATCCGATTTGGCATCACTAATCCACACTAGTGATAACAAAACGGAATCGGCAAGCCGGCTTGAATCCGGATTCAACCCGGATTTTTCTGGGTAATGAGAAAATATATGTACGTTCCGCTTTTATAAGTCTCTAGGAAAAGTCTTTTCGAAGATAATTGTCAGACATATTTTTATTTTTTTTATTTTGAACTGCATAGAATGCAAACTCGTGGTCCCATTCTAACTCAGCAACTTCTGTACGTATCTTATCCATTTTCTTAAAGACGGTATCAATCCCTGTCGATCATTTGTTCATTTGCATTTTAATTGATTCCCTAGCACTAGTTATGCGCAAGAATGCGCTTCTATTCCCTCCCTCTCATTGACCGATCCTCGCGCCGTAATCAATGAGAAAGGGAGAGCCTGCCGAGAACAAAGGAACTCGATCAATCTGAAACTCTGTGCTCTTTCTGTGTTTGTGAAATATAAAATGCACTACTTCATTTACAATTGCAAAATGATTCTTCAGCTGTGGAGTAAAGAGCGCTAGAAAGACCATTGATTATCTCATCAATTGTAATTAGTTAGATGATAATGAAATATGAAGTAAGGAAGATAGGCACTACAATGTCCAAGCGATAAGACGCGACAAGACTTTCGCAACAGCCTGATACTATCGAATGTTCAGTTTAAAAAGAAATGATATTCCGGGCCTTTTCGTCGCCCAACAAGAGAAAATTTTTAAAAAATGAAGTTTCATGTTTCACATGCGACTTATCCATCTTGCGTTGCTGGATTTAAAGAAGGAGTAACACGAAAAATTAGCTTAATTAGCCACTATGTGTGTAATAGATGCCAGAAGCCCGATCATGATTCACTTTATCCGAAGTTTCACAGACAGCTATGAGGCTATTTACATACGCGCAAAGTTCATTGACGGCGCAGGGTCGTGGCTAATTCGTTTATGTTTTACTCGTTCCACTTATGTTTCGCTTCTTTCTAGGGGTAAATTCGCTACAGTTTCCCATTGCGAGCGCAATATCTTCGTGGTGGGACTCCCTAGCATTCATTCGTGTTACCCCTTCTTTAACCAACACTTCTTGTACGGTCCATTAATAAATAAATAAAAACATTTTTCGCCAACCGGACGAAACGCGTGTTTCAGATGCACGATATCACAACAGCTCACAAGATTAAAACAACTGCGCGTTTCCTCGAGTAAAAAATATAAAACCTCTCACATCGAGGAGTAGCGTCTGTACGACTTGAAACTGCTGTTGCACCTGCACCTCAAGTTTGTGCTGCATCTATGCTGATGTTGTCTGTATTACGTATTCTATAGTTATGAATATATACTACCATTTCGGGCCGCGACTCTCTTCATTTCCTATGCTATCTCGCTCTCCCGTACCGACGAGATAGATTGTGTCAAATTAAGAGAGTTAAAGGAGCAGTAAAGGCAAACGCGCGCTCGGTTGAAATATGTTTCAATTAGCGGTGGTACCCTCTTCAAGGCGCGCGCTCTCTCGCTCGTTGCCTGAGCTTTCCCTGATTTGGCTCCCGCCAAATACCGATAGCTATTTTCATAATGGAGATACAAATGTTAAAGTTTCGGAGCTTCCTGTCGTTAGGGAGATCAAGGCCGTTCATATAAAAGCTTCAAAAAATTGAATTTTGACTTTGCTCCTCCTTTAAGGACAAATTTACATATGTATACAAATTACACGAGTCTAATACACGATGTCCGGAAGGACGGAGCATCTAGCATCCGAGTTGAGGGGGTCCTCGTGCGTTCCATCTGCCTCTGCCTTTTCGCAGTCGTCCCATTTTTTTTAAAAATCTACAGTCGATCCGGAAAGTCATGGGACACTTTTTGAATTTGTTGTATATTTTTTGCCCAGGAAATGCATCATTCTGACAGTGAGGTATAATGTACCAAATCCATCGGAGATTATGATCATGATATTGGTGTATTACGAAATTGCATAGTTATTGCGTAGTGATGATGCAATCAAAAGACACTTTTCAAAATGGTATTATTCTTACAAAGATTTTTTCCTGTTCGTCATACTTTCTATGATTGGAGATATGACCGAGGCCTACACAGAACAAATTTTTGAAAGTGCTGCTCGGTCGCACATTTGCTGCAGCGAAGCTGCAAAAACAAGATCTGAAATTCGGAACTCGGCTTCTAGAGCACCCGTTCAAAGCATCAACATGATCGCCATCATGAGTACACATGATCCTGAGAATATGAATACGATATCTCATAATTTGCCCTCAGGGCATGAAAAAAACTTTTTTTTGCATGACCATTTGTTGGACATCCATAACTTTACGGAAAAGTTTAGTAAAAATCTGATTTTTATCTGATAATGTTCAAAATGTATTGAAGAACTGAATTCTGACTTTTTAGAGCGTTTGGATATCTTTCCAGCCCGCGGCGTGCGTTTTTTCGGAGGTATACTAGGGTCGTAAGAGAGACTATCTGAGTGAGGGCAAATTTTTGTGTAGACGCTTGGCACTAGCGAAAAATCGCATTCCACCATAAGTACTCGGTGAGTATAGCTCAGGCGTAGCTTATTTATTAAAGCTCGACTATATCACGCCTCTCACCAGAGAATCGACCTGACCATGGGAATGGAGGAAAACTCTTCAAATGAGTTCTAGCCATTTTTGGGTATCCTTAGGCAAGTATGAGACTCCACCAAAGTCTCATTATTTATACTTCATTTTGGAGCACACTACACCGGGTCGGGTCTCGGCACCTCCTTCTTTGATGGCTGTTTTATCGCTTCTCGTGAAAGATAGACGAAAATTTAACTCTGAGTGGCCCCCGCTCATTTCTCGAGCTCTTTCGATCTATGTCGTTCATTTCCTCTGAAAATTAGTTTGAACGATACTACATTTCAGTCTACTTTTCTCAAAAGTATAAGTAAAGCCGCAGCTGAAACTTTCAGAGATTGTGCAATTTTTCATGGGCTATCGAATGAGTGGCGTGTCAAGAAAATACAGGGGGGGGGGGGGGGGGCAAACAAGAGTTATGTCAATTTTACGGTTTCAGATCGTTTGAAATCTTTTTATTTCACCCCATACCGCGCGTTTTCGAGCGAACGAGCTAAAATTACAAGGGAGAGACAAAGGAACAATGGGATCATTCAATAGCGCTCGCTCAAAAACGCGCGGTGCGGGGTGGAATAAAAAGACTTCAAACGATCTGAAATCGTAAAATTGGCATAACTCTTGTTTGCCCCCCTGTATTTTCTTGACAAGCCACTCATTCGATAGCCCATGAAAAACTACACAATCTCTGAAAGTTTCAGCTGCGGCTTTACCTATACTTTTGAGAAAAGTAGACTGAAATGTAGTATCGTTCAAACTAATTTTCAGAGGAAATGAACGACGTAGATCGAAAGAGCTCGAAAAATGAGCGGGGGTCACTCAGAGTGAAATTTTCGTCTATCTTTCACGAGAAACGATAAAACAGCCATCAAAGAAGGAGGTGCCGAGACCCGACCCGGTGTAGTGTGCTCCAAAATGAAGTACACACAATGAGACTTTGGGGGAGTTTCAGACATGCCTAAGGATGCCCAAAAAAGGTTAACATTTGACGATTTTTCTTCCATTCCCAAGAATCGTCATTCTAGCTCGATTCTCTGGTGAGAGGCGTGATATCTTGTTTGTGAGGCTATGGGCTATTAAAAACTGTATTTATCCCACTTTCAACTTTTTCAATGTGCCAGGGTTTATTCGATTCTTCCGCGACACGCGTGACCGAAATTCGAACATTCTGTGACGCATGGAAGGAAACAAAATCTGACCAGAACTACAGACTTTTTATCATTAAAATGATAGGAAGCACATGAAGCACGAGTCGGTAAGCATTAAAAAATGATGTAAAGTTGTTTTAGAAATAAATTCACGTCCATTGTTTACTTCCAAGCCAAATATAATAAAGCGCACTTGAAACACGAATCATTACAAGTTTTGCTCTCTGCCGTTCCAGAACCGAATGATAAGCACAACTGGCGTGAATAAGATTGGGAATTTTTATTGTTTTACTTGTTTTTTTAAGACATCTGGCTACATGATAGTTGTGAAACATAAAATACACTTCCACTTGTAAACTTTTATTAGTGAAGAGTGTTCAATTGCATATAAATTTTTATTTTGTATAACATAGTTATCCTCGACGGTACTACCCCGATTTGTAAAATATATTTTGGAAATTTCAATTTGTTAATGAATTTTTCGTTAAAAAAATTAGAAAAAAAATTAGAAATTAACTTTTTGGAAAAAAAAATTAGAAATCCATTTTTAGAAAGTCACGTTTTTGAAATTTCGTCCTGCAAATGCTGATCGATGAATGCAAATCTAGAAAATAAGTGATCATATGACTAGACTCTGCAAGCTCCGCCCACTCTGCTCGGACACTTTACCCTGCAAAAGCAAGACAAGAGGAGCACAGTCTTCATTCGCAACCAAATCACTCGATCAAAAAATAATTGAGAAGCTCTTTTCATCCTCTTTCGAATGAGCCTCCCTGGAAAATTAATCTCTAAGTAGGTCAGCATACAAGTTTTAAAGAGCGAATTGACTTAGAAAACTATAAAACTCGTATTCTGACCTACTCAGAAAAGGAATTTCCAGGGTCACGGAGGCTCATTCGAAAGAGGATGAAAAGAGCTTCCAAATTCAATTTTGAACGAGTGATTTGGTTGGGAATGAAAATTATGCTTCGTCGAATTCGAAGCGCGCATGGCTCGCGACTCTCACCGCTTCCTCTCCTCCCTCTCACTCCCCTCCCTCCACCCGTCTCTCACCCGGCGTGACTAGAGAGCGCCCCGCCTACGTGAAAGCTCGCTTTCTTCCCCTGTAGGGTTCGGCGAAGCCCTACCCGATCCTTTCGAGAATTGAAACGGCAAAGGAGAAATAGGCTCCGCCCCTCTTTCTCTCGTCTCGCTTTTTGGACCGTTCACATTATGATCAATTCACCCACATTTTGGGTCATAACTTGGCTCAAACATTAGATATCAACCTAATTCAAAATGCATGGTCCTATTTAGCCCCATAGGAACACATTTACAACACAATAAGACCTGTGTGACGATTTCGGGTAACCACCTTGTGGTCCCTACATATGACGCCGTATCTCTAAGAAGCGGACAAATGATTGAAGGGGCTGGAACCGCGATTTTCCGAAAACATGGAATTTGGGGTTGTTTTGGATGCTGATCACGATGGTCAGTCTCATTTTGCATATTTAGACCAATTTGGTAAACTATGTAGCTTCCTAAAGTCAAGTATTTTCCTATTTATGACGTCTATCGGAATTCAGAGAGATGCAATAAAAATGAAAATTGTTTTTCTAGGGTAGTTTTTCATTCTCTACACGATGTGATGTATGAGAACTTCACATCAAAATTTCTTCATTGGTTTCGTGACAACATCTATGGGTTAAATTCAAAAAAGCATTAAGCCACATTTCAGGGATGTTCTTCGTAATATGTAAAGGCTATAAAACAATTTTGGTGCAAATCGGGAACTGGTATTTTGAGATAATGATGTTTGAATATTTCCGTCTCATTCCTCTTGTAATATGAGCGGTCGAGGGAGAGAACATGAGTCTCATTCCACTGCTTCGCCACAATTACTCTGTGGCTCAATGGTTAGTCGTTGAACTGGCGACCACATTTTTTTTCAGAATGGCCAGTTCAAATCCTTCCGATGTCGGATTATTTTTGCCTTTTAAGATCACATAAATTTTCAATTTGTAGACAACAAATATCAAAATAATATGCAAACAAAGCAGCCTTCAACTCCTCTTTCAAGCTATTCAATATATCATTTTCAATAAGGATGTTTAGACTGTTAACAAATTACCTGTTTCGTCATTGCTTCATCAGTGTTCTTTAGACTGTTTTGTTTTGATATCTGTTGTCGACAAATTGAAAATTTATGTGATCTTGAAAGGCAAAAATAATCCGACAGGATTTGAACTGGCCATTCTGAAAAAATTGTGGTCGCCAGTTCAACGACTAACCATTGAGCCACAGAGTAGTTGTGGGAGGCAGTGGAATGAGACTCATGTTCCCTCCCTCGACCGCTCATATTACAAGAGAAATGAGACGGAAATGTTCAAACATCATTATCTCAAAATACCAGTTCCCGATTTGCACCAAAATTGTTTTATAGCCTTTACATATTACGAAGAACATCCCTGTAATGTGGCTTAATGCTTTTTTGAGTTTAACCCATAGATGTTGTCACGAAACCAATGAAGAAATTTTGATGTGAAGTTCTCATACATCACATCGTGTAGAGAATGAAAAACTACCCTAGAAATACAATTTTCATTTTTATTGCATCTCTCTGAATTCCGATAGACGTCATAAACAGGAAAATACTTGACTTTAGGAAGCTCCATAGTTTACCAAATTGGTCTAAATATGCAAAATGATACTGACCATCTTGATCAGCATCCAAAACAACCCCAAATTCCATGTTTTCGGAAAATCGCTGTTCCAATGTTTGTCCGAGTCTTACAAGTACGGCGTCATATACGTTCTGGCTCAGCAGTCAGTGCGACAAGAGCAGACTATGAAGAATGAAATATCAAAGCAAGTTTTTTGTTTGTTTAGAAGAAACGACAAGAATAGATTGTCGAGGTTCCTTCTTCGGTAGATAAATGGATGTTGTGAAACTGATACACATGAGTAAATCTCCGCAGCAACTGTGACAAGAGTACGGACCAACTGGAATGAAAAGAAGGAGATCAGGGAGTGTGGCTTGTTTGAGCGTGTCCTGAAATACTTGTTAATTATGGTTGATGGCATTCCAGAGCATGGCCCCATGGACGTCCAGAAGGAGTGCACACGCAAACTGTACAGATAGGGAAGTGAGAAAGAATATTTATTGTTGTCCTTCTTTGGCATCGAAGGCATCTTCACTGCTGGCGAATCATCGTCACTGTTTACACGAGAGTTGTGAAACATATTTTCACTGTTGACGCTAATGTTGATTTTCAATTTAAAAAAGAGAAAAGTTGAAAAACGCTAATGTTTGTTTTTACTTAAAAAATGACAGAGAACTAAAGATCACCATTGGAGTCAAGAGCACAAACAAACCTTTCTGATCTTTCATAGTTTTTTTTTTGGTTTTTTTTCAACATTAACATTTGGATGACTGATTATAGCATATTATCCGTATTTAACCGTATTATCGAGGTGTTGAATTATGGTAATAACAAGGCTCTTAATAATTTTGAACTAGAGATAATATCTTAATGGCATGAGCAATGTGGACGATAATCGAGGGAACCTGCGATAAACATTTCTCAGAATCAGCAGCGAATACGACAAGAGCCCGTGCATCACCTGGACGCAGAAGAAGGAGATGTCATAGTGAGTGATTGTTATTGCTTATTTTAACTACAAAATTGTCAAGCTATCATATCCATTGAATTAATGGAAGTCGTGAAACTTAGATTTTCCTTCGAGTTAACAACGAATATTTTCGTCGGTTTACATGAAGCGCCAGGTAAACTGGTTAGTTTTGAATGAATGGCTTAAATATGCGGACTGATTTATGCCCTAATTTTTTGTCGTTAATAAGTGGTTGAATGATTGTCTGTTTCCTTACGAAAAATCTCTTTACATTCCCGAATGAAACATTGAAAGTGTGACCAGAAGCGAGTGAGATATCAGGTTGGTGCAAAAGTCTTGCGGTTTTTTGTGTCCGTATTTTGAACTATCATAATTCTCTCGTCCCAAATCACAATGACTAACAAACATAGTATTGTTTAGAGGTATGCTTCTACTTTACATACACACATTTCAATCAATCCAGATATCGCAATCAACGCAATAAATTATGATAAACCCAATTGCAATTTATGTTCAAAATTTTGCATTAAATGTATTTTACTGGATATTTGTTGACAAAATTCACGAAATCTGCCCATACCGATACCTGAGAAGTATCACGTAGACCCTTTCAGAAAATATGCTTCAACTGTGTCTCGATTAAGTTTTGACCGAATTACATGCTATTGAAAATATGATGTCGATGCTGGCTATATGTAACTTTTTTCGGATTTTTTTGCATCCAAGACCCAGCATACAGGCTTCATTATGAGTGTGCTATATTCACCCACCAAGAGGCTTTTTTTCTCAGAAAAAATAATGGAGCCTGCACCTTTCTCGTTTCAGAAAATTTGAATTTCTGATTTTTCAAAAATATGGGAAATCAACATAAAAAATGCAATATGTAGTCATTTACAGATCAATTTATTTCTCAAAAGAATGTAACGTCCATCATCCATGAGAAAAAGTATGTATAGGGTAAAGCTGGGAGCTTCATAAAACTACCAGGAATTGGGCATTCATGCTTCAGATGAAACATAATATTGAGAAATGTGTCGTTTTCGATGGATAAATTTTCGCAATTGTAACTTTGTCCTGCTCTCGCCACTCCGATTGGGCAATGCTGAAAGGGTGCGCAGATGAAAGAGTATGCAAGGCCTTATTATAAATTAATATACGGAAGGTCAACGGTCAAACTGAAAGGAAGATGGAAAGCAAAATATCAAAAAACCGCAAGACTTTTGCACCAACCTAATATTAAAATCTCGCAGGTGCAGCAGCAGCTCCAAGCAGTGAACACGCTTCATATGAAGGCAACTCTGCTGATCTTTAATAATATTTTTTCAAGAATATCTCGACGTGCAACTATGGACTTGGTAACATGGTGATGAACATAGCTGCGTGAAACGGAAGTATAGCTTTTTTTAATTTTTTTTACGACAAGCATGATAGTTTTTATCTTTGGAAAATAATGTTTCACTGCTATGCCCTGAATTCCAATGACAAATTACATACTCGAAACACCGGCGCAGCTATTTCAAGAGCTACTGGTGTTAATCGTGTCTTAGTTTTCTCGCTTTACTGGAGGGGAAAATCAACGTTTCATCACTTTTAGCAAACAACTGAAGTGAACTAGCTCTCGTAATTTGCCAATTCCAATTAGAAAAAAAATGTCGTATTCGCTGCTGATTCTGAGAAATGTTTATCGTTGGTTCCCTCGATTATCGTCCACATTGCTCATGCCATTAAGATATTATCTCTAGTTCAAAATTATTAAGAGCCTTGTTATTACCATAATTCAACACCTCGATAATACGGTTAAATACGGATAATATGCTATAATCAGTCATCCAAATGTTAATGTTGAAAAAAAACCAAAAAAAAACTATGAAAGATCAGAAAGGTTTGTTTGTGCTCTTGACTCCAACGGGGTGATCTTTAGTTCTCTGTAATTTTTTAAGTAAAAACAAACATTACCGTTTTTCAACTTTTCTCTTTTTTTAAATTGAAAATCAACATTAGCGTCAACAGTGAAAATATGTTTCACAACTCTCGTGTAAACAGTGACGATGATTGGACAGCAGTGAAGATGCCTTCGATGCCAAAGAAGGACAACAATAAATATTCTTTCTCACTTCCCTATCTGTACAGTTTGCGTGTGCACTCCTTCTGGACGTCCATGGGGCCATGCTCTGGAATGCCATCAACCATAATTAACAAATATTTCAGGACACGCTCAAACAAGCCACATTCCCTGATCTCCTTCTTCTCATTCCAGTTGGTCCGTACTCTTGTCACAGTTGCTGCGGAGATTTACTCATGTGTATCAGTTTCACAACATCCATTTATCTACCGAAGAAGGAACCTCGACAATCTATTCTTGTCTTCTAAACAAACAAAAAACTTGCTTTGATATCTCATTCTTCATAGTCTGCTCTTGTCGCACTGACTGCTGAGCCAGAACGTATATGATCACTTATTTTCTAGATTTGCATTCATCGACCAGCACTTGCAGGACGAAATTTCAAAAACGTGATTTTCCAAAAATGGATTTCTAATTTTTTTTTACATTTTTTTAACGACAAATTCATTTACAAATTGAAATTTCCAAAATATATTTTACAAATCGGGGTAGTACCGTCGAGGATCAATCAATCAATCAATATTTATCACGTCATGCGTTAACGCAAGATGAGGAAGGGTCGGTATCATAGTTGCCCACGCCGGCGGCGACCCCCATGACCCCCTATTCATGGATGCGCACTACTCCCCTCAAATAGAGGGGAGTAGTGCGCATCCATGAACCCCGGGTCATGGTCAAAAATCGGTTGGTAGGTCAATGGTAGGTCAAGACTAGGTACCGTACCCAATCGATAGTACAGTACTCACAGGTACCGTATACCACTACCGTAACCCACGAATATCGCAAACTAACTTTATTTTTAAAAAGCCCTGGTACCGTGCCCAATCTATTATGCAGTACCCAAGTAACTACCGTAACCCAGTTCCTTGGGTCAGGTCCAGTTCCGTGGGTCAAACATTTTTCTAAAAAATTGATGAATTTTTCTAAAAATCCCAAAGCAATCACAAAATGATTATACAATCATTAGAGATACGGAATTATAATTTAAAATAATTGTTTGCTCGATTTTGGATTTTTAGAAAAAATGTTTGACCCACGGAACTGGATCTGACCCAAGGAACTGGGTTACGGTAGTTACTTGGGTACTGTATAATCGATTGGGCACGGTACCAGGACTTTTTAAAAATAAAGTTAGTTTGCGATATTCGTGGGTTACGGTAGTGGTATACGGTATCTGGGGGTACTGTACTATCGATTGGGTACGGTACCTAGTCTTGACCTACCATTGACCTACCAACCGATTTTTGACCATGACCCTGGGTTCATGGATGCGCACTACTCCCCTCAAATCGAGGGGAGCCGTGCGAAACCATGAATAGGGGGTCATGGTCTGAAAACACCTCGCCGCCAGTGTTGGGCAACTATGGTCGGTATTCTTCGGCAGTTGCGTTCCACCATCTCGCTCCAATAGTTCTTCTGAGATCATCTCTCCATCGGGGTTTAGGCTGACCCGGTGAGCGCGTCCTGTTGTAAGGAATCCACATAGTAGTCGCTCTACTCCATTCTTCCATATCCATTTGTCGCAGTTTCAGCGCCCAAATTGCCTTCCTTCTCATAGCCTCCTGATTCCAGTCACGGACTCCTGTTGCGTTGCGGATGTTCACGTTTCTCCATCGATCTCGCAAGCTGATTCCGAGCATTTTCCGCTCCATCTTACGCTGAGTCACACTTAGTCGCTCCTTGTCACTTGCTCGTAGGGCCCATAGCTCGCTGCCATAGAGTATCGTAGACATGACACAACTGTTGAAGAGGCGCCGCTTTGTTTTCATCGGCAGAATGCGTGAAGAGAGGAGGTACGAGAGCTTGCTCCATGCGAACCAGCCCAGACGAATCCTGTGCTCAAGTTCTGCTGAGTAGTCAAGGGGAAGTGAGATTCTTCCGCCTAGATAGGTTGTGGATTCAACAAAGTTGAACTTTAGATTGTCGATGACAATGGGTGCTCGGGTGGAGGTGCACGAGGTTAGAAGAACGGTCTTGGATGGATTTACTTCAAGACCAACGCGCGCGCAAGCCTCCATAAGTTTCTTCATCATGTTCTCCAGTTCGGGGCGACTCTTTGCGATTAGAACAATGTCGTCTGCGTTCAACTATGTTATACAAATTAAAAATTTATATGCAATTGAACACTCTTCACTAATAATAGTTTACAAGTTGAAGTGTATTTTATGTTTCACAACTATCATGTAGCCAGAGGCGTGGGTGGCGCAGTGGCGTGAGGCGCCGCTCGTCATACAAGGGTCAGGAGCTCGATCCCCCGCCTGGGCATACCAAGCCCCCCATCCCCCCGGGGTCGGTAAATTGGTAGTGACCCCGGTCGCGAAAGGTAACGTTCCCTAGAAGCACTTTGGACAGCAGGGTTACGTAGTCCTAGCAGTAGTCGGCCTCACCGCACTACACCACCTAGCGTAGTCGCTCACGACTGTAAAATCGCCTGACGTGGCTGCACCTTTACCTTTACCTTTATGTAGCCAGATGCAATGGATTCCTGGCAGTACCGATAGAATATGCAGTCTTAACAAAAAACAAGTAAAACAATAAAAATGACCACTCTTAGTCATGCCAGTTGTGCTTTTCATTCGGTGATTGAACAACAATCCCCGTCAAAAGTGGCATTAATATCTCACTTGTGAATCACCATAACTAATTTTCAGAGCGTACGAAATCAAAAGTTGGTGGGTCGCTATAGGGAACCACCACAACAATTTTAAAATGGATGATTTGCGTTTCACAAATTCCTTGTAAGCCCTCTACTCTCGAATCGACAATTCTTCTCAGTTTAGATTCGGAAAAATACAAACATTAATAATTTCGCTAACTTTGAATGGCGCTGAAATACAGAACATAGTATAGAACTGCGCTACATGGCTGCAGATCCGGAAACCGTGAAATATCATGCATCATGATCGATTCAATTCAACAGTTAGGTCCAATAAAGAACTTTAGACCGAAAACAAGAACTAGAGAACAAAATTTCCATCATGAGATCCCCTTTCACCTGGAGGAACATCGAATGCACTATGTGAAATTTCTTTTGCATCTGCGAGATGTTGATCTCCCACTCTCTTCAGTTCAAATGCTCTACAATTTCGTTATCTCCATACCATGAATAAATCGACCTTAATCGAACACGCCTGCACATAGAAGTCGATGTGCATTTTATGTTGCACACTAGTGATGCCAAATCGGATTGAAACCGGCTTTAAAACTGCTATTCAAGCCGACTTGAAGCCGACTTGAAGCCGGATTCAACCCGGATTTTCAAAGGTGAAGCCGGCTTGAAGGATCTGGATGGTCCGTCAACCCGGATGGTCCTTCAATCCGGCGTCATCGTTGAATATCCGGGTTGAATCCGGATTCAAGCCGGCTTGCCGATTCCGTTTTGGCATCACTATTGCACAACTCTAATTTATCCAGTAGCACTAGCTTTTCGGCAGTAACGATGCCTTTATCATTGTAGAAGAGCGGAAAAATATGCCCATCGTGCGCTGTGCTCCTGCTTCCTGTTTATTAGACGTTCTTCTGCTCCACGACAATGGCACGACAGTAGCAACGAGAGAGGAGGAAGCAGCACAGCAGCAAGATTTAATATGAACAGAAATTACAGACATTATATCGACAATTCTGGAGAACAACTACTATCAGCAATCACTGAAACTGACAAGCCATATGGCAAAGATCATATTTTTAGAGAACGCGGATTCGCGTGCAAATAAATTGGAATCATGTTTGACAATGACTTCAAATAAATGTGTGTTAATTCCGTATTCTAGCTCGCAACAAAAACAAATTAAAAAACATATTTCAAAAATCAAAGCGCAGTCTAAGTTTCAAATCTAATATAAATCAAGAAGCGAGGGCTTCTCAAAAATAGGTGGAGAGGAAATCGCTAATAACAAAAATAACTAAAAACGCTTACTCACAACATAGTTCACTACGTCTGCATTAGATGTGGCGGAATGCTCCTGCTGTGGTTACTACTCTACCTGGACAAGGGATATATCACAATCTCGATTCCACACAAGCTCTCGCTTATTGTCAATGCTTAATTCTTTGCTACTCTAATATTTTCACAGTTCACGTGAAGTCGCAGCGAATGCACAGCCTGCATCTGCGGGAGAATAATTAAACATTCTGGTCTTAAAATGGCGAAGTAACAGTTTCAGGAACAGGACAAGTAATGTTTCACGAGTACATTTTCAATTGTAGCTAGGTGGGAGAACCTATTTCTGATGTTTTTTTTCTAACTATCATTTAAAAAACGTTTGGCACAGGAAGATCATCTGTGTGTAGAAGCAATGAGCATTGGCATATGCAAATAAGATTAGAATATGACTCACCTGAGTGGACGACGAGTGTACTGCGTGGAACTGCTGTATTTGAGAGTGAACAATCGTCCCACTCTCTCAGAGTGATCAACTATTCATTTTCGTGTATTTTACCGGAGAACGCAAGGGATGATGCGAGTTTGACGTTTGGCTAATGTATGAAATCGCTTATCTATTTCCGACCACATAATGGATGGACGCTGTTAAGTGTCGGCATTTGGAACACTCACGAAGGTTCATGTTTCACTTGTTGATTATCAGTGGAGGATTGGAAGATACAAGCAATGAATTCAGGTAATTTTAGCGAAAATAATTTGATTTTTAAAACGCAGACTCATGTACCACGAGCTTCTTATCATCCCCATACTACACAGTCCATAACATTCATCGAAGCACAAAAATAAACAACATTCGGTTCACCAGGATGGACAGAAAACTCACTGCAACTGCTGCTGCACCTGCGAGAAGATGATCTGCCACTCTCTTCAGTTCACATATTCCCTCATTTCCCTGCCCGAATAGTTAGTGTACACAGAGAGATCCAGACTACATGATTCCAATTTTCAGGTAATTGACGATCTTTCTCAATTATTTACAACCTACAACAAATTTGGACAGTACGCATACATCACCTATTCTTCCAAGACTAAACATGATCCTTTGCGTGAATTAACGAAAATATTCTATTCAAACAAGAAGGAGAAGCAAAGTTTCACAACTGTTATTTAGTCGGTCAAGAGGTCTCTCGGCAGTTCTTTCTTTCCTGAGCTGATCAAAAATTTACCAAACACTCACTACCATCTCCTCCTCTCCGGAATCTAGCGATCCCGACATTTATTGCTTAATTCGCGAGTATTCGCTGCTGCGCTGCAAGAGACGAGAAAAACTCGCTGATGTTCTTTCCTGGGAACTCCACATAAACACAAAAATAGGGAATGCACTAGAAATAGTAGTTTCATTTTAGTGATGGTATTGTACCTAGTGAAACTCATTTTTCACGCGTATAATATTGCCGGTTCAGTTCAATAAGCAATCAATTGGTATTCTAGGCCTATTCATAATGAAGATAGAAAAAAAAGAAGTTTCGTGTTTCACATGCGACTTATATATTTGCGTTGCCGGATTAAATCAATACATCACCGGTTTCCCTCACGAAATTACTATTAATTCGAGAACATTTACCAGATTAAAAAGAACATCTATCTCAAAAGAATCATATCTATGGATAAGTGAATTTAGAAATAATATTTGTCTTTCCTAGCAGTCTAAAAAATATTTAAATTCAAAGGGAATTCAGCAAACATGAATTCCCAATATAATCGAAGTTTCACTTCTATCATATAATAAGTCAATTTGAGGGTGTTGCGATGAAGCAGTCGCTCCTCTCGCACCAGCATTAAAATAATGGAGGCTCACCATCCATATCTCATGCTTCATTTATTAACGTTTTCACTATTCAATTCATGCTCGATTGGTGCTCGGGCTCTTTTAGCGTTAATGAGCGTCATTGCCAAAACAAGAAGTTTCATGCTTCACATGCTACATATCCCTTTTGGGTTACAAAGTTCAACCAGTCCTTTCTCTGCACATGGTTCAAAAATATTTATTGGAAAAATCAGACGAAACTCGTGTTTCAAATGCGCCTTATCAAAAGAGCGCACAAGGTTCATGCAATACATCGTACTCGTTCGAGATTTAAAAATATATAGAAACAAAACATCTTCAATTCGCAGTGCATCACAAACGTGATGTAAAGGTAACATTTTTTTAACTGATTGGTATTCCAATTGATGTTTCACATCTATCTTGTAACAAGTGAATTTGGAACCCAACAATCAAGACGTAAGTTCGGTGGAGAAAAAAAAATTAAATACTCTAACCCGCAGCTCTCCTCCCTCATCCAATAGGTGGAAGTGATCATGTTGTGCTTATTACTGGGCCTGTATGAACAATGATAACACGCTGTTTCCGTTTCAAATAATTTAGCCATGAATTCGGACTTGAACGCACGGAAATTATATTTTCGGATACTTTCCGACGACAAAAATATCAATTCTGAGTTTACAATACCTGCACCACCTGCTGATCAACATATAGTCCGGCGAGTTCACCGTAGTTCTGAATGGGAAAGACACATGCTCCGCCTCCCACTCCAGTCTACCTGAACGCCCCCAGCCTGCATGCTTGACATACCCGCCATCTGGAATGATTAGTATTTTATTAAAGAAATAACAATTAGGATTAAATGCTTACATACATTGGTAGTTGTCCATTTTCATTGTGCTAATCAATACCACGGCAATGAACGAACCTTTCAAAAATCAAAATCAAAATCAAAGTGCTTCCCTAAAATTTCCGTTGATATGAAAAGAAGATGATATGGGAACGGAGTTATTCAAATGTCTATACGAGCTATTCACCTATCTGAGCACCGGTTTCTCCAGTACAAGCGACATCGATTCATTCTGCAGTCTCGTCAATCGGATCAAGATTCTCTGGTCTCAATTGAATCCCAATGAGTCTGTGACTCTCAAAATGCATTTTTTAACCCATCTCCACGAATCAATGACTAGGGAGGGTCATTCTGGTAGAGAGATAGAATTAATTGAACATACTCACCATTGCTTTAAGAGTTGTGGCCTCAATACGAATCTGTGACCCCATTATCACGTAAATTGTATATTGTTGTTTCTAGGTTTAACTCCAAGACGACTCTATTGTATTGAGATTAGCGAAGGATTGAGCACTTAGTTCAAACTCTTAGAGTATGATAAACATTTCCCAAAAATCCATTCAGATGAAATATGTTTCACTGCTCGAAATCGGATCGGGTAGAAAAGCAAGCGAAATTCGAACAAAAACACTTCAGTTTGAAATATGTTTCACATCGACGAACAGAAAATAAGGGCAATTGAGCGCGCCGCGAGAACAAAGGAGATTTCCCCCCTTTGACACGCTGTGGTGCGCTATCGCAAATCCAAACTCGAGAATTAAAATATTATTTTTAAAATATCGTTTCATGTTTCACATGCGACCTATCCATTTTGGTTACTGGATTCAACTAGCGCTGTATCTGTGCATAGTTCGAACATATTTCACTGTTAGAAAAATCAGATGAAACTCGTGTTTCAAGTGCGCATTATCAAAAGAGCGCACAAGGTTCATGCAATACATCATGATATGTATTCGAGTGCAAGATAAATAGACAAATATCTCACATATAGAGGCAGCGCCTGGACGGCCTTTAACTGTTTCTGCATCTACATCTGTGCCTGTTGGGCCTGCATCAGCAGCAGCTGAGGGGGGAAGCATCTGCCTACGCTTGATGGGGCCAACAGCATACGTGCACTCCATCAGCCTCTGCCTCATCGCCGTCTTCCCCCATGCGGTCGGCCATCCGACGGAGGTGATCGTCCTCCTTCTAGGGAAGGAAGTTGTGATTAGAAAATGCAATAATATGTTGTTGGACAATGAACGATTTTCAAAAAAAATATTTGTATTATGCAGGGGAAAAAAACAGGAATTCACATTGCCTAACCATTGTTATGCGAAAAAAAATTTCAAATTCGAATGAAGTTCAATGTTACAGAGCCGTCATATGATAAACAAATAATGAAACGCAACAATTCCATCATCACTAACTTTCCAAAAATAACTAACTAACTAACAAAAATTCACTCATTCGAATCGCAATTGATGTTTCACATCTATCATATAGCAAATGAATTTTGAGACCCAACAATACGATCGCTTTTCACCCGGCAAAAAAGAGAGAACTCTCACTCTCAGAAATGCTCCTCCATCCCGTTTGTGGACGTGATCCTGCTGTATTTGTTTGTTGGGCCTGTAACAATGATCACTTACTTTGTTACTGTATCAAATGATATTTTAACTAATTCGCCAGATTTTCCGATATTCTCCCAATGTAAACCACAGTATTCTTCGGCGGCGCAGCCGGATGAGAAAGCCGGATTAGAACAATTTCGGAAGATTGTCTGTATCATAACAGTTATCTCTCGCCATTCTCACTTCTCATCCAGCTTAACGCCACTGTTTCTTTGGTCTAATAGAAGAGACATTCGCACCTAGTATCACTAGCGAGATAGCATGCAAGAGCGAGAGGGATGTCTCTCTTTCTCTGCGCTCTCTAATCTCTCGCCCTTCCCGTGGCTCCAACCACTCTGTCCACCAGCTGCACCATCTGTTGCTGCATGAGCATTCTCTGCTGCTGTGTCAGCGACGAGAGAGGCACACTGATGCTCTGAAGTGACAAGAACGAAATTGATTATTATTTATCAGAAAACATGTATCCCGTCTAGTACACCAAACGTGCAGCATTAATTAAATAAGGGTAAGTGAAACATAAATAACTCTTGAATTTTTTTGGAGACAATCGATCATACTCTATTGTTTACCTCTACCTCACTGTTATTTTTACTCTACATATATTCGCCTACCACTCATTCTGGTGGTTAGCAAGGTCGTGTCCCAAAAGTTGTGAATAAGTGTAGCGCGCACAAGTGTAGCTCAAGGTATGATTCCATGCGAATATGTGTTTCGCGTAGTCCATAACAACAGCTTATTGTGAAAGCAAGCAATGGAGTATATGTTTAGAGGCTTACAGCAACTAAAATTGATTTTTTTATAAAATCTTGAGATACTCACGTGTTACTCGTACGTTTTCACCTATTCGATTCAAGAATTGAGAGTTACATACTTCTCAAAAAATCATGTGCGATTTCACGTGCCATTTATCTAACGAGAAGTTCCCGATACAGTGTTCTTGTAAGAAAATTTTTAAATATTAAAATACATTAAAACCTCGTCTGTACTATGCACAAGTAAGCCACAAATCGCGGATGCAACTCTCCCCCGCTGCTTTCAGTATCACTTCACAGTATTTATTCGATAAACCACAAATTAAGCACTACAACATATGAGAGTGGGGTCCACAGAGAGAGAAATGGAGACACGCGGGGGTTGATAACTAATTGTGAAATGTGCACGAACAATTGTGGTCACAGGGAGGGGCAACACGGTCTCGGATTGAAAGAAGAAGTGATAAGGATACGGTAGTTATCGAGTAACGACATCACAAATTAAGGATAGGGAGAGGACTTCACCATTTGGGAGGAATCAGGGGGCGGAACCTAGTTGACTAGCGGGAGAAATATGGGACAGAGAGGAGGGAGAGGTGCTTGAGCTTGAATGGGGAAGAGCAGGCAGAGTCAAAGAGTGACGTCACTTAGGATGGTCAGAATCCCGGTCGGTTCAAGGAACAAAAGTAGGAATGGGACGCATAATAGCATTAGGAAGCGATTTGGATAAGAATGTAACAATAGACTATGATAACTCAACTAACAATAGAGAATACTATCAAATTATCTAAGACAAATAAATGTGAGTGCTCACTGGGGGGGAAGCGCCTCTTTTGCTCTTCTTTGGGCGAAATTATCTCAATAGGACATGTCAAACAAACCAAGGTCGATAAAAAGAGGTGATCCAGGTCTTACTAGCACATGAGAAATGGCAAAACTTAGGGAGGATCCTGTATGGAAAGGGGGTTACTGTAGATTCACCATGGTGGTCAGGGTTAAGGTGTGGTGGGGGTGGGAGGGTACTGTAGTCGATGTTTACCACTCGGCCTCTCCGGTGCACTTCTGGAAGCAGAAGTCCTTGCCGTTGATGTGCATGATTCCGTCCTTGAGCGAGAACTTCCACTTCGAACGAGCACGAGACACCTGTAGAGAGGCAATTTAAACAACGAAATAATATTGATATTTTTCCCGATTATTCTCGATTCCATCAACTATTTTGGTCACACGAATGTTAGGAAAAAAATTTGGACCATGAATGTCACCGGAGCAAAATATCTTCTTTTATGAAAACGGAAACAAAATTGATGTGACTCAGTATGAGTGCTATCGGAAAGCACAAATAAATCGCATAACTAAGTAATATCGTTCACTAACTAGGGCAATACTTTACAAAACACACCTTCTCGAACTGGCACATCACGACGTCTTCAGCATCGAAGAGAGTGACGAGATCCTCGTCATCCGACTGATCGTCCTGAATAGAGGTTGGAGTAAAATATTATACATTCCTAATATTCAAAAACTCAGTCGATGGCCTGCGTATCTAGGCAAGTCATACCAGTGTTTAGCATTCGTAACTCACACCCAGAAACTCCACAACACCAAGTCGCCAGCATATTTTATGGAAAAAAATAAACCCGAACGCACAGAATATGAAAGATACCGTCTGGTATGGCGATAAAACTCACATCAGAGTTGAGGGGGTCCTCGTTCGCTCCATCAGCCTCCGCCTCTTCACCGTCGTCCCCGATGCGATCGGCCATCCGACGGAGGGGATCTTCGTCCTCCTGCAGAGATACGTTGTACTTACTTGATGGAACACGAAATTGGCGGGTAATGATTGTTGATTTTTGTGAACAGAATCGGAGGGGGATTGGTCTGAACATAATTCGAATCACACAAGTCACACGGTGGCACCCGGAATTGCTCACGGTGAAGCTTGTCGATTTCGTTTGACATCCCTATATGCCGTTGATGACAAGTTTTTAAAAGCACATAACCAGTCAGTCCCTCACCTCTTCCTCCTCCTCCGAGGACGAGTCACTCATTCCTCCTCCCTTCCCTCCATCCAACTGCAGAATACCCAAATGACGAGCCACCTTCTCAGCCTGGAATGCATAAGCGTATAGAAGACACAATGAACTGATATAAGACCAACATTGTGTTTTGCCAATACTAGAGCATAATCTGTTCATCTAACCACATGCTTAAAAAATTGTTCACCTCCTTCCTCGTCGGTTTGGTCGCCTTCTTCTTCTTCTCCCTCTTCTTCATCTTCATCTCCTTGAGGGAAGCAGACGAACACGGGATGTCATCCTAGAAAATGGAATAAATGCATTTTGAAATACGTTAAAGTTATTCAATTGTTCTAATTCAAACGTGAGTGAATTGGATTTTTTAAATGAAAAGAAGGAAGATGTTTCACAACCATCATATGATCAGCGATGGGCTTCAAGTGTGATATTTGTGGGGAGGTCGCAAAATTGGGTACGGTATGTACGGGAAGGTCGCAAAATTTAATATTTCAGGTCGCGAGCGAAGCGCCTACAAGCAAGCGGAGCGAGCGACTAAAATATTAATTATATTGGATCACCGTTTATTGTAAATATTAGGTTGTAACATAAGTTTTGTCGCATTTCGGAGGTTCACAATATTTCCATGAAGGATACTTCTCAAACATTATCAATGCCTGACCTCCTATTATATGTTTGGGGTGTTCATGCACATTCAAACCATAGGGTAGAGCTGAACTGCGCACGCTGGCTATGCGAAAAATATTAATATGAACTGATTTAAATTTGGTGCAGATTTTTTTTAATTCGTTTGATCAGGTGCTAGTTCGCAGAGATGAATAATGAACCAAACTTCTACAGCATGGTGATATACCCCGTCAATGCTCTTTCAAAATATACGCCAGATATGGTGCTATGTTGAGCGGAATCAAAGATATACTTCACTGAGTGTAAGGTTAGCCGCTGATTCGTAGCCAACTTGACCAACTCTTCTGAATCCAGAATTGCAACAACAGTGACTAACATAAGTGCGTTCCAATTACCACTCATGGAGGTATAATTTATCATTAAACAAGTGAGAGAAAGAACACTCCACTTGTGGGAAATTTGAATTTTTATTAATTCAATTCGCGCACAATTTTACCAAAATATGCAAGTTTAGGTGTTTCGAATTAAAGATTGTCATTCAAAAGCTATTTATTTCCAAACTTATCCCAAGTAGATACTAGTAAGGGAAGGGTTTATGGTTAGGATGGACACAACAAATCAGATATTGAACATGTGTGCGAGGTAGGAATATGAACAAAGTGCCGATTTCATTAGTTTAATTTACATACCATCGTTCTGAATGGAGCCACTTATCTCAACAGAACCCAATCTACCCCAAACTTTGTCTGCATACTGACCACTTTGGGTGAACTATATTCCACCACTATTTGGATCTGGATATCTATTGAGAAGAAAATTCGGCTTGCGAAAGTTTTCGCGACCGTCACCAACCATCCACATTATACAAACTCGTCTACATTTCTAGAACGATTTTCGTTTGTCATTATCCGTGAGTGGTTCAAAATTATGCACATATGTAGTACTTTACGCAAATCACAAAAAATCGGCATAATTTATCCTTTTCAAGAAGAGCTGATGCGTGAAAATGATTTGTAATCCTTATCTCAGTACAACTTTGTCTGACTAATGTGCCTCCTCAACTGCCTTGACAGGACTGAAGTAAAGCGCGTAAGAAAGAGTACGAAGCCCCT
Source organism: Pristionchus mayeri (assembly GCA_036245805.1). NCBI lineage: Eukaryota > Metazoa > Nematoda > Chromadorea > Rhabditida > Neodiplogasteridae > Pristionchus > Pristionchus mayeri. Next base: position 11,723,198 of record BTRK01000006.1, read on the forward strand.
CACTGAATAACGAAATTGAGATTAAATTAATTCGAAGAATTTCTGAGGTTAAAATGCATAAGAGATTGGACGCGACAAAACTTATGTTACAACCTGATAATATCGCAGTGTTTTTACGTTTGTACGGTATAAATTCTAATTTCAATAATAAAAGATTGTTCTTAAATTATCACAATTCAATGTTGAAAGCATAAATATGAATGAGAAAGAAGGAAGATACGAAGAAGGAAAGGCAATAGAGAGGACATCGAGATACTGTATTTACGAGAATTGCGAAGTGGTTATATTTATTGTGTTTTCGTGCAATTTACAGGCCATTTGCTCAATATTCTATAAAAGCGACCCTGCCGAATGACTTAGAAGCGTATCAGCAACGGAATTATGCTGAGTGTATTCTGAGTGGATCAACCCGAAAATTCGACCGAACGTGTGTTCCGATCAATCGAGAACTAGCATTATTTCGTATTTAATTGCTATAACTGATATTCTATTTTATGTGTTTAATTCTTACAATTGCGATCCTGTCGAATGAATTCGCATTAGATGAGCAACAAAATTTGAATAAAATTAAAAATTTAATTCTAGTATTTACCATTTTAGATTCCAATGAGGATGATTACGGTAATAATTAGTGCAATTGAACGAATGATAGGTACTTGATGTGCGTGAACTTCGTATTAGGCTCCTGCTTACCATTTTTGAATGTAGATCGTATTTTCAATCAGTCAGAAGGCTCATAAACAACATTTGGCCCTGTCACTCAACCATCCCAAGGATGATACTGTAACAATGTGAGGTGGGGAGAGAGAGGGGAGTGTGGCCCCGGAGAAGAGATGAATTGGATGCCATCGCACGACCTACAGTATCCAATGGAAAATATTCGACTCACTACAGTAAACCTTCTCACAGGTACAGTAATCCGGATCAATATTACAGTAGTTCGCCTTCGTAACCTAGTGAAAACATTTCCGAAATTGTAAATAAAATTGTGTTTTGTGGGCTATTCAGTGTTGGCAAAACCTGCAACATGCAAAACAAATTATGCTGAATTATCTATGAGTCACTATAAAATTCTAGATGTTTTAAAAATAAATTTTAGGTCCCTCTGAAAACTCTATGGCCCACAGAAAATTCTCAGAGCATTGCCTTAGATGTGTTTAACATATGTTTAACACGGGTCTCCTGTAAAAGTGTAGGAAAATTCACAGCTTTTGCTACTAGGAAATATTCTATGTCATCGATTTTTACTAAACTTGGTTTATGGACATCATTGGAGGTTAGAAGAAGGCCTATCCGCCTGGTTTGCTCAAATTTGCACATTATCGATTTTTGTGATCTACCACTAGAAATTGACGCTTCTCATTCAATTTTCATCGTACAGCGAACTTTTTTTTCTCATTTTGCTCGAAATCGAGAGATCTACAACTTTCTTAGCGCGAGACAAGCGGCCTAATCACGTCTTCATAGCGAAAATTGCGAAAAACTGAATTTCGTGATGAGAATATCGATTTTCTGGCTTCGTATACCTAAAACGCAATCGTTTTTATTCTTGATATGGAATGTCCATTCAAAATTAGTGGGAGTCTATGTTGACCATTTTTCATATTTCTGTCCCCTCACTATTGATTTACTATGGGGGATTACAGACGTTTCCGGACTTGGTTATTTTTTGAAAGATTTCGTGTTTTGATCGTAATTCGGTTCACGTGGTTCAATCGAGCACTCAAAAAAATTAATCGATAGCTCTCAAAAAGTTCTCAATTTCCTCTAAGTGATTCCAATCGCTAAAATTATTCGTTTTAAAGTTATTTTTAGAAAACTGCCTTAAACGGGTAAAATTGAGATATTTCAGCATCAAATATCGCATGAAAAGCGTTTCCACACTAGTTTTGAATCTTAATAATATTTCTGGACATTTATGATCAAGTTTCAAGCTATTGCCATGGGGAGAAACACGATAAACCCCCCGTACGACGATTGAACTGTGAATATCATATATCAATGTTGGAATAAATGATAGGCATGGAGAAGAAAGTTACATGAATTTGAACGACAATAGCATGAAAAATGATCATAAATGTCCAGAAACATTATTAAGATTCAAAACGAGTGTGGAAACGCATTTCATGCAATATTTGATGCTGAAATATCTCAATATTACCCGTTTAAGGCAGTTTCTTAAAATAACTTTAAAACGAAGAATTTTAGCGATTGGAATCACTTAGAGGAAGTTTGAGAACTTTTTCAGAGCTATCGATTGATTTTTTTGAGTGCTCGTTTGAACCACGTTGACCCGAATTACGATCAAAACACGAATTCTTTCAAAAAATAACCCGAATTCTTTCAAAAAATAAGTCCGGAAACGTCTGTAATCCCCCATAGTAAATCAATGGTGAGGGGACAGAAATATGAAAAATGGTCAACATAGACTCCCACTAATTTTGAATGGAGATTCCATATCAAGAATAAAAACGATTGCGTTTTAGGTATACGAAGCCAGAAAATCGATATTCTCATCACGAAATTCAGTTTTTCGCAATTTTCGCTATGAAGACGTGATTAGGCCGCTTGTCTCGCGCTAAGAAAGTTGTAGATCTCTCGATTTCGAGCAAAATGAGAAAAAAAAGTTCGCTGTACGATGAAAATTGAATGAGAAGCGTCAATTTCTAGTGGTAGATCACAAAAATCGATAATGTGCAAATTTGAGCAAACCAGGCGGATAGGCCTTCTTCTAACCTCCAATGATGTCCATAAACCAAGTTTAGTAAAAATCGATGACATAAAATATTTCTAGTGTCCAGTGTTCCTACGTTTTTACAGGAGATCCGTGTTAACTGCGTTATGTGCAAAATGTGGATAAAAAACCAGGTTTTAAAGGAAAATGTAAATATGAAAAGAATACGCGAGCGAAGTGAGCGGCAAAATTTTTGAATTTACCGCTTGGGGAGGTCGCAAATTGAGCTCCGGGGGGGGTCACAACATTTTTTTTGGTCACACTTCCTAGCCCATCACTGCATATGATGAGCAAATTTTGAAATACAGCAATAATGTTTTTATTCCTTTGAAAAAATAACAAAAATACATATTTCAATTTCAATTGAGGTTTCACAGATGCCGTATAACAAAAGCGTGTGAGAAACCAACAGTATACCTTTCGCTTGCTCTACAAAAATAACCAAGCTAACAGACGCTTACCCTCAGTTCTCCCCCTCCATCCAGTTGGTGCACGTGGTCCTGTTGAGCTTGTTGCTGAGCCTGCATGAATAATAATTACCAATTGTTTCCTTTCTATTGAGTTTTCAAATAGTCAAGTCAAATAAAAATAGTCAACGAGTCACACAGCCAGTTTAGAGAGCATGGAAACGCGTTTGGGATACTTTTCGAGGATTCCATTCCGGGTTTACTCTACTCACCTGCTGTACCATCTGCTGCTGCACGAGCATTCTCTGCTGCGGTGCCAGCGACGAGAGAGGCACACTGATGCTCTGACCTGAAAAATATTAATTAGTTGTTGATCCTGACCTTGCAATAAACCAAAATCCCTTAAACAAGGATCATTGAAACATAAATTTAACTGCCCACTTTTTAAATAGTACTAAAAGTTCACAACAACAATCCCGACGATATATAAAGCTACAGTAACCCCACGCTCACCTCCGCTCAGGACCATGATGTTCTGGGGCATGGTAAGACCCTGAATTCCGGCGAGTCCACCGTAGTTCTGCATGGGAAGGACGCGCGCTCCGCCTCCCACTCCAGTCTGCATGTAAGCACCCGCCGCTTGCATGTTTTGCATGCCGGCCATCTAGAATTATGGGAATTATTATTGCTAATTAATAATGAGAGCGCGATATTAAAAAGAAATTTTAGGAGCAAACAATAATTATGGTTTGGCGAACTTATTTTTTTATGAAACCATTCTTACGTAGACACATATTCGATTCAACGAGCAAGTATATGAAATTCAGCACTTCACGGCAATTTTTTCATCGACATACTAGGTAAAAAATGGCCACCCCTGTGAAGGAAGATGTACTGTAAATTCATTTGCACAGCCCATAATGGTTTCCTGTGATACTGTAGTTTTTTTAAATCTTGCCTGAGAGTCTGTAGCTTTTCTACCGTTTCTGTCAAAGTACTGTACTAGAGCTATACGGTTTTCGAAATTTTGATTGATTTGTGTGAACGGGCGATGTTTACGAACCAAGCACATCACTACATTTATAGCCGTGAAATACAGAACCGTAAATAGGGGGTGTAAACCGTGCCATTAAGCATAGAAATGACCGCACGTGCCACACCATTTTTTTATCAGAAAAGGGACCATGACTTTCAACGGGATATCGAGAAATAAATTGCCGTGCACTTCTTTAAATGATGAGTGAAATTTCAAAATGTGAAGTTTCATGTTTCACGTGCGGCGCATGCCTTTTTAGTAATTGGATTCGACCAGTTTCTTCTTTATTGCCTGTTAAAAGATTTAAAAATCTAACGAGATTCGTGTTTCAGATGCACCTTGTCACTAGAGCGCGCAGGGTTCAAGCATTAACTTGCTTGAAATCTAAGGTAAAAATATTTAAAACAACTCACATTGAGGGGCAGCGCCTGGACGGCCTGGAACTGCTGCTGCACTTGAACCTGCGCCTGGTGCTGTAGCTGAGCTTGCAGCAGCTGCTGCTGCTGACGTGCTGCATCAGCCTGCGCTTGCTGCAAGAACATGGCGATAATAACTTCGCCTTTCACTTGCGCGCGAAAACTAAAGGCATTGCATACATCGAGATCTCGCTGTGATTTACATTTCGGGTAATGCATCATCCACAACCAAAAGGGATATGAGTGGAATAATGATGCAACTGTTGCACTAATCATGAAAGCTGTCAGTGCTCAAAAAAGAGTTCAAAATCTTCTGAAAAGTCGATCCAGGACAACTGGGTAAACTAGGCTCACCTGCTGTGCCAGTTGCTGCTGCTCGCGGATTTGGTTCTGCTGGATGAGCTGTTGCTGCTGCCTCAGAATCTGAAAATGGCCCAGTTGAAACCGCAGATCACTCCTAGAACTGACATGAAACTACGGAACAGAGAGTAATGCGATTTTTTTACTTTTTGGCAAATAACAACACAAAATTCGGGGCACACTAATTCGCAGTCCGAGTACTTCCACAAAGAAACATGCACGCCGGAAAGCGTTTTGATACTGCAATAATATTGAAAATAGTCAATACAGCGATTATGCGTCAGGGTGTGAGGAAATGAATAAAGTACACTACTCAAATCTCGCTGGTCTAATGAGTTACGGTAGGACGCGAGAAGAGGAGTGCGAATTAGGGGTTCTTTAGGTCGAACTTACTATTTCTGACTTGATCGATCTTTATATTTACAATACAACAAAGTATTGCATTTTAGGTGCTAGATTGGTAGAGGGACAGAGAAAATTGGAAAAATATCATTGCGAGAATAGAGCTAATTTAAAGAGCAACGTTATGAATAGACCAATCAGCGAGCAATGAAACACTAAAAATGCGTGTAGTAGTAGCGTCGATCTGGGCTTCAGCACGAGCCGCATTATCTCGCAGGTTAGACAACGCGAGAGGACACGCAATGTTAAGAGTCAGACAACCCAAATGATAAATCACCTGCTGGGTGGACTGCTGGACGTGGACCTGCTGCAGCTGGTGGTGTGCGATCTGCTGCGGCTGCGGACGATGCAGCTGCTTAACAAGTACAATTTAAAAAGGTAAAATAAAATATAAAGGTGCAGCCTCATGAAGATTGTAGACGTTAAGACACTACACTAGGTGGTGCAGTTCGGTGAAACCGACTGATATTAAATAAAAAGTTCAGGATGAAACTAGAAACACAATACTAATAATTATTTTAACCAGTTAGGCAGCAGAGTGCTGTCGGTTAGCCTACTTTGCCGACCAGTTGGGAACTTGGTGAAACCCACCCTCGCCTACCCTCCTTCACAAATCCGCCAGTTAATTTGACGACTCTAGAGCCACAAAAATGGGTCGTGTTGTAACCGACCAAAGAACCAAAACAAAAACCAACAGAGCCACGGGATGGTTTGTAATAAAAAAAGGTTCATAATAAACGTCATAATAATAACCATTAACCGACCATGGGCTGCTGCGGGATGCCTGCGCTCGCGGCGACTGCGCGCATCGAGTTCATCGGCGGCGCCGGTTTCGGGTCCATGTCGACGCATCCCGACTGGTTGATCTTCTCCTCCCATTCCTGCAAAAAGTATTTGCAAAACGTAATAGTTTAAAGTTATCAAAGAGAGCGCGCATTGCTTATGAGTCTTAAAACCGGGAGCACCCTCATATTTGACCAATAAGCCTGGTTCATCTATGTAGCATTGAGCTAATTAGACGTTTAAGTTTTACCAGAATAAGGGAAGTAGGATTTGAAACCCAACGGATATCGCTGGAACACGTATTTCGAAATTTAACTCAGTGTTCTAGTAGAGCCTGGTTGGATTCTGGATGAATAAGCCTATTTCAAAATGTTTACAGCGAATTCGAGGAGAGTTTTACCGGTTGTTAACCACAAAATATGCACAAAATGTTCGCCGACACTACACAGTGCATAAAAACAGCGGGGCTGTCGATGACAGACGATGGGAAATCGAATGATTGAAAAAGTGAACTTCCGCTGACCTTCTTGAGACTGTTGAGCACGTCAATGTCGATGCTCTCGTCGAGGAAGGCCTCCTTCACTTGCGCGATCACATCATTGATCACGCTACGGTAGATATCGCTCTGAAATATCAAATGATTAGCTCTCAGCAACCCCTCAAACATCACTCTAGTCAATTATCGGCGAACCGACCGGGAGAAACGTGTTTCTCTTCTCCCGTATTGCCTAATGCAAACACAAGGCGATGTGCAATGACCGTCATGTGACAAAATGAGCAAGAAAGAGTGGCAACTTACGACTCCATGACCCGCGTTGGTGTGAGCCATTGTGCAGTGCCTGAATTGGACGATTCAGACACGATTATTAAGCTATTTTGTGTTTAATATTTTCGAAAATCCAAAATTTAGCCAAATTTTGGCCCGCCAAAGAGTAGTTTCACCGCCATTTCGAGTGTATTACAAATTCTGACCTTCTGAACCGCACTTTTGGTCGATTGGTAGCGAAAAAAGCATGGTTTTCTCACTTAGATTCATTAATTAAGCAGCGAGAAAGATCGCTCACCCTTCAGCAGACTGGCGCAGACACTGACTATTTATACGCGAGGGAGCGTGACGTCACCAGCGACGGCTTTGGTGTGCACGATTGCGAGAGCCATCTCCCACAGTACACGCGCGAGCGCGCGCGTTCAAATTTTCCGGACCAGTGTGATACCGTATTCAATTCTTTTTATTTTGTTTTTCTTTAAAATTTGACTATTTTAATGCAAAATTATGATCATAAATGATCACTTGAAGACATTTTCCGAAGAATTTTTCGAAAATTCATTGAAAAAGTGTTATCAGATCACAAGATCACGCACTAGGGATGGCTTCTCAAGAAGTGACTCCCTTTATTCTACACACTCTCTAACCGGCCAGAAAGGGGAGACAGAACACAGAATGAAGAGAGTTCCTGGCAAAGAGAAAAGCTCTCCCTAATCAGTACTATCAAAAGAGCGCTCTAGATTGCACTCATTATCAGGTGTGTCGATCAAAGTCTCCTCTTCATGTCTCAGGAGCAGGTATTCATTGACAAATGCCAGCTGGACAATAGAAGACGCTATCAACGTGGCACGTTATCTCCTTATCAGATTCGGGGAAGGACACAGGGTCTGCAGCATAAAAGGAAGGCGATTCCCCAGATCGACTTCTTCTCTCGTTTTATTCAACTGGTCTCCTCCCTTCGTTTCCTATGCTCTATAGCGCTGTACGAGAGCGCAGCGCGGAATGGAGAGAGTAAGGCTGCGGTTCTATTTCCTACTTGCGGCACTGGGTCGGATGAGAACTATTTCGTAATGCAGCCTTTGATATATCAAAGGCGGCATGATGTCATAGTTCTCATCCGACCTAGCACCCCTCCTTGCTATATTCTCTGCTGCTTCGACTAGCTCTGCTATCTTCATTAAGCATGATCTCTCGCTCTTCCTAGCCGGTGAGAGAGCGTGTGAACCAGAGAGAGTGCTCTTCGTTACTCCAATAACAAAGCATTATCCTCGATCTCTTCAATTCCCACGCTCTCTCGCTCCGTCTGACCGGCGAGAGAGCATGCGAAATTGAGAGGGTCAGACTGCTGCTCTGCATTGCACATGATTTCTAGCTGCTCCCGGCTAAATGCGCTCGTTTCGCCCTGTGCAATTTAGAGTTCGAAATTAGAGTCATAATAGACAGTGCTATGACCGTTCTCTATCCACACACCGCTTCCATATTTCATCTCAGACACCTTTCACCTCCATCGAACCTTGTTCCTTATCCTCCTAAACAAGAGCGGAAGAAACAACGAGAGGCAGACTGTTGTTTTGATTTCTTGCGTATCTTGCCATGTGATCATATGTGGAGTGGAATCAGAGTAACACTTGTGTACTTTGGTCGCCTTCCAGAATAGTGATGCCCATTCGACTCGAGGTAGCGATTCTGCTCGAATGGCGAACTTGGGCGAGGGAGAGGCGTAGCGGAATCACTCTCTCGAAACGAATGATCATTCCTACTCCATACCGTAGTAATCGAGCGTCTAATTTTGCACTGTATCTGCAATCTAAAAGTGACTTTGCACTGTCTGACTCAAGGGATGGTTCTTCCGTACTTTCCTCGCCCTCCAGTCCTCCTTTCCCGGCAACTCTGACACATTTCATCGCTATATCACGATGTCCTCTTGCTATCTGAGTGACCCCTCCGTACTTCGTTCGACCTAGCCAGTCACCTGTAACCGTGTGACCGTTATCTTGTAGTGATCACTTACTTGACAGCTGTTTGGCCAGCGAGAGAGCGCATGAAATAGAGAGAGTCGTACTCTAGCACTTTAGCTGAGCTTCCCTTCTCTAGGCATCACTCAGTTTTTGTCATATGTTTCACCGCTATTGCTCAACCTTCTCTCCAATTGACGTAATCTTTCGCACTGGGTTGTCCAGGCGACAATTACAGGGTACTTCAGGCCACCTCCAACGTTCTTTGTTAGACATTTTTTCAGCATTTCATAGCGATATTTCATGATGCTCTCTCCAAATTACACACTATCTCGATTTCTAACTGGATAGCACTTCATTTGCGCTCGATTTCAGTCACTTTTCATTGCTATTTCGTTATCTCGATTTTTGCTCGTTGGCGAGAGAGTGTGTAAAATCGAGGGAGTCTAGTTCGTACTTCAGTCCACCTCACCGCAATTCAACGATACTCTCTACAATTTGCGCACTCTCTCGCTCTTTCTAATTCGGGAGTACTTCAGCCGACCTCCTCCACTTCTCGACGCATCTCTGACTCTCCTCCGCTATCAGTTGATAGCAAGAACAGCAGTGGTCGTCTCTCGCCCCCTATAAAAGTCCCCCGTCCCTGCCCCTCCCTTTCGGAATGCCCCCCGCCCGACTCCTCATCTTCACCCTCGCCCAGGTACGGTAACCGGGTATACGGTACCTACCGTAGTCTTATCTTTCCTTTGGGGGGATATATCCTCATCTCAGCCCCGCCCAGGTACGGTAATCAGGTTGATCTACAATATCCTTGCTTCGAACCCTACACATTTTTTTGATTTGAGCAGTATGAGTTTCACAAAGGGGTGAAAGTATCGAAATGAATGACCGGTTAATTCTGTTCGCTCTCTGTTTGTTCTGCAAAAAGAACAAATCATAAAGTTACCGTAACCTCCAGGTCCATGATTCAGGATAACCTACCGTAACCCTCCCTGATTCAGGCGGCCCTCGGCGGCTTCGGTGACATTCTCGCCAACACGCTGAACCTGATGAACCCGCCGCTGCGGGCCTTCTTCAACAACTCAATCGTCGCTCACTACGGAATCGACGCTGCCCAGAGGTACGGTAGAGCATTGTAGGCTGAGTTACTGTAGATTCATGACCTACCGTAGTCCATTATTGATTCGGAGTCGATGTGGCAGTGTTTGCATGGCATCCTACCATTCCAATACTAGAGCTATCTTTCTGACCTGTCGAACTCTCTTGTTGACCTACAGAACTAAGGGTTACGGTAATCGATGCTTGCAGTTTCGATACTATCTACGCTATATCTGCTGCGTTCATGTTCGTCGGTCTGCTGATCGGCTTCTCTTTCATGGGCAAGCTGATGGACTACCTGGGAAGGAAGGAGTCGGCCGTGATACTCAGGTGAGGGGTATTATAGGCGAGGGGGAGGATACGGTAGGTATTACTGTAATGGTTGAAAGACTATTGCTAGGGTTTGATGGGCGATCGGCGTGAGAGCACGCAGCATGAAGAGAGTCATTTCGAATACATTTACCGTACCTACAGTAATCCGATTCGCAGATCGATCTTCGGCCTGCTCTCAGGGATGGCGATGGTGATCGGGCATTACACGAACAGATTCGAATTCTTCGTCCTCGGCCACCTATTCGCCGGCATCGTCCTGGCATTCAAGGTACTAATTCCCGGTTTTTTGCTTTCCCTAGACTCCGGTCCTGGCTTCGAGCTCACTTCCTTCCAAGACGAAATGGCAGGGAATTGGGTGTTACAATTTTGGGAGTAAAATGTGTAATGAACGATATCCTTGCTTTTCCAAGGCCTTTTCAATGATGCGCGAAACTCAACCTATTGAGATAATGACTGACGTAAAATCCAACATTTACATTTTATCTCTCTCTCTCTTTCACATAAAACATCGAATGACCATTGCTTTATCACTTTTTGCCAATGCTCGGAGAAAGAATGACCGGGGGTTTTGATTCAGTCGTTTCCGCATAGAAGGATTCGATCGCGCACTCAGCCCATTCCAAATGACCCCAGATTCCGGATTTTTCTCAAGTCTTCGAGTTGATAGGTCAAAATTGATATCCTATTGATAAGTTCCTGAAGAAAAATGCTTCGCGTATTGTAATTTCATTTCTGCGCAATCATTTGTATGAATTGTGAAACACAATAGGGAGAACTGACCGAGGTCTCTGATTCAATCGCGCTCTCGCCCCATTTCCGATGACCCCAGATACCTGACTATCTCCAGTCCACACACTCTCTCGCTTGCTAGACAGAGCGAGAGAGTATGCGATATTGAGAGAGGAAGACAGTGTATGTCTATATACTACACGTAGAGCCATCGTTCTGACACAGACGGAAATGCAAATATTAGTAACAACTCAGCCCTCTAGGGATGCAAAAGAATGATCATGTTTATGCCGAAACATGAAATAACAAGGGATGAAATTGGGCGAATCAGTAGTTCGTTCGCCGTTCAGAGTAAGAGAGAGAGAGTATACAAACCGAAGACAGTCCCTGAACTTTGATCTTTCCCAGGTGCTCCTTGTCATCTTCGTTGCCGAATGCTGTCCGGATCAGCACAGAGGTACGGTAGGGGTTATGTTAAAAAGTTTGTCGGGTCATATTTATGACCGCTCATTAAAACGATAGGAATTACCTGGAAAACAATCCGAAATGTATGGCGTTATCATGACTCGTGATTCAGAGTAATTACGCGTTTGCAAACTGATAAGGATAGTGTTTAGCACAGGGAAACTGGTGAAAACACCCCACTAATAATATCCTGCTGTAGTCAAAGACCAACCCACGCTCTCCTGAACGTCTATTTAGCGTAGGTATCATCTGTTCAGCATTAAAGATGCCTCAAATCGAGTTCGCCTAGTGGTTGAAACACGTGACTTGAAAGTCCTAGCGTCGAAAATCCCTCGGCATTTCCCACGCGCCCGGCGAATTTATCATGAGCTACCCGATCTCACGAGGGTCAGACAGTAAGAGAGAGCATGGATACTGAAGAGAGGCAAAGTGGGTTATTTCAGAATTCTGAACTATGTTTACGACCCACTCACTCTCAATCTGGAAATGACAATCCACGTCGGGGCTAAGGATAGAGCGGGGCTATTTGGAGGTCGTGGAATTCATCATAATTTCATGATGCCGACCCGAGGGTGCCCGCTCATTAGACCCGTTCTGAATTCTCCCATAGAAGCATTGCCCGAAATATAGAAATGTGCTTAGAATAGGTAGGTCGACGTTTAGTCTGAAAGGCACTACGTCGGATGAGAACTATTACGTCATGTCGCTTCGACATATCAAAGGCTGTATGACGTCATAGTTCTCATCCGACCTAGTGCCGTATAAACGGACAACATTGCGTCACATCACGGGTTGATCGCATTGAATATTCTGAAAAAGTTGCATCACATGTTTCCATCTGATGGCCCCTATTTGGCCCTAAACTAACCACAATCATAGTGCGAAAAAATAGTTGCATCACATGTCTGTGTCTGATTGTGTCTGTTTCTCTTACAATCAACGAATACAATCTCGTAGTCTTAACATTGCATCATATGCCCATCTTCTCTTGCAATAATTCCTTCCTCTACTTGGTCTGACCCTCTTCATTTTCAACGCTCTCTCGCTCTGTTTTGACGCCATCGTGGGTCATGAAAAATATACTGCGCACTTCAGACCAATAAACTCGAGAAATCCCACAATTTTAGACAAAATTACGTCCCATTGTTGGATTGATTTCCCTACAAACAGGCGAACAGAAACTCGAGGTCAGTCCATTGCATCAGATGCCCATCTTCTTTTGCAACAAACTCCAGCGAGCAATCCCTCAATTTTAAGAGCGAGAGAGTACGTAAAATCGAGAGGGTACTTGCTCGCTCTAATCCATCTCCCATTCACATGTGCACTTTGATAAGACGCGCTCGAGTCAGAGTACACTGAGTGATTGCTGTAGATTCCTGGAGAATCCCTGTCATGTGCCTGATAAGAGTGACCAGTGATTAGCAGAAAAGGACTGGGAGTGGGGGATTATCTATACCTATAACGGGGATTATCTATACCTATATATAAAGCGCTGTGTGATTCCGTGTCCGGATTGCGAAACAGTTGCGAAACGATTACGAAATGGGGAGGGAGAGAGATCGCGCGTCAACAAGTTGCGAAACGAGTGATTGCGAAACCTATTCCGCTAGGACGGGGCCCCCGCCGAAGGCGGGGGACAGCCTGACTAGTAATCTAATAAATCGCAAGGACCAATTCTGTATCATTCTCTAAAAGATATTCGAGTGCGATTCTCAATTAGAAAAGTTTCATCCAGCCTGTGTTTTCAGCGCGCAGGACTGGTTTTGATTATTCCCCATGCGATAGGATTAAAAAAAGCACGCTTTTCCCAAAGAATCTTCGCTAACTTCATGCTGTCATGTGCATGGTAAGAGTGACCAGTGATTTGAAGAAAATAACTGGTAGTGAGGGGATTCATGATACAAAAAAGTCAAAAGATGTACATAAGTCTAAAGAACATGAAATCGAGTGCCCCCATTAGAAATGTGTTTCATCCACAATACGTATTCTGCGCCCAGAATTGATTTTGATTATTCCCCCCTTGTAATTAATAAAATAATCATCCGACAAAATGTTGTTTGAAAAGTGGACTGCCATATTCAATCGATAATCTACCGTACCCCTTGGGCACGATGCCGGTCAACTCGGGGTCCTTCAAGGCCATACTAACCCACTAAAATAATCGAAAACTCCCATCTTCCGTAATCAATCAATAAATTACCGTACCCCCTTCAGGAATGGGCACGATGCTGGTCAACTCGGGAGCCTCCCTTGCTGTCTGCCTGGTCACTCCCCTATGCCTTCCCGCTCTCTTTGGGACTGAGAGAGGCTGGACGATCCTCCCCCTGATCGCGGTACTGTCATTGATTGAGAGGAAGGAGTCATTCTCAACCGTAGTCTTTCACCCCTGCAGATGCTGCAAGCCGCGATCCATCTACTGACTGGTCTGGCCTTCCCGCAGTCGCCCAAGCAGCTGTACATTCAGCACGGGGATAGGTGAATTATGAAGCTTTTTGAAAGTAAGAATGGCGTCGCAAGAAATTAGTCTTTTCGTGCTACGAAATTTTTGGAATAGATAGGTAAGGGTAGTCAAGAAAGTGTTTGAGATGGTACCTGGAGTTACGAACAGGAAAGAAACATTGTACTCGAGAGCTGCTTATCTGAAATTTTCACTGAATCTGAAATTTTGAATTTCAGAGCGGGAGCTGAAAAGTCTGTCACTTTCTACCACGGAGACGACGTCAATCCGAGTGAGTTTCATTAAATTTTTTGACGCTGAACCGAAAGGTGGAATTAGGTTTCAAGAGGGATTCACATTCGATGCTTGTTGCTGTTTGCAATTATCCTCCGTGTGCCGATAATCATAATTTATCAAAACCAAAAGTTGATGATCTCAAGTGTTCCTGAAACTTATGTTATCCCTCTTTGGAACCATATCTCTCTCGATCTCTTCTTTGTTGACTTCCCCTGTGTTTTTGAAATCGGAAAGATTTCAAAGATCAAATATCTCTCTCAGACCTGGTTCTACGCGAATTCGAGGCCGAGAGACTGCAGGAGACCAACGGACACGCCAGTCTCAGGGAGATTCTCGCCAATAAGACATTCAGGTTTGATCTTTCATCTTTATCTCCTATAAATCTCAATAGAATCGTTCCTTCTGAACTACTTTTTACAGTGTTATCGAATAAAATTAGAAAAGATTAACTTTAAATGGCTTTGGATTCTATCATCATAGAAACCAAAGACAAACTATCAGTTTTGGACTAATTCTGCAGCTACATTTGACTACCGATTTATGGGAAAATTAGTTATTACTAATATTTATCTTTTGTAGATGGTCACTGTGGCTGGTCCTCCTCCTCTCCTTCGTCCCTCCCATCTCCGCACTCAACGTCAAGTCGCAGTATCTCACGACGCTCCTGCTCTCCTACGGCCTGGATCAGTCCGGGGTAAGCTTGGTTCCGTGGTACCATGGTATCATGGAATGTGGATCGGGAACCATGGTACCGTGCTGTTAGTTCCCTGGTGCGAATTTACCTCACGCATCAAGAGAGCAATGTGCATGTTGAAAGTACGGACTGAACCAGTCGGTTTTGTGATTCTTAGCTCCAAGGGGCTTTGGGTTGTGCTAAACTTTCTCGCCTTTCGATCCCTATGCATCTGACTCGATGCAAAACTGCAACAGCATTTCCGCAATATAACCACATTAGTCAGTTATGCGGCTTCTCATCATATAGTCCGATGGCCACAATATCAGATTCTCTGGTCAACAAAAGATGTTCATGCAAAACAAAAGACCCAAAGATCACAGGAATTACTCGAGGGTGGGATTGATGGCATCTCGAAATGTTTCGCTTTCTTGCAAAGCACACAGAACTAGAGACTACATAATTGATAGAAAGACTGTCTGACTCTCTCCAATCCCCACACTCTCTCGCCCTGTCTAACCGACGAGAGAGTACAAAAAGAGTCTCCGTTCCAGGCCACGCTCACGATGCTGCTCATGTCTCTGATCGCCCTGCCTCTTCTCTTCATTTCTCCCCTCATCATCGATAAGTGAGCGAATCACGAAAATTTGTGTAGAAAATTCAAAATTAGTCGTTGCGTCCTTCTGCAAGATTTAAAAAAAAGATAAAATCTAACAAATTGCGGCATCTGTGTTTCACCGACGTGTAATAGGGCGAGTGGTGAGCATTCGAGCAATGATACAACAGGTATTCCTGGATAATACAAACCAACAAAAACAGATAAATTTGAATTATAATTGATAAACTGATTGACTAATTAACTAATCAATCCCTCAGATTCGGTCGTCGTCCCCTCTTCATCACCGTCTGTCTTCTCTGCACTCTGGAGTGGGCTGGACTCGCCGCTGCCCAGTTCTTCGTCGATTATGGAGTCCCGGTTGGTTAATTAGCTTAATGAACCAGCTAGTTAATTAGCTAATTAACACTTCCTTGGTTTTTTCTTTGGCTCTCTGAGAATTGAGATTGCTTGCGTAATCGAAATTTTAAAACTGACGCAAGCATTCTAAATCCCTGGAAATCACATTTGCCTAGCCATTCATACCCTAGTTCCTTATTTTGAATATTAGTGATTGCTTACGTAATCGAACAGATAAAAGACAATGACGCAAGCTGTAGGTGAGAAGTCCCTGAAAATACATGATGGAGTCGTCTTTTTTAGCTGTTGTCCGTGCTCGAAGCAGTTGTAAATCTTCATTTTTTCTGGCATTTCGAGATTTATCTATCTGTTTTCCCGATACTAGCTGAGCGACATTTTGCAATGCTGTCAGTAGTATACCTACAGTACCTTTTCGTACTTCGTCAGCAATTTCGCGCGCAATTTATGGCTAATCTGCAGACGTAAACTAATCTCGTGCTCTGAAAACGACGAATATTTCGACAATAATTTCTTTCACGAGATAAAATGTAATCAAAAACAATCAGTCGTCAATTCAAGTTCTCCATCTACAGTACCCCTTGCAGTCCTTCACCCGTGCGATTCTCGGCATCGGCGGGTCCTTCCTCGGCCAGTCCGCCCTCAATCTGGGCCTGCTCGTCATGGCGCCCATCCTCCTCTCAGAGATCTGCCCCCACAACACCCGTGCTGCCATCACTCAGGTACTGTAGTCAGCAATGATACTGTAGTCGAATATTTTGCTATCGGATACTGACTTTTCTCCAGACTCACCCCTGTTATGTGAGATTGTCTCTTGAACGATGGCTTTACTTTCGGGGGTAGAAATAGAAGTGCACTGAGGGACAGCAGCAAACAAATTGGCATCAACATGACCTAAGATGAACTATGAGGAGAATTTGTAGTGCACATGGGCAAGAGCATATTAGTGTAGAGAGAGCATAAAACCTGCAAAGACTACATGGCCCGGTGATAAACGGCCAGAATTCTCAATATTTCGTTGCTAGAAGAAACGTGGCTGAGATATACACATCATATGATAGCTAACAACTCAGCTTGGAGATGATAACATTCTAAGAAATTGCGCAGAAAATCCCCACAGATGAAACAAACATCGAGTTCTTTAATGGTTAATGTATTGGTAACGCCTGCCAAGATACCATTGAACACAGTGAAGAGTGCAAAATTTGATTCTAAATTGAAACCTATGTGAAGAGTTGTGCTCAGTTTTATGCGAAAGAGGATGCAATATTAACCAACGCCAAACGTTATCCTTTCCCCTTCCAGATCACTCAAGTCGTCCCGATGGCTCTCGCCATCGCGCAAGTCACTTTCTTCCCCTTTTTCCTCAACTCCATCGGCACTCTCTTCTTCATCTTCTTCCTGGTGCTCAGCGCAGGTCGGTCTTTGATCTTCTCCTCTTGCATCAGGAAACGAGAAATTTTCGCTGAACTTTGCATTTCATTTACCAATTCGTCCACTTTTTTATCTTTGTCCCTTCCCTTCCCATCTATAATCCCTTCCCTGATTCAGGCGCAACAACCCTCGTGTGGCTCCAGCTTCCCGAGACCCGGAAGCTGCCAGTAGACAGGTATACATCCCGGAATATTGTGATTATATCGGCATTTCTAGCTAGAGTCGAGCGTATCAATCATCTACCACAATTTCTTTTTCCTTCTTCTTTTTGCGATATTTCCGCGAAAATGTATCATGAAAACGGCAATTTGAGAATAGTGACGAATTAGGGTGTTTCTTATCAAAATGTTGGCCAACTTTAATGCAATTTTCTAATTCCAGGCTGGTGAAGCGCGTTACAAAAGCTCGATCTCGCACCCAATCCAACTCGTCCGCCTTCTTCCATCCTCACTACGGATCGACCTCCAACTCTTCCTCCTCCGATTTCGAGGACCTCAAGAAGGCTCTCGTCACGAAGGACCAGGAGGCCCAGATTATTTGATTTGCTTATCCTGAGTAGAATTATCGATTTTCCGTCCTCTTTATTGCAATATCGATTACTGTACCAGTTCTCAGTCATTTCCCGGTCATTCCAAGGCACTTTTGCACTTTTCCGGAGGCTGTAAGCCTCCGGCAAAGTGTGGAAGCAGTGAAACCTCCCTCTCTCAGGTGCTACAGTAATCTCGTTTCTCACAAGTGGAGAGTCCACTGTTGTATGCACGGTTCTTTGTGCGTGAATTGCGGGTATTTTTGATGAATGTGATGTATATTTTTTTACTTTCGATGAAGTTTTATTAGTTGTAAACGTTGCATCACAGTGTGAACCTTTCACATGAGCAGTGGCACATTTTTGTGTGGCATGTTGCGGGTGTTTATTTCTGTTCAAGATGCTTCTGTTTTGGGAACAAATGTTGCTGCTTTAATGCTGAGAACTACATCTGTAGTAGCTTCCCAATAATGGTTAGGGTGCGATTCCGCAAGGCGGACAGAAGGAGGAATTAAAATGATAATTATAATGAGTGATGAGAATCTGGAGATATACTGAGCTCTATCTCTCTCTCACTGGATCATAGCTCAGACACAACTCACCAACACATTATGTGGTCTTCTTCTGAATGCTGACAAGAAGTCTATTCTAGCCTGCAGTCAGGATCTGGATACTATCCAAGTCTTTAGTATCCAATGTTGAACGTGCCCTCTTCAATTCACACGCTCTCTAGTCTCTATGAGAGAGAAAAGACTATTCTACAATTTATGCATTTCGTTATTTACTTTTGTATTTTAAAGAAAACAAAATAATATGAGGCAGAAAAGAGCCATGAAAAAAAATGTTCTTACTAAAATAATCCCATAGCCACGTTCGACAGAACTCCTTTTCGGTATGCCTCCACCCGTCTCCTCATATTCACCTTTGCTCAGGTACGGTAACCGGGATGACCTACGGTAATCCCAGCCTTGCTTCGGCGTCTTGATCCGATTGAGTGCACATTTGTTTCTACAAATGGATGAGTTTCACAACGGGCTGAGTCGTGAGATGGATGAGCGATTTGATTCCGGTGTGATAAATATTAGAATATAAAATCCTCTACCTACCGTATTCTCATCCTAATGATTCAGGCTGACCTACCGTAACCCTCCCTGATTCAGGCTGACCTACCGTAACCCTCCCTGATTCAGGCTGGCCTACCACATAATACTAGGAATCACCATTGCTTTATCAATTTTTGTCAACGCTGAGAGAGAGGAAATGACCGGGATCTTTCTGATTCAATCGTTTCCGCGGAGGATTATTCAATCGACTGTTCACCCACTCAACATGACACCCGATTTCGGATTTTATTTACCCTACGTGCTGATAGTTCAAAATTGTCTGACTATTGATTATTTTCCGACAAAGAATGTTGACTCTATTGCGATTTCATCTCTGCGTAATCATTGTTATGAATAGTGAAGCACAATCCAGTAGGGAAAACTGAACGAGGTATGTGATTCAATCGCGCACTAACCCCACTCTTCAAAAGTTCGACGGGTCAGATTAATGACCGCTCAATAAAACGATCGGAATTACCTGGAAAACAATCCCACAATGGCGCGGGGATGTCTGGCGTTATCACGATTCGTGATTCGGAGTAATTACGCGTTTGCAAACTGATAAGAATAGTGTTTAGCACAGAAAAACTGATGAAAACACTCCACTAATAATATCCCGCTGTAGCCAAAGACCAACCCACGCTCTCCTGAACATCTATTTAGCGTAGGCATCATCTGTTGAGCATTAAAGATCCCTGAAATCTAGTTTGCTTTGTGGTCGAAACACGTGATTTGAAACTCCAAGTGTCAAAAATCCCTAGGAATTTCCCACGCGCCGTCGAATTTATCATGAGCTACACAATCTCACGAGGGTCAGATCGAGTGAAAGAGCATGGAAAATTTGGAGAGTCAGAGTGGGTTATTTCGGCATTCCGAACTATGTTTACGACCCACTCACTCTCAATCTGGAAATGGCAATCCACGTCGGAGATAATGATAGAGTTGCGCTATTTAGAGAGCTGTGAGAGGCTCATTCCAATTTCAAAGGTTGACGACTTGAATATTTTGAATGCCTGAGAGCCAAACAAGCAATAGCATCACATGTCTCCATCTGATTGACCTATTTGGCCCTAAACTGACCACAATTAGAGTGCAAAAAATAGTTTCATCACATCAGACTTTATGATTGTGTCTGAGTCTCATACTATCAGCGAACAAAAACTCGAGGTTTGTCCATTGTATCTTATGCGCATCTCCCCTTGCAATAATCCCTTCTCCTAGTTCGACTGACCCTCTTCAGCTCCAATACTCTCACACTCTGTTTAGACGCCATAGTGCGATCATGAAGAAGAGACTGCGCACTTCACACCAAAAACTCTCCCACAATTTTACACAAAATTACGTCGCATTTTTAGATTGATTTCCCTACAATCAACACGCTCAATTCGAGGTCGGACCATTGCGTCAGATGTCCATCCTCTCTTGCAACAAACTCCAGCGAGCAATTCCTCAATTTCGAATGCTAGGGAGTATGTGAAATCGAGAGAGTCCTCTTGTCTCTAGTCAAGAAAACGTCTGACTCTCTCCTATTTGCATGCTCTCTCATTTTCTCTAACCTGCGAGATAGTGTGCAAAATGAGGAGCGTCAGATCGTTGCTCCTCTAGTCCTTCTTTAATCCTTCTCCCCTTCACATGTGCACTTTGATAAGGCGCGCTCGAGTCAGAGTACCCTGAGTGATTGCTGTAGATTCCTGGAGAATCCCTGTCCTGCGCCTGATAAGAGTGACCAGTGATTCGAAGAAAAAGAACGGGTATTGAAGGGGAATGAGAATCCAGAAAAATGATAGAATCGAATTTGGGTGAAGGAAACGGAAAGTCGATCGTTGCACGTTTCTCTAAAAGATTTTGAGGAGAAAATTATTGAGTGCGTTTCCCAGTTAGAATTGTGTTTCATCCTGCCTTCGTTTTCTGAGTTCATCACAGATTTTGATTGTCGGTAGTTTTTCTTTGGAAAGAAAATAATCAATCATCATTTATCACGAGATTGCGGAAGTAGCCGTCATGCGTCAGGTAGTCTCCCTGGCCAGACTATCGTAATAAATAAATACTCTACCGTACGCCTTCAGGGATGGGCACGATGCTTCTCAACTCGGGAGCCTCCCTGGCCGTCTGCCTGGTCACTCCACTGTGTCTCCCCACTCTCTTCGGGACGAAGAGAGGCTGGACGATCCTCCCCCTGACCGCGGTACTGTAACTTGAGGTTACGGTACCTACCGTAACCTGCACTGTCTGTAAGTGATGGAGAGGAAGGAGTCATTCTCAACCGTAGTCTCCCCCCTGCAGATGCTGCTACCGCGATTCATTTACTCACTGGTCTGGCCTTCCCGCAGTCACCCAAACAGCCGTACATCCAGCACGGGGATAGGTGAGTGGTCAGGAAAGCGGGAGAGTGTGGGAAATGAAGAGACAGTGAGCAGTATGTCAAAGAGCACGAGATAGTATGGAAAAATGAGAGGAATTGTATTTCGCACATTCAGCATGGGGATAGGCGAGTAGGTGAGTCAAGGGTGGCACGAGGTCGGATGAGATCTGTGGCATAGTTCTCATCTGCCCTAGTGCCCTCAACGGTAGGTCAAAGAGAACGAGATAGTTTGGGACTATGGGAGACGATTTTGTATTTCCCTTGTGAGTCTATGCAAGGTGATAGGTAGGCCAGGGAATGCAAGAGATCATGGGGAGAATAAAGAGAGTTGAATCGTCGAACCGTGAAGTGATGTTGAGAACATCTTGAAATTTCGAATTTCAAAGCGGGCGCTGAAAAGTCGGTGACTTTCTACCACGGAGACGACGTCAATCCGAGTGAGTTTCAAGATTTTTCTTTTTAATTGCAAGTAGATATAAGCAGATATGTTTCAAGAATTATTCACCTTAGGAGATCTTTGCTGTTCGCAATTCCGCCTCCGCGAGCATCAAAAAATATTAAAACGAACAAGTTGATCATCTCCAAGTGTTCATCAAATATGCCATCGCTGCGAGCTCTGGGATCCCTCGAGACCTCTTTTCTCTCCCTGGAACCATCTTGACCTCTCTCGATCCCTTCGTTGATCATCTCCCCCGTGTCTTTGACATCGGAAAAAATCAAAGAGATCAAATATCTCTCTCAGACCTGGTCCTGCGCGAGTTCGAGGCCGATCGACTGCAGGAGATCAACGGACACGCCAGTCTCAGGGAAATTTTCGCCAATACGACCTTCAAGTTTGATCTTTGATCTTTGAACTCTGCAAAACTTCAATATAAAAGTGAATTCTGGACTTAAATTTACTGTGTTATCGACAAAATTAGAAAAGATTAACTGTACACGGATTCGGACGGTCATCTCCGATCGTTTGTCTTTGGTTTCTATAACCATCCAACCTCAACTGATAACTGCCTGTTTTGGACTAATTCTGCAGCTTCATTTGACTTTCGGTTTATAAAAAAAATGCGTTTCTTATTTCTAATATTTCCTTCCTGAAGATGGTCCCTGTGGCTGGTCCCCCTCCTCTCCTTCGTCTCTCCCATCTCCGCACTCAATGTCAAGTCGCAATATCTCAAGACGCTCCTGCTCTCCTACGGTCTGGATCAGTCCGGGGTGAGTGAACTCGTGCCATGGTACCAGGCTACCATGGATTGTGGATCGGGGATCATTAAAATTGATTATTAGTTCCCTGGTGCGACTGAGAAAGCACCAGCAACGCGTACAGCTGATATTACAACTTGAAAAGGTCGGTCGGGTAATCCGTGGCAGCTAAGGGCAGTAGGGTTGTCCGCGGTTCGATCCCTTTTCTCTGTGCAATGCACAAAGAAATGCAAAGTGTTCATTCGATTCGATGCAAAACTGCAATAACATTTCCGCAATATAACTCTATTAGTGAGTTGTCCGGCTTCCTATATTGTCCGATAGCCAGAATGTGAGATCCATGTTCTCTGGTCAACAAAAGAAGACTTCTTTTGTGCTGCATGAAACAAAAGATCCGAAGATCACTGGAACTGCCTTGAGGGTGGAATTCAAGGCTTCTCGAAATACCTCGCTTTCTCGCAAGTCGGACAGAACTAGAGAGTGAATTATAGCACTAGGTTGGATGGGAACTATGGCATCACGCCGCCTTTGATATATTAAAGGCGGCATGACGTCATTTTTCACATACGACCAAGTGCCTAAATAATAGATAGAACGGCTGTCTGGCTCTCTCCAATCCCCATGCTATCTCGTTCTCACTAACCGATTCGAAAATACAAGAAAGAGATTCGGTTGTCCTCGCCTTGTTTATGATATTTCTCTTTCAGTTCTGACCGACCTTGTTTGTGTTTCACGGTCAAGTGATAGGCGCACATATCACGCCTACGATCTACGCCTAGGCGTAGAGCAATCTAGTAAATGTCAGGGTTCTGGAACGGCCTCAAAAAACAACTAAAATATAACAATACTACTAATCAATCCCTCAGATTCGGTCGTCGTCCTCTCTTCATCACAGTCTGTCTTCTCTACACTCTCGAGTGGGCTGGACTCGCCGCCGCTCAATTCTTCGTCGATTATGAAGTCCCGGTTGGTTAATTAGCTTAATTAACCAACTAATTAATTAGCTTATTAACACCTCCAGGATTTTCTCTTCGGTTGAGTGAGAAAAGTAATTTCTTGCGTAATCGAACTGTTTAAAACTGAAGCATTCTAAATCCCTGGAAATTTACACACATTTGTCTAGCTATTCCCACTCTAGTTCCGTATTTTGAGGATGATTGCTTGCGTAATCGAACAGATAAAAGACAATGACGCAAGCTGAAGGTGAGAAGTCCCGGAAAATCGAAGCTTTAGTCGTCCGAAGTTAGCTGTTATCCGAGTTCCAAGCGGTTGTAAATCTTCCCTTTTATTGATATTTCGAGATTTATCTATCTGTTTTGCTGATACTAGCTGAGCGAGATGGTGTAATGGTGTCAGTTTTATATCCACAGTACCTTTTCGTACTTCGGAGCCATCTCGTGCGTAATTTATGGCCAATCTGCAGAGAGAAATTTTAATCTCGAGACCTGAAAATAGAACCAAGACTCCTAGTTAGACATAATCACATCAATGAAACAAAAGTGCAATTTCTTGGTTCACTATTTCAGTGAATCCTCCGAACTAAGAGCAGGAATTTGAAAATTAATCAGTGCTCGATTCGAGGTGTCATACATCTACAGTACCCCTTACAGTCCTTCACCCGTGCGATCCTCGGCATCGGCGGGCCAATCCGCCCTCAACCTGGGTCTGCTCGTC
Source organism: Pristionchus mayeri (assembly GCA_036245805.1). Lineage (NCBI taxonomy): Eukaryota > Metazoa > Nematoda > Chromadorea > Rhabditida > Neodiplogasteridae > Pristionchus > Pristionchus mayeri. The sequence goes on from BTRK01000006.1 coordinate 11,747,358, forward strand.
ATGGCGCCCATCCTCCTGTCAGAGATCTGCCCCCACAACACCCGAGCTGCCATCACTCAGGTACTGTAGCCAACAAGGATACTGTAGTCGACGAAATTTCTCTATTGAATACTGACTGTTCCTGGCTGGCCCCTGACCTGTAGAAGCAAAATTGTCTTTTGAATTTTGGCTTAACTTTCGAAGTAGAAATAGAGGTGCACCGAGGAACAACAACATCAAACAAACTGGCATGAGCCTGACCTATGCTGAACTATGAGGGGAATTTGTAGTGCACATGGGCAAGAGCATGTTAGTGCAGAGAGAGCAGAAAAACTGCAAAGACTACACGGTCCCGTGATAAACAGCCATAAATCTCAATATTTCGTTGCTAGAAAAAAAAGGGTTGAGATATGCACACCATCTGATAGCTAACAACTCCGCTGGGAGATGATAAAACAAATTTAAGACTCCACAGATGAAACACACAGCGTGTCAAAATTTCTTTGTCGCGGCGCCCGGTCGATTTTGAAACATAACATTTTTGGTTGAAATCAACGATGGAAATTTGAACCAAAATAGGTGAAAAATAACTTATTTTCAAAAAAAGTAAATATACATTTCTAATGCAATAGAGCTGTGAGTATTGTAACCAAGGTGCCTGCCTATCATTTTTGATAATTTTAATAAAATTTAAAATTTGTTACAAGAATTTTTCAAATTTTTATTCATAAATCGAAAAAGTTGAGAATGCACATCAATAGGGAACCCCACATATGCATAACATTTTCATATCTACGTGACGAGCTCTAAAAGTTGTAGCAATTAGAATTTTTCAAAAATGTTGAAATATTTTGAGAAACTTGCGATTTAAGCCTTATTTTCAGAATTTCTCAAAATATTTCACCATTTTCGAAAAAATCTAATTGCTACAACTTGTAGAGCTCGTCACGTAGATATGAAAAAGTTATGCATATGTGGGGTTCCGTATTGCTGTACATTCTCAACTTTTTCGATTTATGCTTAAAAATTTGAAAAATTCATGTAACAAATGTTAAATTCTATGAAAATTATCTAAAATGATAAGGACCTTTGTTACAATCTTGAGAGCTATATTGAATTAGAAATATATATTCAATTTTTGCATCTAAGCTATAATACATTTTGCACCTATTTTGATTCAAATTTACATCGTTCATTTCAGACAAAATGTTATGTTTCAAGATCGACCGGGCGTCGCGACAAACAAAGGAATCCATCGCTTTGGCACGCTGTGAAACAATCTTCGGGTGCGTTGATTGCCAAAAATGTTTTTATACCAATAGCTGCAGCTATTGGTATAAAAACATTTTTGCAAGCTAGCTGGCTGCAAGAACGCCATTGAGCGCAGCGAAACCCACCAAATTTGATTAGAAACTGAAACCTACATGGTCACACGAAGGTCGACATACACCAGCCTGTTTCCGCACCCTATATTTCGATCAATGATGCCTCGGCCATTGCATTCTAAACACCGGCCGAGAAGGCGTGCAAAAAAGAAATGTGTTACCAGAATTTTGAACTAAATCTCCCTTGCAGATCACTCAAGTCGTCCCGATGGCTCTCGCTATCGCTCAAGTCACCTTCTTCCCCTTCTTCCTCAACTCGATCGGCACTCTCTTCTTCATCTTCTTCCTCGTTCTTAGCGCAGGTTGATCTTTGATCTTCTACTCATGGATCAGAAAATGAGAAATTTTCGATGAACTTTGCACCTCATTTACTAATTCGTTCACTTTTGATCTTTGATCTCTAACCCCCTTCCCTGATTCAGGCGCGACAACCCTGGTGTGGCTCCAGCTTCCCGAGACCCGGAAGCTGCCAGTAGACAGGTAAACATCCCGGAATACTGTCATTATAGCGGCAGTTCTAGCTAGAGTCGAGCGTATCGAGCATCGACCACAATTTCTTTTTTCTTCTTCTTGTTGCGATATTTCCGAGAAAATATGACATGAAAACGGCAATTTGAGAATAGTGACGAAGCTTTTCATATCGAATTGTTGCTTGGGCGACCTTTTTCGACAATTTGTGTCGGCTTTTCAGTTAGGTTTCAGTTTCGCTAAATTGCTGCTGAGTTTTTCAGTTAGTCTTCTTCAACGTTTCAGCTTATCCAAAAAGATAACAACAATTTCGGAATAAGAGAACTCTAGTATTAGGTTGTAACATAAGTTTTGTCGTATTTTGGAGGTTCACAATATTTCCATGAAAAAGGTAAAGGTAAAGGATACTTCTCAAACATTATCAATGCCTGACCTCCTAGTATATGTTTGGGGTGTTCATGCACATTCAAACCATAGGGTAGAGCTGAACTGCGCACGCTGGCTATATTAATATGAACTGATTTAAATTTGGTGCAGATTTTTTTAATTCGTTTGATCAGGTGCTAGTTCGCAGAGATGAATAATGAACCAAACTTCTACAGCATGGTGATATACCCCGTCAATGCTCTTTCAAAATATACGCCAGATATGGTGCTATGCTGAGCGGAATCAAAGATATACTTCACTGAGTGTAAGGTTAGCCGCTGATTCGTAGCCAACTTGACCAACTCTTCTGAATCCAGAATTGCAACAACAGTGACTAACATAAGTGCGTTCCAATTACCACTCATGGAGGTATAATTTATCATTAAACAAGTGAGAGAAAGAACACTCTACTTGTGGGAAATTTGAATTTTTATTAATTCAATTCGCGCACAATTTTACCAAAATATGCAAGTTTAGGTGTTTCGAATTAAAGATTGTCATTCAAAAGCTATTTATTTCCAAACTTATCCCAAGTAGATACTAGTAAGGGAAGGGTTTATGGTTAGGATGGACACAACAAATCAGATATTGAACATGTGTGCGAGGTAGGAATATGAACAAAGTGCCGATTTCATTAGTTTAATTTACATACCATCGTTCTGAATGGAGCCACTTATCTCAACAGAACCTAATCTACCCCAAACTTTGTCTGCATACTGACCACTTTGGGTGAACTATATTCCACCACTATTTGGATCTGGATATCTATTGAGATGAAAATTCGGCTTGCGAAAGTTTTCGCGACCGTCACCAACCATCCACATTATACAAACTCGTGTACATTTCTAAAACGATTTTCGTTTGTCATTATCCGTGAGTGGTTCAAAATTTTGCACATATGTAGTACTTTACGCAAATCACACAAAATCGGCATAATTTATCCTTTTCAAGAAGAGCTGATGCGTGAAAATGATTTCTAATCCTTATCTCAGTACAACTTTGTCTGACTAATGTGCCTCCTCAACTGCCTTGACAGGACTGAAGTAAAGCGCGTAAGAAAGAGTACGAAGGCCCTCACTGATGATGAATAACGAAATTGAGATTAAATTAATTCGAAGAATTTCTGAGGTTAAAATGCATAAGAGATTGGACGCGACAAAACTTATGTTACAACCTGATACATTGGCAGCATACCTTGGAGAGATTAACTGGATCCTAGCAACACGAGTAAAATCCTCGGAACCCCAAACATTGCCTAATTTTCCAATTCCAGGCTGGTAAAGCGCGTGATGAAAGCCCGATCTCGCACCCAATCCAACTCGTCCGCCTTCTTCCATCCTCACTACGGATCGACCTCCAACTCATCCTCCTCGATTTCGAGGACCTCAAGAAGGCCCTAGTCACGAAGGACCAGGAAGCCCCGATCATCTAATCTTACCGTAGCTATACTGTATTATCGATTACTGTACTCCTTTTTCAGTCATGACCCGGTCATTTGTAAGCACTTTTGCACTTTTCTTGAGGCTTTGCGCCTCGGACAAAGTGTGGAAGTAGTGAAATCTCCCCCCTCTCTCTCTAGTGCTGGTGTATTGTCGTCTCCACTATTACTTGCACAGTTCCTTGTTCCTTGTGTGGAATCTATTGCGGGTCTCGGTATTTCTGATGAAGATGATGCGATTTTCATCCTGTTTTCGACCACAATTATTCGCGCATGCTTTATTTTCGAGCACTATAGCCCGTAGTAGCCTCGCGTCTCTCAATTAATCAGAGTGCCCCGAAGCAGAGAAGGTCGGGATTAAAAAATATGAAAATGCGGCGCAGTGAGCAGGAAAAGTGAAGGACACTGAGAGGAAAGACGCCAACTGTAAAATTCAAATGAGTACTACTCTGCCAATGGCTCTACTCTGCTCTACTACGCTGTACTACTCTGCCTATCAGAATCAGGATGTATACATCCTGATTCTGAATAGATGATACATTAGGTTTCGGTTAAGTATTGATATTGTTTGTCAGAGGGAACATTCCTGGAAATGATCAAAGCTTGTGAATTTTATTCCTTATCCCGGAGAACTAAAAATAGAGGAGTATTTCTTCACTACATCCTCTCTCGCATCCTTGAGATAAAGAGTGTAGGTGGGGAATAAACCATCAACTATGTTGTTATTCCTTCATTGCTGTTCGTGATATGTCCAAATTAAGGCCAACGAGGAAGAAAAGTGCCGTGAAAAAAGCATTCCCACTAAAAATATTCCCCATAGACTTCTTCCCCATATATATTTGCGCTCATTTACACCGAAGGAGTACACGCCATGTCTGAAATAAAGTGAAAAATCTATTTACAACTTTCGTCATTTTGCGAAAAACACGTCACTCCGTGTCACAAGGGATTCGGCATACTGATAATTTGCATCGTATTCAGCTGATCGTTAGAGATAACTAGTCTTACAGGAATATGATGAGCGGAGATCCGCTAGACAGCTCTTTGCTCATTTTCTCTCATTTTCTCACTTTGAAATCGCCTCATCACGCCGACTTTAAAAATTGTGAGAATGTTGAGCTTGGTCAGACAGAGCGAGAGAGCGTGCAAACTGAAGAGAGTCGCGGGCGGAATCATCAAAACTACTCTCCCTCCACCTCTGACGAGTCTGGCTGGCGTCAAATAGTAAAGCTGAAATTGGCCCCAGACCTGGGGCTAATCAACGCCCATCTCGTTGCTTACGCATCACCGGAGGAATAGGACAATCATTTAGCGTAAACATCACCCTCATCTCTGCACCACTTTACAAAGATCACTGTTTGTCAAAGAAACTATTTGGGCTGGCTGCGTTTCATTCGTCGCCTTGTTGTTGATAACTGATCTCGTTACATCGTTATTTCTAAGAGACCGCCGCGTCTTTACCTCCCTGGAATCATCGCGCAAACAAATTTCCGCTGAGTGATGCCTTGCATGAATTGCTACTCGTTAAGATGGAATTACACTGAATCTATAATCTTCCCCATCTCTCTCTTCCCCTCTGATTGAGAAGAGAGCTAGCAGACTGGAGAGAATCACTGGCTATTCCAATGTGTTTAGACGAGCAATGGTCTGCAAAACACTCTCTAGCAGGTTAGAGAACGCGAGAGAGCATGGAAAATGACGAGAGTCAGTGAAAGACGCAATCAGTTCGGATAATCCCTACGTAATTGTCATCAGATAGGATCGAACGCTTGAAAGGCGCAAAATGAAGAGCGTAATGAATTTTTTTCCAGGAGCTGATTGGAGAAAAGTGAGTGAGAATCTGAAAACCATAAACTAGACTATGAAAAGAGTATTGATGATACTGGAGTGTGCAAGTTGTACACTTCATCATCAATACAGCATTCATACCGTGGATTCTGAGCACTGTTTTCGAACCATGTCGCACTCTTACTAGGCGCGTAATCACTCGATTCACGGCGGTATCCGAGAAAATATGGCTTTCGTCTCTCGATTGTACATGCTCACTCGCCTTGCTTATGGACGATAAAGTGTCATGCGACCATCTATTTCCTGTGATCGAATGGTCAACGACCATTACGTAGAAAATCGACTCTGATTGGGTATTTCCAGATAGAAGAAGCCATTGACTCAATATTCAATACTGTACTAGAAACTGAACTGACAAGAGCGGGATCATTAGCGAGGTTAGAGCGCAAACTACTGTTTTACCGGCGAGATTGCGTGCAGAATGAAGAGACTGCGGTCATCGTTCCCCAAAAAGGAAGCAAGGCGTAAACGACACCCGCGCAAACAAGGCACACATCATACTCTCAGATTACTCATCATCTCAAGTCCGATACTTGCTAATGAGCCCTCTTTTAGAACAATCCCATGCGAGAAGACCCGAAATAGCCGCAGGGATTCTCTTATTAGAGATGGCTTGCAAGAAAGGATTGATTATATTTATCCTGTGTGCTACCTTCCGGTCAAACAGACGAGATAGCACGCAAAAATGAGAGAGACATATCTTCCCTGTTCCGTATTGTGACCTGGGTAGACCACCCACTAGTGTGAAGCCACAAAGTATCTAGTGTCTGCACTAGTGAAGACCCATGAACACATGTCATGGTCTTATGACCGGCACCTCTGTTCTTTGAGAGAAAATGTACGAAGTTGATCTGTGTTTCACCATTCATTATTAGGGCCAGTGGCGAGTCGTCGAGTAATCGTCGAGACTTGGCTTTCTTAACACAATAAAAATGAGAGGATGAGAATGTTATCGCCCCCATTGATGCACCATACTCTCACGAGATGTACCAAGTTGACCCGTGTTTCTGCAATAAACAATAAGCCCACTGGTAATCCTTCAAGTAATCGGAGGTGCTTGTCCGTTTTAACACAATGCGAGGATGAGGACGGGATCGCCCTCACTCATTCTCTCACATTTATTCGCTCTTCTCCCCCCCCCCCCATCACACATTCATACATGCCTCGATTCCCGTGCCAGCGAGCAATGGACTGACTCTCTCCAGTTTGCACGCTCTCTCGCCGGTCAGAGAGACGAGAGAGCATGCAAACTGAAGAGAGTCAGACGATTCCCGTGCCAGCCTACATCACTCTAATCCGCGACCATCCCTTCTGAATATGGCCAGATTTTCTCGTGAAATTGATATTCTCCCTCCCTCACTTTCCATCATCAGCCCACGTGACTCATAGACGTAAGATTAGTCGTGAGACAGGAATATTTCTAATTTCGGTTGTGCCTTTTACGATTGTTCAACAAAAAAGCTTTTGGAACAGGGATAGCGATCGAGATCTGCGCTTGGTGTGTTGCCATGTGATATGTTTTCTTGCCACCCGATGCAAGCGAAAGCATGTGTTCGACGGAGATATGATATCATTGTAGCCTAACTCGCCTACTTTTTGGCGCTGTTCGGAGAGAAACAATCACAAGACTGACGCAAGGCGCGCAATCTTGCGCCTTTTCCAAGGCATCTAGCCCGAAAATCGTCTTGCTTTCTCACAAACTGACAATTTTTTTCCTCCGCATTTCCGATGATAGGCTAGTGGAGAGGTGATGCGGGGTGGGAATTTAGGTCCTCGCAATCTTGTACTGACGCTCGTCCGATAGACAGTGAGAGAGATAGCATTGGAAGCGCAGAGATTCTGAGGACTACGAAGCAATACTGAAGGAATGTGTACATTCTTTCCTTTCCGGATCTCACGTATCCCTCGAGAAACAGAGCATAAATCAGCCAAGACTATGTAATTCTCTTCAGGATCCACACTATCTTTGGCTAGAGAAGCTTAGAGAGCACGGGAAATGAAGAGAGTAGGGAGATTCTTGCTCTGATAGAATCGCTAAATTCCGCGGATAAAGAGAATTACTGAAGAGATGCGACGCGCGAGATGTACGACGCTCATCTGTTTCAGTAATCGTCTGACTCTCCTCCTTTTGCCCGCTCTCTCGTCTCTCCGACAAACGAGAGAGTGTGTGGATTGGAGAGAGTCGGATCATTCATCTGTTTCAGGGAAGACTATAGACAAGGAAGTGGACGAGCGGAATACGAAATGAGTAGGGTTCCCTTATTGGAAAATGTTTGCTATAATTTCAGATCTGATCAGGGACCAAGATAGATGATGAGCATGTCTTTATTGAGCGCACTTGAAACGTATTCGAAAAGACAGCAAACATTTTCCAGAAAGAGAACTCTAGAAATGAGAGAGTGCCCTCTTTTCTTTTCACGTGATATATCGTTCCCGGTGTCTCTTTCAAACCAAAATAAAAGCGTGTTGACTGAAGATAATAGCATAGTTTTTTTTGATTCTTGAATGAAACATGAACCCGAAGGCTTAGAAATCTATGCTTCCTAAAAGGCGCTCAGCACTAGTTCTTGCGGAGCAAATTCTCCCACCCAACCAAACATTAGACGTCATGATTCTCTCCAAAACTGTGCAGCAACTAATGCTGGTTCCAACTTTTCCTGAACGCTCTCGAACTGATGGACCCAGAAAATCTACACTCCCGAAAAACTCTTCATAGTAAGTATGCGCGAGGAGCTATCCCAGCCACTCAAACCGCAGTCCTCCCTTGCAAGTTGTGCCAACCTCCGCATCTATTTCTGGGCCAATCAGTTCCAGAACGCCCGCGCGGCTTATTTTCCGACAATGATGCCGATGGCCTCTCACCTTCTATTTTCCCCTTCATCGGAGAGCTCTACCTCGTGAGAAGAGCTTCACTCCAAACGCGTGTTTTTTGCCGAAGATCATGCCGATGAGGCACTAGGTCAGATGAGAACTATGACGTCATGCCGCCTTTGATATTGATATATCAAAGGCGTCATGACGTCATAGTTCTCATCCAACGTTGTGCCACCGATGACCCCATCTTCACTCCCTTTTCCGATATCGAATTCCTCATTTTTCCTACTTTCTTCTCTCGAGTGGTCAACCTCGTGAGAAGTGTTTCAGACGTAGAATCACTTGGAACGCGTGGTTCTTTTCGATGATGATGATGACCTGCCCTCCCCCAATCCACCCCCACAAGTGGGCCGTAAACATACGCGTTCGGGGATTCTCTCCAGTTCCCCCGCTCTCTCCCCTCCGGCTAGACTCCGCCCTCCCATCGGGGGAGGCGGGACTTATAGACTGGGGATATGAGAAGCGGCCAGTCTGTTGAGGTGTCCATTCCGGTGTTGTGGTCTCGCTCGATTTGTTTCCTCACAGCTCACGGTCTAGCAACTCCGGAAAACGGTCTAATAGGGCCACAGCTGGCTTCCCAGTAGGATACCAGCATAGCAGATTGCCACTAAAGGTGTGCATTGGGAATGTTAACCTGATATCTTGCCTATATGCGTAGTCGCATTCTCTCCCCGCTGCCCCCACAGAGAGCATCCTTTGTTGCCCCAGACCAGGCATTCTCTTTCAAGTTCGGATAGGCGACACCTGAATGTGTCTCTTCAGTTTGCACATTCTCTCGCTCCTTCTACCTGACAAAACAGCAGCTAGAATGGGGAGATACTGCCCTTTGCCAGCCACTTTTCATTCCATTCCTCCTCTATGGGTGTTGTTGAGACGCATTGTTGTTCTTCCAGTCACCTCGAAGTCCCAATTTCCATCTCAATTTCTTCTTGTTAGTTTTGACTCCTTTTTGTTGTGTCTAGTGAGAAATATCCGAAGGATTAAGGACATTTCACAACTAGAGTTTAGGTGGCGGATGGAATCGCATTTCGTCCGCCCCCACGTTCCGTCTCTAACTCAGCGTTGAGACTTTCACCTCTAATTCACCGTTTCGAAAACTTTTTCCGTTGTTTTCGCTGACATTGGAACGTATCCGATTCGCATTCTGTGTAGTTTGATCAACAAAACATTGTTGTTTTTGTTTTTGTTATTATTATTATTATTTTCAGTTTCCAATGCTCCTCCAAGCCCTCCTCGCCTGCCTTCTCCTGTCCACTGCAGTCCACTCGAGAGTCCTCGACGGTGAGTGACTGAGTGACTCTCTCACTTTCCCGCACTCTCTAACTTTCTCTGACCGAGGAGAGGGCATTAGACGGATTTAGAGTGAGACTCTCTCCAGTTTCCACACTCTCTCGCTAGTCTGGGCAGCTCAAGAGGAAAATGAGAAGTCAAGCTTGAAAACACCAGGCAACATCTCATTATCTCCATATTTCATGCTTTCTCGACGTTTTCAAGAATGCGAAATCATACGTCAAAGCATTCCGCGCGAGTTTCACCGAGACGCGCAAAATACGCGCAGCTTCCATCACAATTCTCACCATTTCTGAACTCGCTGCTCAAAGACCTTTTCGCGCCCTTTTAACCAACCAAAAGCGTCATTTTGACCATTTTCTTGAGAAAAAAATCCAAATTTGGATAAAAACAATAATAACTTAATTATTATTGTTACATTCCAGCCAACGTCGACTGCACGATCCTCCTCTCGTGCATGGACAACGAGGAATGTGTGCGGATCTACATGCGACGCTTCAACCTCGACTACTGCTTAGACGGAGGTTCACAAATTTTCTACACAAATTTTGCAATTAGTCGCTGCGACCCTCTGCGAGAGTTCTATCGCTCACAAATTTTACCCCTGAAAGAGCATGAGAAAGGAGAGGTTCAAAGGATTTCTCACGTTTCACCTCTCGTCACTAATGTATTCTCGAATTATGCCCCCACCCTCTCTCTGCAAGTATTTCAGTATCCAAGTATAATCATGCAAATGCAGAAGTTCCCTCGGGCCTGGCTAAGCGCACGTCGTCGCTCAAGAAGATCCTCCAGAGCAACCTCGGAATTCGAATGTCGGGCGGAAAGAAGTAGAAGATCAAAGACCAAAGATCATCGATCACGCCTATCCCTCTACTCCATTCCATTGTGATTGTTCCCTCGTGATTTCGTTTGTTCGAAAAGATCTCTCTAGCTTAAAGTCTCCCTGTCATATCACTCGCATCAATAGTAGGGCTGGCACGGTGCCAGAGAACCTGATTCTCACTCGATAAATCTGCACACGGGTTGTTGCACATTTTTTATGCCAACGTTCTCAGATCTACTATTGAATCTCTTCTAAAACTTTATCGATATGCCGAGGGTGAAACATACAATGCAAAGGCGTGAACATGAACCAAAACAGTACTGACCAAACCGATCATAAACTATTATGTAGACCACATGCCAGTAGACCTGACAAGGCGCCAGAGAACCTGATTCTCACTCGATAAATCTGCACACGGGTTGTTTTTTTCCAAAGTTGCACTCGCCATCAAGATAGAACGGCTTCAAAAACTTTCTGATATTCCGAGAGTGAAACATAAAAGCGAGAGTGAAACATAATAGCGATGAACTACAACGGGGCCTGTCTGCGGTACTCCTTGTTATCTATCCTTGTTATCTTGTTATCCTTGTTATTGTTAGCCATTCTACTATTCCGTGGGCATTTATGTCGCATTTCTAGGTCCGATGTACACTCGCTTCAATAGGAGAAAAAATTACTCAAAGGTAGTTAGTTTTTTATTCAAGAGATGCTTGTGCAATATTGAACTGTATCTAAAACTTTATCGTATATTCCGAGAGTGAAACAAAAAAAAGCTCAGGGATGAAAGCAAACATAGCAATGGCTAGAACGAGACATAATCTGCGATGCTGCTTGTTAGCTATTCCAAAAAAACACTCCTGTCGCTCGTGCTCCGTTGTAAGCACACTCGAATCGATACCACGAGACCTCAGTCAATCAATCTGCAAATAGGTTATTAATATTTTATTTCTGACATGTCCAAGCAACATCGATCTGTTTCCAAAATGTTATCAGATATGCCGAGGGTGAAACATAAAAGTAATGGGGTGAAAGCTGCTAAACAAACAAGTGGGCTACAACGAGACATAACCTGCGCAGGCTCCCTAACTATTCTCCCATCATATGTGTCTATTCTCGTGGCATATTGTACCCGGGTAAGCGGATATGCAGCAGGAGGACCCGTGAGAAGAAGAGGGATTATGGTGGAGAAGGCACTGCACAGGGGAGAAGGAAACGTGCGAAACTTGGTCTACTATTCAGTCAACGTGGTGGGGAAACTTCATCCTGGCTACAGGAGCGCATGTTTCACTACAGTATTCCTCCCGTACATCGAGATCTCGTTTCTGCGTTCGCCACGCGTCAACTGCCCCTCGTCATCCAGAATCAAGGCGGCCTCAGGATTGGAGTAATGACCCACTCCTCTCCTCTCCACGCCATGAACCCTTACACTTAGCCGATCATTATTGTTTGCAACTCAACCCCATTTCCATTTCTTCTGACGTGAGAAGGCCTCTCAATTGGCCTACTCGACCCAGGGCTTGCAAGGAGCAAAGGAGCTCTCTCCATTTGCACACTCTCTAGTATAAAAGCAATAGCAGAATAAATGGAAGGGAGAGGAGCAGGTCATTATTCCCCGACGTATTATGCAAAACAGTCAAGTGGGCCTGAACGTTCGACGCTGCGTAATTAGAGTTCAAAATTTGGGTAACCGTCTCTTCTTTTTTGACATTCTCTCGCGACCGGGTTGAGCAAGTGAAATGATGGAACTACTACCCAAAATTAACACTCGAGAATCCATACTAACGAATGCAGCTATTGAATTTCGTGTAAACTTCGTACTGGTTGTGGGTCACTTTTCTACTCTTCTCGAATTGAAAAAAACTAGAGCAATATTCGCAGTGTGTACCAATATCTTCACGCGAAGCCTAGCATCCAGACATGCGAGATAGCGTAGGAAATGGAGAGAGTCCTTGTTAGAGTGGGTATAAAATCCCTTGTTAGAGTGTGTATAATTTCATCCGAAGGAAGTGGCGAAAGGAGAGAAACGGAAAAGGAGTATCTAATTCGGTATTCGACCGAGTTTACACGCACATTCGCTTCTCATACACTACTATATGGAAGGAGATCGGGGGCAGATAATCTCGGAATATTTTTAGTCGCTCTATTCTTTAATGTCTAAGCTCCACCAATTTCCTTCTCTGTTGATCTTCATAGTAATCGGGCTTCCATGTCCTTTCAAATGATATCATTCAATCCCAATTCGAAAACCCGGAAGCGGTCGAATTCGGACTAAGCCAATCAGTACTTTAGGGATTCCCCTTGACCGCTGAACCACGCAGAAAACATGCACTAGTTCGTATAGAAATTGGATGTTTGGATTTCGAAGGAAGCCATAAATTAGACCCCTTTCATATTTCTGCGCCATCCTGCCTTTGCTACCGTACCTGTTCGAATTTACTTGAATGAAAGAAAATGGAATCGAACTGGATGAAATATTGCGACTATTTTTACTTCACAAACTTAATTTACTACTATAGTTCGTGTACTGTGTGACGTCTTGCCGGATTAATAGTCCAATTTCCGAACCGGAAATCCTGGGGGAATAAACAAAATTTTCCACAATTCACAAAGAACAGAAAGCGCTTCATTTGTGATTTTTAGTGTTTTTGTTCGATGATGTGGGGAATCGTCAGCTTATTTTGTTCACTCAAGGGCTAAAGAACTATCGTCTCTCCCACTCGTTTAGAGGTTTATTTAACGCCTGATCAAGTTTCGGTGAATCCAATGAGCGTCATTTAGCGTTTGAACTGGCTATCTGTAAACACATCGATGAATGACTTCATATATCGGGGAATCAGACAATTTTACAGAAAAAATGTGTTCAATAGGCAATCGTCAGAGGTTAAGTGAGCTAACACGGCGACATGTAGGCATAACTAGGGTTCTCTTTTTGGAAAATTGTTGAATCATTGTCAGATATGTTTCATGTACACTACATAGTTCTTATATATGCGAACATGAAACATATCTGAAAATGATACAAAATTTTTCCAATAAGAGAACCCTAGTCATAACGCCTGCAACATTCGCTGCGAGTTCCACCGTAAAAAGAACAAGAACATGCAAATGGAAGTTTTCCCTTGTTCTCTGCAGTCTCTCACCTTTCGGCTGTCGCCTGCAAAATGTCGTGAGACTGCTACTAAACTTAGCCGATCCAGTCCGTGTCTGACTACAAAACGCGCATATTTTAGGCGCCATGTCTCGTTCACATGTCTCATTTAGCAACCAGCGAAAAAATGTGAGAGACTGGGAATGTCTCCCGATATCAGGTATCAGCCCGCGAATTAGGAGTCTATTCATGATTGCAAGGTTAGAGGAGCATGTAAGGCTTCGGGGCCCTGGCAGAGAAGCGAGAGAGTATGGAAGGAGAAGAGACCGTGAAAGATCCGTAGTCCAGAATAGCCCGCTGGTAGTTGGATTAGCTCGTTAGCATTTCTAACCGATCAGACTGACGGGATGAGAGGATTATGGGGGGAAAATGAGATTCCAGGGACGGAATACATTTAGAGTGCAGGCAGTGTTGAAAAATAGTAACTGGAGAAGAGGATCATTAGAGATGCGCGTTTAGAATTGTATTGTTCTGTCGGCCCAAAATAATGGTGAAGTGAAGGAGAGATGGAAAATATTTTAGCAGGTTCACTTGCGGAAACGATAAACACTTTGGTATTGCAGCGACATTGAAAAAAATTCAGTAGTAGTTAAAAAACGATGAATAAAATCCGAATTGAGAACGAAAGCGCGGATTCTGTCAGGGATAATCATTTTTGAAAAAGATTGCAAGGAAAAACATGCATGTGAAGTATTATCCTTATTTGCAGACCGAAGATTCTTATGAACACGATGAAACATAGATCAACCAGCTGTCCTTGTTATACGCAATCGCTAAAATTAATTTGGTAAAGCTAAAAAGGCCTGTTCGTCGTCAAAACACCTGTTTCTCAACTCCCTTCCATTCCAGCTAACTCTAGACTGAACCTTATCTCTGATATTACGTACTCATACGCCAGAACGACGGATCTCGGACTATTTTCAACGAGCCATTCTCCTATTTTTGGCAGAATCATTACGCAAATAAAGGGAATGAGGTGTTTTCTTGACGATTGACTGGAAATGAGCTCAACTTTCACGTGAGAATTAATAAGAGCGAATAAAAACGTGAGAGGTAAACCGACCTTAATACTTATCGTAAAACTCGCGAATTTTCTTTGCATTCTCACGCTTTCTTACTTTCTTAAGCAATAGTGTGAAAAAAACTCATTACTGCTTTGCACTAGTAGCCGTACTCTAGAGAGAAAACGTGCAAAAGAACCAGGGAGAAAGTGGATATTCTCATTTCACACTCATTATTGCACAACGGATTTATGGAATGGAGTTATTTCGGACTACGTTACGTGGTTCAAGGAGTGCAAAGCAGCCAACAAATCATTTTCATTAACCACGAAAAAAAGATTGCCATTGAATGTCGAATTCAAATTGTCAGGTTAGTTTGTTTTTTTTTCCATGAAAATGAAAACAGAAAAGAACAGAAACAGAAACTTCCACTGTAAATGGAATAAAACGATTGGAAACAACAGGATACAAATTCGAAAAGATGAGATACTGAGGGTAAGCTACGGTAGTGAACTACGGTAATCTACTACGGAAGGTGAAATAGGTAGTCTACCAGTGTAAGTGGAGCGTAGTCTACGCCCCCTTCCACCATCTCATCAGTCGAATTCGAATATCGGCAGGCAGAACGACCGCTGCCTCAGTGAACTCCTTTCTCAGATTCTGAGTGACCTCCACGCACGCGAGAGAACCATGAGAGAGCTTCTAGAACAAAAATGTAAAAAAATATTTTAAAAGAACTTTTGCGTTATTCCGCATATGATAATCAAAGACGACATCAGGAAATAGTCTTCACCTCATTGATGAACTTCTCCCAGTCTTCATTAGTGAGACCGAAGAAGGGAGAGGCCGAGTTGGAAAATCGATCGGCAATCTCGACAGAATCAGAGACAGCGCATTCAAGCTGGGCAATGAAGGCGGCTGGAATGTGATTAATTATTGAATCCACTAATTATTAAAATAACTACTTATATTTTGACAATTTAAATTTTTACACAATAATACTGAAGAACAATTTTTGAAAAATATGTTATAGCTACTTACCGGGATTGGAGAGATTCGGTCTGCTAAGCAGTGAGAGATCGAGTTTATTGACTCGAGAAGCGAAGGAGAGCACGAGAGGTCTGAGAACAGTAACGACTTACAAAATAAAATTTAGAAACAAATCCGTAACTTCTTGGATTCCAGGCTAACCCACTATATCTAGTCGAACCAATCCTGTCCCATTTCCTATCTCAACTGTTCAATCTGTAACAAATTTTACTACAGTACTATCAGGCGAGAATATTACACCAAAATTAGAGAGGTTAAAAATATATAAAAGAGAAAGGGTTGAGAATGCGGGAAAACCAAGAATTGTTAAATTTCGTATTCAGTTCAACTAGCACAAGGAAGATCTGACTTACGCGGTGCTATCATCGATAATTGGTCTTGAAATGTTCAGATGTTCAATGGTCGATCCTTGCAGCAGCTGAGTGCAGAATGAGAGGTGTCTCTCGTGTAGGTTACCTCGAATTCGAGAAAAGAGGTACTAGGTCGGGTGATAACCAAAAATAATAGTACCCTTCTGTAGTATTTTCGCAGAAGATTTTCTCACAGTGAGGGAACCTAATGTGAAATTACTGGAGAAGGGCACTTTTTTGGTCTCTCATCCGACGGTTCTCACCGGACCTAGTACCCTATCGACCAGTCTAGTGGTGAGAGAGTGTATATACTAAACAGGTCGTGATATCGTCTTTGATAGACTAATATTACCCCATCCATTGAGGTAGACGTGCTTGATAGAGGCGGAAAGCAGGCCGATGACCTGTCACAATATCGATCTGTCTCTTCAGCAATTAAACTTTCATGCTAAGGATTTTGAATGTTCTGTCAAATACCTAACCAGGCTCATGATATTTTTCAAATAGTATAATATGCATAATTATATAGTTTAAAATAGTATAATATATATTAGAAATAGGCGAATATCTACTCTAGCGGACCTTATTGTAATTGTAGTAAATACAATATCTGACCTGCTCAGTGACGGAATCGTCAGCTCCCCTCATCAGCATCACTCGTAGGATCGGGCGATTGAGATACGGACGCTCGAATCTCTTCCAATCCAGACCGGAGAAATTGTGGAATCGAAGGTTTGAGGGAAAGAAATCAATCTGGACAACGAGACGGCCCTGTTGATGAGCAGAAATTGAATTCATGCATACTTGGTTCACATTCATTAACAGTTCTGTGTTTGTGACCCCCAACGTAAAAATGCCACCAAACTTCATTAGGCTACGAGAAATGATACCACGCTCTCTTCATTCTATAGACTGTGTGGTATTATAAACCGTTCAAACGTGATGGCAATGATGGGAGGGTGACGCGAATTTAGAATTATAATGCCATCGAAAATATAAATACACACATAAAGGCACATAAATACGCACCTCATAAGATCTGGACAGATACACTTTGTCAACAGAAGGTCGATTTTCCTCTCTTCTCATAAACTCGAACGTATTATGTCGGAATCTCTTTGATACCTGGGAAATGCAAATATCCATTCAACACTGCATTAAGTATGAGACTTATTCATAGAACAATATCTAATATTGTACACATAAAATAAACAGATGTATTTCAATTCAGTTGATAAATAGAGCAAATATTTCCTTTTTTAGATCAGCGAATCAAAAAATACAGTTTGCATTGTTCAATTTAAAGTTCATAAACAGCAATTTTTGATTATATTATTAGCTTCAAAAGTTAAAACATCGGCGCTTACGTACAATCCTGGACAACCTTCAAAATGTGTGTATATATCGTCCGTCTTTGTTTAACAAAATATACTATCCGCTAGATCACCAACGTGTCTAGTCCGGTGTAGAGGTCGCTTACGTACACTACTAGAGAATGGTAATGATACAACATTAGCGCTTGTATACATTGTCCGGGATTGTGCAGAAGCGCGAAAACAACTAACCTTCAAGAGATTCGACAGATCAATACAGTCCCCATCTGTGCGAAGAACGGTAAAGATACGCTTGAGCGGCGGCCAAGGAAGCGAATCCCAACTGGAAAACCTGCTTCATAACATACCGTACTGTGAAAATAAACGTCTCACAAGCTGCGTAACTCCTAGTCTACCATTCCGTTTGCAAACGAAACATGCGGATTGTACACGTGCTGATCAAAATATTTACAGTAATTGTTTTTAATCTTAATATTATTCGTTGAGAAATTGACTTAGAAACTTCGTTCATGGCCTGTGGAGTTCGTTCTTTAAAGGTTTTAGCATTATATGATACAATTAGGGTTTTAGCTGTCTGCGCAAGTCAATGAGTGTATCGAAGAGAATATATCTGGTAAGGTACCTCGGATTCTCAGAAATAAGGATCGAGTTTCCGTTCTCGTCCTTCATATTCAGGACTCTCAGAGTACTCGCGAGGCCGACACAGCATGTGTCCTGACGAGGAAAAATGAGAGCTACTGTGAGTGTAGAATGGACAGCAAACGTGTGTTACGATAAACCTTTCTCCACAGTATTATGACCACAACAGAGACCGTGCAAAAGCAAAATCAGTTTAGCTCTGCCTAGCCGGATTATGAGAGCTGTTATGCAGCTCTTACACGGAATTCCCTTAAAATGCTTTAAATATACTGTAAAAATTTTCGTCGTCGTTAAAAAAGTTTAGCGACGGGACCAACAGTTTTTTATCGATTTCTTGGCTAAATGTGTATCGATTGTGTGTTTTCCTTGTTTTGAATCGTGATAAAGTGTTCTGCCAGGCAACACCCGAAAGCTGCGACGGTAACGACCACCGATTGAAGGAGGATGCAGCCCGACAGGAAAGCGGTGCGTATTTTTCAACTATTTTCATTGTTTTAAAATTTATTTTCGGGTTTTTATTATATTTGTAACTTTGCAACGCATTTCCCCATGGTAGTATTCAGAGAAAACTTACAAGGGAGCGACCGGATGACGAAATTGAGGAGTGCACGCGCATTTTTCTATTATTTCAGCCCAATCGCTCGACTGGTCAACAAGATGCCTCTCGCACGTGATCTTCTGCACCCCTGATCCCGAGAAGAAGCGCCAAAAGTGCAAGCTGAAGAGACTTGTTCAGCACCCTAACCCGTTGTTCATGGACGTCAAATGCCCTGGCTGCTACAAGATTACCACCGTGTTCAGGTATGTTGTGTGTTTGTAAGAGACTAGCGTTCCACGCGTTATCGAAAAAAGATACCTAATCTCAGCGTCTGTCGTATTTCGTTCGCCTTTCACCTCTAGTAAATAAAACCCCGTTGAACCTGTCGGAGGGTTTCCGGTAAACAGAAAAAATCTAGATGTATTGAAACATATACTGCCATGCGAAGTTTTTTGAATCGTGATTTAGTACCTTAGGTAGTGACGTTTTAAGACTCAAAGCTTAAGTGATGGTATTCAGGCATGTGTGCTTCTAATTTTATTACGGTCTTTCAGTCATGCACAGACCGTCGACGTATGCGTCGGCTGCAACACCGTCCTGTGCCAGCCCACTGGAGGCAAGGCTCATCTGACCGAGGGATGCTCTTTCAGGAAGAAGCAGCACTAAGTTGTTAACTTGTTGATCTATTTTGATCGGACAGAGTTGTTGTCTCGATAACTTAATCGTCCACATGGCTTTGTCAGTATTTTCGTTGTTGTTGACTATAAAATTGTTGTTCCTGTTTATTCACAGATCACCAACACAGCTGAAGGGGGAATACAACAGTAGACAATAGTATTGTGAATATGGCTAGGAATTCCACGCAACAATCGTGGGGGAACGTGTCTTAACACGCTCAGATACGTAGGTGGAGTAAACTGCGCAAAGTAATGGAGGGGGGGGGGGGAGCTAGCACTAGATCATGGAAATCTTAGCTCTCCTCACAACCCCATTTTGCTCAGTCGGGTGAGGCGGGGCTAGCACGCAAATGTCGCGGGTTCGACTCCCCGCCGATGCAACCACACCACGAGGCACACCATGCGTGCATCGAGTGTTTGCTCCATTTGCACAGGGCATAATACTGTGTCTCGTACTACAATACTCGCACAAATGACAAATATTCACAGCAAAATATGTTCCCGTTGCGCGCATAATACCGTTAAGGAGTTTATCATAATTTGTAACACATTACACAGTAGAGTAGAGTGTGCGAAGTAACTTACATCGCAGAAAACGATCGTTTTCCGTGGGTCAGAAAGAGTAGACGAGTCAAGGGAGGACTTGGAAGGACGAGCCTCGTTAACCTGCATCTGAATGGCCACAATTTTTGCACAAAGGAGCAAAAGATTTTAAAAAAATCAGTTGGAGTAAAAAAATTAGTCAAAAAGTAGGAAAGGATCTGTATCAAATAGATGCATTTCAGAGGAACCGGGACACCATTATGAACTAGGAATCCTTTGGAAAAACGCCAATATGCTAATCCATGATACTTTTTTTGTATAACTTAAATTGTTTAACTGCAGATGACTAATACTGATATTCAACTGTGCCGATCCTGCGCGTATAGGTGAACCTAATTGGGAAAATAAATTCATAAAGCACGGAATCACCATTGCTATGTTATTTGCGAAGTTTTGTCCAATATATGTTCGTTTATAATTGTTTTTTGATGATGTTCATGTGTTTCACTAAATTGGACACTGAAATATAACTAAGCCAACATAAATTTATATTCGACTCAACATTAAACTTTTTTTGACCCAAACGCGATTGGCTCACTGCGGTTTTCTGAGCGCGCGCTGCTAACCCATTCACCTTCAAGAGTGACGAATCAAAGATAACTAGTAGCACGGATTATTTAGACACACCTCATCAATTGGAGTGTTCGACTTCTGTATCAGCTGCTGCGCCGTCGACTCGGAAGAAACGGCGTTTTGCATACTCCCAGAAACTGAAATAAATCATGAGTAATATACAATTTCGTCTGACAAGCCAGTGCAAAAAAATTCAGAAAACACAAATAATTATAAAAAGCCATACATTTCTAAACAACAGTGAATAAACTATCAATTAATTCTTAAAAGTGAAATCATTTTTAAAGAAACAATCTGAACACCGATTTATGAAGTATCAAGATATTCAAGCAACGCATTAAAACGTTTTTATAATTCAACAAAGTCTATCACAAAGAACTCTTTATCGTAATAACTTACTCTACAGATAAGGTACAAGTATTAATTAGCTTACAATCAGCACAAAAGGTCATTAGCCGGGATAAGAACGGAACCACAATTGCATTACATGCGAAGGGGTGGTGTAGGATACGGTATTCTACTTCTTCTTCCACTTCAGAATGCCAGTCCCGGGAAGGTTGATTGGAGCTTTCGTCTTTCTTCCCATGTTCGGCGCTTCCACCCATCGGATCGAACCGTTCGTGAGATTCTGGGAAGAAAATAATGTTGATTCCAAAGAAATAACCGAAATGGTTGTTTTTGAGAATAAGATTTAAAATATTTCTCGCATGGAACCGATCGAAACTTCACTATTCGTAGAAATTCGTATAATTCGTATATTCGTCGAAAACAGTATAAGGGAGATATGAATTGCAGAAACCTATAAAACGTGAAATTTAAAACGCTGTCTCTGTAAGAAAGTCAGATCTGGGTGGGGAAATGGCACAATGTTTCAAAATCATCGCTAGAAGCTCATACTTGGTGGGTAGAGTCGTTAGGGGTCCAATAAACATTTCCCAAAATCTTGATCTACCATTATCGATTTTTTCGAAAATTTTTATCTTCGAGATTTGACCATCATGCTGTACCTCATTCGAAAGAGCATGAAAATTGTGTTATTGGGGTGTCCGGAAAGTTCGTATAATTTTTTATTTTTATTTTTTATTCAATGCTTTACAATTCTCAGTGACCAATGTACGTCCCCTTCTTTCTCACTACCTCCCTCCAGCGATTGGGCAGGGTCTCGATTCCTCTCTTCCAGAATGCGGGTTTCTTCGAGACCGCCCAGTTCACGAAAGCCCTCACAACTTCATCTCGATTCTTGAACTTCTTTCCTTTGCAGAAGTCAGAGAGAGAGCGGAAGCAGTGGTAGTCGCATGGGGAGAGATCCGGGGAATACGGTGGATGGGGAATACTCTCGATCTTCAGCTCGTCCATTTTCTTCTGGGTCATCTTCGCTCGATGTGGGCGAGCATTGTCCATCAGAAGAAGAATTTTGCCCTGGTTCAGGAGTCTGGGAGGGACTCTGATCGCGACATCTTCCAGTTGTTCAGAGAAGAGGTCGGCATTGATGCTGGTGCCAGGGGCGAGGATCTCCCAGTAGATGGGACCGAGCTCTGAGAAGAAGAAGCAGAGGAGTTCTTTCTTTCCGTGCTCTTCCTTCTTCGGGACGGGTGTGGGCTTCTCATCTGCAACCACCCATTGCAGTCTCCTCACAGGGTTATCGTACGTGATCCACTTCTCATCTGTAGCGATGATGGAATTGACCCATCGAAGATTGGATCTACGATGGAGTAATTCCCGACAGACTTGAACACGATTTTTCAGCTGTTCAGGGGAGAGGTCATGGGGAATCACTTATGGGAGTTTCGGCTTCTTCCCAGATCGATGGAGGATATCGGACACTGTTGATCTGGGAGTACCAGTATCCTTCTTCAACTCACGTACACTGGCCATGGGCTTGCGCTTCAGTGTGCGGAGAACGAGAGGCTGATCGAGGGAGGGAGGGCGTCCAGAGCGGGGTTGATCATCGAGACCAAACTCCCCTTTCTTGAAGCGGGAGAACCACTTATAGCAGACGGGTATGGAGGGGGCGTCAGCTCCTTCCGACTGGGCCAGGGCAGAGTGGGCCTCCTTCACGGATCGGCCAAGACGGTAGTAATGAAGTAAAACTGCTCGGAGGTAGAGATGGGAGTCCATCACAAGAATCAATGTAGCAACTAGGAGACTGATTAAATCCTCTCACTACTCAACGTCAGAATGATGCAATACATTGTTGACAAACAGATTGCGCAATCACTGCATTTGATTGCGAACTGATTTTTTTCCGAAGCATTATACGAACTTTCCGGACACCCCAATAGAATCCGTGTTTTCAAGGCGATCAATCAATATCTGTTCCAGAAACAACCATTATTCTGCCAAAAATAGCTGTTTGTTGTTTTGATCAATTCTGCGACCACATTCCTATAAATAGCACCTCCTGGAAACTTCATGTAATGTATGAAATTTAATGCTTAAACAGTCAAGAGTAATCCCGAAGAGATTCTGCGTGCCCATAATAGTGTTTTCCTTAAAATACTAAGACGCTTTTGAAGCGCTGGTTCGATGCCGCTCGGATGCATACGTTTTTGCAGGCACAATTGACTAATTTTTTAAACGTGTAGAATGATTATTTTTTCGGTAATTAGTAATTTAACATTAATCACGCAACAAAAAATGCGTATTTGAGGCCGGCAAAAACGTATGCATCCGAGCGGTATCGAACCAGCGGTTCAAAAGCGCCTTAGTATTTTGAGGAAAACACTACTATGGATACGCAGAATCTCTTCGGGATTACTCTTGACTGCTTAAGCACTAAATTTCACACATTACATGAAGTTTCCAGGAGGTGCTATTCATAGGAATGTGGTCGCGTAATTGATCAAAACAACAAACAGCTATTTTTTGGCAGAATCCTGGTACTTTCTGGAACAGATATTGATCGATCGCCTTGAAAATTCGGATTCTAACGCAACTGTTCATGCTACTTCGAATGAGGTACAACACGATGGCCAAATGTCAAAGATAAAAATTTACGAAAAAAATCGATAATGGTAGATCAAGATTTTGGGAAATGTTTATTGGTCCCCTAATGACTCTACCCACCAAGTATGAGCTTCTAGCGGTGATTTTAAAACATTGTGCCACACTCTCCGACGCTCTTAGGAGACAACGTTTTAAGCGAGAGCGTTGCGTTTTTCGATACGAAATTTATATAAATTTTGCGATGTTTCTCACCTCATTGAAATAGTTCTCCCAGAAGGAGTGAGGTAGACCGAAGAACGAGGATGAGGAGTCGATTAGTTCGATAGAAGAGAAGACTGCGGATCCCAGCATGATGATGAAGGTGGCTGAAGTGTCAGTCATAATTACACAGTATACGCAAAAAAATATTAAATAATGAACTCAAAACAAAACAAATAAATGTACATATTAATATTAATATTATTTATTTAACTTTAAAAACTTTCGCAATTAGCTACTAACCACAATTGATAACAAAACGAATATTCAAACCGGCCTGAAGCAGGCTTCAACTAGCCATTTTCAACGTTGAAGTCGCTATGGGGCTTATGCAAACCGGTTTACGGAATCCGTTTTGTCATCTATACTACACGATCCATTAGATTTGGCAATTCGAGAAAAACTAACGGGACCGCTACGACCCCTCGCGAGGCCTCGCATCATTCCGCAATCCGAGGAGTCTCAAATTGTCATCCCTACTAAACCACCCACAAGGATCTGTCAGCTGCGACTCCTCCGCCAGTGAGAAACGGAGTACCTTGACGTGAGAAACAATGGAGATTATGTGCGAACTGAAAATATGGCATTTACTCTCCAAAAATGGATACCTCGTTCAAGTACAACCTACACTGCAAATGAAAGAAGTATCAGAATTTTTTAAAAAATATTTAATGTATTAATGATAAAAATATTCTAACAATGTGAAAATCTTCAGCCAACTCACGCCGTGGTGTCGTCCAGATTCGTGCATCTGATTTGGAGTTTCTCAATAGTAGAATCACGGAAGAGATGAGAGATTGAGGAGAAATCGTCCGGAGAGAGATCAATCCATCCAAAAATCTCGACTTCCTTGATGGCCCCAGAGACCACTCCGTACAGCTAAAGGAAAAAATAAATAAAAATAACTATGCAAATAATTATACTTAAAATATAAAGATGAAATTTGCAATTGTTACTCGTCTGTTCTAACCTGCTCTACTGCCGGATCCTCGGTACCATTCAGTGTAACCAGCAGCCTGGGGCAGATACGAGAGCCCGATCGCATGAACCTTCTAGAGTCCAGATTGGACAGTCCATAGAAGAGAAGGTTCGATGGAACGAGGAATGTCTCAACGGCCAGTCCCTCCTGTTAATGCCCGATTGAAAGATTTGTAATACGAAATATGCATTAATAGATTAAGTAATGCTCAAAAGGACAATACTTACTGGGACCTTAATCAGCACCACTTCCTTGAGAGCTGGACGATTTCTTGTCATGTTCATGAACTTGTTCACACCAGCATAAAAGTGTTTAGACACCTGAAATGTGAAATGCCTAGGAAAGTTTAGAAAGAAATCCAGAACTGATTTGTTGTTATGTAAGATATTCTGGAGCAGAAAACATAGTGCTCCGCATGAACATTTTCTAGAATTGGAACTAATTACATATAAGAACAGGAAATGAAAAGATTTCTAGATTTAGCATGCAAGTCTACCGTACCTGTGCGAGATTTATCAGATTCCTTTTCTTTTTGGAGCGGAGTTCGAATGAGATTCGATCGAGGGCCGGAAACGGAAGCGATTCCCAACTGAAAATATGGTATTCGTTAGGCTACGGTTGTCACTTAAGTGCACATTTCTATTAATTTTACTTCTCAGTGATAACTATCGCAAAATGTGATGGATTTCTCAAGTTTCCTACCTCTTTATTTTTACAATAGAAGACAAATTATTGTGAAAATAATTTAACAAATTTGAATAAGACGAACAGGAATATAATAACTGATCAAGGTAATGCGTTTGATAGATACCTCATGCACTCAGAATTGGCGGAATGTTCGATCTCCTGTGGCGACATGACATTGAGATTACGGCATTGAGCTGAGAAGTCCTGCAAACAAAAAAAAAGGATTAGTATGGGATAGTAACAATATGTAAGTATAACTCACTCGACCGAAGGCCTCCGTCCATAGAGAATCAGAATCGGCAATAAGTATGGAATAGGTGTGCGATGGGAAGGAAATCTCAATCTCGATTCGATTATTGTCAACCGGCATCTGAATGGGAGTTTGATATTTGAAAAAAAACAGTTGAGCGCCTACTCCAATTTAGGGACTTCTATATTTTGTAGCAAGATATTCCAGCAACGCATCAGAACGTATTAGAGATTTAATTAGTCATAGATTGAACTCAAATCTTTATCGTAGGCCAACAAAAAATGAACGAAAAAATAGAAGAAAACAGTGAAAAAAGCTTGATTAAAACGGGATAAATAATGATGGTTTGAAAGTGCACTGCCGTTTCTTATTCTTTTCTATGCCACTCCAAGCCTCCGATGGGATTATCGGACATTGAGACCGGAGCCGAAGTGATCTTCCCTCTCATGTTCCACGAGCCAACCCATTCGAAAGAGCCATTAGAAAGATTCTGTGAAGTACAAATATACGGGACAAATTTGCGAAAATTCCAGTTCTCCTAACCTCATTGAGGAAATTCTCCCAGAAAGAACGAGAAAGGCCGAAGAAACGGGACGAGGAGAAAGATTCGTCGATGAGATGAACAGAAGAGAGGGCCAGCGATTCCAGCTCTTCGACAAAGGCTTCTGGAGAGTAAATACTGAGTCAGCAACCATCGTAATCGGGAAATAAAGAATTATATTGGTGTTAAATATTTCTAATTTATTTATTTTTGGCAAAACAAATCCAAGAAAGTAGTTCTTTTTAAAAAGGAGGAATAAACCAGTAGAACACTTACGAGAATATAAAGGTCGATGCTGCGGCATGTGGACCTTGATTGCCTTTTGTGTTTGACGAAATGGAAATTATGTGAGGACTGAAGATTAATGATAGTGAAAAATATAGCGAGAGCTTCATGTCCTCAAACTCCATCTTTGCATGAATTCAAAGGCAAAATTTGTTGTTTACTTTTCAAGTAAACTTTGAAAAAAAATATTTAAAAAATAACGAAAATATCGTTGATAATTTGACTTACATGGTGGTATCGTCGATTCTCGTGTGTTCAATTGTCAGATGGTCGATCGTCGCAGCACGAAGGAGATGCTGGCACAACGAGAGATCAGAAGAAGAAAGATTGGTTGATCCATCGATGACGAAATTCTTGATAGGTGCAGAAACAACATCGAAAACCTGAACGAAAATTGATTAATCGGCAGGGAATATGAAACAGTATCATGACTAGCGCACGAACAGCGTGAACTCTTAGCATTGAGTGGGGTCGTGGCGCAGAACACCATGGAAATCCATTCGTTCTTTTCACGTAAATTTCACATTAAATGCGATTTTTTGAAGGATAGATCGTATTCAATACATAATGGTTCATACTACTGTGAAAAGACGGCCTTGCTCACTAATATGTTTTCTAACAGGTGAATATACACTGTAAACCAATCTGTTGAACTAAGGAGTCCTCCGGATCACTGAGCGTCACTTGAAGTGCGGGGTTATCGAATAGGTCCCTCGTTCTTCTGAATCGTATCTTGTCCAGGCCCGTCAGATCATAGAACGGAAGATTGGATGTGAACAGGCTGATCTCCAATTTCAGACCTCAAATGGAATAAAAAACTATTGTAACACTCAATTGTTCAGCTTCTAGTTGCTATGTTTATTAGAAACCGTTTGACCAATCCTATGGATGAACGGAACATCTAATTTAAAAGGAGGGCACGACCGCGACGCGTGCTCAGCGCGCTGCGGTCGCATTCGGAAAGAGCAATTTCCGGAGTGCGTGGAACGCTAAATTTTTCAACAATGGAATGCGAGTGGAGTGCACAAAAGCATGCACGATAATTTCACATTTTTTTTTAGAAATTGTAGCTTGAAGGGTAAGATTGTTAAATTTGATAATTAAATAACCGGGTCCTTCGTGAATTGAACGCGTTTTAGCCTCGGCTTGTTCTTCTTTTTCGTGATGAACTCGGTCACACCGGAGTAGTAATGAGTGGAGACCTGTGATGGGGAATGCAAGTACATGAATAAAAGTAAGTAGAAGTGATATAAATAACATGTATTAAAAACAGTCTAATAACGCACTATCCAATTTTACTCTACCGCACCTGAGCGAGATTAGCCAGACCGACACGCTCCTCGTCGGATTGGAGATGGTAGCAGACTCGATTGAGAGCAGGCCATGGAAGCGAATCCCAACTGGAAAACGGAGAGGTTACTGTAACCAGATAAAATTATTATACGCAAGGATTAGGCATGGTGCTACCAACTGATATTTCCTTCTCACTACTAAAAAAACTAAAAACAACTTTTCCATTATTCTGAATGAGTGCTAAATTAATAAACCTTTTCATAAATGCGAACACACGCAGTAAATATTAAATAAAAATCTTAATTAGTCGGATTGTTATTCAATCGAATTTTGCCTGATTTTTCAAACAGTATAAACAAATTAAAAGTTTAACAAAGAAAAAAAATATAGGAACGAATAAGCAATGCGGTACCTCGGCCGCTCGGGAATATGTGTGTGATGGTCGATCTTGATGACATTCTCGTCGTGTGTCTTCCGCGTGTTCACGACATCAATATGACGACATAGCGACGAGAAGGCCTGAGAAGGAGAACAGGGATAATTAAACGAATTTGCACTGGTAAAACCTACCCGACAGAAGGAATCCGTCCAATCAGAATTGGCATCGGCAGGGAGAAGAGAGGTAGCAGAGGACATCGCTCCAGTGAGAACACCCTCGCTAGTTTGAATCTAATAAACGGAAGTGGACTCGATTGACAACTGATTTTATAGATTTTCGTACTTTTTTTTTCATTTGTTAAACCTTAATCCTGAAGTTGTACGTACAAACAGTTTTGGAAATAGGTTCGCGGAAGGAGACCTTTAGACCAGTGTAAAAATAAAAATAAAATAAAGAAAAGAATTTGGAAGGTATTGAAACAACGCATTTTACGTCTTATATTCAACAAATAATCGCATGATGAATTTAATTCTTTATCATCGAACAACACATTAACAAAACTAAACAACAAGTGATCGGAGTTAAAAACTGAACGTATTATTTAATGTAAAAAATTGGAATTATGCTGAATTTTGGATTGTTATATCGTTGCTTATTTTTGCCAGGTCAGTGTTTGGATGGGAGTGTCGGGGAGGATGAAAGGCGAAATCTTCCTGCCTAGGTTAAACGTGCGGACTGATTTGAACGTACCGTCCCTGAGTTTCTGCAAAGAACATGCTTTTTAATACTTAAAATCATAAAGGATCGCTCATAATAATTAAATAGTAGGCACCTGGTTGAGATAATTCTGCCAGAATCCGTGAGTGAGACCGAAGAAATTGTTAAAGAAGTCCATTAGACGAACAGAATAACAGACGGTCGATTCCAGTTGGTTGATGAACGCTGCTAAAGTGCAAGTCATACTACGACAACAATAAATTCTACAAAGTGGTTGGTTTTGATGCACTTCCTTTAGCCTAAATAAGGAAATTTATAATTTAGACTGTTTTTGGACAAGATATTAAACGGTCTGAAGTTCTGGATTCGAAATGAATTGAAATATGATTTTTAAATGATTGAAAATAGCATAGAACTCGAGTAAGACCCACATGGATCGGAAAGGCGCTGCTCACGGATTAGGAATAGGTCAACGTTCTTACACTTGGAAGCGATGGAGATGATGAGTGGACTGAAAATGATAAAAAAACATTTAAATAAACAGGTCAGAACATATAAAGAGTCTATAATCAATGATTGAAAATAGCATAGAACTCGAGTAAGACCCACATGGATCGGAAAGGCGCTGCTCACGGATTAGGAATAGGTCAACGTTCTTACACTTGGAAGCGATGGAGATGATGAGTGGACTGAAAATGATAAAAAAACATTTAAATAAACAGATCAGAACATATAAAGAGTCTATAATCGCATTTTTTAAATAAAATTAGTCGAGAAGGTGTTACACCATTTTTGAATTGTTACATTGGTATTGATATATAGACCCACATATAATTACATTGACTTACGCTGTTGTGTCATTCAAATTCGTGCGTTCGAATACGAGCTTGTTGATGATCGATCCACCCAACAACTTCGCACAGAACGGAAGATCATCCAGAAAATCGGAATCCGAGATGCGTACATCTCTGATGGATGTAGAGAGCAGGTCAATCACCTGTGGAAAAGATATGAATTGACAGGTAAACTGATCCGCTTCTGTCAATTTGTAATATGAGAATGCTAAAAACAATTAGAGAACTCGAATGATAGTATTAGGGTGTCCGGAAAGTTCATTTTTTGTTTTTATTTTTTATTCGATACTTTACAATTCTCAGTGATCAATGTATGCTCCCATGTTTCCCCTCACTTCCTTCCAGCGATCGGGCAGAGTAGCGATTCCTCTCTCCTAGAAATCGGGAGTCCTCGAGATCATCCATTCCACGAAAGCCCTCACAACTTTATCTCGATTTTTGAACTTCTTCCCCTTGCAGAAGTCAGAGAGAGAGCGGAAACAGTGGAAGTCACAAGGAGAGAGGTCCGAAGAATACGGTGGGTGGGGAACCCTCTCGATATCCAGCTCGTCCATTTTCTTCTGAGTCAATTTCGCGCGATGAGGGCGAGCATTGTCCATCAAAAGAAGGATTTTGCCCTCGCTCACGAGACTGAGAGGGGTTCTATGGGCGAATTCTTCCAGTTGGTTGGAGAATAGGTCGGCAGTGATGTTGGTGCCAGGGGACAGGATCTCCCAGTAGATCGGACCGAGCACGGAGAAGTAAAAGCAGAGGAGTTCCTTCTTTCCATGCTCTTCTTTCTTCGGGACTGGCTTGGGCTTCTTATCCGCATCGACCCACTGTAGTTTCCTCTCAGGGTTATCGTAGGCGATCCACTTCTCAGCTGCGGCGACAATTGAATTAACCCATCCAAGATTTGATCTGCGATGGAGCAATTCATGACAGATCTCGACACGGTTTTTCAGTTGTGCCGGAGAGAGATCATGGGGAACCACAGACTTGAACACGATTTTTCAGCTGTTCGGGGAGAGGTCATGGGGAATCACTTGTGGGAGTTTCGGCTTCTTTCCCACTCGATGAAGGATATCGGACACCGTCGATTTAGGAGTGCCAGTCTCTCTCTTCAAATCGCGCACACTGGCTTTGGGCTTCCTCTTCAGAGTGCTGAGGACAAGAGACTGATCGAGGGTCGGAGGGCGTCCAGAACGGGGATGATCTTCGAGACTATAGTCTCCGTTCTTGAAGCGAGAGAACCACTTCTGGCAGAAACGAAGGGAGGGGGCATCGTCACCTTCAGATTGGGCAAGGGCTGAATGGGCCTGTCTCACCGACTGGCCAAGGCGGTGATAATGTAGCAAGACTGCGCGGAGGTAAAGGTGAGTCTCCATCACGAAAATCGATGAAGAAAATAAGCGATTGATTCAATCCTCTCACCACTTAGCGTCAGGATGATGCAATACTTTGTTGACAAATAACATTGCGTGATTGCGAAATTCGATCACAAAATGATTTTTTACAAAGACATGAACGAACTTTCCGGACACCCTAATATTTTCCAAAAGTCAGATAACAATTAAAAGCGAGTGTGTGTCTAACCTGTTCGAGGACTGGATCAGCAGGATCAGTCAGAGTGACTCGTAGTATGGGAGTGGCAGGTATGCCCATTCTCATGAATCGTCCCGAATTCAGATTTTTCAGTCGATAGAAGAAAAGATTTGAGGGATCGAGGTTCATCCACACGACTCGATCGTTCTGTGAATAATGAAATGTTAAACAAAACATTGGCATTGTATACTCATGAAATGTCGAAGCCAACAAGGCCCTACTACTATCTCACTCATTTCTAGGTATCGTTTCCTCAATTACACAATTCCCCTGCGATGATGAGGGGGTGAGAAATGATAGGAAGAAAGCTGAGCCAACCGTCCAAGAAGTGTTCTTAGTGAAATGCTCACGTTTTCCTTGGACAGCACCACATCAAGCAGTGCCGGGCAGTTTCCTTTTCCTCTCACGCACTCTCACGATCACACCATTGCGGAAATGACGTGAGACCTGCGAACACAGAAATTATTAGCAAAAGCGAATATATCATTAATATATTTATTACACCCCATCCATGTATAAAAACTTGGGCTCACAAAAGCGGTTCAAATGCTTTCGGAGGGAACGTGAAAAAACACCATAGGTTTGATTATTTTGCAATTATTTTGCACGTGGACAGCGCGATACTCAGGCAAGAATTTCTTAATGTCTCGCCTCAAGAAAATCAAATAATGTCTCGCCTCGATTTGCCTTGAGATCTCTTTTAGACACGATGGCCAAAAATCCCACTCCTGTTGAACTTTTTATGTTAAGGAGGAATTATTTTAAACCTTCGTGTATTAGGTGCCCTTCAATATCATACTAAGAAAAGGGGATAAACAACACAAAATAATATTACTTAACGTGAAAAATAAGTAACACAACGCTTCAAGAATATCATACCAACGAGAGATTGTGAAGATCTGTCCACGCGCCCTTTCTGCGGAGAAAATTACAAATGCGTTTGAAAGCCGGCCTCGCTTTCCAACGAAGTGTGTCCCACCTGGAAATGTAATTTTTTAAACTGTAGAGAGCATATAAGGAGGGTGCGTTACTCGAAATAGCATGTCTTAACTGGTTTATGAAAAAAGAAAAAGTTTCAACCATTTCCAAAAATATTAAACTGGTTGAAACTTTTTCTTTTTCATTAACCAGTTCAGACAATCTATTTTGAGTAACGCACCCCCCTAATATCGTCTCGTTTATAATACAAAGGGTGTCGTATTCTAATGACAGCAGCACATCACACCCCAAGTTTGAACATTACACCCCAAGTTTGACCAAATAACGAAATTGGCACCTCGGAATCTCTGGAGTGTGAACGGGTTGATCTATCTCGACGAGGTCCTCGTTTTCCACCTTCTGAGTATCCATGAGGATGGGATGGCCAGTATCCTGAAGAATACAATAAGTATTTTAACAGTGGAAAACAACAATTCAAAAACTTCGCGGACTCGCGAGTTTTGCAATCTAATCAAGTAAACTAATATTAATGGAACTCACCTCTTCTCCATCCACTCTCTTTCTCTTCTGTTCTATCAGTTGATCACCTCCTTTCTTCTCTTCCTCTTCTCCCTTGCAAATATTGCGAACTATTGTTATTACTGTGAGAACAATATAAAGATTCATTATACCGCAATTTTCCAGAGAAATAGAACTCTTTTTTTCTCCAATAATCTTTGATTTTTTGCATATACTAGGCGGAATATTCCTATTTTTTGATACCTTTAGCGATGTTTATTTAATTTAATTGATAAAAAGTGTTTACCTCTTCTCCATCCTCTCTCTTTCTCTTCTGTCCTCTCATCTTCTGCTCCTTTCCCTTTTCTCGGGAACAATCGTCCTAGAAAGGACAAAATAGGTTTCAATAAAATAATAGACATCTTTTAAATATTACAGTAGCCTCGGACTATTGAAAAGTACAGTATTTCTTCACTCACCATATCAGTAGGAATGTCAGGCTGCTGCTGCAGGGACTCTGAATAGTTTAACTAAAATATTATGAGTTTTTATCGGTGAAAACGAATAAGATATTCTGGAAACTCAAAATTATCGTACAGGCCCAGCAAAAAATGTAATGATCATTTTAAAAATATTTTAGCATCTTTAAATTAATCTCCCTCTTTAAGAGACTGTTCAAAAATATATTTATTCGGTGTCCGAGTTTCTGTGAAATAAAGAAAATATTCAATCAACGTATTACAACGTTTTTACGAACCAGTAAACAACATGAGTGTACAAATGAAAACTTTATCAACATAACAACAGAAAGAAACGTGAATGGAGAAAGTCAGACCGGAAATATTGTCATATGTACAACAGTAGCATGTGTATGTTCGCCAAGAGCAAGAAGCGTGAATAGTTAGAACATTTAGTACAGAAACATTGTCCAGATTGGATTCAGTATGTTACTGGGACTTGACTTTAACCCATTTCAGATACCCAATGGGAGCATCAGGCAGCTCGATAGGAGCATTCGCGATCTCCACATCTAAGCTTGATGCATCAGCGTACTCAAGCAAGCCGGACGACATTTTCTGAGATGGCGTGAATAATATTACTGTTGAACGCGTAGCAATGTGGTGTCATTATAAACTTCTTCATGCACACTGATACCCACGGAATGGGAAAATATGTTGATTTTAACATTTCCTGTTCCGCAAGTTTTGTTGTAAAATGTTTCATTGTACCGCGTTGCTACGCATTATACTCGCACAGTACATAAGACGACCTATTGTCAAGGGAATTGGTCACCTCGTTTAGGAACTTCTCCCAGAACGGGCGAGGGAGATCGATGAATGAGGATTCGGAGATGTCCAAGAGAATAACAGAATAGGGAGCCAGTGAGTCCAGCTTTGTAACGAAGACGACTGAAAAGCCGAGTTATCACTGTTCAAATACATTTCTCACACGAAAGTGCTTTTTATGTGTAAAACTGTAGAAACAGTAGCAAAGAAATTAATAGGAATGGAAGCTAGATGTTGACAACATCAAAATACTCGAAGAAGCCCCACCAGGATCGGAGAGAGGCGGCCCATCGAAGAAAGCTCTAGTTATCATGATGCTCTTGATATTTGCAGCCATAGCAATGATGAAGGGTCTGAAGAAGAAATTAATTTTCATATTAAGGTAAATTGCTGAAAATGTCCGAGATATCCAGTTTAAACTGACAGAAAGGTGGTCTGACTCACACCGTAGTGTCATTCAACACCGCCCATATCAGTTCGAGACTTCTGATGATCGATCCTCTCAGAAGTTGAGCGCATATCGATAAATCTTCCGCATTGAGAGGGCGAGAATAAAGAAATCCGTTGATCTTGACATAATTGATGGACGTAGAAAGAAGCCCCGAAACCTGTGAAAGAGGTAAATAAACGGTCACTGTCTAATGTTTAGGAATATAACAATTACAATAATAACAATGTTGAAATCAGATTCTACTAATCGCACATGCAACTGGAAATTACAATAAGAAGAAACGTAATCGATTGAATGTCTAATCTAACCTGTTCGATGATGGGATCATTAGGTCCCTTCAGGAGCACTCGGAGTTTGAGATCGAGAGATGATCCATATCGCTCAAATCGGCCCATGTCAAGACTATCCGTTCCGTAGAAGGAAATATTGGAGGGAAAGAGTTGAATATTCACAGCGAGAAGTCCGTCCTGTAAATATTCATGGAATAAAGTGCTTATTATAAACACTAATCGAAAATGCACGTAATAATATGATTTTAACTCCAAATCAAAAAAAACAAGTAAGAAGAAAATATTAATGTACGATTAATCCGTTGGAAATACTCACTTCAGTCTTCTCCACATCGACTCTTCTCAGACCCGGTCGATTTTTCTCTCTCGTCATGAACAAGGTTGCTCCATTGTAGTAGTGGGTGGAAACCTGCGGTGTAAAATTTTCAATACTTTCATAAAACAGAAGGAACACTTTTATTTTTATAATGTAAATGTTGCAATCCGACTAAGAAAGGGGTTTGTTAAAAGAGTTTTCTTTAATAAGGAACTACTGTAGAAAGCAGGAAACGAATCAATTGCATCTTCCACTTTCCCGTTCTGCACCGTACTGTACCTGTGTGAGATTATTCAAATCGGCGCAGTCCTCATTAGTACGGAGATTAAAACACAAACGGTCAATAAACGGCTTTGAGATGGCCGGAAGTGTAGCCCAGCTGAAACACGATTTATCCTTGATCCTTGGAACGTTAACTTTTATTTATTTTTTTAACATTATACAATTATCTTTACACGCTTTTCCGTCGCGATAACATCACAGTGCACTCAACATACGCTGTAAAATGGAAACGGTAATTCGATTTACCTCGGGCGATTAGGGAGATTGCAATTAGCACCAGCAGAAGGAATCGAAGAGGGGAGAGACGAAGGGGATATCATTCTTGTGTTACCCGGAAAGTGATTGGCATGAGATTTGTCAAGACGGGCGACCAAGGACTGTAATTATTCAATTCTTAATTAAAATTGTAAAAATAATTCGGATGGACAAAAAAATAAATGTACAAAAGAGTGCATTGTGCTTCTTTAATATTTTTATATATTTGCAAGCGTATGCTTGGATTCGAGTTAATAGTAGAATAATGTCGTTTTTCTTGTGCAACAAATGCATTAATAACCTTTCTAGCACAATTCACTCTAGTGTCCGTTTAACTTTGGCGGACTATAGGCAAATAAAGTTGCCCACATCACTAGTGAGAGTGCCGGACAGCATCTTCAGTTGCTGACAAGTGCTCACTTCTTCCCGATCCGCTCTCTTTATCTTCTGTCCTCTCATCTTCTGATTCTCTCCTTTTTCTCTGGAAGAATCGGCCTAGAAAGGGCAAATTAGGTCACAGAAATAGAAAAAAAAAGATCTTTTAAATATTTCAGTAGCCTCGGACTGTTGAAAACTACAGTAATTCTTGTCTCACCATATCAGTTGGAGTGCCAGGCAGTTTCGCATGCAGGAACTCGATGGAGTCGGGGTTTTGCATACACTGAACATTTTAAAGAAAACATTGTCCATCGGTAAAAAGAATAAGATTCAGTAAAATATACAATATTTTGAGACGGAATCAAAGTTCTAAATTTGAACGGATTGAGGTATTAATAAGACGCATCTGAACGTCTATAAGGCTTCAACATAAAACGATATTTTTACTTCAAATGTTTTATCAGAAAACAGCAAATTAGCAAATAAAATGGAACAATTGCGCGAGTAAAATATACAACTTGGGAAACGACTTCGATCATAAATGAGTATTAAAGAACCTGAGACCTTCTTGTGTCACAACACGTAACGAATGTAAATCTTAGCCACAAAAACCAGCAAATGATTAAAACATGTGAAATTAATGAAGAATATGAGAGAGGATAGATAAATACGAGAAAAGAGTGGAATTAAGTAGAGAATACTGCTTTCGTCACTTTCTGGAAGAAATGTTTAAAAAATGGTTGAAATTTACCCCCCCCCCCCCCGAAATTTAATTGCCCGCCTCGTTGAGAAAATTCTCCCAGAATAATCGAGGAAGGCGAAGAAATGAGCATGAGAAATCGATAATATGGACAGAAGTGGATACCGCAGAATCCAGTCTGGTGATGAAAGAGGCTGAAAAGCGGGTGATCAATGTGAGGGGAATCTAATGCACGCATATTAGCATTACTAATGTTAAATACCGTAAACGAAAATAACTTGAATTTGCTGAAAATATCATGAATTACTATGCAAATATCATTAAAAAGCTTTAATCCATTGCAGGAAATGGATGTGCTTGCCGTTACACAGCGTTCTGACACCCATTGTTCTCTCCAGATAAGGGTAGACAAAGGGATTAATTTTTTGAATTTTCCCGCGAAAACCCAAACTGCAAATACGCTGTTTGAGAGCTCTTCGATATTTGGGAATCCTCTGAAACATAAAACAATGCCCCCAATTTGATCACTCTGAGCACTTTTGCGTCTCATAGTTGGAGCGAAACACAAATCAGGCTGGTCAGTTCTGTTCACCGAGAGGGCGATTCGCGGAGGTATATTTTATGTTTCAGAAGGATTTCAAGTATACTGATTGCAGTTCGACTCAGCTCCCTTATCTGTCGAGTCAGAATGCTGTGGTTAGGAAGATCGACCGGCGCCTTCGTGAATTTCTGTCTTACATAACAGGACATGCTCGATAGGTGAAGAAAGCAGTCTGGATACCTGTAGAGGAGTAAGCTATGCAACAACGTTAAAACGTTCATACGATTTGATAAAAAGTAATATTATTAGCTTCAACTTCTTTAACGCTTCAACAGAACAACATAAAAAACAGAACTTCGGAACAAAAAGTTAGATAGGAAATATTGGAGCCAAACTTCGATAATGGGGAATGAATAAGCTGAGTTTCAATTTACACATTCTTATCCCACTCAATGGAATACAATTCAGAGCCGACGGGAATATCGATCAGTGGCTCGGTGAACATCTTTGCATCTTCTTCCATGAATCTTGGTCCATTTCCATAAAGGTAAATCATGACATATTCGAAGGAACCATTAGCGAGCTTCTGAAATACAACTGTTGTTATATCCATAGCTATCTTTAAAAATAAATTATTTAAAGCATGTTTCGCATACCTTGTTGAGGAAATTCTGCCAGAACGAGTTAGGTAGACCAAGGAAATCGATTGAGTAATGGTCCGTGAGGCGAACGAAGGAAGAGACCACAGAACTCAGCTCAGTGATGAATGGGACTGAAAAAAATATCCAAATAACCTGAATTTCACTTCGCAACAATCTACTTCAAATATATTACAAATTTAAGTTTTTAAAGTTTAAGTCAAATGTTAACTAACATAACGATACCAATTTAAAATAAAGAAAAAATATTATACTAAAATCCCACCCACCCGGATCGGCGAGTTGAGAATCCTCATCGAATGCAATAATGAATTCCGTTGAGCGAGAAGCGATATTAATGATGGAGGACCTGAACAAGTAAAGATGGTACAGCAATTTTATAAAACAAATCTCAATAATTTTCATATACCGCATATTAATCCTTTTTCAAGAATACTGCCCCCTATTAGATTTAGACTACTAAATATTTCACAACTTTCGAATCGAAAAATATTTTCCACTAAACTTATGTATCCTAATATTTGGATCACACTCATGAATAATTGGAATCCCAAGAACTGTCAGTATAGATACAGTAGTACAAAAACTTATCTTGACCAGCGACATGAAAACTCAAATTCTAATTACATGCTTACTTTTAATAGGCCCTTTAAGGCTGATCAGTCTCAACATTACCAGTACAATATATGCCAGTCACGTTTTACAATTGTGGTTAGCATAGGGTCCTATCTCCGTTCTAAAATAAATTGTAATTCTTTGAAAAGTCATGTCGTTGGTTAGCCACATGAAGTTTGCTACATTGCTGTTTTATTTTCCTAGGTCGGACAGATCTATGATAGTGTGCGCTAAAGAGAGTATAAATGCCCCTATCTATCACTAAAAGATCGGAGTTGATTTGGCAATAACGATAGATGGTAGATGTCGGGATTCACTTTAGTAAAAATCGCGCAAAACTTTATGCTCTACCTGATAAATATCTTTAAAAATAATATAAGAACCGGTGGCTCAGGCATTCGGGTGCGCGTTAACGATTGTCTTACAAATGTAATATTATGGTATGTGATCGCTTACACTGTGGTATCGTCGACGTAAATAACTCCAGCATTTAAATTACCAATGGTCGATTTGCACATCAGCTGTGCATACACGGATATATCAGAGGGAAATGAATTCCATCGAGGCATTACAAATCGCCCAGTGGGAGGACTGGAAATACTTTTACATTTCAAAGAAATGATGTTAATTTATAAAATAAATCTAGAGATGCTTTAGGGGTTAATAAAAAAATTTATATTCACTGACTCTACAAATACTCAAAATACGAACCCTACTAATATCCAATCTTTTCTGTTGACTTCTTTGATGGGCGCAGAAAGCAGATCGACAACCTGAGAGAAATATTAAATTGTGTATATGAATATAAGACAATCTTCAATTCATATTGCCGAAAAAAAAGAATAAGGATAGGCTTATCATAATATGAATATCTTTCACGTTATAATAAGGAACTATGTGAGAATTAGGAACGGTTATGTTCCTGATCTTACCTGATTCC
Source organism: Pristionchus mayeri (assembly GCA_036245805.1). Lineage (NCBI taxonomy): Eukaryota > Metazoa > Nematoda > Chromadorea > Rhabditida > Neodiplogasteridae > Pristionchus > Pristionchus mayeri. Next base: position 11,786,725 of record BTRK01000006.1, read on the forward strand.
AGATTGGATCATGCGGGCCATCCAGAGTCACTACCAGTGCCGGACCATTAGAGTGATAGGAACGCTCGAATCGTCCCCAGTCAGGATTGGCCAATCCATAGAAGGGAAGATTGGATTCGATAAGGTTAATTCGAATCTTTATGCCATTCTGCAAATCAATATTTTAATTTATTTTGAAATATGTACTTGCATTGTCATTATATTATGTAAAAGTTTAAAACACTCACACGAGTTTCCTGCATAAGAACACTATGAATAGCAGGTCGATTCTCCACTTTATTCATGAAACCGTTCACTTCAGTGTAGTGATACGTTGAGACCTGCTATTTGCGATTTCGGAAATGTGATTGAAAGGGAACAATAGCACATTAGGATATTTATAGAAGTTTTAACCACAGTAGGCGCAACATGGTATCCATAAAAAGAACTAGGGGATAAACTCTAAAATATTCACTCACCTCGTAATCAATTAGCCTTTATCGTACCTGTGCAAGATTCGCGAGGTCAGTGCAGTCCTCCTTGTTAAGAAGATGGAAGCATAGATTGTTGATATAATCCCGAGAGATGGCCGGAAGTGTGCCCCAACTGAAAATACAGTTAACGATCGGATAATGTAGCAAGTTGATAATACATTTCTAGGTAAAATAATCAAAAAATTTAAATATTGGGGTGTCCGGAAAGTTCGTATAATGCTTCGGAAAAAAGTCAGTTCGCGATCAAAAGCAGTGATTGCGCAATCTGTTTGTCAACAATGTATTGCATCATTCTGACGTTGAGTAGTGAGAGGATTTAATCAGTCTCCTACTTGCTACATTGATTCTTGTGATGGACTCCCATCTCTACCTCCGAGCAGTTTTACTTCATTACTACCGTCTTGGCCGATCCGTGAAGGACGCCTACTCTGCCCTGGCCCAGTCGGAAGGAGCTGACGCCCCCTCCATACCCTTCTGCTATAAGTGGTTCTCCCGCTTCAAGAAAGGGGAGTTTGGTCTCGATGATCAACCCCGCTCTGGACGCCCTCCCTCCCTCGATCAGCCTCTCGTTCTCCGCATACTGAAGGGCAAGCCCATGGCCAGTGTGCGTGAGTTGAAGAAGGATACTGGTACTCCCAGATCAACAGTGTCCGATATCCTCCATCGATCTGGGAAGAAGCCGAAACTCCCACAAGTAATTCACCATGACCTCTCCCCCGAACAGCTGAAAAATCGTGTTCAAGTCTGTCGGGAATTACTCCATCGTAGATCCAATCTTCGTTGGGTCAATTCCATCATCGCTGCAGATGAGAAGTGGATCACGTACGATAACCCTGTGAGGAGACTGCAGTGGGTGGATGCCGATGAGAAGCCCACGCCCGTCCCGAAGAAGGAAGAGCACGGAAAGAAGGAACTCCTCTGCTTCTTCTTCTCAGTGCTCGGTCCCATCTACTGGGAGATCCTCGCCCCTGGCACCATCATCAATGCCGACCTCTTCTCTGAACAACAGGAAGATGTCGCGATCAGAGTCCCTCCCAGACTCCTGAACCAGGGCAAAATTCTTCTTCTGATGGGCAATGCTCGCCCACATCGAGCAAAGATGACCCAGAAGAAAATGGACGAGCTGAAGATCGAGAGGATTCCCCATCCACCGTATTCCCCGGATCTCTCCCCATGCGACTACCACTGCTTCCACTCTCTCTCTGACTTCTGCAAAGGAAAGAAGTTCAAGAATCGAGATGAAGTTGTGAGGGCTTTCGTGAACTGGGCGGTCTCGAAGAAACCCGCATTCTGGAAGAGAGGAATCGATACCCTGCCCAATCGCTGGAGGGAGGTAGTGAGAAAGAAGGGGGCATACATTGGTTACTGAGAATTGTAAAGCATTGAATAAAAAATAAAAACAAAAAATTATACGAACTTTCCGGACACCCCAATATATTAGTTCATATACATTAGTTCATGAATCAGTATGTATATATTCTCAGAGTCTAATGCGAAATATGTTTTTTTTACCTATTCAAGATTTCGCAAAATAAAGCACATAACATTTCTGTACTGTGAGAATAGAATGCGTATCAAGTTGGCGTGCACTGGTGCACGTGGGAATCAGCAGAACGGAACGATACGGTACCTGTTTTTTTAAAAATGATACGGTACCTGTTTGTCGCGCTGTGCCTCATGCGGGGCAAAGGAACAGCGCGACAAGCAGATACACTCTTATTTTAACGTTCCGTTCCGTTCTGCTGATTTCCACGTGCACCAGTGCATACCAATTGCTACGCATTCTATTCTCACAGTAATATGTATATATGTAGCTTTACATTTCATATATTCCATGTACTAAGGTAACTGTTAATGTATTTTAGAAAGAGCATAGTATAATACCTTGGGAATGCAATCGGGGATCCATCGATATCAGCGACGTTCGCATTCGACTTCAGGGCGGCTTCACGAGTTGCCGATCGAGTAATCATTGCACAGCGACGAGGAATTTCCTGAGTGGGAGATACGGTAACACGATAAGGAAGAACACCCATTTTATAAGGTTAGAGATTTGAATAATTAGGAGATTTGAAAAATAAGTTTCAATCTCCACTCCATCCTCTTGCTTTCTCTTCTGTCCTCTCTTCTTCTTTTTCTCACCATTGTCAATAGAAGAAACAACCTAGGAAGAATTAGGTAAGCACCGCTAATAAAATAAGCTTATCAAAGATATCCATATGATGGAAGGTTTCGGTACTTCTAATCACACCTCATCAGTGGGAGTGTCAGACTGCTGATTCAGCTGCTGCGCATAAGACTCGGACGATCCAGAGTTTGGCATTATCTGAGTATCTGAGAAAGTATTTCACATATTTTGATATCAAATAATTCCACTGTAAACAATCCAAAATTAATCTAAGAATTAATCGAGGTCTGTGGTATCAAGATATTACATCAACGTATTAGAACGTATGAATAAAGCAAAAAGTTGAGTATGGACCACAAAGATTTTTATTGATGAATCATAAATTAACTAAAATTGAGGATGACTTCTGTGATATCATAGAAATGGTTAGATCAGAAACATTCAGATACAACAGAAACACATGGATGATAGTATTCAAGGGATACGGTATTCTACACGGTCTCAACTTTCTTCCATTCCAACCATCCAATGATAGTATTCGGCAGTTTGATAGGGGCCTTCGTCACCTTCTTGGAAATGCTTCTTGCATCAGCGTATACGATCGAGCTGTTTGACAGTTTCTGATGAGATGTGAATAGTATTAAAAGTAGTGTTATGAGAAGGGTCTCACCTCGTTGAGGAATATCTCCCAGAAGGTGCAAGGAAGGCCAAAGAAGGAAGAGGCGGAACTAAAGCGGCTGATGAGTAGAACCGAGGTGAGATTCAACGAATACAGTTGAGTGATAAATGAATCTGAAGAGAGACTGATTGTAGATAGATCTCCATAATAACCTTTCATGTTAAAATTTAAATTGTGCATTTCACTCCATTTTTACTATTTCGATTTTTAAAAAGGTTAAAAAACCACCCACTCGGATCAGAGAGAGGCGGCTCACGAAATATTTCGAGATTGATTTCCTTAGCTCGTGAAGCGATTTCGATGATAGATGAACTGAAGATGAAAATGTACTAGTAACACGCTACTAGTCAACAAGTGCAATTTAGACTGTATATGAATGAATTAGTGAGCAAGCTCCGGATTCTTTAATGTAAAATCTTTAATGTTCTTTAATGTAAAGAATAAAATGTTTCTAGGTTATATTTTACAATAATGTGTGGATACCTACGCGGTTGTATCATCCAGAATCCTTTCCACCTCGAGTTCGTTGATGATCGATCCGCGCAACAACTGAGCACACAATGTAAGGTCCTCTGGACTGAGCTGTGTACTGTAGAGACCGATCTCGACCTTCTTGATGGGTGCAGAAAGAAAGTTGGAAACCTGCAGAATTACAGTACAAATTGCCGCAACAAATTTGTCGTTGCCATAACTTTCTTCAAAATTAAGATAGAGAGCTACGGTTTGGAGCATTCAATAGATAAACCTCCCGAGAATATAGTCATTCCATACATGATTGATTATCTTTATATTGCAAAATACAGTAACCAAATTCCGTGTATGTGTTAGACATTTTTTTTGAAACTACCTAATGTTGGAATCTGTTCACACTAACTGTGTAGAGAGAACAACCCCTGATGAACATAATCTGGCATGTGACTGGTTTGGCGCACTACAGATAAAGCCGGTATATCGAATTTCATGGACCTCATAATTTTCTATTTTGGGTATATCTTTGAGCTCATGAGTAAGTGTGCGAAATTGAGGGATTAGGCGATTCTTCATACTTATTTTACAGTCGATCAATGAACTAAAGTCGAAGGAGGCGGAGCCTTGAAACAGTGTATATTAGGACGGCAAGAACGGATCACGGGTTGATCTTTTGACTCTCTAAAACGGGTCAGATACGGGTCGGTAGGACCCGTCGGATACGGATCAGAAACGGGTCAAGGGTGATAGCGAGAAAGGAAGAGGAAGACCGAGAGAGTGCGATAAATGGAGAAAGTGCAGAGAGACGAGTCTCTCTCCCTTTATCGCACTCTCTCGCTCTTCCTCTTCCTTTCGAGGGTAGTGAGAGCCGCTTCTATCCCGATATTACGGGTCAGAAACGGATCAGGGTCATAACATCGGGTGACCCGGCGGCATTGTAAATAGCGCGGGTCACCCGTGACCCGTTCTTGCCGCCCTAGTCTATATGGTAAAAATGAACCGTCTCAGATCCGCTAAAAACTCGCTCAGCAGCTTTGTTAGCTCGAGTTATCCACATTTCACGTTGGAGTGGAGCCATTTGATTGACAACTTTTTCGCGCAAGTAGAGAATATGTTGAGCCAGATCACTTTTGCATGTTCCGCTCCATTTGACTCTAGAGCATTGATCGACTGTAAAATAAGCATGCAGAATCACCTAACTTCGCAATTTCGAATACTTATTCATGAGTTGCTTCTGCATAAAGTGACAAAGAATTAGATTTTTATCTAACGGGAATGGCTGATCTCTTGTTGATGAAAATCAGGATCGAAAATTTTTCGAATTTTGGAATTCGTCATCCGACCAACATTAATTTTGTGCAGTAGTGCGCCATCACTAATATATAGTCCCTGCACAATTTTGGCTCGGTAGCTCAACTGAGCTCAAAGATATGACCAAAATAGAACATTTTTGAACTCTATGAAATTCGATATACCGGCTTTCTCTGTAATGCGCCAAACCAGTCACATGCCAGATTATGTTCATCAGGGGTTGTTCTCTCTACACAGTTAGTGTGAACAGATTCCAACATTAGAGTTTCAAAAAATGTCTAACACATACACGGAATTTGATTACGGTATTCTCCAATATATAGATAAGCAATAATGAGCACACTTAGCATATACTTTTCGAAATGGAAAAAATGATCATAATTTTGCTCCATTCTGGATTGATAGTGTAGAAAATGACAATTAAGAAACGATAAATCAATTTGAAAATAGAATTAGCATTAATTGCCCGATCTAACCTGATCGATTATTGGATCATCGAAGCCATTCAGAATCACTTGCAGCTCCGGATTGATCGAGCTACCAAATCGCTCGAATCGTTCAGTAGTCAGAGAGGACAGACCGTAGAATGGAATATTGGACGGAATGAGATCAATAGTCACATTCAGTCCCTTCAAATTAAAATGTTGCACTCAATTTTCAAATAGTTAGATATTAAAGTTACCAGCCGAGGACGAAATTAACCCCCTTTTATTATTTTGCCATCGGATAAATGATGCCGGAATATGCTGTGAAAGAACATAAAAATGCGAAAAATCAATAATAGCCCCAAGGGATGGCCAGAAAGGATCAGGTTGAAGTAGCCTGATCCAGCGCTCTCTCACTTTTGCACGCTCTCTCGTGCACGCGACGTGTGGGTAACGCGTCAACCTCGGGATCAGGATTTCGTCCTCGGTTGGTAACTTTAAGTTCTGTCTGTGAAGAACATGACAATACTTACAATAATCTTAGACAAAATCACTTTCTTGATAGCCGGCCGATTCGTCGATTTCTTCATGAACCCGTTCACTCCAGAGTAATGAGTGGAAACCTGAAAAATGGAATAACCAACATACTTTTGAATGGAAGGAACAACACATTATATAAGTAGAAGTTTTTCTTTATAAAATGATTTTCATAAATCTAAAAGCGCGAGGAATGTTATTTGAAAATTATGAATATCAGATTCCCAATTTACTTTAGTATTCAGATTTACTCTACCGTACCTGAGAGAGATTCGCCAGATCCTCGCAGTTCTCACTGTTATGAAGATGGAAGCACAGAAAGTTGGTGTAGTCTCGAGAAATGGCCGGAAGTGTACCCCAACTGGAAATTCGGTAATCGATCGAGTACTGAAGCAAATTGAGAGTAAATGAATTGAGAGTACATCCTGGACATGAAATTTGAAAGGACAATCAAGATTTTTATCGACTAAAAATGTGAAGGTTTTATCAAATAAAAACAATTTAAAAATTTATATTCAGATACATGAAAACCTATATTTCCCGCTTTTCTCAAAAGTGAAGATGGATCAGAATACGGTTACTCTATTATTGTAGTGCGAGTGATTGTACCTCGGTCTATCGGAGAGTTTGGAATCGGCATCGATAGAACCACTGGAAGAGGGAAGATCCTCATTGACTGGTATCTGATTGACGGGAGAAGACACTCGAGGGAGAACAGTCGATGACTGGAATACATTTCTAACACCAATATTACCTATATCCTGACATAAATCAAAAACGTATGAATATTTTTTTAATATTAAAAAATATTGTAATTAACTATTCATACGGAAGTAATATCAATGTTCATACAACGAAATAGAGAAACCCTAGGATAGACGTAATATATACTGAAACTCACGTTCAAAAGGGCATCCGTTTCTCCGGAAGGAGCGATAGTAGACACGCCAGGAGAGGAAGGAGAGAGAGGAGAACTCTGTGTAGCAGGACGGTCATCGACCATTCTCATGTTTGGTGGGCGGAGAATCGGGGAGAGGAGCGTTCGATGACTGTAATTAATCGATTAAGAAAAACCTATTGGGATGTCCCAAAAGTTCGTGGAATTTTTTCTGATTATATTTTCTCGAGAAGTAAAAGTCAAGAAAACTAAATATCGTTCATATCTATTATAACTGGACCTGCAATATTTTTTGCGTAGGTTATTTCATTAAATGATTACCAAGTGATGATGAAATAGTCCAAAATTTGCATTTTTAGGACAATTTTAAAAAATATATATTATTTCACTTTCTTTTAAGTTTCAAAACTCCAGTTAATTGTGAATTATAAGCAACTAATATACTTTCAATTAAACCTATAAAATTGTATCTTTCTTGATCGGCTGCCGAAAGAACTTGTGATTTTTATCTTGTCGAGGGAAGTCCATTTTCAGAATTTTTCAAATTTTCGTGGCAGTATGCTAGTAAATCGGCCTAATTTTGCAATTTAAATTCCTTTTATAATATGTATTGCATTTTGAAACCTTTGTTGGTATCGAATTCGATGACAATTTTTAAAGCACGTGGTAATTTTCAATTTTCCTAATTGCGATTCGGAAGGCCAGAATAGTGTCCAGTAAGTTACTTTGGAACTACAAAGTAACTACGCATAATCACATCAGTTATATCTCTTCATAGGAAAAAATTTCACCTTTTTTATTTTTTTAAAATTTTGATACACAATTCGGAATCGCACTATTATTGTAAACTTGAACATTTCTAATTTATGAAGGTCGGATCTTGTAGTGCACTGATTGCTCTATTCAATGCTACGTAATATTAGGCAGTAAGGTTCATCACTTCAAAGAAAGAAAAATTCCACCAACTTTTGGGACACCCCAATATCTTCGTAATATAAGTCCCGAATGAGAACACATTAATTTAACATGATTGTCAACCACAGAATATGAGTAGAAAATGAAAACCTCAGCTAATCTTCCCATCTTCACCAATTGTTTCTTCAGTTCAGCCACCATTGGAGTGTCTACGTACAGCGAGAAAATATTAAGGTTAATTATAAATTAATCCAATGAAATGCAAACGAGAAAGAAATTATGTACACAAGAGTTTGTTCGGGATTGTGAATGAACGTCATGACAAACACATCAAACTAGCCAATCACTCATACCAAAACTATAAAATGGCATATCAGATATCAATGTTATCAGTCGGTGGTATTTTGCTAATTATACAGGTGAGCCAAAATTACCGAGACTGATTTCATTATTCTGTGGCCCGGCCGCCCAATCGATATTCGTGACTCCTATAGCATTAACATGGCGAGTGACCATTGGTCCCTCATTATACAAGGTATCGTGTCAGTTAGTCAGGTTTTCCAGTAATGGCGATGTCTAGTTTTCTCCAACCTTCATTCTTAGTCACAAGGTGTCACAAGTCGGTGACATCGACGTTCATCGACTCGGCGTTCACAAATCGATTGCTTCCGATATCGTCATAATATACCAGAAGCTTGATAAGGACTGACCGGACATTGAGAAACCTGGGTATGTTCCCACCACAGGGAACCGAGAACGCATCCGAAAGATGGTGCTTCGAAACCGTACTCAGGTGGTCAAGAGTATTGATACCTCGAGCAGTTCCGGTTCTGGTCTCCTCAAGTCCCGGCTGACTCTTCGCCCTTACAAGTACATTAAGTTGCTCGGACTATGTTCCTTCTCGTTTTTGTCACTCCGGGAGCCAGGAACAATAAGGAGCATTACATGATGCACATCCTGGAAGACGCGCTAACTCCCTGAACTCAATCCAACTTCGGCCAGGAACACTGGTAGTTTCAGCAACAATCTGCTCCATACGCAAGACAAATTCGTTGCCGGACACCCATCCACTCGACAAAACCACTCTCACTGATTGGCCCCGTATTCTCCCGATCTCAACGCCTCGACTTCAGTGTTTGGGGGTGTTGTAGGCCAAGATGCCCTCAACAAATACACAATATTCCCCTCAATGCTACCTTTCTCAAAGCAAGGGACGAAACTGATGAAAATTTCATGCGGGAATCGATAGGTGGATCTGAGAAGAAACTCAAGACCTGTCTCAGAGCAAATGAAGTCCCATCAAACGTGCATAGTATGTTACTATTACCCATATGGCTGGCAAACTTTGCCACGAACGATGTCCCTCAAGTTGGATTCCAAAGATGGGAATCGTTTGAAAACAACAGTCTCGGTAATTTTGGCGCACACTATAAGTAATTATAGTGTATGCACTTTGCCCAGGTATTTAAATAATTGCAAACTACACCTCCTTTGCTCCACTCTTTGTTGCTGGATGTTCGTCTCTCTCGTCAGTAGTAATCGGAGCCTTCTGAAACAAACTATTGATTGAATATCTATGCCTATATATAAAGCGCACTGTGACCGCGTCTGTCCGGCTTCCAAAACAGTTGCGAAATGAGGAGAGAGTGAGATCGCGCGTCAACAAGTTGCGAAACGAGTGATTGCGAAACCTAGATACTCCGCTAGCTCGGGAGCCAACCGGGCTAGTATAATAATAAGACGTTAACTTCGTGGCATATAATAATAAGATGTTAACTTCCCACAAACGCTCCGACTAATCAAAAAATAAAAGAAAAATGCAAAAATTCAAACCTTGGAGCCTCTGCCATCAGCATTCATAGTTGTGACGATTTCGAATTCTGTAATTATCAAATAAATAAAAGCAAGAACATAACTCTGTGATACTGACTGGCAGCAATTCAATTTGGTGAAAACACTGCAAATAACCGGAAAAAAACGTCCGTGGCGATGAAAAGAGTACGAGGTCGGGTTTCTAGTTGATTGGTACCGATACCCGGATCAGGAAACCACACCAACTCAGATTCCAGCCACGTTCTCCTTATTCAAAATGAAGATTTGAGCAGCGCCTCCGGCGTACCTCAGCAAATCACTGGTTGAGTCCTCGGATCTAGTCACCGCACCTTATGTGGAGTGACACACCGGCAAAAGCAATACAGAGTATCCGCACCTTATGTGGAGATACTCTGACGAGTCGCACCTTATGTGGAACCCGCTTTTCACGAACGGAGCAAGAGGTAATTCAGTGGTTGCGAACCGCTTGGAGAAGGTAAGAGACAAAAGAGGCTTGTTTAATTAAAATAGAATTTATAAAAGAGAGAGAGAGCACGGTAAACAAATTCAGGTGGAGACTAATCTAGATTCTATGCAGTCAACACAACAACTCGACGACTACGCGTCAACTACTCATCAACTCAGACGGCACACGTCTATACTCTAAGGGGAAACGCAATCAATCCTAGGGAAACTCCAATTAATGACGAAAATAGGGAGAAGGAAAGTGCGAGAATATTGGGGGAAGTCGGAACAAGAATGCACCCGCGTGCATGCACACTACACTATTTGACGGATGTACTTACGGCTCTATGAGAAAGGGTGGACTGGATAGGCCAGACACAGAAAATAGTGATAAATTACATAATTATTAGAGGTAATTACAGAATAGGGGATCGCTAGGGCGTATCCTCTTCAGCGATTGGTATGCGGTGTGCGGAGGACGCGGATGTGAGTAAAAGCAAATGCATAAATGAATAAATAGGACGAAAATAGAGAGAGGATAGAATCGACTATCCCATGCAAGAACTAAAGGAACAAAACGAACGATTGAGGGGAGCGAGGGAAGAGGAGAGTGAGAGGGCGAGAGAACGCGCGGAGCAGAGAGAATGTCAGAGAAAGAGAAAGCGCGTGCGAGGTATGTGTACATGGCTATGTATACAAAGGTTAACGGAACTTACAGTATGCGCGTGACTTTCTCTGTATAGGAATAATCTAATTAGGGAAATAAATATTATGATGTATTATATACAACAATAAACAAAACTACACAATTTTTGCAGTAAAATATCGAATTTGAAATTATAATATAGCCAACCGTCTTCCTCCGAAACAAGATATTGAAGCAACGCATTTGAACGTCTTTAAAAGTCAATAAAATAGTCACATAATGTTTAAAATATTTATCGTGGAACCACACATTAACTGAGCTTCAGAAGAAATAGGTGAACAGATGGAGTTAAATCAGGAACTTCTGGATAAACAATAGATGAATACTGCAGACTGGATGCAGTATACTATTTGGATTCGGATTTAATCCAAGTTATGTAAATTATGTTAGTGTCGTCAGGAATGTCGATCGGTGCCTTCGTGAACTTCGTTTTAATAAGGTCAATAGAGGTGTCCACGCATTCGAACGAACCATTCACGAGTTTCTAGAAAACTAATACCCTTAGAAAATAATAAGTGATATTGTAGTTCGCTATTCCATGATAAAACGATTCTAACCTCATCGAGGAATGTTCTCCAGAATGAATGAGGAAGGCCGATAAAGGTATAGCAAAACGGGTCGGAGAGGAAAACACGAGTGAAATCCATCGACGCAAGCTGAGTGACGAATGCTGCTGAAAACGAGAGATTAACGTGTAAGTAAAACATTCACATTTCGGACTCACTTAGTGCATTTTTCGTTGTTTTCACGCCCTGTTAGTATAAACTAAACAAAAAGCAAGCACATATGAAATACATCGTACGTTTCCTCTTCGTCATTAAAAATGACACACCCGGATCGGAGAGTTGAGATTCCTTAAAAGAACAAAGTTCGAATTCTTTGGCACGTGACGCGATTTCGATGAAGGAGGAACTGAGAATGAAAATATATATTAGTATTGATTTATCAAAAACAAGATTAACATCCTTCGGGCAGCGTAACATCCTTCGGGCAGCGTAGATATAAATGAGCACCTTCTGGCTCCATTTATGTATTAATGTATTGGGGTGTCCATAATTTTTTCAGAATTTTTTTTCGGAGGAACGTATCCTCCACATTAACGATTGTCCATCACAAATGAAAACACTATTGAATAGAGCAACCATTGCCCAATCACACATACCATGGAATTTTCATCAGCTGTTCTCCCCTGTTTTTAACAAATGTTTAATGGATACTGGAGTCACTCAAAATCACGTTTTCGTCTATTTTTATTTTTTTGTGAAAGGCTTATTCTTAACGAAACCATCCTAGTTTCTTCACATTTTTATAATGCATGAATTACTAAAGATATATACAAAATTTGGAAGGAATCGGTTAACTATTCTATCTGCAATAATAAAATATTTCAAAAATTCTGAATCATATTTCCCACATTTTCGATGAAATATCATGATCAAACAAATATTTGATATTATATTTCTTTCCAAGCTCGCCAAATGTTCAATGTACAATGTAATATGGAGTACCACGAAATATCTCCAATTAGCGCATATTCAAATTAGGGTTCGATTCGATCGCACAAAGAATGTACCTCTACTTTTGTTTTTAAGTATGATCAATAATTCTTGCTAGCGATCAATAACTGCAACTGAATGGCACAAGTGAAGCACACTTAAAGAATTGTATGATCTTGTATTTTAAAATTAGCAAGTTAGAGGTATCAAATCCATGCGGTCCTGTGCAGCAAAAATATTATAGACGAAAACGTGATTTTGGGTGACTCCAGTATCAATTACATGAACATTTGTTAAAAACAGGGGAGAACAGCTGATGAAAACTCCATGGCCTGTCTGATTGGGCAATGGTTGTTCTATTCAATACTGTTGTCATTTGTGATGGACAATCGTTACTGTGGAGGATACGCTCAAATTCTGAAAAATTACTGGACACCCCAATAGTTTCCTGTCAGAACTAGGGGGGAAAGTGATCGTTTTAAGCAACATTAGTAATCATTGGTAAATTCATTTAAGTTAATACATGAAAGAGCCGTGTAAACTCACACGGTAGTATCATCCAGTTCACATTCCACAAAGATGCAGCCGAGGGTGGATCCACGAAGCAGCTGCAGACACAACGAGAGATCAGCAGGAGAGAATATATTATTAATATCATCGATCCCGGAATCATTGATGGTCGCAGAGAGAAAAGAAGAAACCTGTCGAGAGACACAAACATGCAATAATAATAATGATGAAATAACATTTTCCAATGAACTCTAAAAGATCCACATATCAGTTATATTTTGCAGCATTTTCAATTCAGATCTAACCTGTTCGACGACGGGATCATTTGGTCCACTCAGAGTCACCAGCAGTTTTGGTTCCAGAGAGGATCCATATCGCTCGAAGAGACTCCAATTCAGATAGGACAGATTGTAGAATGGTAGGTTGGAGGAGAACAGCTCAATTTGAACAACGATTCTGCCCTGAATGATTGTTCAACCAACAGGAAAAATTGTTTGATGGATTTTCAATGAAAGGAGTGCACAGAAAGACCAACATCACCTTCTTTCTCCAGCCAAAATCTATTGAGAGCAGGTCGATTGTGTTCTCTCTTCATGAATTCCTTCACTCCTGTGCGGAAATGAGTAGAGACCTGAGAAAAAAAAATACATTAATACTCATGAAAACTTATGCAGTCCACTAGAAATGTACCAATATTCAAGTTACGTTAAAAATAAGTGAGCAAATATTTTGTTATGGAACGGAAAAAAAGGTACTTCAATAATTAATTCATGTACCTCCGAAAGACTGGCCAGATCAGCACAATCTCCATCAGTACGGAGATTAGTTAAGATACGCGCGAGTGGCGGCCAAGGAAGAGATTCCCAACTGAAATTATTGACTTCGATTGAGTACTGTTATATAATAGAAGCTATATTCTGAATATCTTAATTTACTATGAGGATAGGTTTCCGAGTAATGTAAAATTAAGTCGTTTCATAAGTTTAATACAAATCAAAATCCGGGCGAGTCGTACAGGTACTAACAATGATGCAATGTGCAACTCACACAGTGAGTATAGCAAAGAAGGAAATGCGGAACGGTACTTCGGATACTCAAGGAGGTCGGCCGCGCCATCAATCCCGACAAGATTCTGATCGAATGTATTCTGCGTGTCCGCGACATTGAGACAACGACACTGGGAGGAAAAGGCCTGAGAGGGAGAAAATGGGTTACAGTAGAATAGAGGACAAGGATGTTAAGGCAATTGCCCAACGATATCTTACTCTACAGAAGGCATCCGTCTATCTCGGCTCTTCATTGGTAGACGAGTGATCTTCGTTGATCGGCATCTGATGGGGAAATGGAGACGCTCGAGGAATAGACAAAGGTGTCTGTAAATGATAATTTAACCGGGCACAATATAATAAAATTAAATTGTAATATTTACCACTTTGCACAAATAGCGGGAGAAATTATTGATTAAAGTGGAATATGGGAGTGTCGTGATGCTAGGACTTGTGCATAAACTTTAAAGAGTCGGGACTTTGCATAATCTCACTAACTGAATTAAATATGTAATTTTAAATAATGAAAAACGAAGAGGGTAAAACTAAATTTGTTACAATAGTCTCAAAGGTGAGTCATAATCTACATAAAAGTACTGGATCAGGAAATGATCAAAAATCATAGAACGGTGAAATTACTAACGATAATAGTGAATTCAAACAAATATGTAAATTCAAACATATGTAAATTGAAAGAAACCATGAACTTCGAGTTCTCCAGTAACAAGATATCACAGCAACGTATCGGAACGTATTTGAAATAAAGCGATATATTAAGCATGCACTCAGATCTTTATCGACGAATCATAAATTAATCGAATTTGCGAATAGAAATGGATAGATCGGAACTAGTGGTTACAAACGCTACGGAGAATACACACGTGATACGATATTCTACTCGACATTACCAGTCTTCCACCCCAGTGAAGCAATAGGTTGATCAAGCAATTTGATAGGCTCATTCGTGAACTTCTCAAGTATATCGTCTGGACCAACGTATTCGATCGAAACGGACGGCAGATTCTGAGAGGAATTGGATATTATTCCAATAGATGGCCACAAGATTCTCAAATGGTCCTCACTTTTCCGTTGATGATCTTCTCCCATTCATCGTGGGGTAGACCGAAGAAGGTGTCATCGAACGTGAAGACATCAGATGGATGAAAGATCCACACGGAGTCGACGCTCAGAGAGAGAAGGCGAGCGATGAATGCAGCTTAAGAGCGAGTAATTAATTACGGACAATCTCAACATCTTTCCTTTCACTTACCTAGTGAATATTTCTTCGCTTTCATTTGCGAGTTAGAATAAAGAAAATGAAATATGTGATAAATAAACAAGAAAACAGCTGATGAATTTATTACTCACACGGATTGGAGACCTGCGTATCCTCATGGGAATAGATTTTGAGTTCCTTGGCGCGAGAAGCGATGTTGAGGATAGATGAACTGCCAATGAAAATATAGTTGAGCACCGCTTGCTTAAATCTGCCCTTTATCCTTTAAAAAATAGCTTAATTTCCTCGAAAATATCCGAAGATAAATATAAGCTATTTCTTCAAAATACGAAGAAGTAATATATAAGATTGGATTTAAACGCCAAATAATAACTTACGTATTGGTGTCATCGAGCTTATGCATGATAGACAGAGTGTGGATGGTAGAATATCGCAGCAACGTCTCACAAATCGAAAGATCGGTTGGATTAGACGGATCTCCGTGGATATGGACATTCTTGATGGATGATGAGAGCAGGGTAGTCGCCTATCGAGAAAATCGGATTAGCATATAAAGCCAATGAAATTAATTAGAATACGAGTCGAGCTTCCTTATTAATTTTCTACCTATAGAAAGAACAACACTTTTAGTTACGAATGTTTGTTATTTTAGCTACAGCACAGTACTTACATAAATGGACAATAAAACAATTTATTCAAGTCTTAACCTGCTGTAGAATTGGATCAGCGGGAGCACTCAGCAACACTACGAGCTCGGGATAAGGAAGATCGTAATCGAGAGCAAATCGGTCATCCAGATTAGAAAGCTCGTAGAAGTTGAGATTGGAGTGGAAGAGGCTCATCGTTATTTTCAGATTCCCCTGAAACAATGCCGTTAACAAAATAATGATGAAGGAAATGAATTCATTTCTGCCTCATGCACTATGATATTATTACCGTATGATGATCATTAATGAGATAGAGCATTTTCAGTCCGGGTCGATTTTCGGGTTTCTTCATGAATTTATCCACTAGAGTGCTGAATGGAGGGGATACCTGTGATGTGAAAGGTACAGTATACTTTCGAAAGGAAAGAAGTTTTCCATTTTTGTGAAACTTGAGTACCTAATTATGTAAAGGATAAGACAAAAAAGTATATCCTAACAATACCAAATATAATATTTAAATAAAATTTGTATAGGAGTATGAACAACTAAATCGTACCTGAGAGAGATTCGCCAGATCCTGACACTCTTCATCATTACGGAGATGGGAACAGAGACTGCTGATGTATTCGTGAGATGAGACTGCTAGTTCTTCCCATCTGGAAAAGATATGGGATCGGAAACTGTAGCAAATAATAAGTGCATCTCTGGTCATGAAATTCTAAAGGACGACCAAATTTGCCGAAGAACGTGAATTTCTCACCTGCTCAAATAATTGGGAACTACAATAATATTATATATATACGTTAAAACAACTCAATTTTAGAATACTGTCACTCTATTACTGTAGTGTGCGTGAATGATTGTACCCGGAGAGATTATTCCCATTGACTGCCATCTGAAAGATAGGAGAAGACACTCGAAGACGAACAATAAATGCCTGGAATTAATTAATTAAGAAAGACCTATCCTCGTAATCCACAAATTACAACTTAGTGTACCATATAATTATGGTATCATATTTAACTGGTATTTGATTACAATGACGAATTATCTCGTTGATAATAGTGAAAATCGACATTCACTTAGGAAAGATATTCAATAAACGCATTTGAACGTCAACGTTATAACATATATACTACAAGTACATCGAATATTTATCGTAGGTGCACAAATAAAATGCATACCAGAAGGGACCTTCGGAACAAATTGTGTGAGTGAAACGATTCAAATACAAATGGAAGATAGTGATAGAACTTCGTAAAGAGGGGATGAATTAGGTGAGCTGAATTTTATACCTTGTTTTTCCACTCAATAGTAAAGAAATCAAAACTGTGGGTAAAAACAAACATAAAATAGCAATTGTCTGAATAAATTCTAGAATACCTCGTTGAGGAAATTCTCCCAGAACCCGCAAGGAAGTCCACAGAAAGTGTGTTCGAAAAAATTCGTCAGTAAGAATAACGGAAGAAGTGACCACCGAATTCAGCTCAGTGACGAATGAGACTGAAAATTGGCAAGTACGAGAACCGGTTGCACATAATTGACAGGCATTTATTATAGTCCTATCTAATGGTGCAAATAAGAATTGAACTGGATATATTCACTTTGCTATTATATTTCTAAGGTTAGGCTTCTTCCTTTCTCAAGTTTTTAATAATATTGAAGAGGCAGAGCATAATTTTATAACTATTGGGGTGTCCGGAAAGTTTTCGGAATTTTTTTTCGGAGGAACGTATACTCCACAGTAACGATTGTCCAGCACAACTGTGAACATCATTAAATAGGGAAACCATTGTCCAATCACATAACCCATGGAATTTAAATCAGCTGCTATCCCCTGTTTTTAACAAATGTTTATGTAATGGATACTGTAGTCACCCAAAATCACGTTTTCGTCTATTTTTATTTCTATGTCAAAGGCTTCTTCTTAAAGAAATCGTGTTAATTTCTTCACATTTTTATCATGCATTAATTACTTAATATTTTTTCGTCTCTTCCTATCCCTCATTAGTCTCTTCCTATCCCTCATCGAGAGAGGTGCCTCTCACCTCTCTCTGCCGCTCTCTCGATTTCGCCTACTCTCTCGCCCAAGCCCTTCCCTTCCTCCCCAATCACGCTGGCGCAGAGTACCGACTGTGCAAGTTCCTAAATTCGGTACCCACAACGGTGAGATCATCAGCCGACTGTTCCCGTCTCGCTCTCACTCTTTCTCAGCCATGTCTCCCACCGGATCTCCAGTCGCGAAGAAGCGCAAGTACACGGTTACGGGAACATACGAGGATCTCCTGCAGTTCTGCATCTGCCTCCAGAACAAGCTCGACAAGGAGCAGTCGTACTCACACAGTCTCGAGAAGAGGATATGTGAGTTAGAGACACGCTTCCCTCCTCCCCCCGACTCGAGCGTAGCTAATGGTGACGATGATGAAATGGATACCCCATCCTCTTCTGCTGCTACTGCCCCTCCCGTAGTTGCGAATACCGCCTCCAGCCCCACTACCATTCCCTCCCCCATCCCGTCACCCTCAAATGAGACCTCATCTGACCTCGAGAGGAGCGTAGTTATTGCTCGCCTCCCTGTGGATTCCTCCCTCAGTCCGTTGAAGCAGGTCCAGAGAGATTACAACCAGGTAGTGGAGCTCACTGCCCTGGCTGGTTTCCCCTGCCTTCCCGTATCCGTATACAGGATGCCCCCTGCAGACGTTAACTCCCCCCACTGCCGTCTGACGAAAGTCGTTCTACCGACTCGTAAACACGCGGCTCTTCTGGTCAAGAATGCAAATAGAATCTCTCGCGACTCGTCCTTCAAGGATGTCTACATTCGCCCATCTTATGCTGACAAGGATGACGCTCGCCGGAAGATACCCGGACGAGGATGCGGAAGAAACGGACCCGAGCCGTCCCCTTCCTCCATTCCTACCGTACCCCGAAGCCAGACCCTTCCCCAGATCGTCGGAATTCCCTCGAGAAACCGTGCGAGAAGCAGACGCGACTCGGTCTTCTCATCCGCAACAAACCGTGGTCCAAACAACCTGAATACTCGTCCTCGCCAGAACCACCCCAATCCAATCCCTCCTCCGCGCCAGAGTCCCCCCTTTCTTCCCCAGAACACTCGCAATAGATACGGAGCCCCTCCTCCCCCACTCTTCAACCCCATCCCTTTGAATCCCTTCCCCAATCAGTATTCATATTCCAATCCCTTCATCTCACACATTTCTCAGTATGGCATTCCTCCCAACTTCGGCACCCAGGGAAACTGGTATTAATTCACCGGCCCAAACATCACTCAGACAGACACTCACTTTCTTTCTCTGCAATATTAGCCAACTGCCGCTCTATCCAAAACAAACTACAATATCTCTCGCAAACCCTTTCTAAAAAGTATGCTATGATTTGCCTCACTGAGACATGGCTCTCTCCATCATTCCTTAACTCGCTTCTGTTAGGTGACCACGATCAGTACTACAATGTGTTCAGAAGAGATAGAAACTCTAGAGGTGGTGGTGTTGCGATCATTTTACACTCGTCCATAAGTGCAGCACAGATTGCTGATGAGACGGTACCTGATTCCCACGAGCTATTAGCAGTAGATGTTGACATAAACGGCGACTTAATTAGGATTGTATGCGCCTACCGTAGCCCCAAAGCGAGTATGATACAAACTGCTTCCCTTTCCAAATCAATACTTGACCTTTGCTCTTGCCCTCAACCTACAATAGTCACAGGCGATTTCAATCTCCCTGATATTGACTGGTCAATACATCCCGCAACTCAACCGAAATCGATTATCCCCTCCTCGCAATCTTTCCTTGACCTCTGTAGCTCAGCCAAACTAGCCCAGTTTGTCTAACAACCCACCAGAAAAGAAAATATTCTTGATTTACTACTATGCAACCATCCCGGTCTCATCTCCCAAACTGAAGTGGGTCCCCCTTTCGAATTGTCTGACCATTCAACAGTTGAATTCAAATTCACAATGAGTCATTCGACCCCTGCTTTCACTTTTAGGCGTGACTACAGAAATGCTGACTACGACCTAATTAATTCTCAATTAGCAAACATCGATTGGACAAGCGCATTTTCTAAAATAGCAAATGTGGATCTCATGTACGACCTCTTGATTAGTGTCATTCAAAAATCAATAGACACCCATGTTCCTTGGACCAAAGTGAGCCTATCTCATGGGAAACTTCCCCCTCATATTGAACGACTACTAGGAAAACGTTTTCAAGCCTGGCACAAATCGATTAATAGCAACGACCCAAACGATGAACGTGATTTCGAGATTCTGAACAAAAAATTTCGCAAAGAGTTACAACGGTATCACAAAACCATTGAGAAAAAGATAATCGAAAGCGACGATAAGAATAAGTTCTTCCGTTTTATGAAACGCTGTGCCAATAAATCCAAGGGAGTAGAAGGATTAAAAAGAGCTGATGGTATTCTAGTCATGGACGACTTAGGCAAAGCTAACTTACTTGCTGAGACCTTCGTAAGCGTATTCACCGTCGATGACGGAAAACTGCCCAATACTGGAGCCCTACTCAGCTTGGTACATACGAAGAACCCCAATTTCTTAGACATGAAATCTGCGCCATCATTGAGAAATGGAAACGCTCCTCCTGTAAAACCCCAGAGAACATTGACCTCACCTTCATTAAACGAATTGCCGTACCAATTTCCGAAGCCCTCGAAATCATCTTTAGGAACTCCTACCAATCTGGGACCGTTCCCTCACATTGGCGACATTCCATCGTAACCCCCGTTAAGAAATCACCCCCCTTCTCCAATCCCCTAAATTACAGACCCATCTCAATTACCTCTTTCTTCTGCCGAGTCTTTGAGCGAATTTTGTGCAAATCCATTATCACCCATTGTGAGCAATTAGAAAGTTTCCCCGATGAGCAATATGGATTCCGCAAGAAACGGTCGCGTGAGCTCCAAATGCTAGAAGTTCTTGAACACTGGACATCCTCGATTAGTGATGGGAAACCAGTTGACGTTATCTACTTTGATTTCGCGAAAGCTTTTGATAGAGTCTCCCACCCCAAGCTAAAACTCAAGCTTAGCACAATAGGTCTCTCAGAAAATACAATCAAATGGTTTACAGGATATCTCACAGATAGATCATTCCAAGTGCGAGTAAAAGATCTGCTCTCTACATCAATGCCTGTAACTAGCGGCGTCCCACAGGGCTCAGTCATTGGTTCCTTACTTTTCCTTATTTACACTTCAACCATGGCGTAGTTGCAAGAATGTATGCTGATGATATAAAAATATATCGGTCCTTTAGGAAGGGAAATTCATCTGCCCCATTACAAGCTGCGATTGACACTATCGTGCACTGGTCAGAAAAATGGCAACTTCCTCTTGCTGCACATAAGTGCAACTCATTGCACCTAGGCAGAGCAAATACAATGCGAACATATACCATAGGAACCAGTACTCTGGAACAAAAACAAACAGTGAAAGACCTCGGTTTTGTGATCCAGAAAAACCTCTCTTTCTCCGATCATTGCACTACCATATCCATTAAGGCCAAAACTACCTGTCACACTATCCTAAGAGCTTTACGAACCAAAAATATAGAAGTACTTCTCAAAACGTACTCAATGTACATCAGACCGATTTTAGAAAGCGCTTCCTCCGTCTTCAACCCTTACCAAAACAAGGATAAAAAGGAACTCGAAAAGGTACAAAACTACTTCACGCGACGCTTATTTATGCGCTGTTTTGATCATACTTGGGAAAATATGCCTACCGCTTTCGACCGCAATAAGAAACTAGGCATTGAGTCCCTAGAGAAGCGTAGAATAACGATTGATGTAAGAGTAGCCACAAATCTCATACGAGGCAAATATAGTATATCCAACCGAAAACAACATTATTTCAAAATTTACTACACGCGAAACGGCATGAACTTCAACAACCCTGGATCGAATCATAACTACAGACACAATAGCTTCTTTCCAAGAGCGGCAAGGCTTTTAGTAAACACCGAGAATGAAACCAGTTCCCCTGAATAGGTCCTCCTGACTCCATGACCCTTTTATCCTGTCATTAACCAGTGATTCTCATCGTCATTCATTTTCCTGTTCTATTTTTAATGTTATCTCACGTTATTTCGTACGAAATAGCATAAATATATAAATATATATGTACTAAATTTGGAGGGAATTGGTCAACTGCTCTATCAGCAACAATAAAATATTTCAAAAATTCGGAATTATTATTTCCAAATTTTCGTTGAAATTTAATGGTCAAACAAATAATTGAGAGTATACTTCATTCGAAGCTCGCCAAATGTCCGTTGTACAAATAAATGTGTAGTACCACTAAATATCTGCAAATAGCGCATTCTCAAATTTGGGATTGATTTGATCGCACGAATAAAGAACCTGTCCTTTTCTGTTTGAGTGTGGTCAGTAATTAATGCTCGCCATCTTTAAATATATATCATTGGCAAAAGTGAAGCATATTGAAAGAATTATGGGATCGTGTATTCTAAAAATAGATAAGTAGAGAAATAAAATCTTCGCGTTCCTGAGCAGGAAACAATTTAAAGACGAAAACGTGAAGGTCGGTCACTACAGTACCCCTCATATAAAACTTTGTAAAAAACAGGGAGAGCAGCTGATGTAAATTCCATAGGTTTTGTGATTGGGCAATGGCTACTCTATTCAATGGTGTTCATATTTGGGAAGGGCAATGAATATATCATCAGATGCCGTTGGTAATTAGAAGGCTAAGTTTATTGTTTGGAACTGCATATTTTAGTGATATAGTTTGCGTTCTGTTAAGTGATTTATAGAGTCGGGAAAATACGATGTCTTTGGGATACTGTATTGATATGAAGTACTTAACCAGTTTACGAACTCTATCCAGAAAGTTTTCAATGGAAGAACAGTTACGGTAGATTCGTATTATTTCCCCATGCATAGTGTTTGCACCCATATATCTTGGTATGTTTGATTCAAAATGTGGGTATCTAACCACCGAGAATGAATAATCATCTTTTTTATTATAGAGTGATATTTGAGCCTTTCCATTGTTGGTAACTGATATAGATAAATCAAGGAAAGCTGCTTCGCAGGGATTTGAATTTGTTTGTTCCAGTGTGAGTGACTGGTGGTAAATGTTTGTAGTTATTTCAATAAATTCGCTATGCCTATCTGAGATATGGAATAAGTCATCAATGTATCTGAATGTGCGATTTAGGGAGAAGGCTAGGGTGTGACCCACTTTAATGTTATTACGAATATACTGGTATTCCATAACCGCCAATGTTAGATCAGCAATCTGAGGAGATGCGTTATTTCCCTGTGGGATTACTTTGTACTGCTGGTATAATTGACCACCATAGTAAGCGAATGAATTTTTAAGAATGAAATCTATAATACCTTTAACGTCAACTTTATGATACGATCTTCCAGTTGTACTAATATTGTTTCTATCATATCTAACAAAATTTCCTTGAACTACGAGATATTCTGAATAGAGTGTTAAATAGAGTGTCGATGAGGAAGTAAAGTTTTTCTCTCACTATATCATGTGGTAGATTTGTGAAAAGTGATGAGAAGTCAGCGCAGAATATTCTAGAATTAGTATTGTGAATTGAGCTCAGATGTTGTACCACCTTGAATGTATTTTGAATTGAGAAAAATCTATTTATTTTGTCATGACTGGTTATGCTATCACAATATCTTCTGAAGTGTCCATGTAGGAATTTTAGAATTTTTTGAAGTTCGATTGATAACGGTTTAAGTGTACTATCGTGAGCACCTGTTATGAACCGAAATTTGATTGGGCTCTTGTGCATTTTTGGAATACCGTATATTTTTGGGAGACTGCCATCTGATAGTGGAATAATCCCGAAGCTTCTAGTAAATCTTTCATGATCTAATCTGATTGCTGTAGGACATATTTGAGGTTTTAGTTCATATGTTCTTTCTCCACCGTTTTGAGTATTCAGTTCTTTTTCCATAAATTGCAAGTAAAGTTTTTTACATATAAATGCATAATTACCGGCCGCTTTATCAACCATTGTGATAACCAAGTCCTTATGGAGCTCAGATATCTTGCGTGCGATATTTTTATGAATATTATGTGATTCTTGACTGAAGTTAATTTTACTTTCAAGTTTGCTGCTTATCGTTTCATGAAACTCTTTTCTAATTTTAAATATTTTATTTTTGTTGGTACGATATCTGCGCAGCATACCTGACAATAGAGATTCACATGAATCACGAATTGCTTCCTGTATGGTTAGGGGATCAGTATAAGTTTGTAATCGGAATTTTGTGCCTTTTTCAAAAATGTTACGAAGATCCAGATCTCGAACTATGTTCGTGTTACCAGAGCATACGTGCTTGTAGTGAGGATCCACAAATTCAATGTACTTCTTACAATTGCATGGAGAATTGAGTATTTGGCTAATATCCGTCGAATCGATATTTCTAAGGAATCTGCCGTAATTGCATAAATATGTTGACGTCGAAGGCTGAAGTGAGTAAACAATTTGAACATGGGGGATATTATTTGTGTCACCAGTAATTTCAGAATATATGTCTTTCATATGTTTAGAATTTAAAATCTTGGATAATTTTAGTCTTTCCATGTATGTTCCGAAGTACTGTATTTTTAAGGCTGCTTTTGGTTGTTCATTTATCTTTTCCGTTTTCTTGGTTTTCCAATAATGTGGACACATAATTGAAAATATTTTGTATTTCATTTCGTTGTTAAGTAGGCAAAATTCTGATGAGGCTGTAAACACCTCCAATTTCCTAATGTCATGATGTGCAAGAGATCGACCATAGATGTAAAGCTCTCGGGTTTCTATACTGTCAATCTTGTCGACAATATCTGATGTTGAAATTTTGCATTTAAATGCAGGTTTTCTTCTGATTCTTTTTCTTTTACCTCTACGATTTCTGGGAAGTTCAGAAATGGGGAGTGTTTGGTAAGGGTGAGAGGGTTTTTCGAGAGGATTTATTCCTTCCGAGATATATCCAAAGTTTTTAAAAAGGAGACTCGAGGTGAAGGGAGGATAGGACGAGGGAAGCGAGAGAGCGCTGCGATAAGAGAGAGTAGCAGAGAAACGAGCGTAAAGAAGGGAAGGGGGAGAAAGGGAGAGGAGGGGAAGTATTTACAGCGGTTTTCGGGAAAAAACATTTACAAATGTAAATATGAAGAGTATCTATTCTTCCAATGCTCGTGGAGCAAGAAAACGACGGGCGATGTACATTGAAAGAAGCTATTAATCATTCTGTGTTTCATTTCTCGTCGCGAGTGGTCGATTCGCCCTTCTCTCCTTCAATGGCTGCCTCTCCGTCCCCTTTGGCGACGCAGGAGTCCGTCGACTACCTAACCGAACTCGTCAAGAGCCTCCACATCAAGCTCGACAAGTACGGAGCTTCCCTCTCCCGCCTCCCCGCCCCTCCCTGGTCGGCTGCTGCAGCCCCACCCCCAATCGACAATCTCACGTACGCATCTGTCGTACTAGCCCTTGCCGATACCGAGAAGATCAAGGATAAGGCGCAGAGAGCAGTGCTGGTGGGTTCCTCCGAAAAGTCAACTCCTCAGGAAACAGCATCCAATGATGAAGCTACGCTGAAGAAAATCATCGAAACAACCAACGATGATGAACTGAAGAAAGCTTACGAAAACAGAGAGATCAACCATCGTCGCTTCCCCGAGAACAAGCCACCCGGCAAGGGTATTCTCAAGTTCTCTCTCCCTTCCTCCAATCTGCGAGACAGATTGCTTCATGGTATCAGAGCGATCGGGCGCCCTAACTTCTTCGAACCGTATATGTATCTGAGAAGGGACCTGATGCCTTCTGAGCTTGAACAAGAAAGAATCGCACGTGATGAAGCGCGCAAGCGTAATCTGGAATTTGGATACCAAAAATGGGGTGTTCGTGACTGTGGTCTGATACAGTTCCGCGGCCCGAATTACCGTAATCTCCATCCCCACTACCGTACTCATCTGGACAAGTCCACCCCGCCACCGAAGACAACCAACGTGAAACAGGCAATGCAATCCAAGCCAACTGCATCCGCAGCAACTTTAGATGGTTCTCTCGATAACAAGGCTGCCTCTTCCTCGCCACTTGATGAGATACCGAAGACTGTTGACCGTCCGATGCCGCATGTATCCTCTCGCGCCAACAAGACTCAAACGAAGAATGATGATTCTCCCTCCCCGTCCCCATCCTCTTCAGGTCGGACAACGGCAATGACGGACACTCGGGTTCCTTCTCTCGTCTAGGGAATCTGTGGCAGGGCTGTGAGTTATCCCCCTCCATCTAGACCCATCTTAAATTGTGTCCCCCCTAACGGTCCCCATTCTAGTCAAAATCTTTCCTTCTTTTTTGCGAACTGTAGGAGCGTTAGGAGCGTCATAGATACCGTAACTCTTTTAATAGTGCACCGTAATCTCGATGTGCTCGCCATTTCTGAAACATGGCTCAACTCTTCCGAGGTTTTCGGGAACAATCAGCCAATCAGCCAATCAATACAAGCGATCTTTCATATGAAAGACAAAAATTCCAGTTGCACCCACATAGTTCGGCGAGGCTATCTATTACAACGAAAAGCAACTACCGAGATTTCGCAAACTTATGAGTTTCAATAGAAGCAAAGTAATCACACAACGTTGTAGAACGTATTTGAGAATCAGCGAATGAAGTACATTACTTAACTCATGACGTTATCATGAAAACGCAAATAAACGAAACACCATAACAAAAAAGTAAAACAATTGAATCGGTAACTTCTGGGTACAACAGTTCGGAGAATGCTTCTGAAAATGTACGGTACTTTATTTGGCCTCGGCTTTAGTCCGCTTCAGGAATCGGATGACAGTATCATCTGGGAGAATGCCGATCGGAGCCTTGGTGAACTTCTTTTTTGCCAATGGAGAGAGCAGTGATCTCCACGCATCCGAAAGAACCGTTAGCGAATTTCTGCAAAATCAATATCATTGAAAAAATACAGTTCTCATCGAGGAACTTTTTCCGGAATGAAAAAGGAAGGCCGACAAAATCAGACGAGAAAGCGAGAAAGCCTCGGTCGACGAGGGAAACACGAGCAAGATTTGTTGATCCGAGATGAGTAATGAATGCACCTGATATTGAGTGATTCCTTTACGAACGACATAATCACCTTTTCTCATACTTTTTATGTAATACTTTCCTCGCGTTTAAACCTTGATAATACGAATTGAACGAAAAAAAGACTGGAGAATGTGCATGTTTATAGTGTTCATAATTTAAAAAGAGAGAGAGAGAGAGATCACACACCCGGATCGGAAAGTGGAAATCCTTTATACGACTTCAGTTCGATTTCCTTGAGAAAAGAAACGATTTGAATGATGGACGAACTGAGCATGGAAGGTAAGTGGATCCGCTAAGTTTCATATCCCTATCAATGAAAGAAAAAACAATAAGTTACTTACACGATAGTGTCTTCGATCCCCCAGCGAGGTATCTCGAGATATCCGATGTTCGAAAAGCGAAGCAGCTGAGTGCAGAACGAAAAATCCTCTGCACTGAGTTGTATGAAATTATCACGGAACAGGACATGCTCGATAGGTGAAGAAAGCAGTCTGGATACCTGTAGAGGAGTAAGATATGCATCAACGCTAAAACGTTCATACGATTTGATAAAACGTAATAATATTACTTCTTTATCATGCATAAAGGCTTCAACAGAACAACATATACAACAGCACTTCGGAAGAAAAGTTAGATAGGAAACATAGGAATACAACTTCGATAAGAGGGAATGAATAATATGAGCTTCAATTTACACCTTCTTATCCCACTCAATGGAATACAATTCAGAGCCGACGGGAATATCGATCAGTGGCTCGGTGAACATCTTTGCATCTTTTTCCATGAATCTTGGTCCATTTCCATAAAGGTAAATCATGACATATTCGAAGGAACCATTAGCGAGCTTCTGAAATACTACTGTTGTTCTATCCATAGCAATCTTTAAAAATAAAAATATTTAAATTTACCGGACGAGGACAAAATTAACCCCCTATTTTTTGTCCTCCATCGAATAGCCGATGGCTGAATTAGTTGAGAATGAATATAAAAAATACTAAAAATCAATAATAGCCTCAAGGGAAAGCCGGAAATGATCAGCGCTCTCTCATTTTTGCATACTCTCTCTCTCTTACACGCGACCAGATCAGGGTCAGATCAGGGTTTCGTCCTCGTCCGGTAACTTTAAAGCATGTTTCGCATGTCTAGAATACCTCATTGAGGAAATTCTGCCAGAACGAGAGAGGTAGACCAAGGAAATCGATTGAGTAATGGTCCGTGAGGCGAACGAAAGGAGAAACTGCAGAACTCAGTTCAGTGATGAATGCGGCTGAAAACATATCCAAATTAAATCGGAATTTCCCTTCGCATCGTTCATTTAAATAGCCTGATGTACAACTTCATTAAAAATTCAACTTTTTAAAAAAAGTCAAATAGTATCTAACAGGCCAATACCAAATTCATATTAACAAAATATTTAACTGAAATCCCACCCACCCGGATCGGCGAGAAGGGAATCCCTATCGAATTCCAGAGTGAATTCCTTGGAGCGAGAAGCAATGTTGATGATGGAGGACCTAAATAAGTAAAGATGGTACAGCAATTCTGAAAAACAAATCTCAATATTGTTCGTAAACCGCATATTAACCCTTTTCAAGAATACATCAGCGACTATTAGATTTAGACTACTAAATATTTCACAATTTTCGATTCGAGAGAATATTTTCCAGTAAACTCATTTATTCTAATGTCTGTAGAGAATGCCCTTCCATTGTCTTCTACTATCAATCAAAAAGGTTTGATTAGGAATAAATAATTAAAAACTAGAAAATAAAACAACTTTTAAATAGCTTGAAAAATAATATTAGAACCGGTTTTTACGGCGTTCGAGTATGCGTTAACGATTGTCTGACAAGTGCACTATAATGGTATGCGATCACTTACACTGTGGTATCGACGACGTTCATAGCTCCAGCATTGAAATTGCCGATGGTCGATTTGCACATCAGCTGTGCATACACGGAGAGATCAGAGGGAAATGAATTCCATCGAGGCATCACAAATCGCCCAGTGGGAGCACTGAAAATACTTTTACACTTTAAAAAATGATTTTAATTTATAAAATAAACCTAGATATGTTTTAGGCGTTAATAAACAAATTAAATTCTCAGAATCTTCAAATGCTCAAAATACGAACCCTACTAATATCCAATCTTTTCTGTTGACTTCTTTGATGGGTGCAGAAAGCAGATCGACAACCTGCGAGAAATATTAAATTGTATATATGTAGAAGATCCTCTTCAATCCATATTCCCGTCAATAATAAAAAGTATACTATAGCATAATGAGAATAGCTTTCACTATAAAAAAAATAGAACTAACTGACAATTAGGAGCGATTATGGTTCTGATCTAACCTGATGCCCGATTGAATCCTGGGGACCTTCCAGAGTCACAACCAGTGCCGGGCCATTAGAGTGGTAGGAACGCTCGAATCGTCCCCAGTCAAGATTGACCAATCCATGGAAGAGGAGATTGGATTCGATAAGGTTAATTCGAATTTTAGTACCATTCTGCAAATAAATATTTTAATTTATTTTAGAATATGTGCTTGCACTGTCATTATGCTATGTAAAATTTTAAAACACTCACACGAGTTTCCTGCATAAGAACACTTTGAATAGCAGGTCGATTCTCCACTTTATTCATGAAACCGTTCACTCCAGTGTAGCGATAAGTTGAGACCTCCTATTTGCGATTTCGGAAATGTGATTTAAAGGGAACAATATCACATTAGGATATTTATAGAAGTTTTAACCACAGTAGGCGCAACATGGTATCCATAAAAAAGAACTAGGGAAAAAAACCCTAAAATATTCACTCACCTCGTAATCACTCGTACCTGTGCAAGATTCCCGAGATCAGTGCAGTCATCTTTGTTAAGAAGATGGAAGCATAGATTGTTGATATAATCCCGAGAGATGGCCGGAAGTGTGCCCCAACTGAAAATACAGTCAACGATCGGATAATGTAACAAGTTGATAATGCATTTCTAGGTAAAATAATTAAAGGTATAGAAATTAGTTCATGAATCAGTATGTATATATTCTCAGAGTCTAATGCGAAATATGGTTCTTTTTTACCCATTCAAGAGTTGGCAAAATGAAACACATGACATTTCTGTACTGTGAGAATAGAATGCATATCAAGTTGGTGTGCACTGGTGCGCATGGGAATCAACAGAACGAAACGGAACGTTAAAATGATAGATACCTGTTTGTCGCGCTGTGCCTCATACGGGGCAAAGGCACAGCGCGACAAGCAGATACAGTATCGTTTTAACATTCCGTTCCGTTCTGCTGATTTCCACGTGCACCAGTGCATACCAACTTGCTACGCATTCTATTCTCACAGTAATATGTATATATGTAGCTTTACATTTCATTTATTCCATGTAATAAGGTAACTGTTAATGTATTTTAGAAAGAGCTTTCTTTCCTCAGTGAATATCGATTTTCATGATTATCAACGAGATAATTCGTTAGGCGAGGTGGCGCAGTGGTTGTGTGCCAGTAATGCGAATCCGATGGTCATGAGCTCGACGCCTGCAGATCCACCCAGACCACGGGGGTTAAGAAATAGGTCAGAAATCCCCCACCACGTGCACACAACACGGGCGGTAGCCTCGCGCATAGGTCGCTGATAACCCCTGGACAGACTGAACGCAGAATTGGCGCGGGGGTGGCAAACCGGCCTTGCTTGATTGCCTCAACATACGTTTTTATAGTATAATACCTTGGAATGCAATCGTGGATCCATCGATATCAGCGACGTTCGCATTCGTCTTCAGGGCGGCTTCACGAGTTGCCGATCGAGTAATCATTGCACAGCGACGAGGAATTTCCTGAGCGGGAGATACGGTAACACGATAAGGAAGAACACCCATTTTATAAGATTAGAGATTTGAATAATTAGGAGATTTGAAAAATAAGTTTCAATCTCCACTCCATCCTCTTGCTTTCTCTTCTGTCCTCCCTTCTTCTTTTTCTCTACATTGTCAATAGAAGAAACAACCTAGAAAGAAGTAGGTAAGCACCGCTAATAAAATAAGCTTATCAAAGATATCCATATGATGGAAGGTTTCGGTACTTCTAATCACACCTCATCAGTGGGAGTGTCAGACTGCTGATTCAGCTGCTGCGTAGAATACTCGGACGAACCAAGGTTTTCCATTGTCTGAGTATCTGAGAAAATACTTGCTTTAATGACGAATTATCTCGTTGATAATCATGAAAATCGATATTCACTGAGGAAAGATATTCAATGAACGCATTTGAACGTCAAAGTTTTAACATATATACTACAAGTATTTCGAATATTTATCATAGGTGCACAAATTAAATCCGTACAAGAAGTAAACTTCGAAACAGATTGTGTGAGTGAAGATTCAAATACAAATGGAAGATAGTGATACAACTTCGAAATGAGGGGATGAATTAGGTGTGCTGAATTTTACACACTCTTTTTCCACTCAATAGTTAGGAAATCGAAATCGACGGAGAAGTCGATCTCTGCCTTGGTGAACTTCTTCTCAAATCCTCCCACGATATCAATAATGACGTATTCGAATGATCCGTTAGTGAGATTCTACAAAAGTGTGAGTAAAAACATAAAATAGCAACTGTATAAATAAATTCTGTAATACCTCGTTGAGGAAATTCTCCCAGAACCCGCGAGGAAGCCCATAGAAAGTGGGCCTGAGAAGTTCGTCAGCGAGGCAAACAGAAGAAGTTACGACAGAATTGAGCTCGGTGATGAATGCGACTGAAAATTGGCAAGTACGAGAACCGGTTGCACATAATTGGCAGGCATTTATTATAGTACTATCTAATGGTGAAAATAAGAATTGAATATATTCACTTTCCCTATTATATTGCTAAGCTTAGGCTTCTTCCTTTCCCAAGTTTTTAAGAACATCAAAGAGACCGAGAAGGATTTTATTACTAGAAAACTATGGAAAGTCCACTCACGCGGATCGGTGAGTTCAGACACTGTGGAGCAATACAGGGAGAATTTCTTGGAGCGAGAAGCGGTGTCAATAATGGAGGGACTGAACAAGTAAATATAGTAACGCATTTATGTTAAAGATCTTAATATTGTTAATGGACAGAATATAAATACAGCTTCAAGGATAGTACCACGGCTGTCAATTGTGAAAGACGACAAATCAAAATGGTTCGAGTGAACTTAATCCAAGTAAAGTTGGGCATAAGTTTACAATGTTTACGGCCCTGTAACTGCAGTATTTTTATATGTGATCACTTACGCTGTGGTATCGTCGACATTTATATCTCCCGCATCGAAATTGTCGATGGTCGAATTTCGCATCAACTGTGCATACGCGGAGATATCAGCAGGAGAGGAATTCCATTGATTCACCACAAATCTCCCAGTGGATGGACTGAAGATACTGTTGCATGCCAACGAAAATATTCCAATTTTCATATAAAAATATTTTTATGAATGAATAGTTTCATTATCAGAAGCTTCAAATATTCAAATACGAACCCAACTGCTTCCCATTTCTTTCTGTTGACATTTTTGATGGGTGCAGAAAGCAGATCGACAACCTGTGAGAAATATTAATTGATAGATATGAAGAGAATATCCCCTTTCCAAAAATACTAATTATTAAATCCTAGAGTTTTAATTCAGGGCTGGCAATTCGGACCTGGCCGGGTATAATGGTGACGAATTAGAATTACCCGGACAGTGAAAAATAATAAAGCTATTGTCCGGGATAGTTCAATAACCATCCCTCACTGCTCAGAAATCAGAAATGATCAGAAATGAGAATGAAATAGCGATTTACATCCAACTATCCCGAGTAATTGAACGCAAATCGTGGGTAACCCATTCCTCCCATCCCGATCATTCTATGCTCTCGGGTCTCAACTATCCCCTGATAAGAATATTGCTCTCTATTAAAACATGTCAATTAGGAGCGATTGATTATTTTCTTAACTAACCTGATTCCAGATTGGAACCTGAGGACCTTCCAGAGTCACTACCAATGCCGGGCCATTAGAGCGGTAGGAACGCTCGAATCGTCCCCAGTCAAGATTGGCCAATCCATGGAAGGGAAGATTGGATTCGATAAGGTTAATTCGAATTTTAGTACCATGCTGCAAATATATATTTGATTTTTTCCGATATAAGTACGTACAATTGTCATTACGGTATATAAAATTTGATAAAACTGACTCCAGATTCCTGCATAAGAACATTATGAATAGCAGGTCGATTCTCCGCTCTTTTCATAAAATCGTTCACTCCCGAGTAGAAATGAGTGGAAACCTGCGATTTGCGATGTCCACAATACGTTTAAATGGAACGAATAACGCGTTATATATTTACAAGTTTTGCCCTGGAAAAATTATTTCCATAAATCTAAAAGCGCCAAGAATGCTATATGGAAATTAGGAATAGAAAATTCCCAAATAAATTCAGTATTCAGTATTATTCAACCGTACTTGGGAGAGATTCGCCATATCCGCACAGTCTTCATTGTTGCGAAGATGGGAGCAGAGAGTTTTGATGTAATCTCGAGAGAAGGCAGGCAGTGTACCCCAACTGGAAAGACGGTATAGAGTAGAAGACTGAAGAAAATTGAGAGTATATCTCAGGGCATGAATTTTTAAGTACGCTCAAGTTTGCCTCTCACAATTTTTATCGACTAAGAATGTGAATATTTCACATGCTCAAATAATTGAGACTTAAAGAATATTATATTTAGATGTATACTTTCACACTTCTCTCGACAGTTAAACTTTTCAAAAATGTTTTGAAGATTAATGAGGATATTGCCATTCAATCTCTGTAATGCGAGCGAGCGAGTGTACCTCGGGCGATCGGAGAGGTCAGAATCGGCATCGATAGAACCAATGGAAGAGTGATGATCCTTATAGACTGGCAATTGATTGATGGGAAACACACGAGGAAGAACGATCGATGACTGCAATTATTACAGCATTTGGAGCTTTCTCGAACATAATCAATTACAGATCAAACTAAACACGTGCTTAAAGCGCTGATGACTATCAACCATAGAAAATCAGTCGAAAATGAATACCTCAGCTAATCTTCCCATCTCCACCAATTGGTTCTTCAGTTCGGCCACCATTGGAGTGTCTTCCTGCAGAGAGTAAACATTTTTTTTATATATGAAGATTAATTGTGTCCCAATTAAATGCAAACAAGAACCAATTTGTATACCCGAGAGTTTAGTCTGGATTGTGCATGAACGTTAATAACAATCACATATTCGATTCACTCACGGCAAACGAAGAAATGGGATACTTGATTTCAATTATATCGAAAGGTGTGATTTTGCTCATTATATTTGAGTATAAACTTGTAAACGACTGAAACAAAATAACAAATTGAACCTCTGTATCTCTCTTCACGGTTGGATGTTCTTCTCCCTCGTCAGTAGCAAACGGAGCCTTCTGAAACAAACTATTGATTGAAAATAATAGATATAAAATTCGGAAACAAATTACAAACAAAAATGTTCTGAAAACAAATCAAGAAATAAACTAAAATGTACAATTTCGAACCTTGGAGCCTCTGCTATCAATATTCATAGTTGAATCGAAATCAAGTTCTATAATAAATAAATAAATAAATAAAATCAAGAACACAGCACTGTGACACTTACTAACAGCACTACAATTTGTTGTAAAGCACAGTATAACTGGAAAACACATGATATCTGTTATTTCCATTGAGCTAGGTATCCAGTGTGTGGAGTACACGGATATGAGTAAACGCAAAGATAGGGACGAAAATAGAGAGAGAAAAACGGTCGACTATCCGGAGCTAGAAAGAAAGGAACAGATGACGACAGGGGCGAGGGAATGACCTCGAGAGAGAGTGCGGGAGAGCGCGCGAAGAGAGAGTGCGGGAGAGCGCGCGCGAAGAGAGAGTGCCAGAGAAAGAGAGGGCGCGCGCGAGTCAACATATAAACATATGGGGGGAATTACAGTAATCCTACTACTTGAATCAGGCATGCGATGTCTCTCCTGAAATGCGGTCACTCCCCTGGTTCGGATGGGATTCTCCCTGAGATGCTTTTCCACTCCAGAGATCACTTGGCCTAAGACATTGCTGATCTGCTCAATCGACTGGTTGCCGGAGACGCAGTTCCAAGCAACCTGACAGAAGCAATCGTCTCATTGTTGCACAAGAAAGGAGACCCAAAGAACATCGGCAATTTCCGCCCCATTTCGCTGCTCACCGTCACTCTCAAGACGATGACACGGGTCATTCTCAGAAGATTCGAGGAAGTGCTGGAAGAGAATGAATTGTCGACCCAAACTGGTTTTCGCCGCGGATTCAGCACCCTCAACAACCTGCATACGATCAAGCAGGTAGCAGAAAGAGCACACGAGTACGGTATCCCCGTTTACATCGCGTTTGTCGACTTCCGCAAGGCCTTCGACTGCGTTGAATGGAGTGCCAGCTGGAACGCCCTCTTCTCCTTCGGAGCCCATCCCAACCTCGTCAACCTCCTACGTCATCTCTACGAGTCCTCCTCTACACTCATTAGAGTTAACGACGAGCTCGTTCCAGTGACTGTGAAACGCTTAGCCATGAACGACATTGACTGGGAGAACGACGGGATTCGAATAGACGGAAGAAATCTTTGCCACCTGGAATACGCTGACGATGTGGCTCTCGTTGCAAAATCTCGCCCGGAATTGGAAAGAATGCTGAAGAAACTGATGGACGCTTGCAGTAGAGTTTGTCTCGAGGTGAATGCAACAAAGACCAACCTACTTACCTCATGCAGTTCTACCCGCAATCCAATCGTCATCAATAACATGCGATTCGATTTCGTCGAAAGTGCAACCTATCTCGGAGGGAGAATCAGTCTTCCCCTAGATCATTCCGACGAGATTGAGCATCGGATTCGGTTAGGCTGGTATGCATGGAGCAAGTTATCTCATCTTCTATCGTCATGTCTTCTTCCCATGAAGATTAGGAGACGGCTTTTCGAAAGCTGCGTAACAAGTACTGTACTCAACGGATGCGAAGTTTGGGCGCTGCGATCGAGCGAAAAGGAGCGTTTGAGTGTGACTCAGCGGAAGATGGAACGTAAGCTGCTGGGAATTACGCTGAGAGATCGTTGGAGGAATGAGCGTATTCGGGATATTACGAAGCTGCGAGACTGGATACAGGAGGGACTGAAACGAAAAGCGCGCTGGGCTCTCAAGATTAGGCAAAAGGATCTGAATGAGTGGACTCGCGCAACTACAGTCTGGACGCCGTACAACAGGAATCGTCTTCCTGGGAAGCCCCGGGCACGCTGGAGAGACGACCTCTCCCGAGCTATTGGCAGACACTGGTGGAGTGCACCCTATGAAGAATATCGGCCCATCCTCATCTGATTGTGAGCATCTAATGCATGATTAGATAAATTGATTGATTGATTGATTGACTTGAATTCGAACGAGTGAATTACAAATTGAGCTTTTTTTATATATAGGAATATTATAATTAGGGAAATTCCCTATTATTGGGTGTCCGGAAAGTTTTCGGAATTTTTTTTCGGAGGAGCGTATATTCCGCCGTAACTATTGCCCTTCCCATATGTGAATACCATTGAATAGAGTAACCATTGCCCAATCACACAACCCATGGAATTTGCATCAGCTGCTCTCCCCTGTTTTTAACAAAGTTTTAAATAGCGGGTACTGTAGTGACCGAACTTCACGATTTCGTCTTTAAATTATTTCCTGCTCAGGAACGCGAAGATTTTATTACTCTACTTAAAGTTACCCAACACCCTTGAAAATGCCTTTCTATATTATTTCACGATGTAATAGAACGGGCTGTAATTAGTTAAACTCCAATAATGAAAATAATAGAAATTCAATATTTGCATTAGCGTAGAGCCGCAAAGTATGAGTCTGAGTTGCCTGATCACGCCCGCTCTCTCCCTTTTACACACTACCTCGCTCGTTTTGTCGTGATCAGGGTACTCCCGCCAATTCAAATTATTTCTGGGTGTTGGGAAACTTTAACTATTTTGAAAATACACGATCCCATAATTCGTTCAGTATGTTTCACTTTTGCCAATGATCTCTATTTAAAAATCGCGAGCATTAATTACTGACCACACTCAAACAGAAAAGGACAGGCTCTTTCTTTGTGCGATCAAATCAAACCCAAATTTGAGAATGCGCTTATTCCAGATATTTAGTGGTACTACACATTTATTTGTACAATAGACATTTGGCAAGCTTCGAAGGAAATCTACTATCAATTATTTGTTTGACCATGAAATTTCAACGAAAATTTGGAAATTATAATTCAAAATTTTTGAAATATTTTATTGTTGCAGATAGAGCAGTTGACCGATTCCCTCCAAATTTAGTACCGATATTAAGTAATTAATGCATGATAAAACTGTGAAGAAACTAAGGTGTTTCTTTAAGAAGAAGCCTCTGACAAAGAAATAAAAATAGACGAAAACGAGATTTTGGGTGACTACAGTATCCATTACATAAACTTTTGTTAAAAACAGGGGAGAGCAGCTGATACAAATTCCATGGGTTATGTGATTGGACAATGGTTACCCTATTTAATGGTGTTCACATTTGTGATGGACAATCGTTAATGAGGAGTATACGTTTCTCCGAAAAAAAATTCCGAAAACTTTCCGGACACCCCAATATTACAATTCCTATACAAAATCTCATGGTTAGACGATAAACCACAATATACATTCGAACTGTATAATATTAGGTTGATTTAAAAGGTTCTGACTATTTATTTTTTTCGAAGTATCTCTTGGAGTATTTAGACTCCCTGACATTCCGCCCATATACCGATGAATACGACGCGTGCATTGCGTCATCAATTGCACCATCGCTGAATGCGTAGTGATGACGCAATCGAACAACACTTTTTCAAATATCAATTATTCTTACATAGATTTTTCCATACTCGCCAAACTTTCTGAGGTTGGAGATATGCCCGAGACCAACCTAGAAAAAAATTTAGAAGTTGCTGCGGGTTCGCAACTTTGCTGCAGACTTGCTGCAAAAACAGGGTCGTTCAAAGCTCCAAAATGATCGCCATCATGCTAACAAATGATCCTGAGAATGTGAAAACAAAATCTGTTAAATTTCCCTCAGGGCATGAAAAAATCACTTTTTTGAATGACCTTTTTTTGGACATTCATAACAAATGTATTAAAAAATCTGTTTTTTGTTTAGGCATGTGTACAATGTATTATAGATATGATTCCCAACTTTTTAGAGTGATTCGATACCTTTCCCGCCCGCGGCGTTCGTTTCTCTGAGGTATACTATGGCCGGGAAACATCTTGTTCACGCCTGTACTGTGAGAATAGAAAGCGTAGTCCGTGGTGTGGTGGGCGAGATTCAGTACATTTGTTTCTAAATATACGCGGAACGCGGAGGAAAAATGTTCCACGTATACTTAGAAACAAATATACTAAATCTCGCACACCACACCACAGACTACGCTTTCTATTCTCACAGTACTTTCTCGCTCATATGGGTAAACAGGGTGTTTCTCGACACCAGTATACCTCCGAAAAACGTTCGCCGTGGGCAGGAAAGAAATCCATTCGTTCATAAAAGCTGGGTATCATATCTTTAACACATTGTAAACATGCCTAATCAAAGACCAGATTTTTAAATACATTTTCCGAAAAGTTATGAAGGCCCAAAAAAGGTCATGCAAAAAAAGTGATTTTTTCATGCCCTGAGGGCAAATTAAGAGATTTTGTTTTCATATTTTCAGGATCAACTTTACTCACGATGCCGATCATTTTGACGGTTTCAACAGGTCTCTAGCTTGCCTAGAAGCTGAGTTATGAATTTGCGACCCTGTTTTTGCAGCAAGGCTGCAGCAACTGTACGACCGAGCAGCAACTTCAAATTTTTATTCAGGATAGGCCTCGGTCCAATCTCCAACCTCAGAAAGTTTGGCGAGTATGGACAAATTTATGTAAGCATAATGGATGCTTGAAAAAGTGTTGTTCGATTGCGTCATCACTACGCAATCCGCAATGATGCATTTGATGACGCAATGCACGCATCGTATTCCTCGATGGATTTGGTATATAGTGCCACAACATAGAAATTGCAAAATCAGCTACAACAAAAGATACATCAAAAATAAAAATCGTCTACTCAATTTCCGGCGCTTTTCAGCAGCCAAATATCTGCAGAAATATTTCGAAACATTATATTTCTGAACAGATAAATGAATATAAGGGGGGGGGGCTGATCCAACGTTCGGCGATCGCCAAGGCTTTGAGCGCGTAAGCAAAGATTCAAGGACTTTGAGTACTTACAACATGCTGAAAATAGCCGATATTCGTAAAGGTTTAGCAATTTAGAATACTTTCAGCGTGTAAGTATTCAAAGTCCTTGAATCTTTGCTTAGCGCGCTCAAAGCCTTGGCGATCGCCGAACGTTGGATCAGCCCCCCCCTTATATCCTCCAAACTGTAATAGTGTACTAGTAGGGGCAGCCGGAATAGTAATACATATGGTAAACCTTGACCAATCATCAACTTTGATTTAGGGGTGTAAACTCAAGACCTGTCTCAGAGCAAATGAATGCCCCATCAAACGTAAATAGTATGTTACTATTACCCATATGGCTGGCAAACTTTGCCAAGAACGATGTCCCTCAAGTTCGATTCCAAAGAGAATCGTTTGAAAACAACAATCTCGGTAATTTTGGCGCACCCTGTAGCTCAGTCTAAAAAATTATATAATTTCGTGGTTGACATCAACTGATTATTGGTGATGAGCAATATCTGCACTCAGGGCTTTTAAGTGACGTCATTTTTAAAATTACGGTAAT
Source organism: Pristionchus mayeri (assembly GCA_036245805.1). NCBI lineage: Eukaryota > Metazoa > Nematoda > Chromadorea > Rhabditida > Neodiplogasteridae > Pristionchus > Pristionchus mayeri. The sequence continues at coordinate 11,826,438 of BTRK01000006.1, forward strand.
CATTTTATTTTGTTTTTTAAATATCGATTGGCGCGAATTATTTTTTAAAAGATGCACCGTATCTTGCTTAGTAAAACACCTAAATAACATCTCAATCGAATTCGAAATCACCAAACGCAATAGAAAAATAACAACAAGGAATAATCGAAAGAGGCGGAGGTTTTTCTTCGCGCCATATTCAGGATATCCTAAAAACATTTTCAAATTTATTATTTGCGACATGTATAGTACGAAATGCATATTATTAGGGAAATAAGGTATTGAAACAACGTTTAAAACGTTCATAAGGTTTTATGAAAATTAACAAATTGACTTCAACTTGTTTATCAAACGAAAAAATTTCAATACGACAGAACTTCGGAACAGATTATATGTGTGGAGCAAATTACTTAGATCGGAAACATTGGAATACAACTTCGATAATAGGGTTGAATTAGATAAGCTGCAATTTACGCCTTCTTATGCCACTCTACGTTTACTAATTCGCATTCGACGGGCAGGTCGATCTCCGCCTTCATGAACTTCTGCGCCCGTGCGCCTGCGATACGAATCACGGCGTATTCGAACGATCCGTTTGCGAGATTCTGAAAAAAAGAATGCAGCTCAAAATATGTATATACATAAAACAATTTGACATAAAAAAATCTATAATTTAGCTAACCTCGTTGAGGAACTTCTGCCAGAAAATGCGAGGAAGTGTGCGAATGTAATCGGAGATACAAACGGAAGAAGATACCACAGAATTAAGTTCAGCGATGAATGCGGCTCAATATAGAACATGCACAGATTAATCAATTTTCAGTTTAAGCACTCACTTCTGGTAGTTCCCTTGCATTAATGATTTAGTAGTTACAATACAATGATAATTAAAGTTGAGATATATGAGTCCCTATATTATTTTTTTATAAGAATATCTCCCACCCACCCTGATCTGCGAGTTCAGAATCACTATCGAATGCCATAATGAATTTCTTGGTGCGAGAAGCGATGATGATGGAGGAACTAAATAACAGAAGAAATTTGTGTGCATCAGTCGAACCACAATTTTATATTCTTCAGACATGGGATATGAATACGTTAATGGTACTGCCACTATTTCATGAATTAAGCGATATAATAGTACGAAGACTAAAAGAAAAAAAGTAGCACCCTTAACGAATTCATATTCTGAAAAAGGAATAAATTGACAAATCGAAACAGTGCAACTTCGAGAGGAAATGTGTAAGAAAGGAATATACAGTGAAACTGATATTTCATAAAATTTAAATGCACGATGGCCAAATCCTTGACTATGTATTAATATGTCGTGTGAAAACTGACACGGTGGTTTCATTGACAATTAGTCCTGCTCCTTTGAACTTTTCGATAGTCGAATCGCGCATCAACTGTGCACATACGGATAAATCAACAAAAGAGGATCTTGCTCGTTCGCCAAGCAAATCATCGATCGTACTAAAAGTATTTCAAAATGTTAAAGAAATGATGCTAAGTTATAATATATCAGATTCCTGGACCCTGGGAATAATCATTTTAAAAAACAAAAATAACAAACCCAAGTTCTAAAATTCCATTTCTATTAACTTCTTTGATGGGAGCAGAAATTAAATTGGCAACCTGATAGAAGTATTTATTAACAGTTGTAAAGAAATTATGGAAAAAAGACACTATCCTCTGTAATCACATGATCAATACTAAGAAGATGGTTCACAGAATAGCCCTCTCTATATAAAAAAGAAAGAAATATATGTGTAGCTATTCTGTATCTGATCTTACCTGATTCCAGATCGGATCCTGAGGTCCTTCCAGAGTCACTACCAGTGCGGGACCAAGAGAATGAGAGGAACGCTCGAATCGTCCCCAGTCAAGATTGGCAAATCCATAGAAGGGAAGATTAGATGCGAATAGGACTATCTTCATCTTAATGCCATTCTGAATTTCATAATTTGAATTTATTGTAAAACGGATACGTGAACTAACGTTCTTCATCAGAAAAACGGTATGAATAGCAGGTCGATTCTCCGCTCTCTTCATGAACTTCCTTCACTCCAGAGTGATAATGAGTGGAGACCTTCGATTTGTGATGTCGAAAGTCAATTTAAAAGAAGAGAAAAAGATAATCAACTATTCAACCGAAGGTGCATCCAGTGATCCTCTACCGTACCTGGGCGAGATGTGCGAGATCAGTGCAGTCCTCCTTGTTAAGAAGATGGAAACAGACACGTTTGAGGGCCGGCCATGGAATAGACTCCCAACTGGAAAATATAGTTAGGGCGTTAAAACAAAACGAAAAAATCAAATAACATAGTCGTGAACCAGCAGTACTCAAAAATTCACAAGCTTGCAAAAAGGTTATGCAGAGGCCGCGAATGGAGCCAATCGTGCCATGGGATAACATTTGCAGCGCCTTAGGCCACTAAGCCAAGGTTTCTAACGTTCGACAACTATGCCTTTCCATATGCGGGGGGCATTGAAAGGTACCTCGGGGTCTCAATGAGTTCGGAGCGACGCTCGAATCTGAATCCGTTATCACTGTTCGTCTCCTGGATATTGTCCATGATGCTGAGACGATCAGTAGCCTGAAAATGAAAATAATGTTTATGATATAAACTGTTAACAAACTACTGTACATAATGCTAGCAATGGGTATAGGGAATGAGCACTTACTCGACAGAGAGCATCCATCTCTCCAGAGTGATCAGCAGATTCGAAGGGAAGATACTTCATTTGAGTTTGACGATCCTCGTTGAGCGGCATCTGATTGAGAGAAGAGTCGCAAGGGGAAGCGATTGATGCCTGCAATTAATCGAAGTTATCTTCTGAATATTAGTCGAATATTAGTAGCAAATTAATGATACATGATTGTCAATCACAGAATATCAGTCTAAAATGAATACCTCAGGCATCCTTCCCATCTTCACCAATTGTTTCTTCAGTTCGGCCACCATAGGAGTGTCTTCCTACAGAGATGAAATATAAATAACTAGTCCGGCTGCCCCCCGCCTTCGGCGGGGGCCCCGTCCTAGCGGAGTATCTAGGTTTCGCAATCACTCGTTTCGCAACTTGTTGACGCGATCTCTCTCCCTCCCCATTTCGTAATCGTTTCGCAACTGTTTCGCAATCCGGTAAAACGGACAGACACTGTGCTTTATATATAGGTATAGATATTTTGTTGTTCTGGATTGTGAATGAACGTCAATAACGAACAGATCCTCACTAGACTTTCGCTCACAGTAACATTAATAAATGGGATAACTTGTTCAAATGACGTCAGAAGGTGCTATTTTGCTAATCATATTTAAAGTTACCTAACACCCGTGAAATAATTTGAATTACCGCGCGGGCCTGATCACGACAAAAGGAGTGAGAGAGTATGCAAAAACAAGAGAGCGGGCGTAATCAGGCACACGCGCAAATTCAAATAATTTCAGAGGTGTTGGGTAACTTTAAGTCGAGCTCTTTAAAGGGGTGTAACATTGGTTGAACACTAATACTTATTTTATAGCAATCATTATCACTAAACGAATTGCCAAATAAAAAAATATATAATGTAATATTATTTATAAAATAAATATAATAAAATAGAAAATAGTTGTCGGTTGGTGGTGGGGTTTTCGGGAGCCGGCTCTGACTTGAGCCGGGAATTTAGTAAACCTCCCCTGGCAATTAGCCAACTGAATCGATCGGCGAGAAATCCGTTCGCATTTTCGTTTTCGTTTGTTTTTACTTAATATAAGTGAATATTTTTATTGTTGTTTTATATCATCGCATTAGTATAGTGTAGTGGCAGCGCCTGGACCTAAATTGACTGGCATTTTCATTAGTTTATTAGTTTGGGACCATGTCCCATCCCTAAACATAGGTTGTAAGTATGGGGATATCACAAATCTCTTATCATACGCTGATCCACGGGGGAGCAAGTCGGGCAGGGAGAGAGCAAGGGGAGAAGAGGAGATGGGAAGAGGGTCTGTTGACCTGCGGGGAGAGTGATCTAAATCGAGATCTCGCTTTCTGAACGTTCCCGCTGGCAGTTTGGCCTTGCAAGCGCGAGAGTATGGATGACAGGAGGGGAGAGAGGCCATGGGTGCGCGAAGCTCGATATCAATCTCGGTTGTCCAACCCTAGTTGTGAGTTAAATTCAAGCTCATCTTTGTTGGGAAACAGTGCAGCCAAATCGAGAGTACCATACCCTAAGGTTTTATGCTCTATATAAATTTCGAAACTATCACATCCTCTTTCCTTCTATCTCCCATCTTTCCCTCACTTTCGAGCGGACGGGATCCACCTGCCGAGGGGTGCGGGAACTTCGTGGTCCCCTCCGTGCAAGGGATTTCATTGACCCGTTCCTTGATCTACCCGAGTCTATCGTTGAATCCCGATCCCAAGAGGGAGAAAGAAAGGAAGGGGCATAACTATTAGAGACTCGAGTAGATCAAGGAATGGGCCAATCGTTTCTTTCAAAAGGAAGGAGTGAGGAAGGGACGCAAATTCACGTAGCTGTTGACCTCTCGCACAGCACACTTTTAAGAGGGATGGAAAGAGCTACCAGAGGATGCGAAATTGTCGTTTTCGTTTTTGCAACCCTACCGTTTGCCCGCCCTTTTCAATAATACAAAATAGATAGGTTATGTATTATTTACAATAAAAATAACTATGGCAATATTTACAATAAACAATAAGTTACAATATGTAAAACATACAATTAAATAAATCTCAACCTTCTCCTTCCAGCCTCTCTTCTCTGCTCCTCTTTCCCTCTCCCAGCTCCAGGTCGTCTCACAGGAATCTGCAAAGAGTATTCTTCAACCAGAGAGAATTGACTCGACCATCTCCAGTGTGCCTACTCTGGGCAAATCGGTTAGCTCTAGGATCGAAAGGAGGTCAATGTAATATTGGAGGATCCATCTTTCCGCCCCTCTCAATGCTCTCAGTCAATAACCGATTCGGAAGAGGAGGAAGAGATTGGCACGGAGTCGCCCGTTCGCTCCAAATATTTCCTAGTTGATAAGGCTAATCTGGAAACGCTTTTTCGGAGGTGTCAGGAGTGTGGGGGTATCATCGACCCGACCAGTGTGTGCTGGAAGCAGAAAGCGGGCGGGTGCTCCGGCAGTAGACCACGCATTGGCGGTGTTCGTCGTCTTCACCTCGTCCTTCTTGTGCTTCTCCATCTGCTCGGCAGCAGCGAAAGTAGTGAACATTTCCTGCAAATTTTACACATTAAATAAAAAATCTTACAATCACAACCATGAGCTAAAACCGGTTTATTAATATTTAACCTGGTGACTGAGATCGATCTCCCCGCCGGCATTCGCGCCACGCATGCTGGGAGCGACGTAGCGCGAGGGCTTATTGGCTGCAAACTCGGATGCAGCCGGGATCAGCTCCGGAGCAGTCTCGCTCTTCTGAAATGTACTTTTATTTAAGACAGTAATAACCTAACTATTGAACGGATGAGTTGACAAATGTTTCAAAGAAAATACAAACTAATCAACTAGCCTCGATGGTTCCCCAGGTCTTCGTGACCTCCCTCACGACTTCCTTCTCTCCCTCGACAGCTTCGGGGGTCTCTTCCTCAGTATCTTCGAGACCCATATCCTTAATGCGAAGTCCGTCGACTCTGCAAAGACAAGAATACACTTGATTGAAATGATAATAAATAAAACCAGCCTGTGGCTCTGCGCACTCCTCGCTGACGCCACTCAGGAGGTAAAAAAGCTACTACATCGCATTGCAAACCTGTTGTTGGTGTTGGTCTCATAATCGAGCCACTCGTTCTCCTCCTGCGATCTGTCGTCATCTCCGTTCTTGAGATCCTCGGCTTCTTCACGTTATCTCTCTTCCTGAACAAGTTAATTTATGCTGATGAAATATAGGGATCAGTTGATTGTTCCCATTAGAATCACAATATAAATGCAATCGAAACTACACAAACCTGCTTCTTCGTCTTGCGCTCAAGGAGACTTCCGACATCATCGGCCTTTACGACGGTCTGCAAAGATAACTTTAGTATAACAATTAAATAAAGAAGTAACCCAAACACTTACTTAATAAGATCATATGAAATATGTACGCAACTAACCTTCTTCTTCTTGTCCTTCTTTTTAGTTAAGAACGAATCAAGATCGACCATTTTGATTTGTTTGCTGCTTCAAGTCGACAAAAATGTCGAAGTTCCACGCAGTTTGGTGGAGTTCCACTCCGAGAGTACGAAATCTGAAACAAAAACGTCATTTACAACAAGTACAACAGGATCGTATCATTACAGACACAGAAACAAACATGAACTGCGCCTATTTTTAGCAAAAAAACACGTCACGCTATGTAAATCGATCAGTTTGAATAGGCAGAACTGACTACGAAATGAAGGCGTTACTCACAGAGATGGTCAGAGTGGTGGAAAGCCTCTTGGGCGAGAAGGTGACGGGAGAAACGACTGCTGACGTTCCGTTGAGGCCACTTAGCATGATAAAGATGCTGCCTCGGCGCTCCTCTCCTCTTCTAATCGAGTCCATCGTCGTGACGGCCTGTGCAAATCGATTTAGAATCGAACGCAATCGTTTTTATACGACAAATAGTTAAAATATAGAGCGTATTACACGCGCCGAACCGCATGGGTGGAGGAAAGATCGCAAGGCGCAAGTTACGCGCGCCAAAACACGCGGAACTCGCGCGCCGTCCGTCGCCCAAGCATAAACATGACGAATTTGGCTTGTAGCGATACCAAAGCACAAATTCAACATGTTGGAAACAGCGGATGATCAAATTAAAAACGGAAAATAGGGAAACCTTCGAGTTGGAGTTGAGGCTACAAGGAGCCGTCAAACCAGGGCACAGCCGGTAAATACTGAATCATGGGAAAAAAAGCACCCGTTACCGTACTCACCCTAAATTCCCACCATTATTTTCGCATAGCCATTTTATTTTTTAAATTACGCGAACAGAAAATTTTTCTAATTTTTGTGTATTATAATATCAATTTTGAAATAACGAGTTCTACACAATAAGTTCAAATGTCCAATCTCTGCCAGGTCTATTTAAGCAATTGCAAACTAAACCACTTCTACCTCTCTCTTCACTGCTGGATGTTCTTCTCCCTCGTCAGTGGAATTCAGAGCTTTCTGAAACAAACTCTTTATTGAACATAATAGATGTAAGCTTCGGAGACAAATTATAAACAAAAATATTCTGGAAACAAATCAAGAAATATAGCAAATATCGAAAATTCAAACCTTGGAGCCTCTGCTATCAGTATTCATAATTTTGACGAATTCAAATTCTATAATTATTAAATAAATAATAGCAAGAACGCAGCCCTAACGCACTTTCTAACAGCAATACAATTTGTTGAAAATCACTATAAATAAGCGGAAAACACAGATAAATTTCTGTCCATGGTACTTGTTGTCCGGTTGGAGGAAGCAGATGCGAGTAAACACAAATCGCCAAAAGATAAATAGGACGAAAATATAGAGAGAAGAGACCTGTCGACTATCCGGAGGGAATGAGTAAACATGCGAGTAGTTTTGGCGCAAAACATGTAAACATTCCCATTCGTGGTCAATGCATTTCCCAAAGCAAAACTCTAGCACACGAACAAGCATGAGAATAATACAGACAGTTGCCGAAAAAGAAAGATAAATAAAAAAACTTAAAAGAACTTAAGAAAAGTAAACAACGGGCTAAGAAATGACGAAACCATCAGCCAATACTTGCGAAGGCTCCTTATCAGCGTGCGGGAAATTAAATGTATACATTACTCGGCTACTGTTAGATATATTTTTCATAAAATCTGAACAAGAAAAGAACATTTTTTAAACAAAATATCGTTGTTAGTAGGATAATAACGCAAAAGGTCTTCCTCCGAAACAAGATATTGAAGCAACGCATTTGAACGTCCTTGAGAGACAATAAAATAGAAAATACTAGTCTTTATCATAGAACCACAACTTAACTGAGCTTCAGAACAAAACAGTGAACATGAGAAAGAAACTTCTGAAAACAACAATAGATTAATATTGCAGATAGGATGCGGTATCCTATCTGGCTTTAGTCCACTTCATGGATAGGATTATGGCGTCTTCAGGAAGGTCGATCGGTGCCATCGTGAACTTCTGTTGCTCACGACCAATCGCGATCTCCACGCATTCGAACGAACCGTTAGCGAGCTTCTGTTAAATCAAATGAATCTATATTTTAATATTTAAAAAAAGTTCGATAATCTAAAAAAATAACCTCATTGAGGAAGGTTCGCCAGAAGGAACGAGGGAGAGTGAAAAATTCAGTAGCTGGGAAAAAGTAGAGGATGACGTAGAGTGAGACACGAGTGATATCCATCGATGCAAGCTGGGTGATGAATGCGGCTGAAAATGATCCACATTGATCAAATTAACCGTTCCTCGCTCCCATTTAATGAATAATTGATCGATTGCACTATGTAAGTTAGCAATGAATAAAAAGAAATATAATAATGAGGAGATGCATTTCATTATTTCGATTTGTATAAGTTGATAGACAACAAACCCGAATCGGAGAGCCCTGACTCGCCAAGTTTGAGTTCCTTAGAGTGAGAAGCGATTTCGAGGATAGAGGGACTGAAAATAAAAAGATATAGCAATCCTCCCTCAAACAACGCGTATTTGTTAGCAATCGTTTCATGTCAACATTGAAAAATAACCTTAAAGAAGGAGTAACACGAAAAATTAGTTCAATTAGCCACTATGTGTATGTAATAGAAGCCAGCAGCCCGATAATGGATCACGTTATCCGAAGTTTCACAGACAGCTCTGAGGCTATTTACATACGCGCAAAGTTAATTGACAGCGCAGGGTAGCGGCTAGTTCGTTTATGTTTCACTTGCTCTTCATATTTTTCGCCTCGTTCTGGGGTAATTTGGCTACAGTTTCCCATTGCGAGAGCAATATCTTCGCGGTGGGACTCCCTAGCATCCATTCGTGTTACCCCTTCTTTAAAAATAAAAGAAAACAATATGACTTACGCGGTAGTATCATCCAGCCACATGTAACGGATATCGAAATATTCCATTACCGACTTGCGCAGAAGCTGCACGAACAAAGATAAATCAGTAGGATTATTGCAACTAATGACATCAACAAGCTCGATGGATGAAGAGAGCAGAGCGATTGCCTAAAATTTTCCTTTAATCCTGGGATAGAGAGAATACGACCCGACATCTTTTTGCCATAGCAGAAAATCGAGAACTACCCTATTTATCGGTTAGCGCATCCAAATGTAAATGAGAATTAGACTTAGTTTTGAATCGTCTAACCTGCTGAGTAACGGAATCATCGAGATCATTCAGAAGACCCGTATCGCTCGAATCGTTCCAATTACAGATTATTAATCCCATAGAACGGAAGATTGGAGGGATAGAGATAAATGTCCACAACTGTTGTACCATCCTGAGAATGATCAATTGTTAAATTCACTAAATTCAAAACTGTTTCATTACAGGTTCACATATATTGTTGGCTTAGCAAAATAATTACAAACCACAAGCTGCCTCAGTTCCACTTTCTCGAAAGCTGCTCTATTCTCCCCTTTCTTCATAAAATCGGTAACTCCAGCATAGTAATGATTGGAAATCTGGAATGGGGAATTTATGTAGAAAAATTAACTTCAGAATAATTAAACCAGTTTCACTTTATCGAACCTGGGAGAGCCAGATCTTCGCAATTCTCACGATTGAAAAGGCGGAAGCAGACACGTTTGAGAGCTGGCCATGGAAGAGAGTCCCAACTGGAGATAATGTTGTTATTAAAATTTCTATCCTTGTAATTCTGGAGGATGAATAAATTTAACGAAATATCTGATATTTTCCGAATAGAATTTTGATTTTTAGCAAGAAGATTACGAACGTACCACGATTTTATAAGATATTACGAAAAATAAATTTAACGAGAAATAATAGTAGTATGATAGTATTGTGTGAATATAGGAAAGAAATGAATATAGAAAAAGTACCGTTGGTTTTCCTCGAGGAGACCCTTGTTGCGTGCCTGATGTGTGTCCACGACTTCTAGAAAACGACACTGGGACGAGAAAGCCTGAGAAGGAGAGATAAAGTGGTACGATAACACCTAATAAACGGAATATATGGAATATGCTCAATAACAATATTATATTTAGCGATAGAGGCGGGATTGCTAACAAAAAATAGTGAAGCGGCATACAGGGAACATTAGTAGTCGAAAACAATATGACGCCGTATTTCTAAGGTTCGGACAAACGTTGGCACACCAATTTTTCGAAAATATGGTTTTCGGGGTTGTTTTCGACGCTGATGACAATGGTCAGCTTCAATTTGCATAGTTGACCTCTAATAACGCGCTGCGGCGCGCTCGTAATAGACGACTTTTCCGGTTCATACTGTCGATTTCCATTAAAAGTTGCTCTAGAAACATGAAAATTGAATTCTTGGGGTAATTTTCGATTCTCTACACGCTCAAGTACAAACCATCATCCTGAGAGATTGTATTCATTACTTTCCGCGCCGGATCAATGCTTAAACCTCAAAAGTGCAAGTCACCAATTTTAGAGCAGATACACCTTGTCCGTAGGCCAGAAAACGATTTTTGTGCAAATCTAATTCCGTGATTTGAGATATGATCATATGAAGTTTCTAGATCCGAAATGGACCTGTTCTTTCTATCCGCACCAAGGAACATGAGTCCTTTTGTGCTCAATTCGTCCAATGACGGAATGGCTCAATTGGTAGCGTGTTCGGCTGGCGCACGTTCATTTGTGGGTTCAAATCCTCTTTGTTATGTATCATACATTTATTTATTCCTTTAAATAAATACTAATCGATACTATATGTATGCGCGGCCACGAGACGAAATACGAAATTTCAATCCCGAACCGTGTCACAATCGGTTTCCCGATTGAGTGCAATAGATCCCGGTCGTCCCTTGTTACAAACTACGGCGAGTTTATGGGATGAACCGTTATTTATTGCGTGCTGAACGAGGTAAATTAGACATAGATAAGCGGACTAATTAACTAGCACGGAAACAAACATAAATACGACAAGAAACTAGGAGACAATATAAGAAAATAGGAAGAACTAGAATTTAAGCATGGCTGCCAACCGGATTGGCTGCAGAATTTAATACAGCATTGGCCCTACACTACCAGAACCAGCCTCGTTGTCTTCTCAGAAACAACAGCAAGCAGATAAAATTAAAGCTGAGAAGCAAGATGAAGAACGAAAGGACCAAGAAAAACGAAAGAAACAAAAGCAGGATGAAGACAGGAAGAAGAAAGAAGAGGAGTCGAGACGGAAGGAAGCTGAGAGGGAGAAAGAAGAAGAACGAAAGAAGGAGGAACAGAGGAAAGCTGAAGCAGCTGTTGCAGAGGAGAAGCGAAAGAAGGAGCAGAAGGCGACACAGGAGAGGCTTCGTTTAGCAGAACCACACCATCAACTCGAACCGATCGTTTCTGTTTCGCAGGAAGAGCTGGAAAAGTTGGGTGGTACACCAGCGCAACCTCTTCCAACTCATGTTGTGTTTTACTATGATGATCGAGTAGGTAGAATGGTTGTCGACCTCAACTATAACGTTGCAAAACTTGAACTCCACCCCGAAATAGCGTACATGTGTGGATTTTCAACTGAAACTCTCCATGATAGTACAGCCGGTGAATTCCCCCCAGAATGCACTAACGGCAAGAGTCTGTTTTCCTTTTCAGTGATATTTGTGATTTCTCAGTATGTGGTCACCAGAAGACCAATCTTCTTAGAGTCATACCCTGCCTGAATGCTCAAAACGACACAGTATCGCAGAGTTTCTTGCAAACCAACCTTTTTACATCTTCACACCCCATACTTTCTTTCAATTTTAAACACTGCTTTCACTATTTATTTATCTTTTTCACTTCCTAATACATTCCTTTTTTTACTCTATTTGTTCACTGATGTGACACCGTTAGGGCTTGGCGAAATGGAGTTTTCTCCGCTATTGTTGCCAGCCCTTTACCCCATTTCGTCCCCTCCCTCGCAACTTCTAGGCCTCTCGTAGGCGAATTGCGTTTGGGAGTGGGTGTTGTTCTTTGAACAACAAACAACTTTCTACTATTCTATTGTATTGTATTCTATTCTATATTATTAAAATTATAAAAAATTTTCTTACTATTTCTCATAATAATATTAAAACAATTTTTTAGCATTGTTATCACCTATATTAAAACACATACATTCTTTCACATTTCTTGCTATAACTCCGTCATCATTAATTTTCTCGACAACTCGGCAAGCCGTAGCATAATACTTCACTATTTCAAGAAAGGACCGGTGTTTCAACTTCCCTTCGATCCCATAACTCTCGACCTCCATCCGGGAATGAGTTCCCATAAACACCAACACCCTTCTCACAATTCATTCTTCAAAAACTCCGCGCATAGGCCTTGTCTTGCCTCTTGCAACTTAATTCATTACACTTCCTATCATTGTTTCTTCAATAAGTATTGCCCATAATATTTTTATATAAATACCCTCATATATTAATGTCAACATCCGTAATCTTTAGATTCAAACTGGCTTTGGCTGCAGCGATTGTCGTCTCTTCTGACCCATAGGTCGGCGGAGAGGAGGCGGCAGAGCAGTCATGTCAGAATCATATGGTTCTCCCACCATAGAGGGGTCACGCCATGGTGGCAGTCCCACCGAATGTCCGTCGATCGACATCATAGTAAGGGATGGGCATCCCTCATACAGCCCGCTAAAAACACAGAAAACGCATCCAAATTCATTCATTCTTCTAGATTCGTTAAGCGAGAGTGTGCGGGCTGTATGAGGGATGCCCATCCCTTACTATGAAGTCGATCGACGGACATTCGGTGGGACTGCCACCATGGCGTGACCCCTCTATGGCGGGAGAACCATATGATTCTGACATGACTGCTCTGCCGCCTCCTCTCCGCCGACCTATGGGTTAGAAGAGACGACAATCGCTGCAGCCAAAGCCAGTTTGAATCTAAAGCAATCTCGTCACTCTTGGGGAACATACTTCTCATACCGGTCGTCCCTGTGGGCAAAAGCGGTGTCGAATTTGTCCTAAGAACAATTTTAAAATAGGAGTGACTAGCAACATCACTAATGATGTTTTTCTTACCAACAAAAAAGAAGATGATCACTGCATGACTAAAAATGTAGTATATTTAATAACCTGTACTGTTTGTGGCATACAGTATGTTGGTGAGACTACCCAAGCATTGAAAAGTAGAATCTCTCAACACAGCTATTCGTTCGAGAAAGATCATCTTCATACATTCCTCAGTAAGCACTTCAAAGAGGCATCTCATAATAGACATTCATTCACTGTAGATATTCTAGATCATGGAAAAGATAAACCTGAACTTCTCCAGAAAGAGCTAATGTGGATTAAAGCATTAAATACAGCATACCCCCTCGGCCTCAATGATTCCATCAAACACTTTGGATATATCTCGGAAGGAATAAACCCTCTCGAAAAATCCTCTCACCCTTATCAGACATTTCCAATTTCTGAACTCCCCAGAAATCGTAGAGGAAAAAGAAAGCGAATCAGAAGAAAACCTGCATTTAAGTGCAAACTTTCAACATCTGAAATTGTTGACAAGATTGAGAGTATAGAAAAGAGTATAGACCTTCGTAAGCGTATTCACCGTCGATGACGGTAAACTGCCCAATACTGGAGCCCTACCTCAGCTTGGTACATACGAAGAACCCCAATTTCTTAGACATGAAATCTGCGACATCGAGAAATGGAAACGCTCCTCCTGTAAAACCCCAGAGAACATTGATCTCACCTTCATAAAACGAATTGCCGTACCAATTTCCGAAGCCCTCGAAATCATCTTTAGGAACTCCTACCAATCTGGGACCGTTCCCTCACATTGGCGACATTCCATCGTAACCCCCGTTAAGAAATCACCCCCCTTCTCCAATCCCCTAAATTACAGACCCATCTCAATGACCTCTTTCTTCTGCCGAGTCTTTGAGCGAATTTTGTGCAAATCCATTATCACCCATTGTGAGCAATTAGAAATTTTCCCCGATGAGCAATATGGATTCCGCAAGAAACGGTCGCGTGAGCTCCAAATGCTAGAAGTTCTTGAACACTGGACATCCTCGATTAGTGATGGGAAACCAGTTGACGTTATCTACTTTGATTTCGCGAAAGCTTTTGATAGAGTCTCCCACCCCAAGCTAAAACTCAAGCTTAGCACAATAGGTCTCTCAGAAAATACAATCAAATGGTTTACAGGATATCTCACAGATAGATCATTCCAAGTGCGAGTAAAAGATCTGCTCTCTACATCAATGCCTGTAACTAGCGGCGTCCCACAGGGCTCAGTCATTGGTTCCTTACTTTTCCTTATTTACACTTCAACCATGGCGTAGTTGCAAGAATGTATGCTGATGATATAAAAATATATCGGTCCTTTAGGAAGGGAAATTCATCTGCCCCATTACAAGCTGCGATTGACACTATCGTGCACTGGTCAGAAAAATGGCAACTTCCTCTTGCTGCACATAAGTGCAACTCATTGCACCTAGGCAGAGCAAATACAATGCGAACATATACCATAGGAACCAGTACTCTGGAACAAAAACAAACAGTGAAAGACCTCGGTTTTGTGATCCAGAAAAACCTCTCTTTCTCCGATCATTGCACTACCATATCCATTAAGGCCAAAACTACCTGTCACACTATCCTAAGAGCTTTACGAACCAAAAATATAGAAGTACTTCTCAAAACGTACTCAATGTACATCAGACCGATTTTAGAAAGCGCTTCCTCCGTCTTCAACCCTTACCAAAACAAGGATAAAAAGGAACTCGAAAAGGTACAAAACTACTTCACGCGACGCTTATTTATGCGCTGTTTTGATCATACTTGGGAAAATATGCCTACCGCTTTCGACCGCAATAAGAAACTAGGCATTGAGTCCCTAGAGAAGCGTAGAATAACGATTGATGTAAGAGTAGCCACAAATCTCATACGAGGCAAATATAGTATATCCAACCGAAAACAACATTATTTCAAAATTTACTACACGCGAAACGGCATGAACTTCAACAACCCTGGATCGAATCATAACTACAGACACAATAGCTTCTTTCCAAGAGCGGCAAGGCTTTTAGTAAACACCGAGAATGAAACCAGTTCCCCTGAATAGGTCCTCCTGACTCCATGACCCTTTTATCCTGTCATTAACCAGTGATTCTCATCGTCATTCATTTTCCTGTTCTATTTTTAATGTTATCTCACGTTATTTCGTACGAAATAGCATAAATATATATATAAAGAAATATCGTAACGTATGTCTGTCTGTCTGTCTGTCACGCTTTTTCTTCAAATCGCTCTAATTTAGCTCAAAATCATCCTATGTGCTTGGGACCTTGATCATATATGAACTCACTTGACGAGCACTTTCAAAATTTGATCTTTGATCTTTGAATTTTGATCGTTTTCTTCAAATCGCTATAACTTGGCTCAAAACCATCCTATACCGCTAAGACCTTGACCGTTGGCATCCCCACGATGAGCACTTTCAAAATTAAAACTTGATCTTTGATTTTTTTTGTTCAAATCGCTCTAACTCGGCTCAAACACGTCCGTGTGACGTCGGACCTTGACAGTTGGTATTCCCACGTCGAGCACTTTCAGCGCAACACATAATATGGTTCATTTTACCAAATCGCAGAAAACTCAAATGCACGCTGTGCACCATCCACCACACCATGCTAACCTGCTCTCACCCCCCCCCCCCAGAGCGTAAGCGTTGTGAAAGGCTCGTGAGGCCGAGGGTGATTCGAAAAAGTTCGAACAAGTTGGGATGGGACTTCGCCCCATACCAACTTTTTCGAATTGCCCGAGGCTTCGCGAGCCTTTTACAACGTTTCAAGCAGGCCAGTCGCGTCCAATTTTTATCCTTAAAACACAACCCCGCGAAACACGGACCGAAGGTCGCTACGACCGAAGGTCGCTAGCTAGTTTTAAGACCTTTCCTATGCCAAGTCATGATCAAACAAATAAATTATACTATATTTCCCTCCAGGCCCACCAAATGTTCCTTTAAATGAAATACCACTAAGTATCCCCAATTAGCGCATATTCAAATCTGGGTTCGATATGATCGAGGAAAGAAAGAGGCATGTTGTTCCGTTTGAGTGATCAATAATTAATCCTAGCACTCATAAAATATAAATCAATGGGACAAGTGAAGCACTTTGTGAGAATTGTGTTATAATGTATTGTCAAACTATTAGGTTGGTACAAAAGTTTCGCTTCAAGGCATTTTTCAACTTTTCTCGTAAATACGTCCCTTCTGCCAAAAAATACTTTGGCATTATTTGACGCAGTATTGGAGTACCACAACCATTGGTTTATATCGAATTGATCTACAGTCAATCTTCGGAAAAATAATATTAACCGAAAATTTGCAAAATTCCCGTTTTTGGGTATTCGCCAAAAACCATCATAGAATTTAATTGAAAGGCATCCCACTTTCGATCTTTTAAAAAAACTAATTAATAACAGTTGCTGCTTCTAACGAACCCTTGAAATGGTGATTTCGTAATCTCGCGGAAATCTTATGACGAGGAAAATACCGATTTCGTCGATCAAATTTCAAGATCAGCACTTTATAAAGTGTGGCTCTGAGAGGGACATTGAATATGTATCATAAGGGGCGATATGTAAAGTATACATACATTAATATAATAAGAAACCAAAGATCAAGATTGCTCAAGACCGACGCAAGATATAGGCAAAGGAATTAATTTCGAAGCGAAACTTTTGCACCAACCTGATAGTTTTTCAGAGGAATAAAAACTTCGTGTTCCATTACAGGAAAAATATTTTATACGAAAACGTGTCAGTGTCGAAAACGGGTCACTAAAGTAAGTAAAACCTAAACTGTTGTTATAATTCGGGGAGCGCAGCTGAAGCAGTTTCCTTGTTTTTTTATTGAATAATGTTTGCTCTATTTAATAGTTTTGACATTTGCGACACAATATCAATTCGGTGAATTTTATGTTCCTCCAAAAAAAACTTTTGAAACACCCCAATAATATGATTTCAAAAGATGATAGAAAAATCAATTGATCACTTACGCGGAAGTTTGATCTAGTCCCTTGATATTTATATAGAGAGTGTCCATGGTAGAACCTCGCAGCAGTTGAGAGGACAGCAAAAGATCAGCAGGAGAGAACTCGGCATCTCTATCGAGAACGACATCCTTGACGGGTCCAGAAAGCAGACCGCGCACCTATGGAATACACTAGGGTTGGCAGAATGAATCTCTACGTGCGAATCATCAAGTGAAATACAGATGGGGATGAATCTTTTCAAGGGAACAAGCTCACACAAATATTATCTTGATACTGAAACATAGTTGACAGAACCCATGTGACGCAAAATTCATTCGAAATTCTAGTTTTACCAACGGCTGAAACATAACCTAGAATTTTTAAAACGAAGGGCACAAATATTTTTACAAATATATTAATATCCGAAATCATTTGCTGAAAATGTTTTGACAGAACACGCTCGAAAAACAAATTTTTCCTTCGAAATACGAATCAAATGAATCTCGATTCAAACGAATCGATTCAATTGAATCTTTCGATCGGGAGATTCAATTAGGAAAGATTCGAGATTCAATGAAAGATTCATATTGCCAACCCTAGAATACACATTAAAAATACAAAAGAGATGGAGAGGGAATCATCCACGTTCTTTTATGACGCCGTATTCATAAGGCACGGACAATTCGGGGAGGTCCTGGCACAGCGATTTTACGAAAATATGTAAAATGGGGTAGTTTTCCATGCTGATGACGATGGTCAGTGTCAATTTGCATAATGACCCTCCAATAGCGCACTATTGCGCCCGTTTAAATGACAAAATTTTCGGTTTGTTTGATCTAACATGTGTAAGAATGGTTCAAAAAATTTGAAAATTATTTTCCCCTGGTAGTTTTTCATTCTCTTCACGATGGGATTGAAATCATTACTTTAAAATCACATCTTCATAGCTTTTTCGACTGAATGTATGCTTAAAACTCAAAAGTGCTTCCATCCAAAATGAAGGTATGCATTTCATACGGCCAGTAGGCCAGAAAACAATTTTTGTGCAATTCTGAGTCTGGTATTTTGAGATATGATCGGTCAAAGTTTCAAGGTCCAAATCTCGTAGTGTCTTGTTTGCTTTCAAACAAACAAGAGAGCTCAGCGCTGAAGTTGACCAACATGCGTCCATGGCTCAATTGGGTAGACTTTGGCCTCGCACCCTCGGGGCACTGGTTTGATCCCTGTTGGCCCCGAACTTTTGCTATGGCTTGAAGCAACCGATATTAATTTTTATCCTTTCCTTGAGCTTACTTCTCCTTTAGACACTTTTGAATTTGTACTGCAGTCCATCCTTCTCTTCCCTCATCTTCATTGACAACTCTCTGGCGTCCGCTCTATTCTCTGCCTCCCTCTGGGTACGATAGTATTCCCATGCGTAGGCACGAGTGTCTTTATCGATAGGGATGGAAGTCCGTTTTCGAATAGCCCATCCTTGACGAAGTGAAGTGGGAGTGAGGGATGGCTTGCAATTTTTACGAATTCCTTCGTCCTAAAATATTTACTAATAAAAATATCAAATATCTGAAGAAAAGAATTGATAAATACCTCAAATCGGAAAGAAGAAAACTTTGGCCTTCTGCAAGAGATCTGAAACCTTTGTAAAAGTTCGTAGCCCACGGGGATCGAACTAGTGCCCGAGGGTGCGAGGCCAAAGTCTACCCAATTGAGCCATGGACGCATGTTAGTCAGCTTTAGCGCTGAGCTCTCTTGTTTGTTTGAAAGCAAACAAGACACTATGAGATTTTGGACCTTGAAACTTTGACCGTTCATATCTCAAAATACCAGACTCAGAATTGCACAAAAATTGTTTTCTGGCCTACTGGCCGTATGAAATGCATACCTTCATTTTGGATGGAAGCACTTTTGAGTTTTAAGCATACATTAAGTCGAAAAAGCTATGAAGATGTGATTTTAAAGTAATGATTTCAATCCCATCGTGAAGAGAATGAAAAACTACCAAGGGAAAATAATTTTCAATTTTTTTGAACCATTCTTACACATGTTAGATCAAATAAACCGAAAATTTTGTCATTTAAACGGGCGCAATAGTGCGCTATTGGAGGGTCATTATGCAAATTGAGACTGACCATCGTCATCAGCATGGAAAACTACCCCATATTACATATTTTCGTAAAATCGCTGTGCCAACGTTTGTCTGAGTCTTAGGAATACGGCGTCTTATGTACTTAAAACAGTAATGTTATTATGCAAAAAAAACACTCAAAAAATCGAATTTCAAATAAGTAGTAATTTTGTTTCGAACCTGTTCGATAATAGGGTCGTTGGGTCCATTCAGAGTAACTCTCAGAAGAGGAGAAGAATCCCAATCTCTCGATCGCTCGAAGCGACTCCAGTCCAGTTTAGTTAGATCGTGGAAGGAGATATTAGATGCGAAGAGGCCGATCTCCATAGCCAGACTTCTCTGTCGGTGAATATTTTATTAAATATAAGAATAGGGAAGGTACGTATGATTATACACATGCGTTGGATATAAAACTCACATCACTATCCTTGGGAAAAAAAACTCTCATCACTATCCTTGCACAGAACAACTCCATTGAGAGTCGATCGATTGTTGTCTCTCTTCATGAACTCCTTCACTCCCGCGCGGAAATGAGTGGAGACCTGGGAGTGTTGCATAATTTGAAAAAAAGGGGATTTCTATAATGTGAAAGAGGAGGAGCTTGTTCTGGTAACACAAAAAATCATATTCTTATATGTGCACCTCAAAAATACATCGCCTTCCAATGTCATTCTATGTAAACAAATATTTCGTCATGAAAATTATAAAATTTAGCTTGGTCAGAAAGGCTAATAATTGCAGGACAGTAACAATATCTAAATAGTTAAATATTGAGCTAAAGAACACCTTTGCGAGATTCGCCAGATCGAAGCATTCGCCATCTGTGTAGATATAGGAGAAGATACGAGTGAGGGGTGGCTAAGGAAGAGATTCCAAACTGGAAAAATCCATGGTAAGGTATTCCGATCATTCGGAGAGGTCGAATCCCAGAAACAATGATTCCCAGAATTGAAATCTGGGAATCCCGGATTCCCAAGGTCAGTTAATTTTCAATGAATATTTTCCAAATTTTGACTATGCATTAACACCGTTATGCAGAACGTCTGTATTAAATTGCTGACAGAAGGAACAATTTTATTCACATTTAAAAATAATTATCTGAAATTGCTTTTCAAATTTAATTAATTTGGTGGAAGATGAAAATGAACAAAAACAGTTATGTTTCAGGTCATTCTCAAATAGTGAAAGCGAGAGACAGACTGATTATTTGAATTCAAAGATTCAAATGCCGGAGGGGTGTCAACTGCACAACGGACAATTGCACAACAAATCGCCGTTCCCTTTCGATTTGACGTAGCTTCTTGGAAGTTGTTTCATTGTAACCAGGTGTTCCCATTTGACTATAAAAATCTTATTACCAGGCGATCATGAGTTTCAACGTATAGGGGTTCACGGAAAAAAATGCATTGATTTGGAGTAACACTCAAGTTCGCCTGCTAACAAGATTTATAAATTCAGATGTAGGGGAGCATATACTGGTTACAATGAAACAACTCCCAAGAAGCTATGTCAAATCTAAAGGGAACGGCGATTTGTTGTGCAGTTGTCAACCCCCCCCCCCCCCCAAAACGCCAACCCTAGTAAGGCGATAAGGTATTTCACCAAAACCAGATTAAAATTGACCTTCATATGAATATAAAAATGGGTATGGAAATGGTATTTATAGATGGTACCTCGGGGATTCAGGAAGATCCGTTTTATATTCGACCTTCTGAGTATCAACGAAATTGAGACGAAGACACTGGGAGGAGAACTCCTGAGAAAAAGAGTTTAGACTACGGTAGTATTAATCGACAACTGATAATTTTGACATCGAATTTTGAGAACTCACTCGACAGAAGGCATTGATCCATCCAAAGTCAGCATCGGAAGATGGGATGGAAGAAGAAAACGAATGAGAAGACACTCCATCATGACGATTATCGTTGAGGGAAGTCTGATTTAATCAGAAAGTTTAGAATGAGAAGGGAAAGTTAAGTACATTATCTAATTATAATTTTATTCACGGAATATTAGTCCCGAATAAGAACAAATTAGTGATACTTTATGGGAAAACCCAGAATATCAGTCGAAAATGAACACCTCAGCCAATCTTCCCATCTTCACCAATTGTTTCTTCAGTTCGGCTACCATTGGAGTGTCTTTCTGCAGAGATGAAATATGAATGTTAATTTTGTTCCAATTAATTTGTGTACCATAGAGATTGTATTGGATTGTGCATGAACGTCAATTACAAACAAATTCCACTAGTTATTCAGTCACATGAAAACGAATAAATGGAATAATCTATTTAAATAATATCAGCGGGCGCTATTTGGGCGAACCTCCTTTGCCTCTCTCTTCACTGTTGTATTCTCATCTCCCTCACCAATAGTACTCGGAGCCTTCTGAAACAAACTATTCATTGAACATAATAATATACAAACGTCAAAGGCAAATTACAAACAAAAATGTTCTGAAAACAAATAAAGAAATAAACCAAAATGCAAAAATTCGAACCTTGGAGCCTTTGCTATCAGTATTCATAGTTGTATCGAACTCAAATTCTGAAATAAATAAATATAAGCGAGAACACAACACGCCTAGGTATCCGGTGTGTGGAGGACACGGATTTGAGTAACCGTAAAGATGTATGTCAAATGGGGACGAAAATAGAGAGCCAGTCGACTATGCGGAGCTAGAACTAAGGGAACAATTGACGAGAAGGATGAGGGAATGGCCTCTCAAGAGATTGCGAGAGAGCGCGCGCGAGAAGAGAGTTCCAGAGAACGAGAGGGCGCTCGCGAGTCAACAACATGAAATGGCATATAAACAGATGAGGGAGTGGAACTGCAGTTAAAATATCGCACTCGAGAGAAGTAATACCATTTCGTGGTTGGTATCAACTAATTAACTAATTGCTGGTGATGAGGACTATCTGCCCTGTGAGCTGTAAAAAACCGAACATAACTAGGACGAAAATGGGCCCATACCAAAATGTCCCCCCTCTCCCCCTGGCAGTACCCTCCCCTCTCCACAAATTTTGGAGTTTTAATTACATAACTTAATTAATTTGGGTTTAAAAGCTTCGCTCTTTTTTGGTTGTTAAAGTGTTTGAGCTGCTCTATCTTTTGTATGTTGATGCCTAAGAGCTCAGATTCACAGGAACTTCGCTACGATATCAAATGTAGTAATTATCGCATTTGAAGTGTAGCGAATTTCCTGTGAATCTGAGCTCTTAGGCATCAACATACAAAAGATAGAAGAGCTCAAGCTCTTTAATAATCAAGAAAGAGCGAAGCTGTTTAACCAAAATTAATTAAGTTATGTAATTAAAACTCCAAAATTTGAGGAGAGAGGAGGGTACTGCCAGGGGGAGAGGGGGGACATTTTGGTATGGACCCGACGAAAATAGAGAGAGAAGAGAGTCGACTATCCGGAAATAGAAAAGGCAAAAAGACCGAACAAATAATAGTGCGAGAGAAGAGGGGAACGAGAGAAAGAGAGAGCGCGCGCGAGATTTGTGTCCATTAGGGTGGCTGAAATGGATTTAGAGGGCCTCGGCAGATCAGAGACGGATGAGACGGTTAACCGTCCTCTCTGGCAGTCCTACCCTTTACTGTGGAGAGAGAGACCTTCTCGTCTCTCTCTCCCTCCCCTTACGGATGACCCGTACGAGAGAGTAAAAACGACGGTTAACCGTGATCCATTTCAGCCACCCTAGTGTCCATAGGTACGTAAACAAAGGTTAAATGGACTTACAGTATGCGATCATTCGATTGGGCAATATATAATCAACAATTGAGTTTCTTTGTATAGGAATAATATAATTAGGGAAAATGGTTATTATGATGGTTCCTATAAAACATTAAACGCAACTGCTCACTTGTACAACAAAATATCGCTTTTAAAATGATAATAACGCAAATTGTCTTCCTCCGAAACAAGATATTAAAGCAACGCATTTGAACGTCTTTGAAAGTCAATAAAACATTTAAAAATGAATTAAAATCGAACAACAAATTGATTGACCTTCTGAATAAATAGTTGAACAGGTGGAATTAAATCGACAACTTCTGAATACAAAAATAGATGGATATTTCACTCTAGATACGGTATCTTATTTGGATTCAAGTTTAGTCCATTTCAGGAAAAAGAAGGAAGTATCGTCTGGAGTGTCGATCGGTGGCTTCGTGAACTTCTCGTCCATGTCATCCCCCGTGATCTCCACGCAATCGAAGGAACCATTACCGAGCTTCTACAAAAATCTACTTATTTAACGAATTTTCCGTTATTAAAATTCAAATGAATAAAAGGAAAATCTAATATGGAAAAAATTGTCTATGCAATGCTAATCTTTTCTCCGAATCTATTATGTGACAGCAATGCAAATAATATTCGATAATCTCTAAAAATTAAAACCTCATTAAAGTTACCGGACGAGGACGAAACCCTGATCTGACCCTGATCTCGTCGCGTGTACGAGAGAGTATGCAAAAGTGAGAGAGCGCGGGATCACGCTGATCATTTCCGGCTTTCCCTTGAGGCTATTATTAATTTTTTAGCATTTTTGTATATTCGTTCTCAACTAATTCAGCCATCGGCTATTCGATGGAGGACAAAAAAATAAGGGGTAAATTTTTTTAGTGCTTACGTTACATAAGAGACCTACGTCATCAGACTTCTCCAGATCAACTCTTTTGAGAGTCGGTCGATTGTTGCCTTTGAACACAAAACTTTATCATTGAGAGCCACAAAAATGTCCGAATAAATTTGTGAATAGTAAGCGATACGTCGGAACCTTCTGAATACATAAATTGGGAAAATACTGGAGATTGAATACAGTATCCTATGTCGCCTTAGCTTTAGTCCACTTAATCGATTCGAGGAAATAGTCGTCAGGAAGGTCGATCGGTGCCTTTGTGAACTTCTTCACTTCCGTGTCGTCCTCGTCAACGAACTCCTCGATCCCCACGGATTCGAACGAACCATTCGCAAGCTTCTGTTAAATCAAAGCAATCGGATACATAAAACGAGTTTGTTTAATAATCTATAAATAATGTAACCTCATTGAGGAAGTTTCGCCAGAATGAATAAGGAAGATCGAAAAAGGAGGAAGAAAAGTAGAGGCAGACGAGGGAAACTCGAACGATATCCATCGATTCTAGCTGAGTAATGAATGTGGCTGAAAATTGGTAGCATATTGATCAATTTAATCACCCAGCATTGGGCTTATTTCATTAGAACCTCATTATTTAAATGATGTTTGTTCTAGAAAATTGGTAACTATGTTTCTTTTTTTAAAAATAATATTGGAGACTATTTGAGTGAATGAACTTTTTTTGTGTAAACGCTTGGCACTAGCCAAAAATCGAAATTCGTGAGTGTAGCTCAGGCGTGGCTTATAGAGTGTTCTAGATTACGCATGGAGAAATGAGCTGCACTGTAGTCCGAAAAAGTCATTTTTCAACTTTGTCATTTCGATATTGATCCGAAAGGATAATACATCTAAAATTGCGGAATATTCGTCATACCTGCCAAGTTTCATAACAGTTGGATAAAAACTCCTGATAAAACAATGAAAAGTACGATATGTTTTAGGAATTTTCGAATTTTATCGCTTTCAGATGGAACTTTTGGAACACCCCAATAGTTAGTAACTAGAGCTACAAAAAGAAGGAAAGAAAACATTCAATTTCCCCCATATGAAAGCGATAAAATTCTATCACACCCAAAACATATCTATTTTTCATTGTTTTATCCAGAGTTTTTGTCCAATTGTTATGATACTTGGCAGGTGTGATCGCTTTAATATTCCGCAATTTTAGAGATATTAGCCGTTCAGATTAATGGCGAAATGTTAAAGTTGGAAAATTGACGTTTTCGGACTACAGTGCAGCTCATTTATTCATGCGTGATCTAGAACACTCTATAAGCCACTATAAGCCACTCACTGCGTACAAAATGTAGGAGGCTTTCGATTTTTTGCACATATGTTCATACTCTCAGATAGTCTCTCATGTAATTTGAGAGACAACAAACTCGAATCGGAGAGGCCCGGCTCTTCAGAACATTTTATATTGAGCTCCTTAGCATGAGAAGCGATTTCGAGGATTGAAGAGCTGAAAATGTAAAGATAATCTGATGCTCCATCAAATACCCCAAGAATTAGCGAGCAAGATGTTTCATGCAAGCATTGAACGAAGATCCTTAAAATACCCCAGAATAATTTGTATTTGATGATTTACGTGATGGTATCATCCATCCAAATGATAGAGATTCCAAGGTAGTCGATGGCCGACTTGTGCAGAAGCTGCGAGATGAACGGCCAAGCATATTTATCGCAATTGTCGACATCGACATAATTGATGGATGTAGAGAGAAGGCCGATTACCTAATTCTTTTTATTATGGAAAAGAGAACCAGACATATTTTTTCACAATGGAAAATAAAGAACTAAACGACACCTAGGGCAGTGCATCAAAATATGCAAATGCTAATAGAAGTTTTGCATACTCTGACCTGCTCGGTGACGGAATCATTTATTTTTTTCAGAATCACTCCAAGTACGGGATCAAGAGAGGAACCACATCGCTTGAATCGACCCATTTCCAGATTTGTTATTCCGTAGAAGGGAAGATTGGAGGGATTGAGATGAATCTCCATAAAAATTGGTCCGAACTGTAAATTAATAATCGATAAAATCTATCAGTAAGAACAATAGACATTGATGCAATGACATGGTAAATTTATTACCACGTAAATCTCCACTTTTTCGATAGCCGGTCGATTATTCGCTCTCCCCATGAACTCATTCACTCCAGTGTAGTAGTGCTTGGAGACCTGCTGTTAGGATTAAACAGTATACCATCGACAACAATAATGGAAAAGGTGGAGTAAGAAATATAAACTATGCACACAAATTATATAGAAGTTGTATGGTCAGTGATATGCAACTAGAAACATTAATTATGCAATGAACTACAACAACCAGAAATAATATTCTACCGTACCTTGGCAAGGTTGCCCATATCAGTACCGTCCTTGGCATTATGAAGATTAAAACAGACACGTTTGAAAGCCGGCCACAGAAGCGAATCCCAACAGGAAATGATATTAATAAGATGCATAGCTCGTGAGAGTATTGTAGTGGTAATGTAATTCAGGGGGGGGGGGGTGGAGGGCTAGTGTATTAAAAGAGGTCATCATAGACCGTAGTTCGTCGGGAGTATTTTAATTCTGAAATAAAAATTCTGTGGGATGGAGGGCTACTGTATTTATTAGTGCCACAAAATAGTAAGTCGGAGACCGTAGTTATTTGAGGGACATTTAATTCTGAAGTAAACAAAAGTTGAACAACTGATAAATACGCCACCTAGATGTCTCGGGAAGACCAGTGTGATCTTCGACCTTGTGACTATCCGCGAGAGTAAGACGATCGGTGGCCTAAATAAGTTTTGAATTACCATATTTCTGACAATGTGTACGATAGAGCAAAAAAACAAAAGTTTGAAACAAAAATGAAAGTAATGCGGAACTCACTTCGCAGAGGACATCCCTTTCGCCCGAGTCAGCCTCGACAGATGTGATGAGAGAAGGAGGGGATGTAGATGTCATCTCTCCAGAAGGACGACCCTCGTTGAATGGAATCTGGTCGACGGTGTGTGATTTTAATGGAGGAGTGCTCATCGCCTGCAGAAGGAATTCTGTGGGATGGAGGGCTACTGTATTTATTAGTTCCACAAAATAGTAAGTCGGAGACCGTAGTTATTTGAGGAAAATTTAATTCTGAAGTAATTTTTTTGTCACACATTTTTGTGATCTCACCATAACCTTCCTCTAGATGTTTACCCACAGAACTATTGTAGTATTCGGTAAAGCATGAATAAATCAATTCAAATTGTGTCAGAAATCAACATGGTGGATACGTTAGGATTCAACAGAATACGGAATATAGAAGTGATGGAAAATATGGATTTTGGTGACTCTCGAAATACCTCATCAGCAGGAATGTCAGACTGATGCATCGACTGCAGTGAAGAGGAATCGCTAGAGGCTGAGTTTTGCATATTCAATGAAGCCGAAAAGTAATTGCGAACATCTATTCAAACTGAAGCAAAATAGATATTCATAGAACGCATCAGAACGTATTCGAGAAATAAAAAAATAGACTCATTATGAACCCATATCTTTATCATAATACCATTAATTAACTGAACTTCAGAATATATCGGTTAAATTAAGGAGTTAAATCGGTAACTTCTGTAAACAATAATTAGGAGCATACGGTAGATAGGGTACCGTATCCTAGTGAGCCTTCTTTTTAATCCAAACGAGGGAATCGATGCAAGAGTCGACGGGTAGATTGATCGGCGCCTTTGTGAACTTCTGGTCTTCCAGATCTTCCGTTTCATCCCACATAATCTCCACACTTCCGAACGAACCATTCGCGAGTCTCTGCAAGATGTGTAAACGAGCCATTCGAATGTTTGTTATGTTATTTTATTGCACGCTAACCTCATTGAAGAAGTCCTCCCAGAATGAAAGAGGAAGATCGAAAAAATCGAGAGGAGAATAGATGTAGGTGATGGAAACACGAATGAGATCCATCGACGCCAGCTGAGTGATGAATGCAGCTGAAAAGAGAGTGATTAGTTGCTAACCTAGTCATATTTGTTTGCAATATTTGTTTTCTTCTTTTCACAATTTTCCAGCGAGAATCGAAAAAAATGGACAGCCCACCCTTATCGGAGAGTTGCTCTTCGTCAACTTTAAAGAAATCGAGTTCCTTGGCGCGGGAAGCGATATCGATTATGGAGGGGCTAAAAAGGTACAACAAATCAGTCTAGAAGTAACATTATATCATATATCATTCACTGTCGTTCTATGCATTGGTTTTTTTTGAGAAATATTTCCATTTAGTGAAAATATTTTGTAATTAATTTTAAACTTGGAGAGTAATTTTAAATTTATGAATTTATCATGATATGGCTCACATGCAAGAATCATCGATTTCCATGAAATGGAATCTGAATTGGCCGATGGTCGCTTTACGAAGTAGCTGAGCGAACAACGAGAGATCAGCAGAAACGAGTCCACCTTCATAGTTACTGATCTCGACACAATTGATATGCCCAGAGAGAAGGCTCGAAACCTGCAAAGTTTACTGAGTGTACAGATCTTTTAAATATATAATCGAACAGAGTTTAGAAACTAATAAGTGCGAAGTGAAACGAGACCATTTACTCTTGTTTTTTTCCATATTTTCCATCATAATCTTTTTAAAAAAAATACTGATCAAGTCGAACATAAACAATCCAAACCGAAATGATATTTTTATTGCATGCTTCGATGATCTCACCTGATCGATAATGGGATCCTCGGTGCCATTCGGTTCCACACACAGACCGGGTTTCCCACTAAAGGAATATCGCCTGAATCGTCCCATGTCCAGAGCGTTTAGTCCATAGAAGAGAAAGTTGGAGGGATATAGACAAATGCCCATAAACGGGGCTCGGCCCTGATGAGCCATTGGTAAATTGAAATAGAAAGACTTGAGTGTTTCACGTTCATGTACGGCATGTATATACTAACCACTTGCTTAGATAAATCCACTCTCTCAAAAGCCGGTCGATTTTTCGGTTTCTTCATGAACTCGTTAACTCCAGAGTAGTAATGAGTAGACACCTGCCATGTGTGAGTGAATTCCATATTCTTTAAAGCAACTTGAAGGGATCCTATGGATATGTTGTCCCCGATATAGAAAGATGCGCACTATATGGTTATTCAGCGAGGAACAGACACTGTTCAATTGATTCCAATATATTGAATAGCAAATTGTAATCTACGGTACCTGTGCGAGTTTTGCGAGATCCGTGCATTTCTTATTGTCATGGAGATGAAAGCATACACAGTTGAAAGCAGGCCACAGAAGCGATTCCCAGCTGGAATTGTGATAGGATAATATAGTAGGTTAAGTAGATTCCGAGAAACGTTAAATTGCTTGAGGAAACCTAAATTGAAACAACTTAGATTTTGTCAAAGAATCATGTGAACTGAATACTTATGAGGCTCTAAACTATTCCATTAAAAAACTATTCACAGAGTAAATCAAAACCTCTGGTTACAATACAGTATTCCAATTAAAAATGTCAACCGATCATTATAATAGTTAATGAAGTGCCCTGTAACTACGGTAACTTAGTAAAGGGGTACGGTAATGAGGTTTATGGATGGTACCTCGAGGACTCAGTAAGATCCTTGTGACTTTCAACCTTCTGAGTATCATCGACATCGAGACAACGACACTGGGAGGCGAAGTCCTGAGAAGAAGAGTTTAGACTACGGTAGTATTAATCGACAACGGATAATGGAATCGTATCTTGATAACTCACTCGACAGAAGGCATCGATCCATCCAAAGTCAGCATCGGATGACGGAGTGGAAGAAGAGAACGAGGGAGAAGAAACTCCATTATGAGGATTATCGTCAAGAGATATCTGAATACATCAGAAAGTTTAGAATGAGAAGATAAATAGTATTATTAGATATACATCTTCCACTATCCACTGAATATTAGTCTCGAGTAAGAGCAAATTAATGATATTAGGTTGGGGCAAAAGTTTCTTTACAAGACATTTTTCAATTGTTCTTGTAAATACTTCACTTGTGCAAAAAACTACTCTGGCAATATTTGAAGCAGTGTTGGTGTGCCACCACCATTAGTTTATATCGAATCGATCGAACTTCGATTGTCGGAAAAATATTGCTAGCCGAAAATTTGTAAAATTCCCTTTATGGGTATTCGACAAAAACCAAATATTTTATAGAAACGCATGTCACTTTCGAGCTTTTGAAAAACTAGTTAATACGGTTGACTGAAAAAACTAGTTAATACGGTTGGCTTCCACCGAACCTTTGAAAGGGTAGTTTCATATTTTCGCGGAAATCTTATGAGGAATTTTTTTATCCAAAGAATATCAGTCGAAAATGAATACCTCAGCCATTCTTCCCATCTTCACCAACTGTTTCTTCAGGTCGGCCACCATAGGAGTGTCTTCCTGCAGAGAGGAAATATGAAGATTAATTGTTCTTCGATCTTTTTTTATTTTGCAAAGAGACGATCAATTTGCGTGCCAGAGAGATTGTTCGGGATTTTGAATGAACGTTATTTTCAGAAAAGAAGTAGTTCCGCTTATTATTGCAATCGGTCAATCTTTCCCGATTAATCAAACGTAAACAAAAGATTCAGCGAATTATCTGCTTTGCTTAATCAATTTGTATTGTGCTCAGAAACAGTCAGAGACATAGATGTGCAGGGATCATGGCGGGGGGGGGGGGGGGGGGTGTTGGGTACCCCCTCGATGTATAGGGAGTCAAAAATCGATTCATAGGTCAAGACTAAGTACCATCTGACACAGTTCCTTGGGTCAGATCAAGTTCCTTGGATCAAAAGTTTTTCTAAAATTCTTGAACATTTTTCAAAAAAAATCTTAAATGAATGGTAACATGACTCCACATTTATTAGAAATATGATAGGATACTTTGAAATAATTTTACTATCGATTTTGAATTTTAAAAAAAAATTTTGACCCAAGGAACTGGGTTACGGTGATACTTGGGTGCTTTAGAATCTATTAGGTACGGTACCAGGACTTTTTAAAAATAAAGTTAGTTTGCTATAATCGGGGGTTACGGTAGTAGTATACGGTATCTGATGTTATTGTATGATCGATTGGATATGGTACCTAGTCTTGACCTACCGATCGATTTTTGACCATGACCCCCTATGCGTCGAGGGGTACCCAACATGTTGGGTACCCCCATGGCGTGCACACCTATGGTCAGAGAGAAAACGGAAAATTTAGGATAAATCAGTATACAGATTCATTATTTTGTTCCGGCTCTGGAACGATAGTACAGTAAACACCGTATTAGCGATGCTTCGCATTTGAATATTATGATAATAAAAAATTCGCCTATCCATACACTCACACCAAAAATTTAAAAAAATAACAATAATAATAAATAATAAAAATAACTAATTCCGGTGATCTCAGCAGGGGCTATTTTTGCTAATTATTATTAAGTAAACGCTTTGTCAAGGCCCAAAGAAATGCAAAATACACCTCCTCCGCTTCCCCTTTCACAGCTGAATGTTCTCCTCCCTCGTCATTAGTAAACCTTCTGAAAACCTTCTGAAACAGACTATTGATTTAAAATAATAGGTGTAAGCTTCGAAAAAGGTATTTAGCTTCCCAAAATCTTTACGAGAATAATATTCTCCTATATTATCACCCTTTCTCGGACTCATTTTATAAATTTTTCGTTGATTTCGCACCGTGCCAGTGTGAACTGAACGAAAAGATAGCAAAACAACCGCAAAAAGTTTTCTGATATTTCAAGAGAAAATTACACACTCGGATTGGAGAGTTGAAATCCTTCAAACGAAATAAGTTCGCATTCCTTAGCAAAAGAAGAGATATCAAGGATGGAGGACCTGAAGATGAAAAGATGAGTCAATCCAATAAGTTTAATTTCCTTCAGGGAATATCTGTGAATGGCACACAAAACATACAAAAAATATGCAAACATTGTTAAAATTGTTTCAGATAATTCATGAAAAACGGTGTCACGACTTACACGATAGTGTCATCGATCCCCCTGCGGGCGATCTCGAGATATCCGATGGTCGAACAGCGCAGAAGCTGAGTGCACATCGTAAAATCCTCAGGATTGAGCTGTATCATATAGTCACGGACGAGGACATGTTTGATGGGCACAGAAAGAAGTTTGGAAATCTGCAGATTAAACTGAGTTTGCAAGTATTCTCATAAAAGAGGGAGAAATGAGACAATTGAAATCTTTGAGAGAGATTGCACTTGCGGCAAAATGGTTCTAATCATAGGATATGGATTTAACTTGAAGGTAGAGATTGTGCATTTTATTTAACCTGCTCGAAGATTGGATCCTCGGGTCCATTCAAAGTAACTCCAAGCTTGGGTTCGAAAGAAGAACCACGTCGCTCGAAGCGACTCCAATCCAGACCGGATATATCGTAGAAGTGGAGATTGGAGGGAAACAACACGATGCGAACTCGAATTCCACCCTGTTAGTTACAGTCGCGCCGGAAAGTCATGGGACACTTTTTGTATCTGTTATAACTTTTTGACCAGGATTCTGGCACCCAGGTATGATGCACCAAATTCATTGGAGACTATGATGTTGGGGCATGACGAAATAGCCCCCGCTATTGAATAGTGATGACGCAATCAACATGCACTTTTTCAAAACGGCATTATTCTTACACAGATTTTTTTCCAGTTCGTCAAACTTTCTAAGATTGGAGATATGACCGAGTCCTACCCAGAAGAAATTTTTGAAGGCGCTGCTCGGTCGTACTTTTGCTGCAGCCGTGCTGCAAAAACAGGGTCTAAAATTCAGAACTCGGAATCTAAGCATGCTAGAGACCCGTTCAAAGCATAAAAATGATCGTCGTCATGAATCCAGATGATCCTAAGAATATGACAGCGATAACTCAAAATTTGCCCTCAGGGCATGAAAAAATCACTTTTTTGCATGACCATTTTTTCGACATCCATAACTTTAAAAGTTTAGTAAAAATCTGGGTTCCATCTGGCAATATGCAAAATGTATTGGAGAACTTATTTCCAACTTTTTAGAGCGATTGGATATCTTTCCTATTCGCGGCGAACGGTTTTCGGAGGTATACTCATGTCGAGACACACCCTGTTTACGCACTCTCGTCGTCTGTACTCTCTCGCCCATAGGGGTAAACAAGGTGTTTTCCGGCATGAGTATATCTCCGAAAACCGTTCGCCGCGAGCAGGAAAGATATCCAATCGCTCTAAAAAGTTGGAAATCTGTTCTCCAATACATTTTGCATATTACCAGATGAAAACCATATTTATACTAAACTTTTCGATAAAGTTATGGATGTCGAAAAAATGGTCATGCAAAACAGTGATTTTTTTCATACCCTGAGGGCAAATTTTGAGATATCGCTGTCATAATCTCCTGATCATCTGCATTCATGATGAAGATCATTTTGATGCTTTGAATGGGTCTCTAGCGTGCCTAGAAGTCGAGTTCTGAATTTTAGTCCCTGTTTTTGCAGCACGGCTGCAGCAAACGTACGACTGAGTAGCACCTTCAAAAATTTATGCTGGGTAGGCCGCGGTCATATCTCCAATCTTAGAAAGTTTCACGAACTGGAAAAAATCTATGTAAGAATAATGCCGTTTTGAAAAAGTGCAATAACGGGTGCTATTTCGTCATACCCCAACATCATGATCATAATCTCCAATGAATTAGGTACACCATACCTGGGTGCCAGAATGATGCATTTCCTGGGCAAAAAGTTATAACAAATACAAAAAGTGTCCCATGACTTTCCGGTGCGACTGTAGCTATTTTTGAAGTTTAATAGGAAGGCGTGATTGTGGCAAGTTCATTTAAGGGTTAAGCGTATGTATCATAATGCTTACGTCAATAGAGTTGAACAGGTCCACTCTATCGATTCCCGGTCGATTGTTCGCTCTCTTCATAAACTCGTACACTCGTACTCGGAAGTGAGTGGAAACCTGAGAGAAACACAGTTGCACCTTTAAATAAAAATAATTTACAATATGTGTTTATATTTTAATTAGACTAACGTTAAACATAATATTCAATAAATGCTCTAAATGAGTAAGAACAAATCTAAATAATAAATAGTGCCATACCATTGATAGATTCGCCAGATCAAAGCACTCGCCATCAGTGTAGAGACTGGATAAGATACGAGTAAGAGGCGGCCAAGGAAGAGATTCCAAACTGGAAAAAAACAAGAGCGATTTGATTATTTCTCAAAAACAAGATTAAATTTGAATTACATATGAATATAGTAAAATAGTATGGTAATGGGATTTATAGATGTCACCTCGGGGACGCAGGGAGATCCGTATGACGTTTGACCTCCTGAGTATCGACGACATTGAGACGACGACACTGGGAGGCAAAGTCCTGAGAAGAAGAGATTTGACTACGGTAGTATTAATCGACAACTGATGATGACTTCGTATCTTGAGAACTTACTCGACAGAAGGCATCGATCCATCCAATGTCAGCATCGGAAGACGGGATGGAAGAAGAGAACGAATGAGAAGAAACTCCATCATGACGATTATCGTTGAGAGACATCTGATTGGAAGGAGGAGAATCGTAAGGAAGAGTGTTTGATGACTGCAAATAATTGGTAAGTGACTTAAGTTCACAATTAATTTGTTCACATTTGGCATAGAATAAAACGTCATCTCAAAGTAATTGCGTAGGTATTTTCAATAATTATACATTGGAGAAAAATTGAACATATGCGCTGGTTGGGGTGGAAGATGGAAGCATTTTGACATGCAATCAAAACACAGGGAAATAGTGTAAAGCAGTTCACCTGATCAGTGGGAGAATGGAACTGCTGATGCATGGGACACTCAATAGGAACGAGTAGTTGTTATTCTAAAATTGGAAAAATATTTTTAAAGTGTTAAGATAAAAGAAAACAACAAAAACATATAAGAAATAAAATTGAGTGTTAACTCGAGATCCTGCCGAAAGTATTCAAACAACGCACTAGGACGTATTTTATAATTAACAACGTAGTCACCTTGTGTAAATCTTTATCATGCTACTATAAATTTACTGAAAGTCTGAATAAATTGGTGAGGAATAAATTAAAGAATTTCTGGAAAGACCAATTAATATTATACTGTAGATTGGATATAATATCTTATTTGGAATCGGCTTTAGTCCACTCCAGGACATCGATGGAATAGGGAAAGTCTGGAAGAGTGACCGGCGCCTTCGTGAACTTCTCGTGATTTCCTTCTCCCCAGAACTCCACACATTTGAATCGACCGCTCGCGAGATTCTAAAAAAATGTTTTTAACATTCCATTCTTTAATTTCGCATTTATCATCATTTAGAAGTACTAAGCAATAATTAATGAAAAATAATGAAATTTCGAAACTCTATGTCATTGTGCAAATAATTGTTGGATAAACAGAAAAATGCTCAACCTCATTAAGGAAGTTTTCCCAGAATGAATGAGGAAGAGAGAACACGTAGAACCGGTAGTACTCGACGAACGAAACATGAGTAAGGTCCATCGTCGAAAGCTGGGTGACGAATGATTCTGACAAGTGATACCAACGTAATTACACTTCCTAGCTTTCATTTTTCAAGAAAACGTTTAATTCTTTTCAGTGTGAATTGGACAAATGAAATCATAACTGATGAAATATATGTTCTATTCTAAGGGTTTGGAAGCTGAAACGACAACATAAAAAATATTATATAAATTACCATAAACCACCAAAAATCGCTTGAGAGATCACCCACCAACGTCGGTGAGCATTCTCACATTAGGTTGCAAATGAAGATCGAGTTCCTTAGCGTGAGAAGCGATTTCAATGATGGTGGAACTGAAATGGAAAGATGATAGCACACAACTAAGAAACTTTCATAACCTTCAAACATGTTCTATGAACGGATTATCGATATCATATGATATTTTTTCAGGAAATCACGGTAAAACAAACATAGATAATACATTGCAAATATGGCATTACTTACACGGTGGTATCATCGATTAACGGTTCTTGTAGTTCAAGATGTCCCACAATACAACCTTGCAGCAATTGGGCGAAGAAAGATAATTCAGAAGCAGATAATTCTTCAAGGTCGTTGATCTTGACATTTTTGACGGGTCCAGCAATCAGACTGGCCACCTACGAAAACAATAATAAGACTATTCGCATTTATTTATCCTTGTGCTCTCCAAATTTTTTTTTTTCAAAGCTTAATAAATCTATTTTTTCCACACGCTTTCTTGATCTAACCTGCTCGGCGATGACATCCTCGGGTCCAGTCAGATTCACTAGCAGCTTAGGGTTGAGAGATGAACCATATCGCTTGAATCGAGTCGACTCCAGATTGGACAGATTGTGGAAGATGATATTGGATGGAAAGAAGATGATACGAATACGCAGTCCACCCTGTCAAAGAATACTCAATATACAGTATCGATCATAAGTATTCGTCCAAAATTTCGGAGCAATATAATTTTTGAACCGATAGCACAATCCGGCTGAAATTTTGACTGTAGATAGGTAATTCATCGGGGAATCCGTCAAAAGTTTTGCCCTTGCATAGTGATGACGCAATCACAATACACTATTTCGAAATGGATTATTTCCTCTGTGAAATTTTTCGTGCTTACCTGACTTTCTGAGGGTTGAGAGGTACCGTAGGGCTATCCAGAAAACAATTTTCTAGTTGCTGCGACTTCGCACATTTTTGCTGCAGACGCTGCAAGTTGGATGTTGCAAATTTATAACTCAGCTTCTAGAGAAGCTGGCACTAGGTCGGATGAGAACCGTCGGATGAGAACCCACCGGATGAGAACCAAAAAAATTACCCTTCTCCAGCATGTTCACAGCAGGTTCCCAAAGTGTCACAAATACTTCTGTGAAAGTCCTACAGAAGGGTCCATCTTTTGGTTCTCATCCGGTGGGATCTCATCCGGGGTAGTGCAGAGAAGCTAGAGACTCGTGCAAAGAAGAAAAACGATCCTTATTATGATCCTAGATGGTCCTGAAACTTTGGTATCGATCGCTCATCATCTTCCTTCAGGACACGAAAAAGTCACTTTTTTGGATGACCCAACTTTGGAAACTTACTGCTTCAAGAACGAATTTGCATAAAATGTGGTTCCAGCACAGGAATGTTCAAAAACCATCGGATAATCGATTCTCAACGTTTGGTAAGGTTAGCTTCACTTTCCGGACCGTGGCGTTCGATTTTATGACGAGAATGCATCATTTCCCTACACGAGAGAGTGGAGAGGGAGCAGTGTGAAGAGAGACGCCCTCATTCTGAGTGGAGCGCGCGTCATAAAATCGAACGCCACGGTCCGGAAAGTTAAGCTAACCCTACCAAAAGTTGGGAATCGATTCATTGATGGTTTTTGAACATTTTCTGTGATGGAACCACATTTTATGCAAATTCGTCCTTGGGACGGCAAGTGGCCAAAGTTGGGCTATCCAAAAAATGACTTCTTCGTGCCCTGAAGGCAAATGATGAGCTCGATACCAAAATTTCAGGATCATCTAGGATCATAATAAGGATCGTTTTTCTTCTTTGCACTAGTCTCTGGCTTCTCTAGACGCTGAGTTATAAATGTGCAGCATCCAACTTGCAGCGTCTGCAGCAAAAAGGCGCGAAGTCGCAGCAAGTTGAAAATTGTTTTCTGGATAGCCCTACGGCACCACTCAACCCTCAGAAAGTCCGGTAAGCACGAAAAATTTCTCCGAGGAAATAATCCATTTCGAAATAGTGTGTTGTGATTGTGTCATCACTATGCAAGGGCGACAACTTTTGATGAGTTGTCTATAAGTCCCCCGGATTCCCCAATGAATTACCTATCTACAGTCAAAATTTCAGCCTGATTGTGCTATCGGTTCAAAAATAATAGGGCTCCGAAATTTTGGACGAATACTTATGATCGATACTGTACTTGGAAAGGACGCATCTAAGGGCGATGTTTAATACCACTTCATAATCCTTCTCCAGCTTCACGCTATCAATTCCCGGTCGATTGTCCGCTCTCTTCATGAACTCGATCACTCCTCCGCGGACGTGAGTGGATAGCTGCGAAATGTATAATTTGGTCTATCGCGAGAGGACATAAAAATACACTTTACAGATATTATACGAAGATATTTTTAGAACTGCCTTCTTTCGATAAAGATAACTCTGTACAGGAACGAATCAACATTCAGTTCACATACCTTTGAAAGATTCGCCAGATCGAAACATTCGCCATCGGTGTAGAGATTGGAGAAAATACGAGTGAGAGGCGGCCAAGGAAAAGATTCCAAACTGGAAATACGATTTTGAACAGATTCTGTAGATAGTTCATTGTATTTAGAAAAATAGTGGTGCTTTAAAGTAGTGTGAGTATTGGATGCGCAGCAAGTTGGTGTGCGGTGTTGAACTTGGGAATCTGCGGAAGGGAACGGAACGTTATAATTATACGGTAGCTGTTTGTTACGCTGTTCCTCACATAGAGGCTGATTCCCACGTTCAACACCGCACACCAACTTACAACACTTATTCTCACAGTACCATTTTCAGAATTTCGAAACGTTTTACAATTAAACCAAAGATGTATATAAATACGATATTGAAATTAATAGATTGTACCTCGGGCTCTCGGGAGGTCCGTGTTACGCACGATCTGCGGTGAATCCTCGAGAGTGAGACGACCAGTGGCCTTCAAAGAAAGAATCTTCGAGTCGATAGGTAAGGACAGAATACACAATAACACAAATATGCTAGATCAGAGCATTGCCCAACTCACTTCGCAGAGTGCATCCGCTTCTGCCGAATCGACAAATGCAGTGAGAGATTGTAGAGATGGAGATGTCATCTCTACAGAAGCACGATTCTCGTTGACTGGCATCCGATCAACTGTAGGAGAATCGACGGGAGGAGTGCTCATCGCCTTTAAAAAGAATGTTAGAGATTCCTTTTTTTGTGCACACCCAGTAACCTCAAAAATTTTAACAGAGTAATCGGTAAAAAATGAATAAATCGGATCAAGTTTAGTCATAAAATATAAAACAGTCGGAAACGTTAGGAATAAATCAAATATTGATTGCGTAGCGATGGACAATATGAATTTTGGAGCCCTCGACATACCTCATCGGCAGGAGTGTCAGAGTGCTCCTTCAACATCGGCGAGGAGCAATCGGAAGAGACGGCGTTTTGCATACTCTGAGTATACTAAAATATTTATACTGTTTTTTAAAAATTGCTGATGAATATAGATTTTTTTATGGAAGCCAAGTATTGAAACAACGCTCCAGAACGTTTGCAAGAATGCATAATGATTATACCTGTGGACTTCAACACTTTATAAGGAAACAACAAATGTGAATTAAAATCAGAACAAAAATTAGAATGGGATGGAATATATCGGAAACATTGGGACACAACTTCGATAAGAGAAGGATACTGTAGGTAGATTACTGTTTCCTACATCTTTTTCTTCCACTCCATGGATGTAATTCGAGTATCGGGAAGGATGAATGGTGCCTCGGTGATTGTCTTTCTTCTCATGTTCGATGCCTTGACCCATTCGAACGATCCGTTCATAATTTTCTGTGAAAAAAACATGTTCGATAATTTGAATAGAGTACCTGATTGAGGAAATTTTGCCAGAAGGATTGAGGAAGACCGAAAAATGGGCGAGGTTCGTAGACTTTGAGAGAAACACGAGTGAGATCCATCGACGCCAGCTGTTTGATAAAGCCGGCTGGAAAGGGAGTGATTAATTAGATGCACAACAGACTAATCGTCTTTCCTATTTTAAATTTTGACTGAATATTCATACCCTTTCACAATTTTATAGCAAGAATAGAACCCTGACATATGTCAAATTTCATATTTTAAATTTTGGTTAAAAATATTATATAATTGTGGAATATAATTGTGCCGCACAAAATACAAGATATACATTATCAGAAATCAATAAAATATCTCCCACCCTTATCCATGAATTTCTGCTCCTGGAGCAAATGGAGATCGAGTTCCTTCGAGCGAGAAATGAGATCGAATATGGAGCAACTAAACAGTTTCTAACTCACAGCAAAGAGCAGTAGAGAGGCTTTCCATGTAAGGATTAGCGCAAAATATGGTTTATTTTGCAAATAAACATTTATGTAATGATCTCCGATAATAATTGAAAAAAATTGTGAAATGACTTACACGGTGGAATTATCGATTATCTTGCGGACGATTATAAGAAAGTCAATGGTCGAATTTTGCAGCAGCTCAGCAGACAACGAGAGATCGGAAGAAGAGAATACGCCATAGTCGTCGATCTTGACCTTCATAACCCGACCAGAAAGCAGATCTACCACCTATGAGGAATATGAATTGGTGGAGTTCAAGATAGATACCACCCGATACAATATTTTTTTCTGAACTGTATATTATAATGGTATGATAACAAACAAAAGTCTTTACTCAAAATGAAGTAAACCGATTTCTAATTAAAATATATTCCTGATCAAACCTTTTCGATGATGGGATTATCGGGTCCACTCAGAGCCACATACAGACGGGGCGATGAGCCCCAACCCCACGATCGTTCGAAACGAATCCAGTCCAGATCGGATAGATCATGGAAGACGGAATTAGAGGGAAAGAAGTAAATCACAACAGCCAGTTTGCCCTGCGAATTAACGGTTGTTAAAATTGAACAGGAAACATTTGTGGATGCATGTTCATCCTAAGACATTGAAAACCCACATAATTATCTTTCTCCAGATAAACTCTTCTGATATCCGGTCGATTGTTCGCTCTTTTCATAAAGTTGATTACTTCAGGGCGGAAGTAAGTGGACACCTGCAATATACTTTGAAATGCTAATAATTCAATCGAGAAGTAGGTCTAGTGAATTTTAATGAAAATTAAAAAAAAAAAAGATTGATGTACTCTCTGTCGTAGCATAGTCGAACATAGTATTAATATTAGCTATAATAATCGTTATAGTTCGGTAGGTTTTTGAGAAATAGTATGACGAATTTCGCATTACACTAGGGCAATTTCTCGTGATTCTAAGTAAATACAAGGTGAAACCGTACCATTGAGAGATTGCGAAGATCTGCACAGTCTCCATCAGATCGGAGGAGTGAAGCTATGCGTTCGAAAGCCGGTCTGGCTTTCCACCGAAGTGTATCCCACCTGGAAAATATCTGTAA
Source organism: Pristionchus mayeri (assembly GCA_036245805.1). Classification (NCBI taxonomy): domain Eukaryota; kingdom Metazoa; phylum Nematoda; class Chromadorea; order Rhabditida; family Neodiplogasteridae; genus Pristionchus; species Pristionchus mayeri. The sequence goes on from BTRK01000006.1 coordinate 11,867,455, forward strand.
TCAAAGGAAACTGTAGCAAGTATAGGCTGACTGGATAAAGTTAAGTAACTAAATTCAAATTAACCAATGGATTTTGAAAGACGAGGGAGGAGAAGACCTGGTACCTTGAATTATCGGGATCGTCGTTGGGTTGATCTATCTCAATGACGTTCTCGTTGTCCACCTTCTGAGTATCAAAGATAAGGGGATCGTCGGTAGCCTGAACAAAATCAGTACTATAACAGTGGAAACGGATAGTTTGGATGGAGTAAACTACGCAAAAACGTATCCTTCACAAACTTAGCAAAAAGAGACCTTCAAAGACCACAATGAGAGTCTACTGAAAAAATGTAAATTGAATTCACCTCATCTCCATCCACCCTCTTCCTCTTCTGTTCTCCATTATTCTGATTCTCCCCTTTCTTGTCTACTTCTCCTCTCTTCGAAATATATTTTGAGAACAATTAAACGCACTCTACAGTCGTGGTCCGAGTACAACCTATTTCTCTCCAGGTTAAAGTAGGACTCCCAGCAAAAATGCGCCTTGTTGAAATATGTTTCAAATAGGTAAAGAACTCTCTTCAAGTTGTGTACTATCTCACTCGTTGCCTGTGCGTCAGGGTCAATTTTGAATGTTTTAATGGAACCATAACTCAATTATGAATAGAGATGTAAACATCGGAATTTCGAAAATGGGTTACGGTTTATGATTGTCTCGAAACTGCGTTGTCAGTTTGTCCTTGCTAGTTTGGCTGATAGTCCCGCTTTAATATAAATTGAATAATTTTCGAATACACTATGCTAGCATTTTCAACATGTTGATTCACAAATGAGATGTAGTGTGCAAGAAATTTTAATAAAATTCTCAAGTGAATTGACAGAACAAGCACTCACCTCTTCTCCATCCACTATCGTTCTCTTCTCTCCTCTCATCTTCTGTTCCTTTCCCTTTTCTCTGGAAGAATCGGCCTAGAAAGTGAAAATCAGGTTATAATAATAGAAAAAGGGATCTTTTACATATTTCAGTAGGCTAAGACTTTCGAAAACTACAGTAACCCTTATCTCACCATATCAGTGGGAGTGTCAGGTTGTTGCACCTGCTGCAGGGACTCGAAAGATTCAGGTTTTTGCATACTCTGAATATATAAAACTGTATTTATATATTTAAACCCAGCGAAATAATGAGCATAAGCGTATACAATGTCAAGGTATTCATAACGAATGAAAACGTATTTTTAAAAAAATTACACATGAACTCAGATCTTTATCGATGAAACATACATTAACTGAACTTGAGAATAACTTCGGGCATAGAAATGGTTAGATCGGAAACATTGGGATACAACAGTAACACATTGAGTTGGGGGTAAGGCATTCTACAAGGCGTCAGCTTTCTTCCACTTCAGCCATCTGAAGGGTTCATCAGGCAGGTCGATCGGCGCCTTCGTGACTTTATCAGCCATGCTTGATGCGTGCACTGACTCGAGGGAGCCAGAAGACAGTTTCTATAATAATAATTAATAATAAATGTCTAATAATATTAATTAAACATAATTAATAATAAATATCTAATAATTATTATTAATTTTCAAAAAAATTTCTGAAAATATATGGATAATTTTTCATAATTTAGACTCCCTCACCACGTTGAGGTAATTTTCCCAGAATGTGCGAGAAAGGCCAAAGAAGATCGAGGAGGGACGAGTGGTGATGTGAACGGAAGTGATGGGAAGCGAATCGAGTTGAGCAATGAATGCAGCTTAAATTCGACTAACCACTTAGCGAAAAACTTTTCAACCACCAGCAAAACAGCAATGTTAAATAGTCTTCGTACCCGGATCAGAAAGCTGTGGCTGGTTACGCACATTAAATTTCAATTCTTTGACGTGAGAAGCGATCTTGATGATGGAGGGACTGAAAACTTTTTTGAATAATCAAACGACAACTTCCCCAAAATTACATCGGTTCAGATATAGTAATTTAAAATCCTGGAATGACTTACGCGATGATGTCATCTAGCTGAAGCTCGATACAGGCACTTCCGATGGTCGATTTGCTCAGTAAATTTTCGATCGTAAATATATCAGCAGGAGAGAAATGCTGGCCGATATAGACATTCTTGATGGATGAACAGCAGAGGCCGAAAACCTGATGGAAAAGCGAAAAATCGGGAAATGTAACCTTGCATTCGCATATATGTATCTCCCGGGAAAACAAGCAAAAATTACTCTAATGTTCAACGATTTATGTCCAAAAAGACAATAAAATATTAAACCGCGAATCCGTGACCAACCTGCTCTGTGGCAGGATCATTTGGTTCTTGCAGAGTAACTTTCAGAAAGTCTGAGCGGCCATATCGTTTGAACCGTCTCTTATCAAAGTTGGTCAAGTCGTAGAAAGGAAGATTGGCAGGAAAGAGGATCAGGATCACGGTTATTCCGAACTGAAATTGTACGTTTGCATAAAGGTAATGGCAAAGTAGAACATACTAGAACAAAGTAGTACATTAAGCGTTATTTCAATTCACAAAATAACGATATTGGAGTACTCACTCTAGCTTCACTTATATTGACCAATCTGAGTCCGGGTCGATTCTCCTCTTTTTTCATGAAATTGTTTACTCCAAAGTAGTAATGCTTGGAGACCTGCGATGCTTCGTGTTTCAATATCAAAAAGTGCGAAAACAATATCATCAATTATTCGATTGTGTGTAATTATAGTACCATTTACATACATGGAAGGAAAAGGAAGCATGCTGCAATCAAGTACAGTACCTGTGCGAGATTCGCCAGATCCTCGCAGTCCTCATCGGTACGGAGATGAAAACAGAGACGGTTGATGTACGGTCGAGAGATATTCGGAAGTAAACCCCAACTGGAATGATGAATGCAATTCCCGGATGATTGCTAAACCTCAACCACTCGTTCGCAAAATTGATTTTATTTTGTAAGTATGCTCGCTGCATCTATGTTTCGCCCAAGTAGATATCAAGAAAGGTATGCAAATATCAAAATATATTTCAATCTATTGCAATCACTCATCTCCCCCTTTTCAAATCAATGAAGTATAACAAAAAAAAAATTAAGATGCATGGTAAAAACTATAGAATATTAAAGAAATCGCGTACTTCGGGTTATTCGGAATGTCCGTGAGACGTTTGGCATTCCGGTTTTCCACGGGATAACCAGTGGCCTGTAAAGGGAGAAAGGTCGAAATAATATGGATAAGAGAGAGTTATGATAAAATGGAGATACCGTAGATTGGATTATAAGAGGATCTTACATAGAAGAGAGCATCCGTTTCTCCGGTAGCCGCATCGGAAAGATGAGTGGGAGAGGACAGGGAGGAGAATCGAGCAGAGGAGCAATCGATGACTGAAGTAATCTATTAAGAAAGACCTATCTTCATAATATAATATAAGTCCCGAATGAGAAAAAAAATAATGATAAGCGATTGTCAACCACATCATCAGACAAAATTTATTACCTCGGGCATTCTTCCCATCTTCACCAATTGTTTCTTCAGTTCGGCCACCATAGGAGTGTCTCCCTATAGAGAGATGATGTTACGATGAATTGTGTTCGGATGAAATACAAAGGGGAGACCACTTTATGTGTCAGAGAGATTGTTCTGGATTGGGCATGAACGACAATAACAAACAAGTTTCACTAGCGATTCACTCACAGCAAAACTAATAAATAGCATAACTTATTCCAATAATATCAACAGGTGATATTTTGCTAACTATAAGTAAGTATACACTTTTCCAGGTATTTATATAACTGCAAACTAAACCTCCTCCTTTGCTTCCCTCTTTGTTGCAGGATGTTCGCCTCCCTCATCAGTAGTAATCGGAGTGTTCTGAAAAAAACAATTGATTGAACATATTCTAATGTAAACTGTTCACGATAAGAGAGTAAAAAATTGGTGCATTCGGAGCTCACTTTGCAGAGTGCATCTGTTCCTCCAGAGTCAGAGTCGGCAGATGGGATGAGATGGGATGGAGATGACATCTCAACAGCAGGACCATGCTCGTTGAATGAACTCTGATCGGTTGCATGAGAGTCAAAGGGAGGAGTGTTCGTCTCCTTCAAAGGGAATGTTGGTTAAACTTTTTTGTGCACATCTCGTATTAAATTGATCTTTACACAAAAAATATTATATTTTTCGATATAGAATAAGTAATTCAGTTAAATTTTTTCCAGAAATCAAACGATCGGATTCGTTGGTAATTTTAATTAGGTAGCGCTCGACATACCTCATCAGCAGGATTGTCAGACTTCTGTTTCAACAGAGGCGCGGAGCAATCAGAAGAGCCGGTATTATGCATATTCTGAGTATCCTAAAAATGTTTTCAAATTTATTCTTTATTCAGATATTCACGTTGATATTAGGGAATGTGATATTTATACAAGAAAGATATGGAAGCAACGTTTAAAACGTCTACAGGATTCGATAAAACGTAGCAAAATGACTTCAACTTGTTTATTATACGAAAAGGCTTCAATACAACAGAACTTCGGAAAAGATTATGTATGTGAAACTAATTAGTGAGATGGGAAACATTGGAAAATAACTTCGATAAGAGGAATGGGGTGAGGAGCAGTTTACGCCTTCTTATTGTACTCAATGCATACGAAATCAGAGTCGACGGACAGGCCAACTTGCGCATTAGTAAACTTCTTCTTCTTTCCATCATCTGTGAACCAAATGGACACGTCTTCGAGCGAGCCGTTCCCGAGTTTCTGCAACATATGTAACTGGATTAAGGGAAAATATAAAATTATGCCTCGTTATTCTAGAAAGTAGCTAACCTCGCTAAGGAAGGTCTTCCAGAATGAGGGAGAAAGACCAAAGAAAGAATTTGGAAAATTTAAGTCGGTGAGTCGAACGTAAGAAGAGACCACAGAAGTCAGCTCAGTGATAAATGCGGCTGAAGAAATTATTTACAGAGAACAACCGAATTTCACTTCGGGCAACTAATTTATTAAAATTCCCTTGCCTTTGCTGATGAGAATAGAACAATTAAGAACAAAACTAGATATATATTTCATAATGTTATTGTTTAAGTTATTTGTAATATCGATATTTATTTTGATAAGTAACTAAAATTTCATTGCTGGAGAGATGCCTACGTCCCCGGATCGGCGAGTTCAGAATCTCGGTGGAAGTCAAGAATGAACTTCTTGGAAAGAGAAGCCATAGCGATGACGGAGGAACTGAACAAGCAAAGATAGTAACGCTTTTCAGCCAAAAAATAAAAGAAACTACCAAACCTTGTAAAATATATTTCATAATTTTAGCTTGGGAAATTTTTCGTAAACAACAGGCATATAGTAATTTTCAGAATGGGTAATATCGGCATATGTATATGGTCTTACAAAAGCAGGAATTTGACAAGCGACCACTTACGCTGACGTATCATCGAGTTTCAAAGTTCCAGAATTGAAATTGCCGATGGTCGAATTGCTCATCAGTTGTGCATACACGGAGAATTCAGCCGGAGAGAAATTTTTTCGAATTACCCTAAATTCAATAAACAATACTTGGACTACAAATTCAGTAATATAAGAGCTATGATCAAAAGAGAACGAGGATAATAAATAAACTAATTTACGAGATGAATTGTTTGCTTATCAGAATGCTATTCAGAATACGAACCTTCCTGCTGCCCAGATATTGTTGTTGGTGACATCTTTGATGGATGCAGAAAGTAGATCGACAACCTGCGATAAGTATAAATTTGCAAACGCCCAAATATGAATTATCATATATCTCAATAAGAATATTTCTTACTGTTAAAATATGAATTAAAAACGTCTATTTTTCGGACTAACCTGATTCCAGAGGGGATACTGGGGACCTCTCAGAGTCACCGTCAATTGCGGACCAAGACGGTGATCGGAACGCTCGAATAGTCCCCAGTCAAGATTGGCCAACCCATAGAAGGGAAGATTAGAGGCGAAAAGAATCATTCGCAACTCAGTGCCATTCTGCAAATAATATTGAAATTCATTGGCAAAGAAATAAATATAAGTATAAATATTGTCATAATCAATTTTTAAATGCTCACAGCAGTTTTATTCAGATGAAGAATATGAATAGCAGGTCGATTCTCCGCTCGTTTCATGAATTGTTTCACTCCAGAGTAGTAATGCGTGGAAACCTGCGATTTGCAATGCCCAAAATATGAAATGAATGAAATGCAAACTTAATATTTTTCTTGGAACGCCAGGTTAGCCTCTACCGTACTTTTTTTTCGGACTAACCTGAGCGAGTTTAGCCAGATCTTCACAGTTCTCTTCGTTGAAAAGATGGAAACAGACACATCTGAGGGCCGGCCATAAAAGAGCTTCCCATCTGGAAATACAGGAAGATGTCAAACGAGTTTTAAAATAATATTTGTAGATGTTAGAACGTATTACTTTTAAAATTATTAGTCGCTGATTAGTCTACAATTTTATCAGGTCTCATCGAAACCTATTTTAAAATTTAAATATGTGAAGTAGGCTCCATTATAATTTTACATTTTCTGAATCTGATCTGATTAGATGTTGGCCATTCCGAATATTTAATAACCTCGAAAACAAATCTTTAAACAATAACATAATATAATAATCCTCATCAAATACTTTAAATGATGCAACACAGGATGAACAAAAGGCAAATTATTGAAACCTCAGTTTCTGGGAGAGTTCGACGTTGTCATTGTTCTTCTGAATATAGTCAGCAATGCTGAGGCGATCAGTAGCCTGAAAATGGAAGTCATGATTACCGTATTACTGTAAGATTGTCGGAGAAGCGAAAGGACATTTTTGGAGGCGGGAGGAATCGGGCCAACGACCTTCCAAATGTGATACAGATGCTCTACCACTGAGCTACGCCCCATTCCTCGACTATTCCTGTCTCGCGGTATAATCTTCGGGAATTGTACTGTATCGGGCATTACACACCCTTACAGTGCCAACAGATCGTAAAGAACGGCTAATAAGCTTTAAAAGACAAATGAATATTCTGCTAGTGACCGCTGAAAAAGGTAAGCACTTACTCTACAGAGAGCATCCGTATCTCCTGAGTCAGCATCTATTGATTGGACAAGAGAGGATTTGAAGGGAGGAGAATTCATTCCAGTTGGACGATCCTCGTTGTCTGCCATCTGATTGACGAGAGAAGACTCGCGAGGAAGAGAAATCTAAAACAATATTCAGACAAATCGACGATTGCTATTGCTCGATGAACGGGAAAAAATGAAACCTTACAGTATTTCACACTCTCCCTTACCTTGAATGAGGACTTCGCATTAGGCTTTTAAAACATGAACTAACAAAAAGTTAGTTGAAAGATATAATGACTGTTTTGAAACAGATAATGAGAAGATTAAACATCAAGCTTCAAATTTTATCACATTTTAGTGGAAAACTTCAAAACAACACAAAAAAATGTCAAAAGTCACAAATATTGGACCGTAAAAAATGAATTGAGTCTTCTAAAAATCACTCGGTGTGATATGGAATAAGGCATTGTTAACTCCTAAAAAAGTCTATCCTAACTGAGGGGTACTGTAGCTACAAAATTTATCTTCTTATAGGAACACCATGTTTCGTAAGAAATCTCTCAAAAGTATTCATAAATGTACATCTAGCCAACATTTGTGGGCTTATGCAGCGACGGGCGGACGACACAGCTCTAGAGTTCTGAAAATAAGTATTAGATTATATTATTTTCATCTTAACGTCTATAATGAATCTATCGTAAAGCCTTAATCTCATGTTTCCTGTCTATCCAGATCGCAAAAAATAAACACACCAGAAGTAAACATGTCGGGTTTGCGGAAAAACACATGACGTCAAAGATTTGATTACGAAATGGAAATGCCCAAACTGTGAACGAAAGCCAAAAGAGGGAGAAATAGGGTTGGTTTAAATATATTTTCCTTCTCTTACAGTGAAAGAAGGCTGCTTACATCACTCAGCCCCTATTCGAGCATATCTAGTGAAATAATGAATAAAAATGGAAGGTGCATCCATAATGTCGTTAATCACTAAAAATAAAAGATACCTCTCTCCGATGGCGATGATCTCCTCCAGCTCGGGAATGAACATCTCCTTGCACGAATCGCAGAGAGACTGAGTGTCGCGAGCGCGTTTCTAAACATTATTCGATCGAATCTGAATGAATATTTGCTATTTAGAGCAGTATCAACGCTCCCCAGTGTTAAATGAGAGCTACGAGAAATATCGTCTTTAAAACGCGATTGAGAAAACCTAGTGTTATGTCCGCGGCCCTTGTTATCCGGTGTGTTGCGCGGATGTGAATAAACTCAAAGGTTTATCAACAACTAATAAATAGGACGAAAAGAGATAAGAGGAGACCGGTCACCATCCGGCGCTAGAGCTAAAGGAACAACTGAGGAGAGAATCGAGGGAAGGGCCTCTCTCGAGAGACCGAGAGAGCGCGCTCGAGGAAGAGAGTGTAGAGAAACGAGACGGCGCGCGCGAGTTAACAAACACGTACACAAGTGAGGAAGGGGAATTACAGTAATTCTACTTGAGTGTACACGAATGAATTACAAAATGGGTTTTCTATGTATAAGTATAATGAAATTACTTAATAGTCTAAATGCTATACACCACCTATTTGACGCTTGTCTCTTTAACACAACAATATCCGAGTAGAGAGGAATTTAATGCGTCATGCTAATGAGCTCGCTTATCCTTATAAAAGTTAAAATTAATATTTCTGGACCCATACCTGGTGAGTTCGAGCAGTCTGAGGGTGTGGGCCTCGCACAGCGTGCGCACTTGATTAATGGGCAGACGGGCGGCCAGCGAACGGACTGCACGAGAGTGAATGGTGTCTGAAATAGGTAAAGGTATAAGGTAAAGGGTCAATTCGTGTTCGTTATGAGGCCAGCTATGGAACCTTTTCAAAGACAGCGCATCTAAAAAGTAGAAAAACAAAAATACTGAGAAAGTGAGCTGTAAAATACACTTTATAGTTTTCTAGAACCTCTGCTGATTCCAAGTACTTCTAGGGAATGTTATTTTGATCAATTAAAAAAATACAAAAAGTGTACTGCCTCTTTATCCAAATACTGAGAAAATCAAGGTTAAAATATATCATGGGCACTCACTCATTCCTCTTGCCAGGTCATCGATTTCCTTCCTCACGTTCCTGCCACCCTGTCTAGCCTGTACTTTCAATTATTATCACGTTAATGTATTATAAACTTCAATCTAATTATACTTGGAAATCAAATCTAATTATCAATCTAATTATACTTGGAAAAACTATGCAGTTGTAAATGACGACAGCATAATGAAGACAACTAGATGGAAAAGAGTTAACTACCATCCGATTCCGTTGCATGTTACGAGTTGGGATAATGTGAGAGTTATTGGGGACTTTCCTAGCTCCGCGCCAGGCACCGCCTCAAGGGGGCGGGAGGGGGTGGAGCCAGGCTGCACCCCGAGAGGGGTGGAGTCTGGCTCTCTCCAAAAATTTGCCGAGAGGTTTCCTCCTCTAACTTAGGAACGGGATGCTCCAAGGAGTGAGAAGAAGCGAGATAAGGTCAGCCGCGCGCGCTCTCTAGTCACGCCGGGTCAGAGAGCGCTGGGAGGAACGAGAGAGGGAGAGAGGGGAGTGCTCTCCTCTCAGGCAGGGGAGGGAGGGGTGCGGGAAGAGGGAGGAGGAGGGACGAGGGGCGCGCAAGGGGGGCGAGAGGCGGGTCAGAGATCGCGAAGGGAGAGAAGGGGGAGGAGCCTGGCGCGGAACTAGGAAAGTGCCAGTTATTGCTTACTGTTGATATCAAACAAAGTGCACAATATTCTTGCCTGTTTAATCTCTGCATGGATCCAACCCATAAGAATGCCGATGCGGAGGCAGTTGATCTCGAATAGAATAGGGGGCTTGCCGTTGCAGAAGATCTGAGGGAGTGATTGAGATAATTGGATGCTCTCACAAAACATGCTAGCGTCGATGCCACTCAAAACAGTTCCACAACATTTGAAAATATCAGTTCGTATGTACTGCGATTTGCTATGGTACTCGTAAAAAAATAAACACAATTTGATTGCTGTCGAAGTTGTGAGAAACATTTCCACAGAGTAATAGCAAATAAATTTCATTGAACACAATTTTCAACCATTCCTAGAGTAATCATATTTTCGTTCTTAAATTTATAAACCTTACCTTATTGAAGTAATACGCGAAGTTGTAAAGGAAGAAGTCGTGGCCGAAAGTGAAGAAGCTATCTCAAATGTCATCATTTAATTCAATAAAAAACGGTAAAATCAAGAACTTTTGAATGATTGACAATGGAAATAATCTTCTCACACGCCACGAAGTAAGCTGCCACAGTAGCCATCGCCATCAGCGAGTCGCGGAGCGTCAGCATCTAATACGAAGAAGTTGAGTTGAAAAAACAAATGTACAGCCACGTCAACCGAGTTTACAGGCGCCAAGAGGCGACTACACTAGTGGGTAATACAATGTAGAGTTTAAATAATGTAAATAAGCATTTAAAAAAACATAGCTACTGTGATGATAGAACGCGTAGCAATCGGGATTGCACAAGGCGCATCATGACAAGCTACAGTATCAAAATGGCCCGTTCAGCTGCTGTTTACCGCGTTCAACAGCGCACATCATATTGCTACAAGTTCTATTCACACAGCAAAATGTATCAGCATTGAAAATAAAAACACTAGTGACATTATAACGGAATGGTGAAAACTCAAGTGCGTAGAATAGGGAAAGAATAGTCTGTCCAAAAATAATATATTAATGCAAGTATTCAGAGATATTACAACCGTCGTCAAACAGATTTGATGGGGAAACAAGGGTGAGCTTCTCTCTCAGACTTTATTATTGAAATAACTTGATAAAATATACAATCATGTCAAGGTACAACATATCGGGTGGAATAAAATATGATTATACTATTAACACAATTTGTGAAAATGTTAGTTACGAGGAAAACTCGTTTTACAGAAAAGTAAGAAATTAGGCAACTAATAGAAGTGTACTGAGCATTTTTTCAAACTCGTACAGTAACCGGCGGCCGACACAGCATGAACATTCTGAAGAAATGTTATTATTGAAGATTTAAAAAATGAAAAAAAAATGCTATTCTTAAAAAAATTCTCTGTTTACCGGGTACCGTCCGACCATTCCAATGAATGCGCGCAACACGTTAAAGTTACCGGACGAGGACGAAACCCTGATCTGACCCTGATCTGGTTGCGTGTACGAGAGAGTATGCAAAAGTGAGAGAGCGCGGATCATTTCCTGCTTTCCCTTGAGGCTATTATTGATTTTTAGCATTTTTGTTTATTCATGCTCAACTAAGTCAGCCATCGGCTATTCGACGGAGGACAAAAAATAGGGGGTCAATTTTGTCCTCGTCCGGTAACTTTTTGAAAATATGAGGATGCAAAGGTGACTGCAACGCGCCAGAAGAGATTCGCTAAATCAGGAACGCTAAATCTTCTTACAGTACTATCGGGAGGAGTCCAATTTCTATTAACGTTCACACATGTAGCCTAGTTATCTATTGTTTTGCTGGAGAATGCATTACGGAAGTGCGAATGCAGACTATGTGAGAATTCCTCAACTATGGATAATTAAATATCAAATAGCACCTCTCTCCCACGGCGAGTATCTCTTCATATCTCGGGAAATGGATCCTTCCAGGATCCTCGACAGCGTGTTTCTGAATGTTTTCATTGTAACACTAATTGTAATAATTTAATTACTAATGAGGCCTTGCATACTCTTTCATATGCGCACCCTATCAGCATTGCCCAATCGGAGAGGCGAGAGCAGGATCAAGTTAAAATTGCGAAAATTTATCCATCGAAAACGACACATTTCTCAATATTCTGTTTCCTCTGAAGCATGAATGCTCAATTCCCGGTGGTTATATGAAGCTCCCATCTTTACTCTATACACACTTTTTCTCATGTATGATGGAACTTACATCCTTTTGAGAAATGCATTGATCTGTAAATGACTACATATTGCATTTTTTATGTTTATTTCGCATATTTTTGAAAAATGAAAAAAAACAAATTTTCTGAAACGAGAAAGATGCAGGCGCCAATATTTTTTCTGAGAATAAAGCCTCTTTGTGGGTGAATATAGCGCACCCATAGTGAAGCGTGTATGCTTGGTCTTCGATGCAAAAAATCCGAAAAAATTTCATGTTGCCAGCATCGACAGCATATTTTCAATAGCATGTAATTCGGTTCAAACTTAATCGAAACACAGTTGAAACATATTTTCTGAAAGGGTATATGTAATACTTCTCAGACATCAGTATGGGCAGGTTTCGTGAATTTTGCCAACAAATATCCAGTAAAATACATTTAATGCAAAATTTTGAGCATCAATTGCAATTGGGTTTATTATAATTTATTGCGTTGATTGCGATATCGGATTGATTGAAATGTGTGTATGTAAAGTACAAGCATACCTCTAAACACTGCTATGTTTGTTAGTCATTGTGATTTGGGACGAGAGAATTATGATAGTTCAAAGTACGGACACAAAAAACCGCAAGACTTTCGCACCAACCTGATATATTCGTAAATTGTCGAAACATGCAAATTTAAATACGTAGGAACATTGGAATTGTAATGACAACCTTCCAAAAATGTGCAAAAAGTTTTGCACGTATGGGGAACGAACCCACAAGCGTTGCCACACCGCCCCACATCGCTACCACTGTACCACCGCTACTATTGAAACGTTGTTGTAAAATGCTGATGAAAAGTGCCGGAGATATTGCGTGAGGATTTTGCACTAAAAGTTATTAACGTTCATAAGTTAACTCCTGGGAATATTTTGGAACTTTTGCAAACGGTTTTGAGAATCCCATAGTGACTAAATTCCAACCGTGAAATATTGTACAGATCGGGATATGTAAGTTCTGACCATGCCCATGTTAGCTGAACGTATCTACTGTAGTGCTGGTCAAGGTTAATTTCTGTCTTATTTTCAGCACCATACGCAATAATGATTCAATAAGATCGAAGTGTAATCTATGAGAAATAAAGTCATCCAACCTGTAGTATCACATCGGAAATGGACGTCTCCGAGGACACTAATCGCAGTAGCCAGTTCCACACGCGGAATGCGTGAGCGAACGCGATGGCGCGGTAGACCGCGGTCGTCGCGGCCTCGCGGACACTGAGACGAGTTTGTATCCATTTTCGGTCCGGAATTACCAGTGAATAAAGCAATTTCTTGCCATGCCATCTTTGACCTTTTGGATCGCATAGTTTTCCAAAAACGCCAACAAGTTACTTCCATGATTGCAATCATTGTATCAAATGAACCTCGTACCGTTTCAAGTCGTGGTGTTCCAGCACAAAGGCCAGCGATGAGAACAATGGAGGAGATTCAGCAACACTTAGAGAAGAAGAGCTTGAGGACTAGTATGCATATTTGTCGGAAAAAAATGAAATGTATGGAACTCCATTTGACAGAAAGGTGGACAATGACTTTTTGGGATGATGGTTCAACGAGAAGGCATATTGGTTGATTCAACCGTGTTGATGAAACACTCGATGATTGATTGAATCAATTCGTTTCTTCAGGTGGAGCTGATGTTCATCGACATCGACGAGTGTTCTCGCACGGTCTCAGCAGACGACGTCCTCTGGATCTACGGATCGAGAGGATTCCCCATCCACCGTATTCCCCGGATCTCTCCCCATGCGACTACCACTGCTTCCGCTCTCTCTCTGACTTCTGCAAAGGAAAGAAGTTCAAGAATCGAGATGAAGTTGTGAGGGCTTTCGTGAACTGGGCGGTCTCGAAGAAACCCGCATTCTGGAAGAGAGGAATCGAGACCCTGCCCAATCGCTGGAGGGAGGTAGTGAGAAAGAAGGGGGCATACATTGGTCACTGAGAATTGTAAAGCATTGAATAACAAATAAAAGCAAAAAATTATACGAACTTTCCGGACACCCCAATAGAATTGCAAAAAGTCACGTTATACTGTAAATGATGCATTTTTCATATGACAACTACCTCTCAGCAACCGTCCATGGGATACGAAAGTGCTCACATTGCTGAGATTCGCGTGGAATTTCAAGTACGTCGCAGCGGCCATAGCATCTTTAACCAGGTGTTCGTGCCAGAGGAAAGCCCCGAAGACGGTTCGAATACAGTCGACGATGGAGGGACGGATGGCTGAGGACTCGGCCGATCTACGAAATTTATTGATTAGTTATTCAATGAAACTGGAATTGCATTGTTCGAGATGTTTGCATGAAAGATCACAAACACGCGTGAGTTGATTCTCTGAGCTTTCTCATTATTCTCAGAAAGTATGTTTCACGTATGCAACAAATGCACGAGCCTAACGCAGGAATGATTATTCCGAGGGTCTCTTTGTAATACAATTATAAATATGTCCATTTCTGAAAGTGCAGATTGACTCAGATTGCAGGTAGATTACCCCTTTCCCATCGTCACTCCGTTCCTGCCCGTTAGCTCCCGGTTAGTTTCCCCCTTAGTATGAGTCGTTTTCCCATTCTACTACTCGTGGGATAAACTATCCACGTTTTCCCGTGTTGAGTGCAAGGCAGGGACACAACATTTATATGCAGGTCTTTAGCAGTTCCTCAATGGGATTGCTTTGAAAGTGATATAGAGTTCGTAATTCGAGTCACCGTCTCTTCATTTCCCACACTATCTCGACGTGTCGCTCGACGAGAGAGTGTTTAGAATGAAGAGACGGTGGTTTCATTTCTTGAACTCTAAAGTGATAGGTGACAGAGACTATTTTCTAATATTTTTCGTGATTCTCAAAAAGTGAGTTACACATGTGCAAAAAACACATAAAACTATCGATTGCGCGAGCGATCGGCTGGTTATAAATTCACTGTGGAAGTGGTCGACAGGGGAGAGAAGGGCGCAAAGAAGAACAGCACGAGACTCGCGCAACTGAGCAAAGTAAGATAGATAATTATCTAATGACAATACAAGTATTATCAAAACTTGAGAAAGAAGGGCACCTGACACTTAGTCTGGCAAGGTTAAGAAAACCGTGAACTACTGTAGGCACGTGCCGGGTGCATCCCTCCTACGGTGCCCTTCCCTGCCGTCAGAATCAGGACGTCGCCATCGCTGATTGCGAGGTGAGATACATGTCTTTGAAGAAAAAAAGGCTCGATAATAATGCAACCTTGAGTAATAACACTCATCATTCTACGACTAAATTGATAGAAGTTCAATGTTACAATCGTACAGTGAGAATCGTCAATTACGGCTCTCTCCATGATCATTGTCCCTCTTCAGTGAGATGGGTCTGATCCCTCGTGGGTCGACTCTCTCCTACATCGAGGAACTGGAGAATGCAGAGGGAAGATGGCTGAGACTGACGGAGGAGAGCGTATTGTTGCATGCGCAGACGGACTCACCATCGCAGGTGGACCGATATCATTTTTTTAAAATTGTTTTATTATTGCTGATATTTCATCGATATCTCATCTTCCCGGGATGATTTTTTATGAATAGCTACCCCCCGCACACGCATTTAATTGATTTTACAATGATATAAATATAGAAAAAAAATGAAACGTATCGAAAAAAAACGTAACCACCTTCGAGAAATTTGAGAATGTTTGAAAAAAGTCATTCTCGCGAGTGCGTTTCAGACTACTCTCAAAACAATTTCAACATTTAAAATATCAATTGTTCTTGCCCTTTCTGTCATTTAATCAAACACAAAAAATAAGGAAATTCAAGGTGAATTTTACAGGCGTGCAACGACCTTAAGTTTAGGAATGACATGGATAGAAATGATAGAAAGCGTGGATAGAAATGAGAAAAATAGATCGTATTGTCGTGATTGAATGATATTTTGGCTTATTGACAAGACGAACTTTCAGATCTAAAGATATTTTTGCCATTGTGTTACATGTTTTATCACTCAGGCGTGGGTGCTGCAACAGCACCGTGCACTCTCATCGACATCGGAAATGGAATGAACATCCGACGGTGAGATCTACAGTCATTCGTCCATATTTGAACGGGGAGACCGTATGCAAAGCACTTTGAGAAAACCACTTGAACAATATTAGCCAATGTGATTAGAAGAAGAGCCAAGGTTGAGGAATACAAATGATAAACTATGATTAGAGCTAGAGTACTCCACACTTTGTGCATTCAGACGCGACGAGAGGAGGAACTGATGGAGGAGGGACTGGAGAGACGAAGGCCGAGTGAGCAGAGCGTGGTCATCGAGGCCAATGAGGTGAGGTACAAGCACACTTGATTTCACATAACCATTTTTGTAACACATCGAATTTTGTAGAATCAAGTAATTCATTGAAAATTATATGAGATTCACAAAAATCTCACTCTCTTTATTGTGCTCTCTCTAGTCTCAATGGCAAGATAACACTCAGATTGAAGAGAGTTTTCGAAGCCTCCCCTAAGCAGTATCCAGAATCTGAAATTCAGATGTATTAGGTTGGCATGAAAGTCTTTGTCACTGGTTTTGTTTTTACACTGCTCGCCGCAAATGCCCTTTGGTGTTGCCTCGTTGCTAGTGAATAACAGTCAGTGATTGGCCTTTATAGTAAACAACTTCCCATTCCTTTTCCTTCAATCAAGCTCTAGTAGAACAACGATGTATGTTACTGGTGCCACTCACGTCCGACATGTTCTGCTTTGCCTCTCTCTATCCTACACCACGATGAAGGATTCGGAGACCCTACTGAAGAATGTTTATCACACACATGCCCCCTCTACAACGCCTGCAGGAATTGGATCCATCTCTCCAAAGAAGACGAATTTTCCCTCTATGATGATGATCGATCTGGGAGACCGCGTTTGATACATTTTGAGACTTTGTAGAAAGCTGCTTAAACGGGCCCATTTCAAAATGCCCGTGAAATGACTATTGCACTTAGAGTCCACCATTGCACTGTCAAAAAAGGATTGAGATATATTGGAATGAGGAAATTAATCGGTCGATTAAAATCTCATGATCTGATCCAAGCCAGTCATGACCCTCGAGTCGACGATTCCAATATTTTCCTCATTCTCCGAAGTGGGGATCGATGGCTGGAACGGCTCATAACGGGGAATGAGAAGTGAGTCCTCTACGATAACAACCATATTAGAGCCGAGTGGGTTGGAGAAGGAGAGATTCCACAGGGTATCCCCAAACATGACCTGCACCTCAAGAAAAATACGTTTTTCTATGTTGTGTGGAGTGGATGGCGTGATCTACTCGGAGCTACTACCTGAAGGCATGACAATCACCGGGTCCAAGTACGTCTCACAATTACAGAATTTGAAGATTGAAGTCGATCGCTCAATGCTGAAGGACAAGAAAGTGTATAATCAGCAAAATGACCCCCGTCCCCAGGACTCCAATCAAGTCAAGCAGGAACTGGCTGGATATGGTCGGATGGTTCTCCCTTACCCCCCGTATTCTCCTGACTTGGCCCCTTCCGATTAGTGGCTTTTTGCTGACCTGACCCATGCCGTTTGAGGTAGGGCCTTCAATTCACGTGGAAGTCTCGAGGTTGAACTCGAGCAATACTTTCATTCACACCCAGTCCGGTTCTAAAGGGAGGGGATCCATAAATTGCAGGTACATTGGGCACGTATTGTCAATAAAGTGGGCAATTATAATTGAACTCATGATATTGTTTCCTCAAAGAAATAAAGTTTTGAAAAAGTGACAAAGACTTTCATGCCAACCTGATACATCCTTGCCGAGGGTGATCGTGTTGCTCTCTACACGACTCCCTCCCTTGTCTGTGCAAGGACGAGCATTTGGAGGCCTCAAATGTACTTCATCATTCTGCTCCACTCCACACAACATAGAAAAACGTATTTTTCTTGAGGTGCAGGTCATGTTTGGGGATACCCTGTGGAATCTCTCCTTCTCCAACCCACTCGGCTCTAATATGGTTGTTATCGTAGAGGACTCACTTCTCATTCCCCGTTATGAGCCGTTCCAGCCATCGATCCCCACTTCGGAGAATGAGGAAAATATTGGAATCGTCGACTCGAAGGTCATGACTGGCTTGGATCAGATCATGAGATTTTAATCGACCGATTAATTTCCTCATTCCAATATATCTCAATCCTTTTTTGACAGTGCAATGGTGGACTCTAAGTGCAATAGTCATTTCACGGGCATTTTGAAATGGGCTCGTTTAAGCAGCTTTCTACAAAGTCTCAAAATGTATCAAACGCGGTCTCCCAGATCGATCATCATCATAGAGGGAAAATTCGTCTTCTTTGGAGAGATGGATCCAATTCCTGCAGGCGTTGTAGAGGGGGCATGTGTGTGATAAACATTCTTCAGTAGGGTCTCCGAATCCTTCATCGTGGTGTAGGATAGAGAGAGGCAAAGCAGAACATGTCGGACGTGAGTGGCACCAGTAACATACATCGTTGTTCTACTAGAGCTTGATTGAAGGAAAAGGAATGGGAAGTTGTTTACTATAAAGGCCAATCACTGACTGTTATTCACTAGCAACGAGGCAACACCAAAGGGCATTTGCGGCGAGCAGTGTAAAAACAAAACCAGTGACAAAGACTTTCATGCCAACCTAATACATCTGAATTTCAGATTCTGGATACTGCTTAGGGGAGGCTTCGAAAACTCTCTTCAATCTGAGTGTTATCTTGCCATTGAGACTAGAGAGAGCACAATAAAGAGAGTGAGATTTTTGTGAATCTCATATAATTTTCAATGAATTACTTGATTCTACAAAATTCGATGTGTAACAAAAATGGTTATGTGAAATCAAGTGTGCTTGTACCTCACCTCATTGGCCTCGATGACCACGCTCTGCTCACTCGGCCTTCGTCTCTCCAGTCCCTCCTCCATCAGTTCCTCCTCTCGTCGCGTCTGAATGCACAAAGTGTGGAGTACTCTAGCTCTAATCATAGTTTATCATTTGTATTCCTCAACCTTGGCTCTTCTTCTAATCACATTGGCTAATATTGTTCAAGTGGTTTTCTCAAAGTGCTTTGCATACGGTCTCCCCGTTCAAATATGGACGAATGACTGTAGATCTCACCGTCGGATGTTCATTCCATTTCCGATGTCGATGAGAGTGCACGGTGCTGTTGCAGCACCCACGCCTGAGTGATAAAACATGTAACACAATGGCAAAAATATCTTTAGATCTGAAAGTTCGTCTTGTCAATAAGCCAAAATATCATTCAATCACGACAATACGATCTATTATTCTCATTTCTATCCACGCTTTCTATCATTTCTATCCATGTCATTCCTAAACTTAAGGTCGTTGCACGCCTGTAAAATTCGCCTTGAATTTCCTTATTTTTTGTGTTTGATTAAATGACAGAAAGGGCAAGAACAATTGATATTTTAAATGTTGAAATTGTTTTGAGAGTAGTCTGAAACGCACTCGCGAGAATGACTTTTTTCAAACATTCTCAAATTTCTCGAAGGTGGTTACGTTTTTTTTCGATACGTTTCATTTTTTTTCTATATTTATATCATTGTAAAATCAATTAAATGCGTGTGCGGGGGGTAGCTATTCATAAAAAATCATCCCGGGAAGATGAGATATCGATGAAATATCAGCAATAATAAAACAATTTTAAAAAAATGATATCGGTCCACCTGCGATGGTGAGTCCGTCTGCGCATGCAACAATACGCTCTCCTCCGTCAGTCTCAGCCATCTTCCCTCTGCATTCTCCAGTTCCTCGATGTAGGAGAGAGTCGACCCACGAGGGATCAGACCCATCTCACTGAAGAGGGACAATGATCATGGAGAGAGCCGTAATTAACGATTCTCACTGTACGATTGTAACATTGAACTTCTATCAATTTAGTCGTAGAATGATGAGTGTTATTACTCAAGGTTGCATTATTATCGAGCCTTTTTTTCTTCAAAGACATGTATCTCACCTCGCAATCAGCGATGGCGACGTCCTGATTCTGACGGCAGGGAAGGGCACCGTAGGAGGGATGCACCCGGCACGTGCCTACAGTAGTTCACGGTTTTCTTAACCTTGCCAGACTAAGTGTCAGGTGCCCTTCTTTCTCAAGTTTTGATAATACTTGTATTGTCATTAGATAATTATCTATCTTACTTTGCTCAGTTGCGCGAGTCTCGTGCTGTTCTTCTTTGCGCCCTTCTCTCCCCTGTCGACCACTTCCACAGTGAATTTATAACCAGCCGATCGCTCGCGCAATCGATAGTTTTATGTGTTTTTTGCACATGTGTAACTCACTTTTTGAGAATCACGAAAAATATTAGAAAATAGTCTCTGTCACCTATCACTTTAGAGTTCAAGAAATGAAACCACCGTCTCTTCATTCTAAACACTCTCTCGTCGAGCGACACGTCGAGATAGTGTGGGAAATGAAGAGACGGTGACTCGAATTACGAACTCTATATCACTTTCAAAGCAATCCCATTGAGGAACTGCTAAAGACCTGCATATAAATGTTGTGTCCCTGCCTTGCACTCAACACGGGAAAACGTGGATAGTTTATCCCACGAGTAGTAGAATGGGAAAACGACTCATACTAAGGGGGAAACTAACCGGGAGCTAACGGGCAGGAACGGAGTGACGATGGGAAAGGGGTAATCTACCTGCAATCTGAGTCAATCTGCACTTTCAGAAATGGACATATTTATAATTGTATTACAAAGAGACCCTCGGAATAATCATTCCTGCGTTAGGCTCGTGCATTTGTTGCATACGTGAAACATACTTTCTGAGAATAATGAGAAAGCTCAGAGAATCAACTCACGCGTGTTTGTGATCTTTCATGCAAACATCTCGAACAATGCAATTCCAGTTTCATTGAATAACTAATCAATAAATTTCGTAGATCGGCCGAGTCCTCAGCCATCCGTCCCTCCATCGTCGACTGTATTCGAACCGTCTTCGGGGCTTTCCTCTGGCACGAACACCTGGTTAAAGATGCTATGGCCGCTGCGACGTACTTGAAATTCCACGCGAATCTCAGCAATGTGAGCACTTTCGTATCCCATGGACGGTTGCTGAGAGGTAGTTGTCATATGAAAAATGCATCATTTACAGTATAACGACTTTTTGCAATTCTATTGGGGTGTCCGGAAAGTTCGTATAATTTTTTGCTTTTATTTGTTATTCAATGCTTTACAATTCTCAGTGACCAATGTATGCCCCCTTCTTTCTCACTACCTCCCTCCAGCGATTGGGCAGGGTCTCGATTCCTCTCTTCCAGAATGCGGGTTTCTTCGAGACCGCCCAGTTCACGAAAGCCCTCACAACTTCATCTCGATTCTTGAACTTCTTTCCTTTGCAGAAGTCAGAGAGAGAGCGGAAGCAGTGGTAGTCGCATGGGGAGAGATCCGGGGAATACGGTGGATGGGGAATCCTCTCGATCCGTAGATCCAGAGGACGTCGTCTGCTGAGACCGTGCGAGAACACTCGTCGATGTCGATGAACATCAGCTCCACCTGAAGAAACGAATTGATTCAATCAATCATCGAGTGTTTCATCAACACGGTTGAATCAACCAATATGCCTTCTCGTTGAACCATCATCCCAAAAAGTCATTGTCCACCTTTCTGTCAAATGGAGTTCCATACATTTCATTTTTTTCCGACAAATATGCATACTAGTCCTCAAGCTCTTCTTCTCTAAGTGTTGCTGAATCTCCTCCATTGTTCTCATCGCACATCTCTCACCTCCTTATCGAACCCGCACACTACACTCTGCACGGTCGATGGAGTGTAGGGATGCGTCGATTCGACGATCGAGAAGTGAGTCGCGATGAGTGCCGTCGAAGTAACTGAAGTGGAAACTATTTTACAAAATTTTATTTTTTTCCAATAGGAAATCGGTAAAAAATCACCTCACACCAATCGCTCAAGATTTGCACGAATGCTGAAACTCATCCGAACTGATAATATTTTTTGTGTTTCGCTTCGAGCTTATGTTTCAACAATCGGATAAGTTTCGTGTTCGATGGTCGTAGCATTGTACAGTTGGTTCATCGTGCATGAATAATAAATTAATAATCGAAGCACAATACCATCAAAAAATTAAAAACAATTGAATCTCACTCGCTGGCAGAGGATGCCTGCTTGGCGACGCCGTTCACGCTGCTCACCATTGGAAGCAAGTGGTCGACGATGGCGACTACCTGCAGAGGAATCAGAGAGGAGAGGACTATCGGTGCTAACCAGCGCAAGTCGGAGGCTAAAACAGTCGAGATATGGAACGTAATTTTGAAATGAATCTCACATCTAGTGCAAGATCATTTCAGGGAAATGCAAATATTTTGTTTGTATCAATCAGAGCTTCTTCTCCATTAATGTGAAAGAAAATTCAATAAAGTGAACTCTTTATGAAACATATCTTTGCTCCCTGTCAAATTCTTCAACACTAAATTTAAATTCAGAGATTCTCTCACCTCTAGCGCCCTCTTCGGCTGCGCCTCCATGTAGACCATCGAGAAGCAGGCGATCGCACTCACGAGGTCCCTGAGGCGTTTCCGGTTCAAAACAAGCTAGAATAAAAACAACAATAACAATAATAATAATAAAAACAATTACAACTCATCACTAACCTTGCAGAAGTGGTGAGTGTCCCTGCAGTGACGGCCTCTCCGACCTTCGCAGTCATCAGTCTCAACAACTGGCAGAAGGCGCGACTCAGTCGCTCCTCGTCGTTGCTGCGACTGCCACGGACTGCGTCATCCTGCGAATGAAGAGATGTATCGGTGCTAACGAGCACAAGTCCGGAGCCCGGGATATGAGCGGAACAGTGAAATCGTTATTCTATTTCCGTTGTTAAGGAATCATACATAATTTAACTTGAAGCCAATTCTTGCCATCCTCACCTTTATACTGTACAGCAAGTGTGGTATCTGTCCCCTCGCCAGGCATGTTCCATTCTGTGATCGAGAGGAGTCTGCGTTGCCGAAGGTGATACGAGCGCCATTGCAGAGACGAACGGATGATGCACCGTCTGGAATCGGAACAAATTAGGAACCAGGATCGTGGAACCATTTATCATTTTTCAAATTAGTGCTTTTTAAAGAGGACAACAAGAACAGATCAAATAAAATAAAATCTTGATGAATTGATATGTTTTTGAAACATATTCGATACTAGACATCGATTCAAGATCTTTTACACCTCTGACTATCATGCAGTGAGTAAACTAAAAAGATCACTCACTCTCTCCAGCGAATGTCTTCCC
This sequence comes from Pristionchus mayeri, assembly GCA_036245805.1. NCBI lineage: Eukaryota > Metazoa > Nematoda > Chromadorea > Rhabditida > Neodiplogasteridae > Pristionchus > Pristionchus mayeri. Next base: position 11,890,653 of record BTRK01000006.1, read on the forward strand.
TCCATCCAGACTCGCAATTTGTATCATGTAGGTCATCGCCGGATCAAGAGCAACAACTCGGTTGAATTTGAGATTTGCAGTGTCTCGACCCTCGTTGGCGGAGACGAGGTGAGTCACCTGAATCAATGGTTGATCATGACTGCAAAATCCTCAAGATTCTGCCTAGCGTAATCCGAATTAAATTTCATTTCAAAGTCTTTTCAAAGTAAAGAATAACGACGACAATTATTATGTTGATTATATGAGGCCGGTTGCCGAAGAGTCAAACAAGGCTTGGCACATCAAAATTTCGAAAACTTGTGGGAAGGGGTTTTCGAAGGTGCTGATCATCATGGTATGCTTCATTTTGCACAAATCCGACAGGTGCAGCCGGGCTGCAAGTAGCCTCGTTTTAGACTTTCGTTAACAACTCAAAAACAACATTACCGATTGACTTGGAATTTTTACAGGAAGTAAATATGATTATGATGAATACAATCAACTATTTACAACAAAACATTGTTTATACAATTTCATTGAAAATTCAGTTATCGAATACCAGGGAGAAGTGGAAGCAGATTTTTAGATAGACAAATGCGCCTTGCCGAGAGGATCATTTTTCGTATACTATGTGCATGTTTTCATCCTTTCGCTTTTTTGATATGTAAATAGTTCTGTGTCATTCTTCACATTACCCAGCTCGCCGACGTGTGGGCAATACTAAATTGAAATGTGTTTCACTTCGAATGTAAAATAGTGAAACGAATTCGATAATAGGTGGTCAATGGAAGATGAAACATATTTCAATTTTGTATTGCCCAAGCATCGGCGAGCGGTGCAATATGAAGAATGACCCAGAAAATGGATCATATCAAAAAAGCGACAGGATGAAACCATGCACATAGTATACGAAAAATTATCGTCTCGGCAAGACGCGTTTGTCTATCTAAAAATCAGCTTCCACTTCTCCCTGGAATTCGAGAACTAAATTTTCAATGAAATTGTATAAACAATATTGTGTTGTAAACAGTTGATTGTATTCATCATAATCATATTTATTTCATGTAAAAAATCCAAGTCAATCGGTAATGTAGTTTTTGAGTTATTAACGAAAGTCTAAAACGAGGCTACCTGCAGCTCGGCTGCACCTGTCGGATTTGTGAAAAATGAAGCATACCATGATGATCAGCACATTCGAAAACCCCTTTCCATGGGCTTTCGAAATTTTGATGTGCCAGCCCCCACACACGGTTGATCGACTCTTAAGCAACCGGCCTCATATGAAATGAGTAATTCTCACCTTCTCGACCAACTCCCACTTCTCCTCGCTATTCGTGTCTGTGAGATCCGCCTTGAACATCTGGAAATCGAGAGATTGCGAAGAGCCTACACACCTTTCCGAATTTCGTATTCAACTATGCCTACTTAGCATCTGAAACCATACTAATAATAATCTAATAATCTGAACCTCAATGGTGTAGGTCGCAGTGTACTCTGCGCCGCTGCAGTAAACCCCGATGCCTGCTACCATCACACCCGGCCGATCCACTCTGAATAGAGAAGATTGATTAGTTATCCACACATGCGATAGGCATGTTGTTTTCTGTTCTTCTTCCCACAAGCGGTCTAGAAAACGTGTGATTTTAGAGTTTAGCTATGCTACCTCAGAGCGATCGCATCCGGCGCTCCCGAGGCCATGTCCCAGCACGCGCCAACTGTTCGACGACGGAATCTCAAATAGATGTTTCAAAAGCTTGAATATATGGTGATGCCTTCTCTCACAAAATGAACTTTAATTCATGCTTCTCCTTCCTATCTACCTGCATGGTGTATTCATCAGCGCAGGTGTTCCAGTGTGGGCAAAGTCTCCCTTCACGAGCTCCTTTGCGATCTCGCGAATGAGCACCTCAGATATGATTATCTCCATTATCTTCTGCATGTTTTTGAAACCGAGTGCGCGTTTGAAATCAATCTGGTTGGGTAGCATGCGCAAGAGAGAGTCCGAAATTACTCACTTGTGAAATGCGCTCCAGTGAGTAGGACGAGGCCACCTGAAAAATTACAATTTTGTTGTTACCCACCTTAACCTCGCATTTACTAGCTAATAAGAAGTGCTTGGTTCTTTATAATTGCTTTGAAACACACTTGCTTCTCTTACTTTCACCATGATGTGTCAATTTCGCAGATATTCTCAATGGATATATCGTTTGTTGAGATAATCAATTATGCACTCCGCGATTCTTTCGGAGTGATAAATTCAAAATCATCACTCACAGCGTTGTTCTCCGTGCGTCCATTCCTCGAGAAGGCAACGTCGAAGAGGAAAGAGAGGATGTTGTGGAGGGAAGTGGCGGAGCGACAACGATCGGATCTGAGGAAGTGTGAATATGGAAATGATAATGATGATGTTCAATCTAGAGATCTAGAAAATGGATGGAAATGAAGTGAAAATATGACGAGTAAAACAGAAAAAGGTTAAGAATCGCGGTCAATTTCCTTTAGGAAATCGTTTTCTCAAGTTGACTTTCGTCCGATGTTCAAAGATCAAGTGCCCACATTGGCGGCAGTCTCTTGGTCATTCGCTGGTACATCGGTGGGCGGGGCTTGGCGGCGACCACATCCGGGAAGAAGGACAGCAACTGGAATTTGAGTATTGCTGTCGTGAACATTTTATGTACGAGCTATGTCTTCCATGGATTTTTTTTGTCGAACTGCTCCTGACTAACGATTGGCAAATGATACCTGCACTACACTAATAATAATAATGAAACATATATTGTAAACCACATTTTCTTCCTAAATGTTTTTTACTTTCTAAATATCAGTAAATGGATTTTTGAACAATTTTCAATTGATACTAACCTCGTCACTGTTGGGCATTGCATGCAGTAGGGCGGTCAGCCTCCACTCGTTACGAGTAGCGCCCATGTATTGCGAGAGCTAAAACGAGAAGGATAACGATTTCATTATGGTTGTGGTCACATTCTGGCTCTGGTTCTTATCCGGGTTTTGCAAACTGGATTATCCTACTGAAGGAGCTGATAAATCGGCCATCCTAAGCAGGTTCCGCTACTTTTCCATCAAATACGGGCAAAATGTGATTGATGTAAATCCGATTCGTCTACCTGTGAAGCGAGGATGGCTGGTGATGCGAGGAGGAGATGGGAGGAGGCGACGAGTGAGCCGATGCACTCCTCCACCACGTAGAGACGGGGCTGATCGAGCTGGAATTCGGTTCTCACTTTCTGCGATTTTGAATTCGCGCACTTCCCTAAGCTATCAAGCGTCAATGGCACTCAGCCAACTAATCATAACTTTGTTGAGAGTAGAGATATTAGTGTAATTTTTTGGGACGTGTAATCGTTAAGAGGAGCCGTGTCATGGTTATGAATGGGTCCAAAGTCGAACTTTGGATTTAGTCCTCCTTTAATTATAACACGCGTATCACGAGACACGCGTATCAATGTTATCACCGATTTAGCTCCTATTATAGTTGGAGAATACACTAGAGATAAGATTTCGAAAAATATAAGTCATTTGTCCCAGAGCCGTCAATTAGGAATTTTCCGGTTTTGCACCAGGCTACACTGTATCTCAGCTCCCAGTAGACCTAGAAAACTGGCACAGGGCTTAAAATGAGCGGAAAATTATTTCTAATAACTTTTATGTTGAAACCTTCTTTGTACGGATGCAATTGGAGATGTTGCGAAAATAAATATAGTTTTTGCAGCAATCAAAAAATGTTTTGGCCGGCAAGGAATGAAAAACTACAAAATTATTTTGCTGATTATTAAAGAAGAAGTCATATATTGTCCAAGAAAATTAAGATTGGCGAGCTCAGCCTACCCCTCAAGTTCGAAAACTTTGGTCAAACTCGACTTCGTACTAAACCTCATTAATTATTCATTTATAACATCCTTTGAAGCTAATCGTAAATAACGATGTTAGTATTTTAGCAGTTTTGAGGCAAGGGAAGATAAATTATGTTGCAACATAAGATAATCGAAGCAGTTTGAAAAATGGGTTTTGAGGACCTCGACATTTTCCAAGTTTGCTCATTCATCACTGGCCAATCTTTGCACCATGTCGGTGAACTGACGATTAGCTTCAAAGGATGTTATCAATGAATAATTAATGAGGTTTAGAACGAAGTCGAGTTTGACCAAAGTTTTCGAACTTGAGGGGTAGGCTGAGCTCGCCAATATTAATTCTTGGACAATATATGACTTCTTCTTTAATAATCAGCAAAATAATTTTGTAGTTTTTCACTCCTTTCCGGTCAAAACATTTTTTGATTGCTGCAAAAACTATATTTATTTTCACAACACTCCAATTGCATCCGTACAAAGAAGGTTTCAACATAAAAGTTATTAGAAATAATTTCCCGCTCATTTTAAGTCCTGTGCCATTTTTCTAGGTCTACTGGGAGCTGAGATACAGTGTAGCCTGGTGCAAAACCGGGAAATTCCTAATTGACGGCTCTGGGACAAATGACTTATATTTTTCGAAATCTTATCTCTAGTGTATTCTCCAACTATAATAGGAGCTAAATCGGTGGCTTCTTTTTTGAAAATGTTCCCGAAGTGGTCTATTTTCGTCCACTGACTCGTGATACACGTGATAATTGTAAGTGCTGATTGTTTAGTTCACCTTATCCAATCTTAATGATGGTGACTAAATAATTTGTCAACGATTAATTGTATTTTTATCCGAACGTCCAACAAAGAATCGTTCTTTAATTCGCATTCGGATAATGAGCACATCGTGAAACTCATGTGGGAATTTCAGAAACAATAAACAATATTTTTGTCAAATCCACAACATTTTCATCACAAATTCTTGGAGATGTTAATGAGTAATCAAATTTAATAATTAATTAATCCCTACCTCTGCGCCCTCGCAGTCATTTGCGGCCTCGAAGATGGAGTGGATGGCATCGAACATCGCGATGGCTGGTTCGGCCTTAATTGATTTTATAACACAGGTATCACGAGCCAGTGAAGGTCTGCGGGAACAATTCCCGACTTTTTTTTGTCTGGCTTTATACTGTCGTGTTAGCATACACTAGAGGCAACTTCCCGAAAAATCTAGGTCACAGGTCACAGGTCCCAGATCCGGCTTTTAGTTATTTTCCGGTTTTATAGCCGGCTCTACCGTAACTTAGCTCCAAGTTGTTGTGCTACAGGCGTAGGATTGGGCTCAAAAAACGCGGAAAAATGAGATGAACAACTTTTCTGTTAACACGTGTCTTCTGAGAGACTGCATGAAATCCAACACCCCTTTTGACAAAATGTTCAAAATGCTCAGATCTTGGCCTAACTATCATGGTGGATGTCCCCAAGTACTAGGATTTTTCTGTTAACGTTGTGGAGCCGGAATTTCAAAACTGCCTAAAAGCCGGCACTTGAAATTTCAAAAATTCAAAAATTCATATAATTTTTCAAACTTGAGTTAATGAGTCGATCAAAAAAGAAACATGACCGTCTTCTCAGGCTGAACAACTTTCACGCCTATGGTTTTTGTGTACCTCGTAGAGAAAAGTATGAAAATTCCAAAAATTCAATTTTCGCACTACAAAATTAGTGATTTTCGGGGGTTTGCGAAAAAAGATGTTCCTCATCCAGATGAAATCTCTTCAAATTCGGAATCTACGTCCATTTCCACCCCAGGAAAAGTTGTATTTAGGAAAATTAAAGGAGGAATATTTGTCTAAAAATCGCGTTGAATGTCAAAAAATGCTGATTTTTCGGTCACAATCCAACACTTGGAAGTAAATTAGCGAAATTTTCTAATTTTTCAAAACTCGATTTTTCGTCCCTAGAAAATGAAAAAAAATCGAGTTTTGGGAAATCAGAAAATATCGCGTTTTTTGACATTTTTCTGATTGTTCATATCATGACTTAGTGTAAAAACACTATAACTCTATCACTTTCGGACTAAACGCTTGATAATTGACTTCCAAGTGTTGGATTGTAACCGAAAAATCAGCATTTTTTGACATTCAACGCGATTTTTAGACAAATATTCCTCCTTTAATTTTCCTAAATATAACTTTTCCCGGGTGGAAATGGACGTAGATTCCGAATCTGAAGAGATCTCATCTGGATGTGGAACATCTTTTTTTCGCAAACCCCCGAAAATCACTGGTTTTGTAGTGCGAAAATTGTTTTTTTGGAATTTGCATACTTTTCTCTACAAGGTACACAAAAACCATAAGCATGAAAGTTGTTCAGCCCGAGACGACGGTCATTTTTCTTTTTTGATCGACTCATTTACTCAAGTTTGAAAAATTATATGAATTTTTGAATTTTTGAAATTTTAAGAGCCGGCTTTCAAGTAGTTTTGAGATTCCGGCTCCACAACGTTAACAGAAAAATCCTAGTACTTGGGGACATCCACCATGATAGTTAGGCCAAGATCTGAGCATTTTGAACATTTTGTCAAACGTCACCTGCGATCTCTCAGAAGACACGTGTTAAGTATGAAGCTTTGGGACTGAAAGTTCAAATAATATGAACGAAAACTGAAATTCCAAGTAGAAATAAAATCATAGCGTCTCGGTAAGGGGGCAAATGCTAGAAAATGACTGATCTGATCGATTAAAATGATAAATCTACGAGATGAGAATTTTTCAAAATTTGACATCTCATGTGTTCGACCTTCGGAGCAAAATTGCGAAAAAAGTCCCCCCCAAAATTTCCGATTTCTATTTTTCCTATATACCTATGAAGTCAAACTTTCATAATCTGCAATAAAATTCACTGGGTTTGCCCCTTACCGAAACGCTATGATTTTATTTCTACTTGGAATTTCAGTTTTTCGTTCATATTATTTGAACTTGCAGTCCCAAAGCTTCATACTTAACAGAAAAGTTGTTCATCTCATTTTTCCGCGTATTTTGAGCCCAATCACACGCCTGTAGCACAACTTACAACAACTTGGAGCTAAGTTACGGTAGAGCCGGCTATAAAACCGGAAAATCCCTAAAAGTCGGATCTGGGACATGTGACCTAGATTTTTCGGGAAGTTGTCTCTAGTGTATGCTACCACCACAATATAAAGCCAAGCAAAAAATAAAAGTCGGGAATTGTTCCCGGGGTGTGTTTTTTTCCTCCACTGACTCATGATACACGTGATAAGTTAAATATTTATTTATTTATCAGTTGATTAATTCAGTTGAATATCAGTTGAATAAGTCAGTTGATTAATTTACTCACCATCTCAAGTGAGTCCTCAGCGCGAGCCTCTGAGGGATAGAGTGTCTCCGTGTAGAATCTAGGTGAACGCAATAAATTACTTTCGCATATAGGAGGGACTAGGAAGATGTCAACCGCTGTCCGGCTTCTCTTACGCTCACGTTCTGTTTGTTTGTTTTAAAAGCAGGCTTTAATTGTGAAAAAAGTTGCGAACATTGCTATTATCAATAAATTATTAATTTAGTAACCTCAGTGTCTTCAGTGTCTTCAGTTGCTGGGCAGACTGGGCAATCACTCTCATGTTCTGACTGTTGAAAGCTTGCTCCACCCTGAACATCTTCTTATCCGAGTCGTGAGATGTTCGGCCCACGCCAGAAGCTTCTTGCATCTCTTCAGTCTATTTTCCTTGTGAATACCAGTCAGACCATGGCCCTTATGCATCTTGTAAGGGTAGGGCATGAGTCCAGAATGGACGATCTTGCGCACTGAATCTTGCGCATCACGGGCCATCTTCCTCATATATCGCTCGGGATTGCGTGCGACTCGCTTCTGCACAATTTTCTTGTTCTTGCGAGTGACAGCGGATGAAGGTCTGCCCATTCTAGGACGGTCCTTAGTCGTGCCCAGCTCCATGCAACGGCGGATGGTCTTGAAAACGGTTGGACGGAAAACACTGAGTCTCTTCGTGATTGAACCAACGGTCTCGCCGGTTCTCCAAAGGTAAATAATTGATTGGCGGAATTAGTGGGGTCGAATCATGACTACGGGAAACGATTTAAAGTGCGCATTGAATACACCGAATGATTAGGTAAAACCTGTTATAACATGTATTAACAGGTTTCCAGGACTGATGAAATATTTGAGTTCAAACTTTGTTTCCTACTTTCTCCGCACCCTGTACTTGCATATTTACGTCAAAGTGTAAATAATGAATAAATAACCTGAGCGTCTTCAGCACGAGCACTGCGATTAGCGTCACCCTCTCCTGTGCCCAGAGAGACTCCTCCGTCTGAGAGACCTGTGAGTTCTTGTTATTGTTATTCTGGGTTTATTGTTGTTGTTTTTTTTATTTTGGCATCCGTCTGCGAGACCTGAATGATGGAATCGCATCTGAGTAAACGCTCTTCATAGTCTTGAAAGATAACTAAAATATTGGCATTCATATTTTGTATATTTATCTCATATTTGAAATAAATGCAATGCTGTGCACTGATTTCCATCACAGTAACAAATGCTATTTTTTGTATTTAATGATTTTTTTTAAATTCTGGAAATGGAACGGAAAGAATACTGCGTTTGATCCTATCGAGTGTATAAATCATGATTGTGAAGCACAATTCATTGATAAGATTTTTTTCCAGTTTTATGTAAATCCCTCTTCAATTCATATCTCACGACTCGGATATTAAATTTTTTTATATGAAAAGATAGCTTAGAGATTGTTCGAAAATATTTTTTTTGAAATATTTAAATGCAATACAATGCTCACCTCTCCGAATACGATGGCAGTCGCCCATCTCAGAATCCTCAGCAGTGAGCAGTAGACGGAGGGAGCGGGACGGAGGAGGACTGCACGGGAGATGTTGTGGAAGTCAGTGCTGGAAACTAATGGGTGGACAATGGCTCCTCATTTGTTCACTCTCTCTTCGTGTTTAAGAATTCAGTGCTCAGTGTTGGAAAGCCGTGGCCATCCTTGAACTGTGAATGCTCTCACCTAGGCAAGATTGCATTACAATCATTGAAAATCGTTCGAATGAAAGATTTTGTCGGCATCAGCGCTGTAGAAATGTAGCCATGGTCAGTTAGGTTTCACGGGGTCATCTTCACTATTGACGCATACAGTAGCGCCAATAAGTATTGAAACGATTTGTTATTTTGCTATAACTTTTTCGCTGATCCATTTAGCAATTTGGATGTTGTGCTACTATACGCCAAATCGATCGAGGAATACGATGCACACATTGCATCATCACGTGCATCATAACTGATTGCGTAGTGATGACGCATTCTAATTTCACTTTTTTAAACAGGCGTTATTCTTACAAAGATTTTTTCCAGCTTGCCAAACTTTCTGATGTTGGAGATAGGACCGAGGCCTATCCAGAATAAAAAATTGAAGTTGCTGCTCGGTCGCACATTGGCTGCAGCCTTGCCGAAAAATCGATGTAAAAAATTCTGATATCGGCTCCTAGTCAAGCTACAGTAGCGCTCAAAAGTATTGAAACGATTTGAATTTTTCATATAACTTTTTCTACCGTTGACTTAGCAAGTTCGATGTTGGGGCGCTATATACCAAACCAATAGAAGAATACGATGCGAGTATTGCATCATCACGTGCCTCATAACTAATTGCGTAGTGATGACGCAATCGAATTTCACTTTTTCAAACAGGCTTTATTCTTATATAGATTTTTTCCTACTCGCCACACTTTCTGTGGTTGGAGTCATGCCCGAGGCCTACCCAGAAAAAAATTATGAGGTTGCTGCGCGACCGCACGTTTGCTGCAGCCTTTCTGCAAAAAGGGGGTCTGAAATTCAGATCTCGGCTTCTAGACCAGATAGAGACTCGTTCAAAGCACCAAAATGATCCTCATCGCGATCCCAGGTGATCCTGTCAGTATGGAAAGGATATTCCAAAATTTGCCCTCAGGGCATGGAAAATCACTTTTTCACATTGACGCATACAGATGATGCAATACTCGCATCGTATTCTTCTATTGGTTTGGTATATAGCGCCCCAACATCGAACTTGCTAAGTCAACGGTAGAAAAAGTTATATGAAAAATTCAAATCGTTTCAATACTTTTGAGCGCTACTGTAGCTCCACTTTTTTGGAGATTCATAACTACGTAGGAACTGTATATAAAAATCTGGTTTTTGCTTAGTCATATTCATTATGTTGTATATATATGGTTCCCTACTTTTCAGATTGTTTGAATATCTTTCCTGCCTTCGGCGATCGTTTATCGGAGGTGCACCGTGGTTCTGATTGCATGACTCTTCGATAACAAGTTTGCGGGAGAGTTAAGGAAAACTTTTGTTGTTGTGTGTACAAGTCCAACTTGTTCTGGGGAACTGATCCCCAACTTTTTTTAATGTTTGAACACAGTTGGAGATAGAGCGCAGACGAAAATAGCGGGCCGGGGACTCGAAAGTGCCTCCGAAAAACGATCGCCGAGGGCAGGAAAGATATTCAAACAATCTAAAAAGTAGGGAACCATATATATACAACATAATGAACATGACTAAGTAAAAACCAGATTTTTATATACTGTTCCTACATAGTTATGAATCTCCAAAAAGTGGTCATTAAAAAAGTGATTTTTTCATGCCCTGAGGGCAAATGTTGAGATATTATTTCCATATTTTCAGGATCATCTGGACTCATGAAGACAATCATTTTGATGCCTTGAACCAGTTTCTAGCTTGACTAGGAGCCGATATCAGAATTTTTGGCATCGATTTTGCGGCAAGGCTGCAGCCAATGTGCGACCGAGCAGCAACTTCAAATTTTTATTCTGGATAGGCCTCGGTCCTATCTCCAACTTCAGGAAGTTTGGCAAACTGGAAAAAATCTGTGTAAGAATAACGCCTGTTTAAAAAAGTCAAATTCGAATGCGTCATCACTACGCAATCAGTTATGATGCACGTGATGACGCAATATGTGCATCGTATTCCTCGATCGATTTGGCGTATAGTACCACACCATCAAAATTGCTAAATAGATCAGCGAAAAAGTTATAGCAAAATAACAAATCGTTTCAATACTTATTGGCGCTACTGTAGATGAAGTGATTAATAGCCCCGTTCCACAGGAAAAAAATTTATCACAGGTATCACGAGTCAGTGGAGGTGTGCGGGAACAATTTCCAACTTTTTTTTTGGCTTTATACTATGGTGGTAGCATACACTAGAGACAATTTCCCGAAAAATCTAGGTCACAGGTCCCAGATCCGGCTTTTAGTAATTTTCCGGTTTCACATCCGGCTCTACCGTATTTAAGCTCCAGGTTGTGCTACATACGTCGGATTGGGCTCAAAATGAGCAGAAAAATGAGATGAACAACTTTTCCGTTATGTGCGAAGCTGTGGGACTGTTCAGAAACTATTAACGAAAAACTGAAAATTCATGTATAAATAAAATCATACCACCTCGGTGAGTGGCAAACAAAGTGAATTTTATTGCAGATTATGGAAGTTTAACTTCATACGCATATAGGAAAAATAGTAATTGGAAATTTTAGGGGGACTTTTTTTGCAATTTTGCTCCGAATGTCGAAAAAATGAGGTGTCAAGTTTTGAAAAATTCTCATCTCGCAGATTTATCATTTCAATCGATCAGTTCAATCATTTTATAACATTTCCCGGTTAAAGAAATTAGATGACGTTGAAAGAGCACGAATTTTCAGCACTTCAAAAAAATCGATTTCCGACCAGCCCAAAATGCCAAGTTCGTGAGCATTCGTCTCAGGATTTACCCAGCTCTGAAAGTGAACTAGGAGTGCAATCAACAGTAATGACTGGCATGAGTTCATTATACCATTGTGGGCTCTCCAGTCGGATCCATTCCCTTTATTCATATGCTCAAACTTGTAATTTCGCGATGGTCGTAGTTCAACAAAAATATGTTTTGACTAAATGTAAAACTGTGCTCGATATTTTCGTTCACTAAAAATCATTTTGAAAGCAATTGAGATGGAAAACATTGACAATTTCAATATACTGTGTGTTTAAAAATGTTTAAAATTTTTGCAATTATTGAATTTTGAATTTTTGAACAATCTTGAAAATGGCCTCAATTATACCATATTTCATCTAATCTACTCTGAAAATAATTTTTAGTAAACGAAAATAGTGAGCACAGTTTTACATTTATTCAAAACAAATTTTTGTTGAACTACGACCATCACGAAATTAAGTTTGAGCATATGAATAAAGGTAAAGGAACCGACTGGAGAGCCCACAATGGTATAATGAACTTATGTCAGTCACTACTTTTGATTGCACTCCTAGTTCACTTTCAGAGCTGGGTAAATCCTGAGATGAATGCTCACGAACTTGGCATTTTGGGCGGGTCGGAAATCGATTTTTTGAAGTGCTGAAAATTCGTGCTCTTTCAACGTCATCTAATTTCTTTAACCGGGAAATGTTATAAAATGATTGAACTGATCGATTGAAATGATAAATCTGCGAGATGAGAATTTTTCAAAACTTGACACCTCATTTTTTCGACATTCGGAGCAAAATTGCGAAAAAAGTCCCCCCCTAAAATTTCCAATTACTATTTTTCCTATATGCGTATGAAGTTAAAGAATCTTGATAGGGAAGGGACGTGCGGGAATTCTTGAAGATTTTTCGAAGATTTTTATCTTGAAGATTTTTCGAAAATATTTGGTGGGAATCGAACCCGCAACCTACCGATCACATGGCAGCTGCTCTACCACTGAGCTGTCATCCGATGGTTGTCTATTCTCCTAGTTCGCGCTATGATCTTTGGATGGTGGGCTGGGTAATGGTTATGGCAGCATCAAAAGTTTAACTTTGCTCACACTCCTTCTTTAAACTCTGCAATAGCATTATCATCTCAATAGTCCGTGAAACATAGCGCATTCTCGCACGAGATTCTCTGTTCTTTGTCGCTGTAGATGCTTATCGATGGTGATACTATGCCCCACAGGCCAAGATATTGCTGGCCTGGCAGCACTAAATACTTGGTACCCCAGATACTATTAATTCATTGTACTTGATACCAGCGGCCCTTTTCTACTCGCCTTGCTCAGATGTGGCGGGAGCACGGAGATGAGTGTGAGTGCGTACGTGCTGGAGAGGAGATTCACTGCCAGGGCGATGTTAGAGAGAGTCGTGTCGGGCTGCAAATTTGGACAAGGAAAATATTATTTTGGTAATTGTGTTTTCGTATTTTTGGATTTGTGAAAACAGAGTGGCACTCTACTCAGTCAGACTAGGAAGAACACGCATTATGAAACGGAGTGAGATTGTGTGGTAAATTATGCGACTGAAAATGAGTAGCACTCACCTCCACAGGCACCATCAACTCGGGCGTACGAGCGAACCGAAGGAAACCCTGCAACAAATGTATCGTTACTGATTCGTTTCAAGTTGTACACTAGGTTAAAAATGTTTGCGCAAAAATATTTTCAGGTATGCTTCACTCTCAGTATCACTACACCTTTCTGTATTTCAATATGGTCCTGATCCGACGTGACAAAAACTTTAAAAATTTAAACAATGAATAAAGCGTCATTGTTTCGTTTTCGGTCAAATGCCCGAGTTGATCGTTTCAGGTATGCTTCACATTCAATACTAATTTGCTCTTGCGCTATGTAATTTAATTGTTGTTGCATTCGTTCTACCAAAAGCAAAATATCATTTTTTAATACAATAACTCACCTGCAGATTCTGCTCCTCGTCCCTCCTCACTCCCACTGCGGCAGCTGCCTCGCCTGCAATGAATGATGAAGAATGTCACGGATTCACGGATCTCAGCGATGCTTTTTTTTAATCGACAATTGTTGAGTGCACACGAACTGAGGAGATTCACTCGAACAGCTCTATTTCGGTCCTCTTAACAATCAGAATTGCATCATTTTGCACATTCTCCTGAGGTCTTCGATCGAAAAAAGCGCATAATTACGAAATCGGTACCCTAATTTAGAATTCGGTCGAGATTTTAGGATCTAGAATTGAATTCGGTATAGCATTTAGATTACTGCATCCTCACCGAGAGCTACGATGCGCATCTCCGCTGCGCTGTAGCTCCACATCATGTTGTAGGTGGAGTCGAGCCAGTAACTGAAAAGATTTTTAGTTTATGTAAATTTAATCTTTTTCCAACGACAGTGAACTCGATAACAGATTTCCCATTGATGATAAGAAGTAACTTATCGATAATTTTACACAACACGAATCCGCGTCGTAATTTGGATATTATTCCGTACCTGGTGTACAACCCCGCTGGTCCCAGCTGGTGCTCGGCGAAGGAATTCTGCTTCCTCTTTACCACGATGTACTTCTTACCCGATCTCTCGAGGGAAGATGAAGATCGCGTTCTGAAATGAGAAGAGAAATAGGATGTGCATCACTTCAATCACTTTAACTTGAATACAAGTTGGTTAGCGATACGCTAGTGTACATCACTCCGAATTTCCGAATGATGCATTTTAAGGTTTGAGATTCCCACCTTATTGGCCACAATCTGCGCGTCCGCAATCGCTCCCTCCTCCAGCAGAGTCGAGTGAGCATGCACGAAGGTGACGTCACCCGAGGCGCCGATCCAACCTTAGAGAGTCCATTTGATCTTTGATATTTTTCATATAACAAGGATTCAAAGATTGTTATTTTATACCAAGACACATCTGTATTAGACATGAGAATTTATGAAGACATGATTAACCAACCAGCCGATGTGCCACTGCCCGGCCCCAAATCGGGCACTTTCCCAGGTGCACAGTGCCAGAGGTCGTCGTCATCCTCACCGACCCGACCCAGTTGACCGGACTGAAATATAAATTTGAGGCTTAGTCGATGGATTTTAAAAGGGTGGTAAAAATAAGGGGGGGGGGGATTAATTTATCAGAATCAGAAAATCATTCCGTTCAAAAATGTTTCACGAATTTGATAAGAAGCATTGCCGATTTCAAAAATAGTGAGTCTTCACTCATTGTTTTCTAATAAACAAAATACAATTAAGAGCCTATGTAGCTAGGCGTTGGTCGTCATGTGAAACCTTGCCTTATGCGCTCCGAATGTGAACACGGATTCATCAGCTGCTCTGACGACGCAGTGATTGGCACCCGCTGCTACTTGCACTGGTTGCACGCCCGAGGGGAATGAGAGCTGTGAATTGATATTGAATAGGTAAGGAGACAGTTTGATGTAGAGAATTCAGACGAGAACGATCCTAATGGATCCTAAAACAAGAGTTTCAAAATTTGCAGCATATGGTCGAGCTCAATTGGAATAGTTTAGGAAAAACTGCAGTAAACTAGGATAGGGTTGGCTATAAATCTCTTCATTTTGCGTGCACTCCCATGTCTGACTGGTGAGAGAGCAGCCACATTAAACACTTGAACACCTTCTGTGGTCCTGTCCGCTTCATCGTATCGTTCGTATCGCTCACTCCCAACTGTCCGTGCGCGTTGGAACCGAATGTGTACATCTCAAATAGTTAATTGGTTAATCAAGTCATTGATGATATCATCATTTTGAGATCTTTTTCTCAAGTGATACTATTTATTCGAGGCCTCTCTCACAGATCTAATATGAGAGATGTAGCTAAGAAGCAAGGGTAATTTCTCACGAGCCGTCTTTGGAATAATGCTAATCACCTGTCGATTTGCAGTGATGACGATGGTGTGGAAGTTGCCGCAGCTGATCGAGGCCACCTGAAGAGATTAGAAGGAGTGTTCTTATTTTTTTTTCCACACATTTCCTCTTCGTACAGTTGTGTTGTTGTTCTCGCACTAATTCGGTGAAGTAATAGTGATGAAGCACAATTTTTCACAGGATTGTAGGGTTCAGGAATCGGGAAAAGTTCTTAATTTCCCACCTTCTCTCGACCGATCGAGCGACTAGGCAGTGTGGAAAATAAAGAAACGATTAGCCAAATGTCGAACTCCAGAAGGAGTGTATTCAGTTTTTTTACGTGGATTCCCTGATCTTACTGCTTATTTTCGAATGAGTTCAGTCATGAAATAGTGATGAAGCATATTTTCTCGAGTGTGGTTTGTACTGAAGAATTTTAAACATGTTTGCTTGAAGTTTTTTTTTATTTGTAGTGGAATAATTAAAATTGTAACCTTAATATCGGGTGAATTGCTGGCCAGCTGCAGTACGGATGGCGCGAGGGAAATCTTGTGAGTGACGGGAAGACCCTCTAATGACCCAGAAGGGACGTCGCCTCGAACCTGCGAAAATCATCTATAAATTCAGTTCTCCTCTTTCTCTGATGGAATGACAGACGTTCTTTACCTGCCTTAGTGTGGCTTCAAGGTGAATGAATGTACTGTTAAATATTTAGGGATAGCTGAACGTACCGATCCTGAAGGCATCGAGGCCTCAACGCACGTTCGACAGATGCCACATCTGAAACCACGTTTATCCGCCTATCAAATATGTTTTTCCCATTTATTTATCGTAAATTATCAGGCTATTGCAAAAGTCTTGTGGTTTTTTGTGTCAGTACTTTGAACGATCATAACTCGCGTGCCTCAAATCTCAATGGCCAACGAACGAGGTTTTATTTAGGGATATGCTTGAACTTTGCTCACGTATATTTCAATAAAACCGATCGTGCAACCAACGCAAGCAATTATGATTAACCCAATTGCATAAAAAATCACAAAATTTAGATTTAAATACATTTATCTAGAAATTTGAATGGAAAATTAATGAAACAACTTCATAATCTTGGGTGAGAAGTACCATTGATGTTCTTTCAAAAAATAGGTTAGACTTGTCTTGTGAGTGGGTTTGAACCAAATTACATGATAGCAAAAATATGATCAGACCCAGGCAGCATGTGACTTGTACCTGCTTTTCTGAATGGACGGCCAAGCATACAGGAACCGTCATGTATGCGCTGTATGCACCCACGAAAAGGCTATATTCTCATAAAAAATATTGGGGCCTACTTCTTCTCAATTTCAGAAAATTTGAATTTCTTTTTTTTCTCAGAAATATGCAAAATCAACACAGACATGCAACAATGTAGTCATTTCCAGATCAACACATTCCTCGAAAGGATGTAACTTCCAGCACCCATGAAAAAAATTATGTATAGGGTAAGAATGGGAGCTTCATTTAACCATCAGGAATTGAGCGTTCATGCTTCATGGGAAACAGAATATTGAGAAATGTTGCGTTTTCGATGGAAAAATTTTAGTAATTTTAACTGGATCCTGTTCTCGCCTCTCTGATTGGGAAATGCTGATACGGTGCACATATGAAAGAGTATGCAAGGCCTCATTAGTAATCAATATCCATCTATCAATCCAACAGGAAGATGGAAGACAAAATATCAAAATTCCACAGGACTTTTGCAACAACCTAATAGGCATGTGATTCTGTGAAAGTCACAAAGATGCGCGGATTGCCCTGTGACTCTTGATATGTTTCATCGCGCCCATGTCAAAATGGAAAAATGAACCAAGCAATGGAGTATGCGCCGAAGTTGCAAAAAAAACTAAGTTCCGTATGTTTTGGCTTTGGGACAAATCATGGCATTCCTCTGATTCATGATGAGAGAAAAGGCTCGAGTACCTCAGGCAGGCGGTCTATCCCGGTCCACACGGACACAGTCCTCCAGGGCGCAGCTGCAGGAACTTGTCGCATGCAGCACCTTTAACAGGTATTTATTTTAAGGGGGTCTTGTTTGGATACAAAGTAGAAACATCTTGAAACTAGGGAGCTGTACGACGGTATTTAAGATCCCTAGATGAAACGGCGTCTCTGTGAAAATTAGGAATCATTATTCACAATGGTGTCGTATAATTTCCGAGGGTTCGGGGGCCTGATCACATGATTTCTCTAGATTACTGTATCTCGGATTACGGTACCTCTTGATGAGCACATTGAGCACACATCGAGGCGACATCGTGGATCCAGAGGTGCTCGGAGGGAGCACAGGCCGCGGCGCGGAGGGAGGACTGAGGAAGGAAATTATCTTTGATCTTCAGTTTCTTCATTTTGTTTCGTCATGGTTTTCACGTATTATATAAGACCAATTTATCATCATATTGATTGCTTGTATCATAATATATGTTATTGGAATCGTAATCGAATCTTCATTCCACAGTATGGCACCCAAATGTTATTGGTACCTCCTTCCTTCCGCACTGTCCCAGATTGTTGACTCCCCACGTGTATAGGGTGCCGGAGCGAGAGACTGCCCCGGCGTGCACCTGAGAAATAGATTATTTTAATTAATTAATTAGCTCTTGCTGGCCGGTATCTTAGATACGATCAATCGATAAAGCGAATTAAATCTGAGTAAAATCACATTTCCGATCGCAATCGCCCTCGAGGCCGAGCGCGAGACCTGTGATACAGGATACGATTTATTTTTGTAATCTTCAGATGATGATGATTTTTTTGTCACAGAGGGAATAGTACAATCGTCCAGAAGAAATGACTCCATATTATATAAACATTCTGGAACATACCCGAACGTAAATTTCAATTGTGTGCTAACGTGAAAGCGAAATATGATAATAATTATTTTTTTGAGTCACAGGTTGCTCTCAAACTGTGTAATTGAAAACGGCTCCTCATTTACGAATACCTTGTGGAATACCCGAACAGTGTAAAGTGAAGATTCCATGTTCACACTATTTTCGCTCGATTTATAGTTGGTATTTCTCCCTTTATTGCACGCACTCTCAATGTTTGGCATGTGAGACACACCAGAAAAAAATGAGATGTCATATTTCTAGTTCGAAGAGCATGATCGAATTGATGCTCTCCGAACTAGAAAACAGAGGAGATATACCGCGCGCAATGGTGGTATATCTCCTTTGTTTTCTGATTGTAAGGCCTTGGCGAACAAAATGTGATTCTCACTATCAAAACTACTGGTGCTCACCATTATCGGGGTTGACGCGCCAGGGGTGCTTGCCTGCAGCGTAAACCCAATGCGATGATGTACGCTTCTTGGTCTCCTCCCAGACTCAGTTAAGAATCAGGAAACTAGAAGGCAGATCAATCGGCAACCGATTTCGTCACAAGCTCAAGCAACGTTTTCCCCAATCGAAAAGAACCTCCGGTCACTCCGATGAAAACGTTACTCTCACAAGTGAGATATCAGCAGGAATTCCCCGTATGGGATGTTCCAAACTCGTTCTGCGAACAAGTAGAGATTCTCCGTATGAGATGTCTCCACACAACGTAACTCAAGCGGAATAGAGATTCTCCGTATGAGATTTCTCCACGCCACTCAAGCAAGAACAAGAAGAAAGATAAGATGCAAGTCAAAGAATGGAAAGACAAGACTCAAGAATGAAAAGATTGCGAAAGGGAAAGGAAACGACAAGAAGACTTGCAGAAATCGACGACGACCGGAGTACTCTCACCACAACACTCTCCCGCACTCTTACTAACTCAATTAACACGATAGGATTTAATTAAATAGTTATTATCGCAACAAGACAAAAAGAACGAGCAACGTAACGTAAAAACGGGACAAAATCGAAGAGAAATTTGGGAAATTCGAAAACGGTCAAGGGTCGCCTTTGGCTGAGTATCGCCAAAGGAATGTTCTAGAGGCGGGGATTCAAATGGGAGATTACGGTAATAAGTATTGATTGATTATATTTAAATTATTTAAATACGATATTTAATTAAATTAATTATTCTAATTAATTATTCACAGAAATGGGAACGAAATGGTCGATATTTGGCTAAGAATGGGGTGTTCCCTTTACACCAACCGTTCTCGGTGACGTACATGAAACAGCCGGAGGAAGCAGCGATGCTGATCACTTTCTTCCTGTTTATTAGGATAATTAGCTAATTATTTTAAGTTTCTCAATTCTGCCCAGTTGCGTATTTTCGCGACATCCGCGAAAAGTGTATACATTTTTGCACAATCAGAACAAGGTCGACCATTGACAATCTACCTTTGCAGCGACGAATATTATGCTAGTGAAACATATCCAAGTCATGAGCAAAATTGTAGCAAACACATCGAAAAATCGGTGGCACAAGACACAGTCACATGAAACATGCTACGATTGGGATCCGATATTCAGCTGCAACGTTACTATCCGACATCTACTAGCCACAATTTACAAAACTGTTCCTCACCTGCCCACAGTGTGCAGCCTCCTCAGCTTGCCCGCCTTCTTCTTCTCTTCGTAGCCTGAAATTCGATATTTTGATACCAATCTCAAACAATTGCTTCGTATTTGACCTACAAGAGAGTAGGTAAATTGAGGGCAAAGCACGGTACCTGCGATCCATATATGTCCCGATCCAGAGCGGAAGAGGATCGTCTCGGTGCCCACTGAGATCTGCACGATCGTCTCGGGCAGCACCAGTTCCATCCACGTGGAGCCAGTGTCCTGCAATTAGAGATAACTTCGGAAGAAATTACTTCAGTACTGGAGAGTGTGTGATGATAGCGAGGTTCTGGAACACAGCATTCTGACTCGACAGAAAAGGGAGCTGAGTCGAACTGCAATCAGTATACTTGAAATCTTTCTGAAACATAAAATCTCCCTCCGTGAATCTCCCTCTCGGTGAACTGAACTGACAAGGCTGATTTGTGTTTCACTCCAACTATGAAACGCAAAAATGCTCAGAGTGATCAAATTGGGGGCATTGTTTTATGTTTCAGAGGATTCCCAAATATCGAAGAGATTTCAAACAGCCTATTTGCAGTTTGGGTTTTCGCGGGAAAATTCAAAATATTAATCCCTTTGTCTACCCTTATCTGGATAGAACAATGGGGGTCAGAATGCTGTGGGAAGAGAAGAATCTCTTCCTTTCACGCGCTCTCTCGTAAAATGATAGAGTGTGCGAGCTAGATATGGTTAGCCAATAATTCCCTTCATTCTGAGTGCTCCTAGAGTTCTCTCATTGAAATTGTATTGGAATGAATTGCATCATTTTAAGATATGTTTCATGTGCACTATATAACTCATATATATGAGGCTGGTTGGCTAAGAATCAATAATGGCTTGGCACATCGAAATCGTGAAAAGTGGTGCAAAGAGGTTCTCAAGGGTGCTGATCATCATTGTCCACTTCATTCTGCACCAATACGACCGGTGCAGCCAGGCTGCAGGTCATTTCTGCATCGTTATTTTCAAAAATTTCTTCATAACTTAAGAAGTTATCAAGTAATTACCCTGAAAATTGAATTCTGGGTGAATTGGACCATACCGATTCCGAAAATGTGAAATTCGTCATCGATTGCTTACCCGAAAATGAATTGAAAATATTTTCTCGAATACCAGCCAAGTGTTAGACTAGGTCTATGTGTGAGGACATGCATCTCGTTCTCACGATCATTTTTCGTATGCTATGTGCGGACTTCGGAGGTGACTATTTTTTGCTACAAGTAGTTTGTCATTGCCACTTTTCAGCAATCTGTGCACAACATTGAAAGAAAGATCGTAGAACGAGAGAAATAATTAAGTTTCATTGCTCATATTTACCTACCACCGATATGAGCAAATGAACAGCAATTGAAACATATTTCTATTTCTCGTTCTCCATTATTTGTTCAAATGTTTTGGTGAGAGCACGGAAAACTGGTAATGGAAAACTGCTTGTCGCAAAAAATAGTCACCTCCGAAGTCCATACATAGCATACGAAAAATCATCGTGAGAACGAGACGCATCTTCATACATATAGACCTAGTCTAACACTTGGCTGGTATTCGAGAAAATATTTTCAATTCTTTTTATCGGGTGAGCAATCGATGACGATTTTTTTTTATCGGGTGAGCAATCGATGACGAATTTCACAGTTTCGGAATCGGTAGGGTCGAATTCATCCAGATTTCAATTTTCAGAGTAATTACTTGATAACTTCTTGAGTTATGCAGAAATTTGTGAAAATAACGAGGCAGAACTGACCTGCAGCCTGGCTGCACCGGTCGTATTGGTGCAGAATGAAGTGAGCCATGATGATCAGCACCCTTGAGAACCTCTTTGCACCACTTTTCACGATTTCACTGTACCAGCCTCAACAGCCGAATTCTCGATTCTTAGGCAACCAGCCTCATATAGTGCACGTGAAACATATATGAAAATGATGCAATTCATTCCAATAAAATTCCAATAAGAGAACTCTAGTGCTCTCTCGCCGGTCTGATAGGCGAGACGACGGAGAATGAGGATAATTTTTGCGAAGCCTTCCAAAATGGGGCCTAGCGCACATGAGAAATAGGCTACTTATCGACAGCTTCGTTGAACCAATGATACTTCGTCGTTGTTATTGGTTGTTGGTAATTTAGTATTTTACTGAGCTACCTCGGCTTCCATCGATTACGAGCATCACAACCGTGAGAAATGGCGAGAGTGAAGCATATTTGTAAAGGAAGTGTGTGAAATCGAAAAATCATACATGTAATCCGAGCCTGTTCGCATTCCCCGCATAGTACACCTTTCCGCTCCTCGCGAACAGCAGGGCGATGTCACGGGAGACGTGCAGGTCCGAGACCTGGCCTGAAAGAAGAGCGATGGACTGGAATCTCCCTCTCATCGGCTCTACAATTCGGCCACAGACTTCATATTTTCCCGTTGTTAATGTTCAGTGACTGATCTGGAGGATACTTCCATAAATGGGAACATCTAGAGCTATTTTTCTATACTTTGTTATGTATGAGCGTGGTGAGAGTGGTAAGTAATAAAGAGAGTTTATTACAATACGGCACAATGGTAATTATGGAAGATAAAGAGTAGTAAATAGGAGAGAGATGGTTGTATAAGGTAGTGTCGCATCCCTAGACTACACGGGTCACCTACACGGCTAATAGGGAGCGACCGGACTAGCAACCGTCCAACACAACGGGGAGAGACTGCACTAGTCTCTAGACAAAAAGCGCGGGAATAAGGCAGGCTATTCCCAGCAAGGCGGAATCATATTACTTGCGAAACGGGTAATCGATACTACGGTAAGTGAGTGCGGCTGTGTCAGACTTATGATCTAGCCTCGTACACAGCACCTCCGCCACAAGATATGAAATACGAGTATTGAATATCTGACGAAATGAGAGCATAAGTCACGGGATATCAATATCGTAACGGGATAGGGCACGGTAGTCTATCAATGGGACTCTTTAGAGTATGTCTTCTTGTCGTTCTCCACTACTTCCGTGGGCACGATAATCTTGGACGAATTGATGGCTCGTTGATGCACACTTGAACACGATGCAGCGTAGTTGCACTCGTACACGATGTAGATGTCGTTGCACTTGTACACGATGAAGATGCCGTTGCACTTGTACACGATGACGGAGCCACTGTACTGGGCTCTACTTCTCTTCAGATATCAACCATCACTGGACACACAGCCCTCGATGACTCTTCACTCATGGTGAACGGTAGTACCCTTTTAGCGAACTCTCTGGTTGCTCTACCGACATCTCGTCTGTCGGATTCCCTCCTCTTCCTCCTTCTTTGGGGAGAGTGAGCCGAGTTCACATCATACTGCACCTCCTCTCCTTCCTCACAGAGCGAGAGAGATCAGTAGATACACGATCTTCTACCCGAAGATCACCGACGAACATTCACTGGTTTTAGCACACTTCCATCAGACACCTTTCTTATCTCCTTTCCAGGGATAGTGCTCTGATTCGTGACCTTTTCCGAAGATCAGTGCTCTATTGTCCAGCGTACTCACTCGGACTCTCACACTTCATTCATACGAAGTCTTAGTAATGAGATTCTCTTCACTGTATTACCCTCACAGGATAATCTTCATATTTCATCTGCTTCGTTCACCACTCCTAACACTCCTCTCCTTCTTCCTTTTTTTTCAAAGAAGTGAGCATTTCTGGCTACTGGAAAGCACTCGGTGAATGAACAGATGTCCATTCCTGGCAGGATCCGTAGATTCCTCCACGGAATAGCTGGATCACCACTTGTAATTTCAGCTTGAATGAACCGCAGTTCTATCCACTATCAGAATGTTTATTTGAGTCCCTGGTTCCATCAAATCAATTTGTTTCGCTCACTGATATTCCTCCACAGAACAACTGGTTACGCCTCGCAACTCAGACTGAATAAACCGCAGTTATATTCATTATCAGTGTTCTCTTCCCTCTCCCTCCTCTTGGAAATCTCTCGGTAATATTCGTGTTCAGGAGCATCCACAATCTCTCAGAAAGTGGCACAAAATGGCACTTCACCAGTTGTATCAGTCACACACTTGTCTAATTACTCCACAGTCCTTCCAGGTACTCGGATCCTCAACCAAGCCACAGCTATTCCAGGTTGTCCATCCATTCCCAGACTGTATCACGAAATCACCACAACATTGGAATCACCCAGTACTTCTGTAGGGTGCATTCCTCCGTTTGATTTCCACCTTCGAGTACCTGACCGCGACGCCGCACGCCACGCGTGGATTTTCGAAACTCGCAACACGAAGTCTCAGCTAGCCAATTCAAAAATTGGCGAGCACTCCGTGTGCACAGAACGAAAACTTCCACCGAAAAATCATCATTAGCACCTGCTACTCAAATAAAAAATTCGAGAGCACTTCGTGCGTACATGACGAAATTTCAGATCAGATCTTGGATCTAGCCACGCACAAAGAAGTGGCAGACCGGTAAGAGTCACAGAGTACCGCACACAGAAGGTACTCTGACGGACGCACAAAGAAGTCCGCTTTTCACGACAGGGCAGGAAAATTGCGAAAATACGAAAATGATGACCAAAAGGAAAAATACACGTAACTACGCGAAACTACTTAGTAAACGCGCGCGCGGAGTAAGTAAACAATCCTGAACGCCAAATGTTATGTATGAGCGTGGTGAGAGTGGTAAGTAATAAAGAGAGTTTATTACAATACGGGACAATGGTAATTGTGGAAGATAAAGAGTAGTAAATAGGAGAGAGATGGTTGTATAAGGTAGTGTCGCATCCCTAGACTACACGGGTCACCTACACGGCTAATAGGGAGCGACCGGACTAACAACCGTCCAACACAACGGGCAGTCTCTCTATTTACTACTCTTTATCTTCCACAATTACCATTGTCCCGTATTGTAATAAATACTCTTTATTACTTACCACTCTCACCAGGCTCATACATAACATTTGGCGTTCAGGATGAGATTTTCCTCTCATTTATCACTTACGATACAGGCTGTTGGGCATCGAGTGGATGAGCGCGTGCGGCACCGGCTGCGCGTCCCCGAAGATACTGGATTGATCGAGAACTGATCAGATTCTGTATACTAATGAGTATGCAACAGTTATTCATAGAAATTTATTCGAGAATTGAGTCAATTTGGCTAAAATTAGCACACTATCGCAGTCTTAAAATGGCGAGAGAGTGTGTAAAATTTGTTTTTCAATATGACGCCGCAGAATGAGTTTTTTTTGTTTCTGATCAATTTCATTGTTTACTGCAGGTCAGGATCACACAGCGTGTCAGAGAGATCGAGTTCCTTTGTTCGCGCGGCGCTCCATTTCCAATTACTCGCGGAGCGAGGAGCGGTCAATAAGAGGGAAGAAATGGAAATTTTGGAATGACCATAACTTGCTCTAAAGAAATAATAAAAATACAAACAAAATACCGATCGATTGGTATCACCTGTATCTGCCTCATAATGTAATACGAATAAGATTGACATTTTAGAATTTAAGTTATGTTAAGTTTTTAATTCAGCTCAAAACAGAATGGGTCCACATTATCTCATGCAACGCAGCAACAAATTGAAAAATCGGAATTCTGTCTGGAGGAAGTCTTAGAAAAGGGTTTGCCAAGAGATCTACGAAAACAGATTACCGTGGTCATTTTACATGGCCGAAAAAACGTTCTCTAAGTAGGCAAATCGATCGAAAACTGGCAATTTTAAAGTGCTACTGTTTACATTTGAAAAATGATGCATACATTGTAAGCGCATCGTGTAGAGCTAACAATTCTACGTCGATCTCGTTATTTTGGTGATGGATTTAGCGAAATTTTAAGAGTGTAGCTGCGTTTTGAAAATACCACATTTTTGGGGGATGGAGGCAAGTTTGAGTAACGTTTTTTCCTTAACTAAGGCTCCAAATGAAAAACGGTTTTCATAGAGATATAGAATCCGGTCATGACTACAATCACTCCAGACAAATTTTCGAATTAGGTTCTCGTTGGGGCACATCATGATCTCAAACTTGCGATTTTGATTTCTATAAAACCGTCAAAAGTGGTCGCTATGAAAGATGAAATGAGTTTCACGAGCAGGCTATATTTTTCTGTTCGAATCGCTAAAAATTCCGAATGAAGCTTATTCAATTCATTGTTGGAGACTACGATTCGTTCTCATTTTCCAATTAGATCGACCGTGCAGGTCACTAAAAATCAGAATTGGAAATAGGTTTCGTCTGAATTATATAGGAGGGTGGGAAAACAATGGAAAATCCACAGCGCCGTGGCGAACAAAGAAGTCGATCTCCTCTGACACGCTGTGGATCAGAAATGCAATTGACACCACCTTGAATCGTACAGTTCAAATGTCAAGAACTCTTGAAACATACCTAGTGATAGTACATGTGAACCCCGGAACTCCTAATTCCGTGCCCTACGTAGCAAACGTAGCAAATTAACGCAATTAATTTCACAAATAAACGTAGCAAATTGACTTCGAATTGTTTATCATACGAAAACGGATCAATACAGCAGAACTTCGGAGCAGATAATGTACGTGAAAAATTGGTTGGATAGGAAACGTCGGAATATAGCTTCAAAATGAGGAGATGAATTTGGTGCAGTCTACACCTTCTTATTCCACTCAATGCATACGAAATCAGAGTCGACGGACAGGTCAATTTGAGCATTAGTGAACTTCTTCTTCTTTCCATCATCTGTGAACCAAATGGACACGTCTTCGAACGAGCCATTCTCGAGTTTCTGCAGCATAATTGGGTTAAGATAAAATATACAATTAAGCATCGTTATTCTAGAATGAAGCTAACCTCGTTGAGGGACTTCTTCCAGAATGAGGGAGGAAGGCCAAAGAAAGTATTTGGGAAATTTAAGTCGGTGAGTCGAACGTAAGAAGAGACAACAGAAGCCAGTTCAGTGATAAATGCGGCTGAAGATATTATTTGCAGAGAACAACCGAATTTCACATCGGGGCACTCATTTATTAAAATTCCCTTACCTTTACTGTTTGCTGATAAGAATATAACAATTAATAACAAAATTAGATATATATTTCCTTATATTATTGTTTAAATTATTTGTAATTATTTATTTTGTATTTATTTTGACAACTAACAAAAATTTCATTGCTGGAAAGATTAGAAAGTCCACGTACCCGGATCGGCAAGTTCAGAATCACGGTGGAAATCCAGAATGAATTTCTTGGAAATAGAAGCCATAGCGATGACGGAGGAACTGAACAAGTAAAGAAAGTAACGCTTTTCAGCCAAAAAGTAGGGGCGAACATTTCCGCAACGGAGTACCATTCGCTTGACAGAAGGAGTAGCAATATGGGAGTTGTTGCATTGTTTCCAGTATGTGCTTCCCCACTTTAGCATATATAAATTTTGTTGCCAGGCGACCATGAGTTTCAACGTATATGGGTTCACTGAAATCGACAAACCACGAACCCCGGTCATTGATTTGGGGTAAAACTCAAGATCGCCTGGTAAAAATTTTTATATATGCTAAAGTGGGGGAGCACATACTGGTAACGATGCAACAACTCCAATATTGCTACTCCTTCTGTCAACCGAATGGTACCCCGTTGCGGAAATGTCCGCCCCCCAAAAAATAACATCAAGGAAAATACCAAAACGAAAATATATTTAATAAATTTTGCTTCGGAAATTTCTCGTACACAACATACATGTAGTAAGTCTCAGAATGGGTAATTTCGGCAAATGTATATGGTCTTACAAAAGCAGTAATTTGACATGTGATCACTTACGCTGATGTATCGTCGAGTTTCAAAGTTCCAGAATTGAAATTGTCAATGATCGAATTGCACATCAGCTGTGCATACACGGAGAAATCAGCCGGAGAGAAATTTTTTCGAATTACCCTAAATTCAGTAAACAGTACTTGAACTATAAATTCAGTAATATAAGAGTTACGATCAACAGAGCCCGAGAATAATAAATAAACTAATTTAAGTGATGAATTGTTTGTTTTTCAGGATACGAACCGTCCTGCTACCCAGATATTGTTGTTGATGACATTTTTGATGGGTGCAGAAAGTAGATCGACAACCTGTGAGACATATTAATTTAGAAATATGAAGAAACAATCCTCCTTAATATATGCCCAAATAATAATTACTCATTAAGAATACTTCTCACTAATAAAACATGAATTAAAAACGTCTATTTTTCGGACTAACCTGATTCCAGATGGGATCCTGGTGAGCTCTCAGAGTCACCGTCAATTGCGGACCAAGAGAGTGATCCGAATGCTTGAATCGTCCCCAGTCAAGAGTGGTCAACCCATAGAAGGGAAGATTAGAGGCGAAAAGAATCATTCGCAACTCAGTGCCATTCTGCAAATAATATTTAAATGAAATGGCAAAGATTTAATTATAAATATAAATATTGCCATAATCAATTTTAAAATGCTAACATCACTTTTATTCAGATGAAGAATATGAATAGCAGGTCGATTCTCCGCTCTTTTCATGAATTGTTTCACTCCAGAGTAGTAATGAGTGGACACCTGCGAATAGCAATGTCCCAAATATGAAATGAATGGAATGGAAACTTAAAACCCGTTCTCCGTAAGACTGCAGGTAGGATGGCACAACTCGGTCAAAATGGTCGCCCGGAGCTCAAACTTGGGGAATGTGATCCCTGGGGGCAAAGAACTTTTCAACCGGAAGCGCGACCCGAAATATCGATTTTTGATCTACCAAAATCGATTTATCAGATTTTGGATTTCGATATCGAGTGATATCGCATTCGAAAGAGCATGAAAAGTTATGCAAGAAACCAAAAGGAACCCAGAATCCATCAACGTTGACGTCAGATATAGCTCGAGGAGTGCACTTTTTCATCGATTTTGGTAGGTCACCTCTCTGAAACCCACGAAGATATCAATTGCGGATTCCAATTTTGAGATATATTATGTATTTTTCAATGCTGATTACGATGGAACCTTGGTCGATGACAATTTCTGGTTGGCGAGTACTCATACAAGCGCTCAACCATGACGCACTTCAGAATGAAAATTTACAGACTTCCGATTTCGGTCACGTGTAATAGCTCATTCGAAAGGGCATGAAATGCTTTATCAGAAACCAGAAGGAAACCAGAATCCATCAACGTTGTCGTTAGATAGACTTCAAGATGTGAAATTTTCGATCACTTTACGTAGATCACAGCTCTGAAGCCCACAAAGATATCATTTGCGGATTCCAATTTTGAGATATATTAT
The DNA here is from genome assembly GCA_036245805.1 of Pristionchus mayeri. Taxonomy (NCBI): domain Eukaryota; kingdom Metazoa; phylum Nematoda; class Chromadorea; order Rhabditida; family Neodiplogasteridae; genus Pristionchus; species Pristionchus mayeri. The sequence continues at coordinate 11,919,920 of BTRK01000006.1, forward strand.
GTATTTTTCAATGCTGATTACGATGGAATCTTGGTCGATGATGATTTCTGGTTGGCGAGTACTCATACAAGCGCTCAACCATGACGCACTTCTGAATGAAAATTTACAGACTTCCGATTTCGGTCACGTGCAATAGCTCATTCGAAAGGGCATGAAATGCTGTATCAGAAACAAGAAGGAAACCAGAATCCATCAACGTTGACGTCAGATAGACTTCAAGATGTGAAATTTTCGATCACTTTACGTAGATAACAGCTCTGAAACCCACAAAGATATCATTTGCGGATTCCAATTTTGAGATATATTATGTATTTTTCAATGCTGATTACGATGGAATCTTGGTCGATGATGATTTCTGGTTGGCGAGTACTCATACAAGCGCTCAACCATGACGCACTTCTGAATGAAAATTTACAGACTTCCGATTTCGGTCACGTGCAATAGCTCATTCGAAAGGGCATGAAATGCTGTATCAGAAACAAGAAGGAAACCAGAATCCATCAACGTTGACGTCAGATAGACTTCAAGATGTGAAATTTTCGATCACTTTACGTAGATAACAGCTCTGAAACCCACAAAGATATCATTTGCGGATTCCAATTTTGAGATATATTATGTATTTTTCAATGCTGATTACGATGGAACCTTGGTCGATGACAATTTCTGGTTTTCGAGTACTCATACAAGCGCTCAACCATGACGCACTTCAGAATGAAAATTTACAGACTTCCGATTTCGGTCACGTGTAATAGCTCATTCGAAAGAGCATGGAAAATTATGTCAGAATCCAGAAGTAAACCAGAATCCGTCAACGTTGACGTCAGATAGAGTGCGAGATTTGACCTTTTCGATCGCTTTTGGTAGATCACTATTCTGAAACCGAAGATATTAGGTTGGTCCATAAGTTTCTGACTTTTTATTTTTCATAATTTCTCCTGACCTATTTCGATTGCCTGCAATTCCTCTATAGTTTTAGTGACGTCATTAGTGGTGAAGTACCGTAAAACATTTACATTGAATATAGTGGTTATTGATCGCGAGAAAATTAGTTTCATATCGAAGCTGCCGAAAATAGCGTTTTTCGGTGTTTTCGGTTGAGCTCAACTTCTCAAATATTTGAGACCTCCTGAATCTGCCCAACATTTATGTAGTAGGGCAAGAGTTGCTTGTTCAGTTACGTAAACAACTCGGCCTTCATTGCGAGTGAGAAGAAAGAAACAGCAAAACTCGCTGATTTCAAAGTTTCAATTTCTACATCGCAGTTCCGAAATATCCTAATTACCTATTGCTTTATGAATCTGCTCATAAATATAAATATGTACTAAGATAGGAAGGTAGAAAATAATGAGCCACTATTGAGCTCTCGAGGTCGATCTATACGAGTACAGTGCCAGAAAATATAAAACAAGCATTTCCAATTGGCGTAGTTTGTTGATTTGGCTAAAATTTAAAGCGGGGATTCAGAGGGCCAGAACTTCCGAAGTGTCAAATTATATGTCCCTGTAATAGGCTTCTCAATAATCCATCGCTTTTGTCTCAATCACTTCTGCCCTTGGAGTTACGATCAATTGAAAAGTATTGAAAATCAAGAACGAAGTAGATTTTGACTGTGAATAGTGTCATCTTTGCTGATCGAATTGGCCCGACATTGCATCGCATAAAAAGTATTCCCAAGCCTTCATCCACTATGCATAACCTTTAATTAATTGACTGAATGCGTTGGAAGGGGAACGTCAAAATGTCCGAACATGAAAATAGTCAGAAACTTATGGACCAACCTGATATAAGATATGATTTGTAGATTCCTATTATGAGAAATATAATGTATTTTTATTGCTGAAAAAAAAACTACGATGTTCTTGTGATTCAGTTAAAAAATATGAAAAATATAAACAGTTAAAAAACACAAATTATTCCACGGTTGTGATTATGAAAGTCAATCGATACTGCTTTGTTCGAGGGTACTCTTCGCCCTTCTCTCTCGGACATTTCCCCTCTCTTGGAGGCAGCTGGTGGTTCCGCGTTCGATAAACAATCGCTCTTCCCCTCCCCTTCTGCACTAGTATCAATGCCAACTCTCTCTCAGCGTTGATGGATCATGCTGTTATTACAGATTTTTGAACAAATTTTCAAGCTTTTTCGAATGAGCTTTCACTCGATACCGGAATTTGAAGTTTTAAAATTTTCATTTTGGTAGCGCGCTTGTACGAGTATCTGCCAATCGGAATTCGCTACCGCACAGAGTTCCATCGTACTCCGCACTAAAAAATACAAAAACTCAACACAGGAATCCGCAAATCTTAGCCGGTTTCAGAATAGTGATCTACCAAAAGCGATCGAAATGGCCAAATCTCAATCTCTATCTGACGTCAACGTTGATGGATTCTGGTTTCCTTCTGGTTTCTGATATAACTTTTCATGCCCTTTCGAATGAGCTATTGCACGAGACCGAAATCGGAAGTCTGTAAATTTTCATTCAGAAGTGCGTCATGGTTGAGCGCTTGTATGAGTACTCGCCAACCAGAAATCGTCATCGACCAAGGATCGATCGTAATCAGCATTGAAAAACACATAATATATCTCAAAATTGGAATCCGCAAATGATATCTTTGTGGGTTTCAGAGCTGTGATCTACGTAAAGTGATCGAAAATTTCACATCTTGAAGTCTATCTGACGTCAACGTTGATGGATTCTGGATTCCTATGGGTTTCTATCATAACTTTTCATGCTCTTTCGAATGCGCTATCACGCGATATCGAAATCCAAAATCTGAAAAATCGATTTTGGTAGATCAAAAATCGATATTTTGGGTCGCGCTTCCGGTTGAAAAGTTCTTTGCCCCCAGGGGTCACATTCCCCAAGTTTGATCTCCGGGCGACCATTTTGACCGAGTTGTGCCACACACACCCCAGTTCACTGCAGTCTTACGGAGAACGGGTTTTAACATGGAACACCCGGTTAGCCTCTACCGTACCTGAGCGAGTTTAGACAGATCTTCGCAATTCTCCTCGTTAAAAAGATGGAAACAGACACGTTTCAGGGCCGGCCATGAAAGAGCTTCCCATCTGGAAATACAGTAAGATGCCAAAAGAGCTTTAAAAAAATAATATGTTTATGTGTTTGAACTTGTTCATTGTAAAAATATTAATTGCTGAATAGTCTACAATTTTATCAGGTTTCATCGAAAACTATTTTAAAATTTAAATATGTGAAGTAGGCATGATTATATTTTTTACATGTGCTGAATCTGATGTAATTCCGTGTTGGCCATTACGAATATTTAATAACCTCGAAAAATATCGTTAAACAGTAAAATATCATAATCCTCAACCAATAGTTTAATGGATACAACACATGATGCACAAAAAGTAAATTATTGATACCTCAGCTCCTGGGTGAGTTCGACGTTCTCATTCTCACGTTTTTCGTTCTTCTGAATGTAGTCGGCAATGCTGAGACGATCCGTAGCCTGAAAATGAAAATCATGATTACCGTATTGTATGCCATCACATCATAAAGAAGGGACAATAAGCTTTAAAAGACTACTTAAAATTTTGCTAGTAAGTTACTAGTAGTAACCGCTGAAAGAGATGAGCACTTACTCTACAGAGAGCATCCGTATCTCCCGAGCCAGCATCGATTGATTGGACAATAGAGGATTCGACGGGAGGAGACTTCATTCCAGTTGGAAGATCCTCCTTGAATGAGATCTGAGTGGCGAGAGAAGACTCGCGAGGAAAAGAAATCTAAAAAATATTCAAGCAAATTGACGAGTGTAATTACTCGATTAACGGGAAAACCTTACACTCTTTTACGCACTCTCTATCCCTCAATGAGGAACTCGCATTAAGTTTTTAAAATATGGTGCAAAATAATGTTAGTTAAGAGATATAATATTAGGTTGAGTAGAAAGTTCTGTCGCATTTTGAGGACCCATTTCAATACTTTCGTTCTCAGTTCTTTGTCAAAAGCAGAAGCCCTATTTTTAAATTTAATGAGGTACGCAAGGGGACATTTTAGATATGATTTAGATTTGGTAATCACTGCCTGTCTAAACGAGTTAAATCTAAACGTTCGTCAACGAGGGTTCATGTTTTCATGACACAATGATGTTCTTATTAATTTCTACTTTGACAACAAAGGTAGGTAAACATCAAATAGGGCATCCATATCAGGGACTTGTCCCTTCGCTACCGCTGTGCGAAGTTGGTTCGATACAGTCATCAATAAGCGGTTTAAAACGCATTCTCCGTAAGAACGCAGTGAAAGGGTGAGATAGTGGCACAACTCCGGAAATTTTATCGCCCGGGGCTCAAACTTTCAGAATATGACCACTAGGGACCAACAATCATCCAATCGAGAGTTGAAGCCAAACTATCGATTTTGACCTACAAAAATCGATAATTTCAAATTTTCGATTTCGACCTCGAGTTATATAGCATTCGAAAGAACTTGAAAAGTTATTCTAGAATCTACGTTTTCGTCGAAAATAAGATATCAGGAAGCCAGAAATCGATCAAAATGTGCAATTTTTCGCTCATTTGTTCATACATCGCCGGAACTACCCCTCTCAAAGTCACCTCCACCCTCCAGTTTCGACATATTTTGTGCCAAATGTATCGTAGAATACGAATAACTTATGAAATCGCCATATTTTTAGTGACGAAGAACTGATAATATCGCTCGAAATGATAACTTCCGTAGATTTTTGAAGTTTCAGACCAATTATTCTTCACTGTTCACTAGTGATACGCTTCCAAATCGACATCTATATGCGGAGTTATTGAACATATATCAATAGTTTCCACCGCGTTGCAAATGTGTTTTTATGTTTCAAAAATCATGATTTTCACCACCGAAAGCACAAATTTTCCTGTTGCTAACTCATCATTTCGAGATCATTACACGTGTTAGCTACACAAATAGTATAGTATGCATAGTCATGAATAAGAATTGGTGACATAGACCTCCACCAATGTTTCGATGCTCCGATTTTTGACGGTCAAATATTGAAAATCGATTGTTTCGGAAATGCGAACAAGCCGTTTTTGAGTTAGACTGTGTGAATTCGTATAAGTTATACGTTGGGAAAAATGTTTCCAAAGCTAATGAATCATAATACAACGATAAAAGCACCAATATTCATTTTTCTAAATTTTCCAACTTTTCGAAGGAGGAAAATTTCGATTTTTGAAAAATCTCGAAATGTGATTCGTTTTCGTCAATAACTGATGAATCTGCATGCGAAAATATTTTCCCAACGTATAACTTATAAGAATTCACACAGTCTAACTCAAAAACGGCTTGTTCGCATTTCCGAAACAATCGATTTTCAATATTTCTGGCTTCCTGATATCTTATTTTCGACGAAAACGTAGATTCTAGAATAACTTTTCAAGTTCTTTCGAATGCTATATAACTCGAGGTCGAAATCGAAAATTTGAAATTATCGATTTTTGTAGGTCAAAATCGATATTTTGGCTTCAACTCTCGATTGGATGATTATTGGTCACTAGTGGTCATATTCTGAAAGTTTGAGCTCTAGGCGATCATTTTGACGGAGTTGTGCCATACCCACTGCACTCTTACAGAGAATGCGTTTTAATCTAATTGATTAGATTCAGTCTGATGAATCAACATCTTCAGTCGCTAAGCGCCATCTTTTAGAAGCAGGCAATAGCCGCAACCCCATTATATTGGGTGTAACTACTCCATCATCAACCATGGGCTTTAATTGTTCCTAAGCGTGTGAAAATATGAAAAATATTTTCACGGCTGAAACAGGGATTCTCACAATATCACAATGATGAATGTGTCTCTGACTTCGCACCTTCTTCGAGGATTTTCCATTTGCCTAGGCAATGTTACTACATGGTGTGATTACTAAGTGGATTGCGCAAAAAATAAGCACAATTGATCACGTGATCTTGCAGCATGGTAGGCAGGATATCATTCCAAAGGCCGTTTTCGCTGTCTAAAAATTCCATTATTTTACCAAATAAGTCAAAAATCCATTGATTGAAACTAGCCCAAAACGTTGTGCATGGATATAATGGTTATTGTCTTTGTTCACTACTGACATAATTTCAAGGTCCAACTCGAAAGGACCCATCCCGGAGGTGACATTTTCTAACTTTCCCTCCACATGTCTTGCGCGGTCCCTATAAAAGTTTCACTTCCTGGGAAGGCCTGTTGTTGATGATACCTTCTACTACACTTATTTTATTCCTCGGTCATTGCACATTTCAATCATCACTTGCTCGCAGCCCTATCTAACTTCTAAGATGGACGGCAAGTCAAAGATCACGAGTCATTGAAATGCAAATGATCAACTTATTCGAATCATTGCTCCCAACATATTGCCAGTGAGATGCCCGTAACATCATTAATTTATAGCACGGGACTATCCATAGTATTCCTTAGAATATCTAAATGATGCACCCGATTGAACCATAGTAGTAACCAAACGTGTAAATATAAAAAATACGACAAAACTTTCTACTCAACCTGATAACTGCTTTTAAACATATAGAAGAGAAATTTTATCACATTTTAGTGGAAAACTTCAAAACAACAAATTCAAATTCTTATTGCGAAAACTTCAAATTGTGAACTTGCATCGGGAAACAATGCGAATCAGCTCACCGTATCAGTTGGAGTATCGGACTGTCGTGTCTGCATCGAAGACTCGATTGGAGCTGGCATTCTAAAATGAAAACTTAATTCAGCTTTATAGAAGTACATTAAATACAAAATTCACTGGTTTTGATTTTGGTACTTGAAAGTCTGAAAGATAAATTTCGCGGTGCCAAGAACTTGCGAGCTTCAATGGAATTAAGGTATTCCAACAACGCATTCAAACGTATTTAATCGTTAACAAGACAGCCAAACATTGAACACAAATCTTTATCATCGAACATTAAAAAAAACTTCCAATAAAGTACGTGTGGGAATATCATTAAATCGATCACATGGAAAGAACAATTGAAAGGAGACTACAGATACATTGATATACTCAGCACCAGTTTTAGTCCACTCTAGGATAAGGATGTAAGCACCGTAGAAAATTTGCACAGGTGCCTCCGTGAACTCGTGCTCATCACCGCCTCCCTCCTCGTCTTGCTCAAGAATCTTCACGTATTCGAACGAACCATTCGAAAGTCTCTGTAAAATAAATTCAAAAAGGAAAAAAAGCGGAAAATCAGGCTCTGTCCGGTTTGGGGGGACAAATGAGACTTGGGGGACGCATATGAGAGTGTTTGCCTACGAATCGGGCAAATCCGGAAAGATCGGGCACAGCAAAAAAATGATAATTTCCTGAATATCTGATTTTTGGGGTTCTCGAGGGTGCTGAGGACGATAGGCAGAATCATTTTGCACAAGGAGCCCCCGTTCGCTTCAGAAGACGTAGCGTCGAAAACAGATTTCCCCGTTGTCTTCCCAATTAATTCGTCGCGCGTGCTCGCTAAAATTAAGCTAAAATTATGTATAGTGCAGAATTTGAAGGCGATCACGCCTATGTATTTCATTTATCATAAATTTTATTTATACAAAATATATAAGATTTAACTTTTTTGAATATCAGTTCTGAGCTTAGGAAATTAGGTCGATCTGACCGCTGTGATGCGCTGATTCTAAATCCAAATTTTCATAAAATTAAACCTCTGGAACTCTTAGCAGCATTAATTATTGTGCCTCGATTTTGTGCCAAATCGACCCTTTCGCTCTTCCGCTAATCTCTCTCCTTCCATTGACCTTGTGCCCTCTGGCAGTCGCCTCCCCTGCCTCTCTCGCACAACCCCTGGCAGGTCAAAGGGAGAAGAGTCGATACTCGCACAAAATCAAGGCACAATAATTAATGCTGCTAAGAGTTCCAGAGGTTTATTTGGATGAAAATTTGGATTTGGAATCAGCGCATCACACCGGTCAGATCGATCTAATTTGCTAAGCTCAGAACTGAAATTTAAAAAAGTTTATTTTTGTAAACTTTGTAAAAATAAAATGTATGATAAATGAAATAGATAGGCGTGATCGCCTTCAAATTCTGCACTATTAATAATTTTAGCTTAATTTTAGCGAGCACGCGCGACGAAATAATTGGGAAGAAAAGGAAGAAAACTGTTTTCGACGCTTCTCAGCAGCACTAGTGATGCCAAATCGGCGCGCGCTCTCCTCGTTTCGCACGCTCTCTCGCTCTGTTTGACCGGCGAGAGAGCGTGTGAAACGAGGAGAGCGCGCGCCGATTTGGCATCACTACTCAGCACCCTCGAGAACGCCAAAAATCAGATATTCAGAAAATCGTCTTTTTTGCTGTGCCAGCCGCTGTTCGATTCTTACACAAACGCACTCATATATGAGACGAATGGTGAGAGAATTGCCTACTCCGCGGCGGTAGAAACCAAAATCATCATACCCGGATGAAAATTTAATGCAAAGTATTTCAAATGATGCTCTTTCAAACTGCGTTGTCAGAATTTCGAGAACTGTCGTCATCTTCGAGATTCAGAAGGCCAAACTCGTGACACTCACTTTTCTGGGGTCAAATCGAGAGCACTTAAACGACAATATTTCCGTTTAAAATGACGATAGAAAGTCGTTCTTTGTTTAGAAAGAAAACTAAGAACTTTCTCTACAACTTTTCTGTTGAACTTGTCATTGCTGGTGTACGTCCCAGTGAGGGGTGGTCGGGTCGACCAAAAATCGCGAAATTCTGGAAATCGGAAAAAAGTATACCAAGTCACTACGCTCGATCAATTGTGCCTATGGGTGACTAACTTTACGCAAAAAATCTAAGAAATCGGAGGTGGTATAAAAAAAGGCGCTGTTTTTTGTCCGGTGGCCCCAAAAGTGGGTAACACGCGTGTTGCACAAGAATCGAATAAAATCAAGGGGTGGTTGGCACATATCTTGACCCATAGTTCTCATAGTTCTCGTTAAAATTAAAAATTTGCGACAAAGCGCGAAGCTATCTTGTGAGGGACCCTAAGGACTATCCAAAAATGGCTTTGACTCAATTTGGATATTTCCATTGTGCCAGAGTTTGTTCGAATCTTGGACGACACGCGTGGTAAACCCCCCCCCCCCAACATGATTTCAAAACGCCCAAGACTTCTATTAACAGCTAATGAGATCAAATAACTCGAAAGTCAATCAAAACAATATTTGAAATTGTTCCCCGACTAGTTGTACCACTTTCATTGGTCAAAAACTACAGTATGACGGGAAATTCAAAAATGTTGACTCTTATCAACCTTTGACGTGGGTGCAACTGAATTAAAATGGTTCCAAATAGTGTAGCCACATCCCTCGGAACCACTCAAATAAAGGGCGCATCGATAAATACGATATTTCGTTAGAGGAATCCAGTGAACAGCGCTAAACTGAATTCCAGCTCAACATAGTCATACGGACCTGGCAGAAATGTAGAGCACGATGTGCTGAACATTTTATCTGTTGAAAATGAGTCTCTATCTTTTCATTGAAGCACGCTACAGAGCCTAGAAGTTGACAGGAAACGGAGGAGGGGGCGCGCGGGAGAACGCTAAATGGAGGGAGGAGAGAGGGAGGTCAGGCGGCGAGAGCGGCAGACGGTTAAAGCGCGCGCTCTCGGTCGATTCTAGTCGATTTATATTCAACTTCTATGCTCTGTAGCGTGCTTCCATGAAAAGATAGAGACTCATTTTCAACAGATAAAATGTTCAGCACATCGTGCTCTACATTTCTAGCCATGAGCCGGGTCCGTATGACTATGTTCAGCTGGAATTCAGTTTAGCGCTGTTCATTGGATTCCTCTGACGAAATATCGTATTTATCGATGCGCCCTTTATTTGAGTGGTTCCGAGGGATGTGGCTACTATTTTGAATCATTTTAATTCAGTTGCACCTACATAAGAGTCAACATGTTGATTTTTGAATTTCCCGTCATACTGTAGTTTTTGAACAATGAAAGTGGTATTAGGTTGAACAGAAAGTCTTTATAAACTGTTTTGCTCGATCACTGCTCAGTGCACGAGACCTTTGGTGTTCCCTCGCCTCTAGTGAATAACACATGACAAAGGGACTATGTGGTCAACAACTCCCCATTCCACGCCTTTCATTCTGCCACTAGTAAGACCACGATGTTTGTTCCCACGGCCTTGCACATCCGCAACGTTCTGTTATTCGTATTCCTCTCTCACACTACAATGAAGGAATAGGAACGTCAGTTGGCTGAAGTGTACGATTCATATGCCACTCACTACCAGACCATGCGCAATTGGTACCAACTCTTCGAGAAGGGGGACTTTTCCATGGATGATCATGACCGGTCTGGGAGGCCCCCCGTCTGGATTTGGATGCGCTACGGATCGTAGTGGAATTGGATCCTTTCCAAATACCCGCGACATGGCAGCCACACCTGGGTATCGCAAAGCACCATCGTAAAATGATTGGTCTCCATTGGCAAGAAGAAGAAGCTAGGCCGTTTCATACCCCACAAATTGACCCAAGACCAGTTTGACCACCGTGTCGACGATTCCCTTTCTCTACTCACTCATCACGCTGGAGATCGATGGTTGGACCGTCTCATAACAGGGGTCGAGAAGTGGGTCTGCTATGAGAATCACCATAGGAGGGCACAGTGGGTGGATGCCAATGAGACCCCACAGGACGTCGCAAAGCCTGACCTTCACCCTATGAAAATCTTGCTCTCTGCCTGGTGGGGAGTGGATGGCCCGATTTACTGGGAGCTCCTACCCGAGAAGCGGATAATTACTGGATATGTCTACACTAAACAACTACGGAATCTCAAGAAGAAATTCGCACAATCTGCCCTGAACGGCAAGAAAGTGTACTATCAACACGATAACGCCCGACCCCATGTTGCACGGCAGGTCAAGCAGGAGCTGTCCAAATACGGCTGGATGGTTCTCCCTCATGCACCGTATTCTCCTGGCTTGGCCCCTTCGGATTATTGGTTGTTCTCGGATCTGACCCGTCATCTCGATCAGAGATCCTTCACTTCCCATGGGGTGATCGAGGCCGCACTCAAGCAATATTTTGATTCGCGCCGAGATGGGTTCTATAAGGAGGGAATCCATAAGTTGCCTGAACGTTGGAGATTTGTCGTAGATAACAATGGTGCATACGTTTGATTTCGCTCTTGCGCTTTATTGTCAGAAGAAGGGATATAAAAAGTTTATAAAGACTTTCTGTTCAACCTAATACAACTAGTCGGGGAACAATTTCAAATATTGTTTTGATTGACTTTCGAGTTATTTGACCTCATTAGCTGTTAATAGAAGTCTTGGACGTGTTGAAATCATGTTGGGGGGTTAACCCACTTTTGGGGCCACCGGACAAAAAACAGCGCCCTTTTTTATACCACCTCCGATTTCTTAGATTTTTTGCGTAAAGTTAGTCACCCATAGGCACAATTGATCGAGCGTAGTGACTTGGTATACTTTTTCCGATTTCCAGAATTTCGCGATTTTTGGTCGACCCGACCACCCCTCACTGGGACGTACACCAGCAATGACAAGTTCAGCAGAAAAGTTGTAGAGAAAGTTCTTAGTTTTCTTTCTTAACAAAGAACGACTTTCTATCGTCATTTTAAACGGAAATATGCTCGTTTAAGTGCTCTCGATTTGACCTCAGAAAAGTGACTGTCACGAGTTTGGTCTTCTAAATCTCGAAGATGACGACAGTTATCGAAATTCTGACAACGCAGTTGGAAAGAGCATCATTTGAAATACTTTGTGTTAAATGTTCATCCGGGTATGATAATTTTGATGCTACCGCCGCAGAACCCCCTAAAATGGGTAATTCTCTTCAACGCTCTCTTTCTCTATGATTTTTATGGTAGTCCCATATTAGGATTGCTCACCACGAATTCTCAAAGATTTGGATATTACCGAGCAGGATCAAGAGTCTAATCATGATGCAAGATAGATCCTACTCGGTAATGGCAAATGACTACTCAGATAAGAGATCGGCACTCTGACAAAGTTCAATAAATTGCTCTAAATCTGGTTGTGCAGCGCTTCCATTTAGAGCGCAGCGACACGTTGCATCTGCGTAGCAAAAAGATCATATTCGAGTGAGATGCAATGTATAAAATTTCAAGGAACGTTTCATGAGATAACACATGATTTGTCACACCAGATATCATTTGTCACCCAAAAACTTCATTTATCCTCCAATGCGGACAGAATCTCATTTGACCATTTGTCCCCCAAAATCGGACAGAGCCGAAAATAATATGTGACTATATCACAGGTCTTCTGAGAACTCGCAGGTGCCGTTTGACAAAAACTTCAAACAGCTTGAATCCAAAAAGCATTGAAGGGGTGGATACCCCAAAGGTCAACCAACTTTTATTTCAAGTTGCAAAGTCGTAAATTGTAAACAACCTAAAAGCCGGCTCTCGAAATTTCGAAACTTCAAAAAATCAGAAGTGCCTTATAAGTTCACAAAAAGGTCATTCAAAAAAGCATTTTGTTCGTCTTCACGAGAGAAATAAGTATTGTGTTGGACGAAAAATGATTGGAAAGGGGGGTCATGTAGAAAAGTCCACGAAATCGAATTTTAGATGCAAAAAATGTCGAAAAAGTAAATGTCCTGTAAAAAATTAATCCACATTTGAATGAGATCTTTGCAGATTCTAATTCGTCCTACGTTTTTACACAAAATAACCTTCTTCTTCTAGCTCTCAGACCGTTCCATTTTTTGCTCTATGAGTTCAAACACCGAAAACCTGCTGTTTTTCGAAAATTCCTAAATTTCAACGATTTGGAATTTTAATTTTCGGGCTTTAGCAGCGCTCCGAAGGACACCAATTAGCTTAATTCCGAGTATTGTCTCACTTTTAAAGGTTTGAAGTCATTTCCAGAAATAATAGTTTATTCTGAAAAATTTGGATAACCAATGAAAAATGCGAAACAAATTTTCGTCGTAAAATACGCTTAATTCACTCATACCTAGTTACTCAGACCCAGATATATTACGTACTACCAATATAACCACTTTTGACGAACTAGCAAGAAAATATGTGATCATTGAAATTTAGGAATTTTCGAAAAACAGCAGGTTTTCGGTGTTTGAACTCATAGAGCAAAAAATGGAACGGTCTGAGAGCTAGAAGAAGTAGCTTATTTTGTGTAAAAACGTATGACGAATTCGAATCTGCAAAGATCTCATTGAAACGTGGATTAATTTTTTACAGGACATCCACTTTTTTGACATTTTTTGCATCTAAAATTCGATTTCGTGGATTTTTCTACATGACCCCCTTTTCCAATCATTTTTGGTCCAGCACAATACTTATTCCTCTCGTGAAGACGAACAAAATGCTTTTTTGAATGACCTCTTTCGTGAACTTTTAAGGTACTTCTGATTTTTTGAAGTTTCGAAATTTCGAGAGCCGGCTTTTAGGTTGTTTACTATTTACGGCTTTGCAACTTGAAACCGTAGTTCCTTGACCTTTGGGGTATCCACCCGTTCAATGCTTTTTGGATTCAACCTGTTTGAAGTTTTTGTCAAACGGGGGTCTGGATTTCATGCATTCTCTCAGAAGACCTCTGATATGTAAAATTTGTATATTCTAACCTCATTGAAGAACTTTTTCCAATAGGAATGAGAAAGGCCGAGAAATCGAGAAGTGGCGTAGCTGCCGGTAATGGAAAGACGAATGATATCCATCGATGCCAGCTTGGTGATGAATGCGGCTGAAAGGAAAGTGATCACTTACAGACCATTCCAATCATACATCCTAGTACATAAAAACATAAATTTTCATTGCTGTTTTGTTGAATTTGCAGATATTTCATGATCTGAAAATTTGACATTAAACAGATATCAGCAGTATAATTCTTTTCCTAATATTATATTAGGTTGTCTCAAAAGTTTCTTTCCTTTTGATTTTCCAAGTTTCTTCTTATAAACTTCGACAGCCATGATTTTATTCTTAGCGTGCGTTAGGGTATTGCTAGTACATTTCTGCATTATGTGCAAATCGCTTCCCGATTGCATTCGAAACGAGGAAAATAACAAATTCGTTGAACAGTCAACAAACGCCGATTTTCACTATGTTTTGTTTGATCATATATCTAGCATACTAATAGCCTAAAGACTAAGCGCAGTAAATCAGTGATAGAGCGAGTACTGATTATAAAAATAATACCGTCAAACCCGGCTTTCAATCGCTTTAGGAAACAGAATAAATAAAAATGTGCTAATTTTGATTCATTAATAGCCAAACTAGGATTTGGAAGAGCACCGCTCAGAAATAGATTGAGGCATCACCTTCTAGTTTGCATATTATACTATTGGGGTGTCCGGAAAGTTCGTATAATTTTTTGTTTTTATTTTTTATTCAATGCTTTACAATTCTCAGTGACCAATGTATGCCCCCTTCTTTCTCACTACCTCCCTCCAGCGATTGGGCAGGGTCTCGATTCCTCTCTTCCAGAATGCGGGTTTCTTCGAGACCGCCCAGTTCACGAAAGCCCTCACAACTTCATCTCGATTCTTGAACTTCTTTCCTTTGCAGAAGTCAGAGAGAGAGCGGAAGCAGTGGTAGTCGCATGGGGAGAGATCCGGGGAATACGGTGGATGGGGAATCCTCTCGATCTTCAGCTCGTCCATTTTCTTATGGGTCATCTTCGCTCGATGTGGGCGAGCATTGTCCATCAGAAGAAGAATTTTGCCCTGGTTCAGGAGTCTGGGAGGGACTCTGATCGCGACATCTTCCAGTTGTTCAGAGAAGAGGTCGGCATTGATGCGGGTGCCAGGGGCTAGGATCTCCCAGTAGATGGGACCGAGCACTGAGAAGCAGAAGCAGAGGAGTTCCTTCTTTCCGTGCTCTTCCTTCTTCGGGACTGGCGTGGGCTTCTCATCTGCATCCACCATTGCAGTCTCCTCACAGGGTTATCGTACGTGATCCACTTCTCATCTGTAGCGATGATGGAATTGACCCATCGAAGATTGGATCTACGATGGAGTAATTCCCGACAGACTTGAACACGATTTTTCAGCTGTTCGGGGGAGAGGTCATGGGGAATCACTTGTGGGAGTTTCGGCTTCTTCCCAGATCGATGGAGGATATCGGACACCGTTGATCTGGGAGTACCAGTATCCTTCTTCAACTCACGCACACTGGCCATGGGCTTGCGCTTCAATGTGCGGAGAACGAGAGGCTGATCGAGGGAGGGAGGGCGTCCAGAGCGGGGTTGATCATCGAGACCAAACTCCCGTTTCTTGAAGCGGGAGAACCACTTATAGCAGAAGGGTATGGAGGGGGCGTCAGCTCCTTCCGACTGGGCCACGGCAGAGTGGGCCTCCTTCACGGATCGGCCAAGACGGTAGTAATGAAGTAAAACTGCTCGGAGGTAGAGATGGGAGTCCATCACAAGAATCAATGTAGCAACTAGGAGACTGATTAAATCCTCTCACTACTCAACGTCAGAATGATGCAATACATTGTTGACAAACATATTGTGCAATCACTGCATTTGATCGCGAACTGACTTTTTTCCGAAGCATTATACGAACTTTCCGGACACCCCAATATATGCTATATTCTAAACATGTAGTTTCACCCGTGTATAATGAATAATAATATAATAACAATAAACAGGTAGAATAAGTATTCACCTCTTCTGCTTCTACTCCTTTTCTCTTTTGCCCTCTCATCTTCTGCTCATCTGCGTTTTCTCGAGAACAATCGTCCTATAAAGTGCAAATTAGGCTACAATAATAAAATAAGGGTCTTTGCAATATTACACTAGCCTCAGTCTAATGAAAACTACAGTATTACTTCTCTCACCATATCGGTGGGACTGTCAGGCTGTTGGGCCTGCTGCTGCAGGGTCTCCAAATAGTCGGTGTTTTGCACTCTGAATATTTGATAAATATAATTAATTGTTAAAGGAACAAACACGATTTGGAAGGATAGGAATTAAATGGATTCAAGTATTTGAAAGACGCATCAGAACGTTTACACGTCTTAATCAGAATACCAAAGGTTTGCTTCAAATCTTTATCAGAAAACAACAAATACACTGGAAAACAACACACGATTGGAGATCGGTGACAAACACAACTTGGGAAACACACTCGATGCGAGGGAAAATGTGGTGCCATGTCTCAGTTCTTCTTGTGCCAGTTCAGGGAACTAATGCGAGTATCGGGTAGATCAAAAGGTGCCCGTGTGATCTTTCCTCTCATATTTCCTGGTTCGATTGATTCGAACGAGCCGTTCGAGAGCTTCTGAAACGATATTCTCAGCTTCAATCGATAAGTATGAGCATACTAATTCAACTTTTTAGCACGCCCCTAACCTCGTAGAGAAATTGCACCCAGAATGAGTGACCGAGTCCGAAGAATGAGTTCGAGTACGTCTCATCGATAAGGGACACATATTCAATGTCGATTGAACTGAGTTTAGTTATGAATGAGTCTGAAAAAAAAACTTCCCTGCATCCATACCATAATAATGTAGGTTTGCTATCACAATATTGTAGGTTTCTAGTAACTACTTATATTACTCAATCTCATACGAATTGAATCATACGTTACAAAATATGACATTTCAAAATAGTCGAAGGATACGTACTCGGATCGGAGACCTGTCCCATATCGCCTAAGTAGAGAATGAGTCGACTGGAGTGAGAAGCAATCGAGAGGATCAGCGGACTGAGAGAAGCATTGTATTTCAAAAGAAAACCGACCATCACTTATAAGAACTACAAGCCAAACTTTTTAAGGCAACGCTATCGGACTCTTTTCAAAGAAAATGCAGCATTAACTTATGAGATCTATGTTTTAAAAGTAAAACTGTTGGACTCACGCTGTGACGTCGTCGAGATGCACATCTCGAACGGTTAGAGAGGAAATTTTCGAAGATGAGAGCATCTTCCCCCAGAGAGTGAGGTCATCAGGAGTAAGAAAGTCATCGGCGGAAGTGATGCGCACTTCATGGATGCACGTGGAGAGAAGCGAAGACATCTGCAGAGAAAACAGGTTAAGAACATGAATAGGGCGATGTTAGGCCCGGCTAATATTACGTTCAAAAATGGCGTTAGCAGCCCCATAAAATAATTAACCTAATCAAATTTGAATGAAGAAAGAATCATCGTCTTACCTGAGCCAAGATCGGGTCATTCGGACCGTCCGGAGACACACATAGATTAAGGGCATTTCCAGCACTGCCGTATCGTTTCACTCGTGCAGACTTGAGTGCGCATAATCCGTAGAAGGGAATATTGGACGGATACAGTTCGATAACCAAGAACAGTGCATCCTGTAAATGTCCGATGGCTGTTTCTCATAAGTGGAAATATTTGTTCTCGTTGCTATTCTTAGAAGAACTCACCATAGATCTGGAAAGTACCGCATTCTTCACTCCCGGTCGATTTTTCTCTCTCTTCATGAATCCGTATACTCCAATTTGGTAGTCAGAGGACACCTGTGATGGACAATTTTCAATACTTTCATAAAATAGAAGGCAACTGAAGCTAACTAGCCAACTGAAGCAGCCACCTTTTACATTACTGTATCTATACTGTACCTTTGCAAGATTCGCCAGATCCGCACAGTCCTCGTCGGTGCGGAGATGGAAGCAGAGATAGTTGATAAACGGTCGAGAAGAGGCCGGAAGTGTACCCCAACTGGAAAGATGGCATAGTTAATTGACAGCGCAATTTCAGGTTGACTAGCAAACCTCAACTCGTGCGTTTCTTTTCGCAATTTTTTATGTTTTTTTTATTTCTTAGGTATGTTAATTGAATCTTTTGCGCACGCACATATATAAACAAATGTAAGCAAATATCTACATGTATTTAAATTTATTACAGTCACTCATCTCATTGCAAATCATAGAAGTTTAACAAAATTCCACGAATATGTATGGAATAACAATAGAATATTATGAAATCGCTTACTTGGGGTTATTGGGAATGTCCTTGTGATGTTCGACATTCTGAGTATTCACAATAGCACTATTGGCCCGGAAAGGGAGAAAGTTCGAAATAACATCTGTAAGATAGAGTTAAGGTAGAATAGAGATACTGTAGGTAGTGGAAATAGATTATCTTACATCGAAGTAGGTATCCCTTTCATCGGAAGCAGCTTCGGTAGGCCGGGTAGGAGATCGGGCGGGACGAGACTTCATTAAAGTAGGGCGATCCTCGCCCATTCTCATTTGTTTAGTGGGCGGAGAATCGAAGAGATGATCAATCGACGACTGAAATTTATAGAATAACTGGAGAATGTAATCACATTCAAAATATTCACATGTATCGTAAAATACAATCGCAAACTAAATATTAAATAAAATACGTAGTTGATTACAAGTGTATGAAGGCAAACAGGCTTCGAAAATGAGCCGTGCAGTGGTTTTGAAAGAAGTTTTGACTCATCATAAGACAGAGAAGGTTAGGGTAAAAACGAAACTTTGGAAAAGGTAAAAGGGAGGGTGATATGGAACTCACTTTACAAGGGGCATCCGCATTCTCCGAGTCAGGATCGACAGATGGGATGTGAGAGGGAGGGAATGGAGATGCCATCTCAACAGCATGACAATCCTCAGTCACTGACATCTGATCGACTGAAGGAGACTCGATGGAAGGAGTGCTCTTCGCCTGCGACGATGTTAGAGAAATATTTTCGAATAAAAATGAAATATTCGTTCCATTTATACGCGTAGAACTTGTGTTTTGTAAAAAAGCAATCTAATTTAATCCAAAAGATAACTCTTCAAGAAATTTTTACATTATGTCGTTTATGGCCTTTGATATTTTCATCTAATGTTTATCAATGGTAAAACAAGGACCAATTAAGGACCGAAAAGATGATTGGCATCGAGATTATCAGCAAAGAACCATTTGGAACTAATAACACTAAATTAAAATCTAATTAAATACTTAATTAAACTCAATTAAAAACTTCCTGCACTTTACTCAAACAAATGATGTTCAGTTTTTTTACTTATTCTCAGAGGCATGAGCCATACATAATAGCGAAAATGAAAACTACATATTGATCTGAGATGGTGAATCGACTATTGATTCCAGTGTCGATATTCTGCAGAGCAATATAAGGTACCTAAACTCACCTCATCAGCGGAAGTGTTGTGCTCCTGCGACTGTTGAATGGCCTCGGAATAGTAGTGGTTCTCCATAATCTCCTTACTGAATGAAAATATGTACAAATGTAATTTTAGGCCTCTGACGATGTGATTTTAACGACAGTCGTTATAGTAGTCTCTTACGTGAAATATAACAGTAGAACAATTGAGTCAATAATTATTCAAAATATTTCTAAAAATAATTAATTTGAAGACAAATATGTAAATTCAGACCGGCCACGAACTTCCAGTTTCGCAGTATAAAGGTATTCCATAACGTATGGCAACGTATTTGAAATGGATTAGAAGCAAATATTACATAATCTTCCAGATCTTTATCGATGAATCATAAATTAACGGATCTTGAGAATAATTTCTCAATAGAAATGGATAGATAGGAAATATTGGGAAACAACAGTAACACGTGAATTATAGAAGCCATGGGATACGGTACTCTATTCGGCCTCAACCATCTTCCACTCCAACCATCTGATGCGTTCATCGGGGGGGTTGATCGGCGCATTCGTGATATTCTCCGGGTTGAGTTGAGTACGAACATACTCGAGCGAACCGGACGATAATTTCTGAGAAAACGTTAATGAGTATATTTTCATACTTGTTTATGATCAGGGGTGGAGATTCTCACCTCGTTGAGGTAATTCTCCCAGGCCGAATGAGGAATGCCAAAGAAGGCATCCCTGGGATTATGGCTGATTAGGCGAACCATAGGGAGGCCCAAGGAATATAACTGAGTGATGAATGATACTGAATAGATACTAATTATTTAACGATTAATAACCATTAATATAAAGCGTATATTTTCTTTCACGAACTGATACTAAGAATTCAACGTATAAGAATACGGCCGGAGGAATATCACAGGTATCACGAGTCAATGGAGGAAAAAATGCATACCCGAGAACAATTTCAAAATTTTATTTTTGATTGGGTTCATATTATGGTGGTAACATACACTAGAGCCAACTTTTCGACAAATCCAGGTCACATGTCCCAGAGCCGGCTTTTAGGAATTTTCCGGTTTTGCATCCGGCTCTACGGTATTTAAGCTCCAAGATGAGCTATAAAGATGGCACTGGGCTCAAAATGAGCGGAAAAAATATTATAAGAAATTTTTATGTTTTGACCTAAGCGATTGGACAAAATTTGGAAAAGATATGATTCGGAAACCAATTTTTAGTCCAGAATAAAATCTATATCAATTTTGTGAGATACCTTCCCCTGAAATTTTATTGCAGAATATACAAGCTGAAGTGCATAGGTATAAAATAAAAATAAAAATTGGAAAATCGAAGAGGGTCCTTTTTTGAAATATGGGCCCAAATCTCGGACCGTGTGAATGTCGATGTGAAAATTGTTAATTTCTGAACAGCTATTGATGAAGTCGGAGTAACTAATGTAGAATAAATTGTTTCAAAGACAATAAAGTTAGATGATGCTGCGAAACTCAAAGTTTCACTGATTCCGAAAATTCGATTTTTTCACACCCGATTTTGGCTAAATTTGGATGCTGAAATTTTTGCACTTGTGAATAGAGTCCGGCGAAATCACAGTAAAATATAAAGTACTGACTACCAATAATAAGAAAAACTGGAAATGAGGGTTCACAGATCTTTTGAGCTCTTGCCATATTTCTTCAAATATGAAAAATTAATTGTGAAAAATAATGCAATAAATGTTATTTTGGCTACATTTTTGAGAAAATTGAATAATAACAAGTGTTAAAAATCTGAATTAATGAGTTTCTGGCAAAATACACCTAAACTTTCATATCATTAAAAGATATAGAAAAGTTGAAAATTTGAAACTCGCACTTTTTTGATATTTTTGATAACGAGTTATTTGTCCTGTATAGCAGTGTATTATGATTCAAATAGTCCAAAACAGATTTTTAGCAAGTGGAACTAAACTATTTTCACCAAAATGTAGCCAAAATAACATTTATTGCATTATTGACACAATTAATATTTCATATTTGAAGAAATATGGCAAGAGCTCCGAAGATCTGTGAACCCTCATTTCCAGTTTTTCTTATTATTGGTAGTCAGTACTTTATATTTTACTGTGATTTCGCCGGACTCTATTCACAAGTGCAAAAATTTCAGCATCCAAATTTAGCCAAAATCGGGTGTGAAAAAATCGAATTTTCGGAATCAGTGAAACTTTGAGTTTCGCAGCATCATCTAACTTTATTGTCTTTGAAACAATTTATTCTACATTAGTTACTCCGACTTCATCAATAGCTGTTCAGAAATTAACAATTTTCACATCGACATTCACACGGTCCGAGATTTGGGCCCATATTTCAAAAAAGGACCCTCTTCGATTTTCCAATTTTTATTTTTATTTTATACCTATGCACTTCAGCTTGTATATTCTGCAATAAAATTTCAGGGGAAGGTATCTCACAAAATTGATATAGATTTTATTCTGGACTAAAAATTGGTTTCCGAATCATATCTTTTCCAAATTTTGTCCAATCGCTTAGGTCAAAACATAAAAATTTCTTATAATATTTTTTCCGCACATTTTGAGCCCACTGCCATCTTTATAGATCATCTGGGAGCTTAAATACCGTATAGCCGGATGCAAAACCGGAAAATTCCTAAAAGCCGGCTCTGGGACATGTGACCTGGATTTTTCGAAAATTTGGCTCTAGTGTATGTTACCACCATACTATGAACCCAATCAAAAATAAAATTTTAAAATTGTTCCCGAGTACCTCCACTTGCTCGTGATACCTGTGATATATTTCCAGAGGTGAAATATAATTTATAATAATAAAATGCTTAGAACCACTAACACGGATTCCAGATTCCCGGGGCATCAGGTATTTCGAGAGTGAGTTCGTTTGCACGCGAGGCCATATAGAAGATGAACGACCTGAATATGAGAACATACTATTTTACGATGTACTGCAAAGTCGAAATGTTTCATGGAATTTAGACTTGATATGAAGGAAATGCAACACAATCTTGTTTCATTTTGAAATAATATTTCTTTGAATAGACTACTTTAGAAACTAAATTATCACTTGGGGAAAACACATACTTGGGGATGTCTTGTAGATTCCATTTGATTCGGAGTTTATCGATTGTTGAACCGTGCAGCAGCTGCGCAAACAAATCGAAATTATCCTCGTTCAGACGATCAAACGCATCAATATCGACATCCTTGATTGGAGCAGAAAGCAGATTCGAAATCTGCAGAGAATATATTAAAAGTCAATGGACATAATATAGATAAACGGCGGTTCTTTTTTTTAAATCGCAACAATGAACATTTCAATTCTAATCAAAAAATAAGAATTTTTGTTTCAAATCTAACCTGTTCGATGACGAAATCATCTGATGAATTCACTTCCACCCAAAGTATTGGTTCGAGAGAGGTGCCGCACCGCTTGAATCTTTCCGTGTCGAGATCACTAAGTCCGCAGAAGGAAAGATTGGACGGAAAGAGATGAACCATCACAACGAGTACTCCTTTCTGTGAATGTTCCATGGTCTTATTACAATATTTTTTCATCCAAAAGTGTCAAACCATACCACAATACTCAAATCAATGTGAATTCTTCGAAATACCATGAACAAACACGACCAATGTACGAATAATCCGTTTCAAATACTCACTTCATTCTTCCCCACCACGGGGGTTCAGGTGGTGAACAAAAAGTCGGACCTCATTTTTCAAATGAAAAATGGGACACGATAGGGCGTGGGTTACCGTAGTATATCGTCTCTCTAGATCGCATGATCTCTCGTCGGTCAGAGAAAGTGAGAGACCACGTGTCGCGCTTGCACATCGAAGGGAGGAAGGGATGGCGTAGGGTAGAGGGCGCGCTCTAGTCGCCGCGGGTTAGAGAAACGCGGGGGGGAGGGGAGAGAGAGCGCGTGATCCGTCCCCTGTGCAATTACGTTGCACTGACGCCGCGCGTGTGAGCCCTCGTGCCCACCCGGACTTTTCGAACACCCGGTGTATTTTCCTTTCTCATAATGAACTTGTTCACCCCAGCGTTGTAATGCTTGGAGACCTGCGATTGAAATTAGGAATCTGAGTCAAAACAATTTAGAATATGGAATAGAAAAGTCTGTTATATGGTAATTTATTATTTATTTAAGCAGTCAGTTTTACTCTACCGTACCTGAGAGAGTCGCCAGATTCTTTAAGTCCTCATTGGTTCGAAGATGAAGGCAGAGTAAGTTGGTATAATCGTTCGACATAGCCGGAAGTGTGCCCCAACTGGAAATACATCATACGATCAGATTATGCAGTTAAAATGAAAACAGTTATTGTATTACGGTAGTGCGATTGAGTGATGGTACCTCGGGCGATTGGCAAGATCGGAATACGAATCGATAGAACCACTGGAAGAGAGATGATCCTCATCGACTAACATCTGATTGACAGAAGAGGACTCATGAGGAAGAGCAATCGATGACTGCAATTATTACAGTAATCGAAGCATTCTCGAGAACACGCAATCAAGGTTAGACGACGCAAAACCCTCGCATAAATAGAACCATAATAGAGATAAATACAACGGAATAGAGACAGCGGCACTTCTTCGATATTTGGCCCACCCCCCGGGGTCTATTAGTCTCACTCTCTCACTGCCTTCCTTTTCCCTCTCTTCCCGCCTTTCCTTCTCTCTCTCCCTTTTACCGCTCCTTCTATTCCTCTCGTATCTCTCTCGTAACTTCGTCTATCGCTTCCCTCCTTCGTCTATTCCTCATCATCATTTTTCTCCTTATCATTAGCTTCCTTATTATCATATCACTGAACCCCGAATATGCATATTCGGGGTTCAGTGATATGATAATAAGGAAGCTAATGATAAGGAGGAAAAGGATGATGATGAATAGACGAAGGAGGAAAAAGAAACATCACCGAGTTGATGAGACGCCCAGTTGCCGATCTCGTGGAATTTCTTCACGGAAGTCCCGAATATGCATATTCGGGGTTCAGTGATATGATAATAAGGAAGCTAATGATAAGGAGGAAAAGGATGATGATGAATAGACGAAGGAGGGAAGCGATAGACGAA
Organism: Pristionchus mayeri; assembly: GCA_036245805.1. Taxonomy (NCBI): domain Eukaryota; kingdom Metazoa; phylum Nematoda; class Chromadorea; order Rhabditida; family Neodiplogasteridae; genus Pristionchus; species Pristionchus mayeri. Next base: position 11,944,085 of record BTRK01000006.1, read on the forward strand.
GTTACGAGAGAGATACGAGAGGAATAGAAAGAGCGGTAAAAGGGAGAGAGAAAAGGAAAGGCGGGAAGAGAGGGAAAAGGAAGGCAGTGAGAGAGTGAGACTAACTAGTTAACTAAGTGTACCGCCTTAAAAATCGACCAAGTGAAAAGATTTTAAATTCTGAATAAATAGATTAATCAAGTTGTTCAGAATAATACCCGTTATTCCCTCTAAATACTTTCTCCCCTTCACTCCAGATAACGTAAAAACGATATACCATTATCACTAAATGCTCATATACCCGAGCTTATTCGACCACCAGCTAACCCGTCAAACACTTCTGGTAACCCCGACGCTCACTCCCGCCGTCGGCGGGAGTTCGCCTTTGAACTAAGTTCAGTCAGGGCTAGCCGCTACGCGGCGAGCCGGGACTAAGTTGATCTGAAATTACACCACCAGTCATTCCTTCATAGCGTAATCTTTTCAGTCTGTCCATCCTCTCACCTCCGCTATCCCTCTCACTTGCCTTCGGGTTACTAAGTTGTTCGAAATGATACGCTACCCGTCATTCCCTCATAACGTTATTTCCCCAGTCCGTTCACCCTCTCACCTCCCCTCACGTCTCTCCTCACCTGCGCTATCCCTCTCACTTGCTTTCGGGTTACTAAGTTGTTCGAAATGATACGCTACCCGTCATTCCCTTATAACGTTATTTCCCCAGTCCGTTCGCCCTCTCACCTCCCCTCCCGTCTCTTCTTACCTCCGCTATCCCTCTCACTTGCCTTCGGGTTACTAAGTTGTTCGAAATGATACGCTACCCGTCATTCCCTTATAACGTTATTTCCCCAGTCCGTTCGCCCTCTCACCTCCCCTCCCGTCTCTTCTTACCTCCGCTATCCCTCTCACTTGCCTTCGGGTTACTAAGTTGTTCGAAATGATACGCTACCCGTCATTCCCTTATAACGTTATTTCCCCAGTCCGTTCGCCCTCTCACCTCCCCTCCCGTCTCTTCTTACCTCCGCTATCCCTCTCACTTGCCTTCGGGTTACTAAGTTGTTCGAAATGATACGCTACCCGTCATTCCCTTCTAACGTTATTTCCCCAGTCCGTTCGCCCTCTCACCTCCCCTCCCGTCTCTTCTTACCTCCGCTATCCCTCTCACTTGCCTTCGGGTTACTAAGTTGTTCGAAATGATACGCTACCCGTCATTCCCTTCTAACGTTATTTCCCCAGTCCGTTCGCCCTCTCACCTCCCCTCCCGTCTCTCCCCACCTCCGCTATCCCTCTCACTTGCCTTCGGGTTACTAAGTTGTTCGAAATGATACGCTACCCGTCATTCCCTTCTAACGTTATTTCCCCAGTCCGTTCGCCCTCTCACCTCCCCTCCCGTCTCTCCCCACCTCCGCTATCCCTCTCACTTGCCTTCGGGTTACTAAGTTGTTCGAAATGATACGCTACTCGTCATTCCCTTATAACGTTATTTCCCCAGTCCGTTCGCCCTCTCACCTCCCCTCCCGTCTCTTCTTACCTCCGCTATCCCTCTCACTTGCCTTCGGGTTACTAAGTTGTTCGAAATGATACGCTACCCGTCATTCCCTTCTAACGTTATTTCCCCAGTCCGTTCGCCCTCTCACCTCCCCTCCCGTCTCTCCCCACCTCCGCTATCCCTCTCACTTGCCTTCGGGTTACTAAGTTGTTCGAAATGATACGCTACCCGTCATTCCCTCATTACGTTATTTCCCCAGTCCGTTCACCCTCTCACCTCCCCTCCCGTCTCTCCTCACCTGCGCTATCCCTCTCACTTGCCTTCGGGTTACTAAGTTGTTCGAAATGATACGCTACCCGTCATTCCCTTATAACGTTATTTCCCCAGTCCGTTCGCCCTCTCACCTCCCCTCCCGTCTCTTCTTACCTCCACTATCCCTCTCACTTGCCTTCGGGTTACTAAGTTGTTCGAAATGATACGCTACCCGTCATTCCCTTATAACGTTATTTCCCCAGTCCGTTCGCCCTCTCACCTCCCCTCCCGTCTCTTCTTACCTCCGCTATCCCTCTCACTTGCCTTCGGGTTACTAAGTTGTTCGAAATGATACGCTACCCGTCATTCCCTCATTACGTTGTTTCCCCAGTCCGTTCACCCTCTCACCTCCCCACCCGTCTCTCCTCACCTCCGCTATCCCTCTCACTTGCCTTCGGGTTACTAAGTTGTTCGAAATGATATTACGCTACCCTGCATTCCCTCATAACGTTGTTTCCCCTCTGCCCTCCGTTCACTCGCTCACCTCCCCTTAGCCCCCCTTCCAACGCGCACCCGCCAACTTTCCTTCCTTCCTCCCCGCTTTCCCTCCCCCGGCTGGACTCGCGCGCACTCTCGCTCCGCTCTACTTAACCGCAAAAGGAGGAGAGCTCCCCAACTGTCATCGTGGCCGAGTGGTGTGCGTGCTTGTCTCGCTATCTCGAGGTCGCGGGTTCGACTCCCGCCGCCGCCCGCCGTCTTTTGCCGCCCTCCCTCTGACGGCAGGGTACACTCACATTTCTGGCCGATTTCTGAGCCGATTTCTGAGACGGATCTGAGAATTTCTGAGAAGGACTGGCCGAAAAAGTGCGGACGCGTCACCATAAATCGAGACGAAAGAGTATAAAGAAGGGATAGACCCCCTGGTGGATCTATGAGACTCACAGAAGAGAACGATCGAAGTTATCCCCGGGTGGATCCACTTCGATCGAAGAACAAGGTAAAAGAGTAGACCCCCTGGTGGGTCTTATGAACAAGTAAACAATACAAACAGTCCCCTGTGACTGTAGGTGAAACAAGTACAAGAATGTGTGAGCAATGGTTTATCGTTGGTAGTAGCGTTGAGGAAGTGAATGAGCTGGATCGCCGGAGAGGGGGGGGGGGCGAAAGGGGGCGGAGCGCCGAGAGAACGGGAGAGGGGAAACCTATCCTATCCGTACCGACACACTCCGGGGGGCCTAGGCGAAAAAATGGTGCTGAAAACAACAACAACTAATATAATGCAAGAACGACAGCTGGTGGACTAGCAAAAATTAACGAAGAATATAAAAATAGAGGGACGATTATCTAAAATACCTTTGCGCTTTCTGCCGGAGTTCCCAGACAAGCGGAGGGAGGGCCCCGGATTTATATCTTATCCGGCACCGCTTGCCTAAGAACACCGGAATCGCACGTGGGTCCGTAAATGGAGGATTTGGGAAGAGGTATGTGGTAAATTATAAAAGAGTAAAAAGGAGAAAATTAACGAAAAAGCTATCAGAAAATGGGGTGAAAGGGAATGGGGTAGGGAATACCTCGACACCGGGGTCACCAACATCGAGGATTTTTGATGAATTATGTCTCTCTCTCGGCTCCATCGTTGTTGTTGATGGGTGTCGGTACGGTAGATGAGGGAGGGAAGAACATTCTACAAAGTGAAAACTGTGTGGAAAAGTTAAAGATGTGGTTTATAATAGATTGTACGGGGACACAAAAATGAAGGGAAATAGACAGAACGGACACAACATATAAAATAAAGGAAAAATGGACAGGACAGACACCACGTAATACGTGGCAGGTATAAAGGAAAGGAAAAAGAAACATCACCGAGTTGATGAGACGCCCAGTTGCCGATCTCGTGGAATTTCTTCACGGAAGTCCGTTGATCCTGCAAGTCTTTGAGAGTGGGTAGTGGGGAGTGGGAGGGGTGGTAGTGGACGATGGATGATGTTTATGGGATTGGGGGCAATGGGGGCGGTTTAAGGCGATTGGGGCTGAAGTTAAAATGGACTCTGTGTGGGAGGGCGAAGGGGGAGAAGAGGTCGACGAGTGGGGAGCCATATATGGAGGAGAGGAGGCTGAACAAGGGTACTAAGTAGTAAATAAGTAAATAAGTGTGTATGGGGGTGGCAATTGGGACTATTAGCCACACAACGCCAGTGATCGTGGCATAGACGAATACAGCAACATTTGGCTCTTGACTCTTAAGTGTAATCGTGTTCCTCGTTTGGAGCAAGTAATGGGTTATGTGGTGGGGAGAGATGTAAGGGAAATATGGAAAGGGAGAGGCGAGACAGTGCGATAGCACCCATTGGTGACAGATGGAGTTTCACGATACTCGAGTTGGTCCCTCATTGCCGGCTGACTCATCGTAGCAAGTAAAACAGGGATATTCGAAGGAGAGTGGGGGAGAGGGTGAATCAGAATATCTCTCAATGTATTTTTAGAGAGAGAAATGGGGATAATGATACGATGAGAAGTGTAAAGAGAGAGTGCCATCATTTTGGGCTGATGAAATGAGATTGTGGCGATTTGATCTTCGATCCTGTCAGGCATCTGTATTCTCGATAGAAGGACATGGGTCGAGTTCATGGTTTTTATCGTCGTGAAACTATGAGGGTTGCAGAATTATTTCGCCTTTAATTTGCGAAATGACTAGGATGGATGGGGCACTGACGAGGGACAAGGGGAGGGGGGAAATTGAATGAACAGATTCAACTATCAGCGATATGTAAATCAATGCACGGAAAATGGAAAGCATGAGGTAGAGGGTCTTAGAATGGAAGGAGGGCGCGTGTGGTGCCATATTCCACGAACACCGTCCCAAAGGATCATCTCCAGCAGACTCAATTTCCAGTTGGGAATGAAATAGCAGAGGCCAACCCCTGCAATGGATGGTGGGCGAGTGGGGTGCCAAGTGTCCGACATAAATGTGGGAAACTCTGATCTCGGTAGACGAGATGATGTGTCCACGGAGAGAAAGGCTGATAAAGAAGGGGGCTGAGTAGGGTGCCAGAGAGAGTGTTTATGGACAGGCGTCAATACCGGGTCATTGAAAGACCTTTTGAGAGGAAGGGAATAGCGGGTGTCATTAAGGGAGGGAGGGCGAGTAGGGTGAAAAGGAACGGAGAGGGGACTCGATACCGTCAGAATATTTTCGATTCTTTCAAGAGACGGTAAGGGCAAATGGGAAGGAATCGAGCTGAATGGACGATTGTTGTGATTAATGTGTGATGGTTGAACCGAACTGATCTCTGAACTCGCATTTCCTGTATGCGAGTTAGGATCAACTGGGGTTTCGGCCTGTTCTGATTGGAGAGCGTGTTCCAAAACAGAATCCAAAACAGATTCACACTTAATTTGGGGAATGAATGTAATGGGAGGACAGGGATGGGGCAAAATTGCAGCTGCAGATTCCATATTAATTGGAAGGCATAGATTGGAAGGGAAACCAGTGATTTCAGGGAAGCGGGACATTATTCTGAGTGGTATCAGAAGACACGTCTCCATTAGTTCCATTAACTTGTCACTGAATTGAGTGATGTGCACATCTGTAGGCTCCTCAACTAGAAAACGAGTGATTTCGCAACGGAAATCAATTGGAAGGAGGGGATCACGCGAAGCACTACTAAGTTGCCGTTTACATAATCGTAATCTGTAAATGTGGGATTCGAAATCGTCGATAAAGCCGCGGAAGAAACGGGAAATGGATATAACTAATCTGTGTTGGTTGGCTTTGAAATAGCGATGGGCATATTCACGCACTGGGGTTGAAAGTGCATGGTAATCTCTGAGCTTCATGAGTATAGAAAGATACAGGCTTTTAATAAGATGAATGTTAAATAGATTGTTCGCGGGAAACGGGGGAGCGATTGGAATGGGTGAATGTGAACTATTAGGAGAGGAGTCAATCGGAGGGGGGTCACTATTGCGCTGATCATTGTGGGTAGAATCACGATCAGCGGGAATAGAAGCGGGAGGCACGACGGGAGCAGTTAGCACGGTCGTATGCACCATATTCGGGGTTCAGTGATATGATAATAAGGAAGCTAATGATAAGGAGGAAAAGGATGATGATGAATAGACGAAGGAGGGAAGCGATAGACGAAGTTACGAGAGAGATACGAGTGGAATAGAAAGAGCGGTAAAAGGGAGAGAGAAAAGGAAAGGCGGGAAGAGAGGGAAAAGGAAGGCAGTGAGAGAGTGAGACTAATAGACCCCCTGGTGGATCTATGAGACTCACAGAAGAGAACGATCGAAGTTATCCCCGGGTGGATCCACTTCGATCGAAGAACAAGGTAAAAGAGTAGACCCCCTGGTGGGTCTTATGAACAAGTAAACAATACAAACAGTCCCCTGTGACTGTAGGTGAAACAAGTACAAGAATGTGTGAGCAATGGTATATCGTTGGTAGTAGCGTTGAGGAAGTGAATGAGCTGGATCGCCGGAGAGGAGGGGGGGCGAAAGGGGGCGGAGCGCCGAGAGAACGGGAGAGGAGAAACCTATCCTATCCGTACCGACACACCCCTGGTGGATCTATGAGACTCAGAGAAGAGAACGATCGAAGTTATCCCCGGGTGGATCCACTTCGATCGAAGAACAAGGTAAAAGAGTAGACCCCCTGGTGGGTCTTATGAACAAGTAAACACTACAAACAGTCCCCTGTGACTGTAGGTGAAACAAGTACAAGAATGTGTGAGCAATGGTATATCGTTGGTAGTAGCGTTGAGGAAGTGAATGAGCTGGATCGCCGGAGAGGAGGGGGGGCGAAAGGGGGCGGAGCGCCGAGAGAACGGGAGAGGAGAAACCTATCCTATCCGTACCGTCACATCCCTGTCATCCCCTACCCCACTCATTTCTAGGTATCTCTAGATGCACCACTCTGCGATGGAATGGGAATGAGAAATGATACGGGTGGGCCAAATATCGAAGAAGTACCGAGACAGCGTAGGATAGACAGTAGTGAAACTCACGTCAACAAGATCATCCGTTTCTCCGGAAGCTGCATCAGTAGAGAAAGCTTGAGAGGAAGAGGAGGGAGGAGACTTCCTTGTAGCAGGGCGATCCTCGTTCTTTCTCATCTGCTTGGCGGGCGGAGAATCGACGAGAGGAGCGATTGATGACTGAAAATTATCGATTTTTGGGAATATATTCTAACAATAAACATATTCACCTTTTGAATAACAGTACCACTGTAGCGTCTAACGATATGACTTAGCTGCTTGGAGTCTACTCCCGATACCATTAAACACTATTGTTACACCGATCTCGACTTCTGCAGTAGTGCCAGTAAATGTCTTCTATGGGGAGGAATTTTTAAAAAAATAGCTCAGTTTATCGCTTGGACCGTCGGACTGCTGTGTCTGCTGCTCGGAAGACTCAATAGGGCGTTTGGCAGACATTCTTAAAATTGGAACATAATCATATTTGTTTGTAATATGAAATATCGAGCAAGCGTTCACAAAATTCACGAGGAATACAAAGTTATGATCTGATTGATTTATTCAAGGAAGCAAGTCACTGAGTGCTACTCTAAACTAGTAAACAATGCCCATCTTTCGCTGATAATAAGCCTAAAATTGAATTCCCGCCACCACATGGTCGGAAAAGCTCCAAAATTTCAATTCCCGCAATTTCCGTATCTCGGTTCCCAGTGGAGCCTGAAGTGCGACTTTTAGGGTTAAATTTGGCAAAAATCATATAAACCGAATTTCAAGTCGCTATCTCTACTGGAAACTTTGCGGGAATTCAATTATCGGTGCTTTTCCAAAGTCGTTTCCAGGAAGAAATTAACACAACACTTTGACCTTTTCCAACTTCTTTTCCGAGATATTCACACCACATGATCCCGAGAAGCGACGCATTCGCGTTCATTGTTTATGAGAAAGTGTTCAAAAGGTAGAGAGCTAAACATTCGGGTTACCCCCTCTTTAATGGACAATGATCTAACGATTACTGCATTTCGAAATTATTAAAGTTGTAATTAGTTTGATGCATATATATCTACAAGGAGCGAGAGAAATGGCGCCGATGGCGCAGTGATGTGTCCTGAGTTCGATCCCCCGCCAGGTCCACGAGGGTTCAGGGCACTTCTGCATAAGACCGGACCAGGTCGCAGCAGCCTAATCAGTAGTACGCACATCAAACCCAACTTAGGAAGACAATCCATCGAAAAGAGAGCTGAACACTCCACTCTAAGCTTCTCCCTTTCTACAATACGACCGGTTAAGCGCGTAGGAAGCAGATGAACTCTTTTGATCTGGTCCCGTCTTCTGCAGAAGTGCCAGGTTCAGATGGTGCATAAAAAGTTGGACCTCATTTATCAAATGAAAAGGGGGATACGGTAGGAGGCGGGATACCGTAGTATCTCGTCTCTCTAGATCGCATGATCTCTCGTCGGTCAGAGAAAGTGAGAGAGTACCTACGCATCGAGGGAGAAAGGAGCGCACCTAGGGAGAGGGCGCGCTCTAGTCGCCGCGGGGTAGAGAACGGCGGGCAGAGGGAAGCGAGAGGGAGAGAAAAGTGTGGCCTTCCTCTGCACAATTTTGTTGCGCAGAGGCCGCGCCTTTGAGCCCTCGTGAGGGCAGACCATCCCCCCGGGGTCGATGAATTGGCAGTGACTTCTATAGCGAAAGGCAACGTTCCCCGCATTTTGGACAACTGGGATACATAGTCCTAGAAGTAGTCGGCCTCACTACACTACACCATCTAGCATCATGACCACTGTAAAATATTGGGGTGTCCGGAAACTTCGTATATTTTTTTGTTTTTATTTTTTATTCAATGCTTTACAATTCTCAGTGACCAATGTATGACCCTTTCTTTCTCACTACCTCCCTCCAGCGATTGGGCAGGGTCTCGATTCCTCTCTTCCAGAATGCGGGTTTCTTCGAGACCGCCCAATTCACGAAAGCCCTCACAACTTCATCTCGATTCTTGAACTTCTTTCCTTTGCAGAAGTCAGAGAGAGCGGAAGCAGTGGTAGTCGCATGGGGAGAGATCCGGGGAATACGGTGGATGGGGAATCCTCTCGATCTTCAGCTCGTCCATTTTCTTCTGGGTCATCTTCGCTCGATGTGGGCGAGCATTGTCCATCAGAAGAAGAATTTTGCCCTGGTTCAGGAGTCTGGGAGGGACTCTGATCGCGACATCTTGCAGTTGTTCAGAGAAGAGGTCGGCATTGATGCTGGTGCCAGGGGCGAGGATCTCCCAGTAGATGGGACCGAGCACTGAGAAGAAGAAGCTGAGGAGTTCCTTCTTTCCGTGCTCTTCCTTCTTCGGGACGGGCGTGGGCTTCCCATCTGCATCCACCCATTGCAGTCCCCACACAGGGATATCGTACGTGATCCACTTCTCATCTGTAGCGATGATGGAATTGACCCATCGAAGATTGGATCTACGATGGAGTAATTCCCGACAGACTTGAACACGATTTTTCAGCTGTTCGGGGGAGAGGTCATGGGGAATCACTTGTGGGAGTTTCGGCTTCTTCCCAGATCGATGGAGGATATCGGACACCGTTGATCTGGGAGTACCAGTATCCTTCTTCAACTCACGCACACTGGCCATGGGCTTGCGCTTCAGTGTGCGGAGAACGAGAGGCTGATCGAGGGAGGGAGGGCGTCCAGAGCGGGGTTGATCATCGAGACCAAACTCCCCTTTCTTGAAGCGGGAGAACCACTTATAGCAGAAGGGTATGGAGGGGGCGTCAGCTCCTTCCGACTGGGCCAGGGCAGAGTGGGCCTCCTTCACGGATCGGCCAAGACGGTAGTAATGAAGTAAAACTGCTCGGAGGTAGAGATGGGAGTCCATCACAAGAATCAATGTAGCAACTAGGAGACTGATTGAATCCTCTCACCACTCAACGTCAGAATGATGCAATACATTGTTGACAAACAGATTGCGCAATCACTGCACTTGATCGCGAACTGACTTTTTTCCGAAGCATTATACGAACTTTCCGGACACCCCAATAGCTTGGCGTGGCCGCACCGTTACCTCCCTACATGTATCTGCAAGCGCAATTATTCATTATTCGGTATAACGGGCACAGTTGTAACCTTCACATCGCATCCAATATCGTTCCGTTAACCGATCAACTTCTCTCAAAATTTTATCGAATATTCCTAATCACAAACAATAAACATTAAAGACAAAATCTACTCAAAGAAACAAACAACAAACGATGGGAGTCATAACAGTAAACTGCACGATTCTCTAACTAATCTACGGTTCTGAGATCTCATCTGCCGGCTTTCGAGGCCCGATCTTTCAGGGAAAGCAGATGTACTCGGCAGAGGGGGGTGATAGGACAGAATGGGGAGAAGGGGCTACACAACAAGGGAGACGGGAGAACAGTCACTAATGAACTTAAAGGGATGATGGAGATTATTGTAGACATGCCACCGTATCTCTATCGGAGAGCAGTCACTAATTAAACGAAAAGGGGATGACGGAGATTACTGCAGTCATGCTACCGTATCCCTACAGTATCCCTCTCAGTCCTCCTTCTTGGGCGCCCAGTGAGACAGTCCGATTCCCGTGATGAGCGGCTTGACTCCAGCGAGCGCGAGTTCGCTCTCGCGTTCGCCCCACGCGGCTCTCGCGTCACGCGTCCAACGCGGCACAACTTCGTCCGCGAGCAGTCGGTGCATCACCTGAGCGAAGATGATCTTTGATCTCTTGCTAGAGTCCCAATAAACATTCACACCATCTCTCACCGTATTCCTACCCGCCCTACCGTACCTTTTCGTGGTTCCTGAAGGGATGCTTTCGCCACTCCGCCTCAAGATGAGATTCCAGATTCGCGTAGAATGGAGCTTGCTGAGATAATCTTTTCATAATCAGCTCATGCCAGTGAAAAAAAATGTTCTCATCTACCCAATTAATCATTCCTCAACACACAAAAGTGAGTTGTTCGCGATCCAGAATGCGCATCTATTGTAATTATTCATCTTTATATTTTCAACATATGATTGAAACACGAATGTGTCATTCAGGGCGCAAACCTCACAATCAGCCGGAGCAAAAGCCTAAGTCTACATCCCAAATTAGCGAAACCGAAATGCGCGAGGTTGGATCACGCCTCAAATCTGGCAAGTAAACTAAAATATCAACAAATTTAAAAAATTAAAAATAGAAATACCCTGGGCTTCTTGAGCGGATATCTGCCCTCGCCGTAGAAATCGTCCAGGTTGAGGCGCTGTAACGAGCGATTTTATTTCGCAAAGGATAGGAACGACGATCGAAAAAAATTTAGATTTGCCAACCTTATAAAACCGAAACTCAAATTCGCCAAAATGACAGTGTGGGATCATACTGGGAAATTGGAAGGCCTTTTTTGGTTATCATCCGACTATAATTTCAAAAGCAATCATCCAAAAAAATGTTTAAGATGCAAATGCTTTGGCGATTAGAGAGCGAGTGAAATGAGGAGAGAGGAGAGAGACGATTAGGTGCGAGTGAAATCACAGACAAATATTTGGATAGTTGTTTTTGAAAATCTACATCCGACGGTGGTCATCCGCCCCCTCACTGACATCGAAGGACTGCAGTTCGTCCTCCGCCTTCAGGGGGGTCATAATGGGCGAGGCAATCTTCTCGGGCAGGAAATGACGAGAGGGATCCATCTCCACCACGTGCAGACCCTGCCAAGGCATACTGTATGAGAGACTGTAGGGATACTGTATGAGCATACTGTATGCAAGGGATACTGTATGAGTATACGGCATTATTGGCACTTTTCCTAGAAGCTTACCAAGCCCCGCTCCCCTCTGTCATCTTCTCATGATAAAGTTGATTAGAACCTGACTTAGACTCCTTAAGCTTACGATAATGGCTTTTGCTTAGACTTCTTAGGCTCGTATTTCGGGTGCTTAAGGCTAGGTGCTCTACCACGCCCCCCCCAAGGGGGTGGGGCGAAGAGGGCGAGGCATGGTAGGCTTCTAGGAAAGTTCCGCATTACTCGATCACAGATCACTAGTGACGCCAAAACGGAGCGCGCTCTCCTCGTTTCACACGCCCGCTCGCTCTGTCTGACCGGCGAGAGAGAGCGTGTGAAACGAGGAGAGCGCGCGTCGATTTGGCGTCACTACAGATCACTGACCTTTCAAGTTCAGAGATCAAAGATCAAAGATCACCCCCCCACTGACCTTTCAAGTTCAGAGATCAAAGATCGCCCCCCCCCACTGACCTTTCAAGTTCAGAGATCAAAGATCACAGATCACCCCCACTGACCTTTCAAGTTCAGAGATCAAAGATCACAGATCACCCCCCCCCCCCACTGACCTTTCTCTCCGCAACCTGCTGGAACGTCTCCTGGTTGAGGAGTCCAGTGACGAAGGCGTGAGTGAGAGCGAGGTAGTTCTTAGTCGAACCCTCCACCTGTATTTGCATTATTATTATTATTATTATTATTATTATTGCTATTATTATTTTTATTATTATTATTATTTGAGAAAACGTGCACTCCACATGCACAGCAGGGCTGATCAAAGTTTTAGCAGTTTTAGTAACATGGATCTTATAGCTTTACTCCACATGCAAAGCAAAGCAAAACTTATGAGTGACTATCTGAGAGAACTAGCCTTGTGCCGTACAGCGAAAAATAAAGAGCTGATTTTAAGATACTCCTAGGGGTAACTTTTCGCGTGGAGTTCGAAAATCGACCTTAGAAAGCCGTATCTCTGACCCCTCATTTCCGGTGTCGCGCTGTAGCTGGGTGGTCGGTTTTTATATCTTTTGAACGGCTCATCCAAACCCCATAAATGCACAAAATTTGATTTCACCCTGTTGTACACTTTTTGTCTTTGTTTTGACAACGATATCTCAACAATAAAAGGTACTGCAGGTAGCATGTATTAAATATAATGCATATATGAAACTATAATTAATACTAATTTGTCTCGGAACCATTCCTGTACATTTCAAGTATATAGTAGTGCGTAATTTACACATTCCGGATTTCTGCCACATTTATTCCTACTCGAAGCGTGCTCAAACTTATTTTATAAGCGCTCTAACGTGAAAATTCGTATTCTACGAGTGAAAATGTACCAGGAAAAATGTTCAAAAAGTAAAATTTAAGAAAAAAATATTTTTCATATTTTTGCCCCTGGGGTAGTAGGGGGTGAAAATGTCGAAATTATGGATACATATGAAATCATAATATCTTGGTGTATTTTCACTCGTAGAATACGAATTTTCACGTTAGAGCGCTTAAAAATTAAGTTTGAGCCCGCTTCGAGTAGGAATTGATTCGGCAGGAACCCGGAATTGGCAAATTACGCACTACTATATACTTGAAATGTACAGGAATGGTTCCGAAACAAATTAGTATTAATTATAATATCATATATGCATTATATTTAATACATGTTACCTGCAGTACCTTTGATTGTTGAGATATCGTTGTCAAAACAAAGACAAAAAGTGTACAACAGGGTGAAATCAAATTGAACCACCGTCAATCAAGCTGATGTCCACTTAGATACGATTTCAGATGCTCAAAATGTTCAAAATATATTTAATATAAGCAATTAATATCAATGACAGCCAATGAGAGTGAATGTGGTGTTTTTCTGTTGAACGTTGTTGATTTGAATTTTCGGAGAATCTGTACTGCGGCATATTGCGAGCCTCAGGAAACATCGCCGGGGAACGAAATTTTTTGAGAAAATTTGGCCCTAGGGGTATTTTTTCATGACGATTCTAATGCGCATAATGAAAAAACGTCACCTCCCAAAATTTTTTTCAAGACGGCAAAAAGACGTAAAAAATTATATTTGAAACGGCCTTAACTTTTTTCACAGATGAGGTAGCCCAACACTTCTAACAGCAAAAATGCTTATCTCGTCGAGATCTTTCAGAATTACTATGCATTTATGGGGTTTGGATGAGCCGTTCAAAAGATACAAAAACCGACCACCCAGCTACAGCGCGACACCGGAAATGAGGGGTCAGAGATACGGCTTTCTAAGGTCGATTTTCGAACTCTACGCGAAAAGTTACCCCTAGGGACTTCTTACAATCAGCACTTTATTTTTCGCTGTACGGCCTATAGGTGAAATTGCTCAGTTCTCTCAGATAGTCACTCTTATACAATACATTACGTCATTAAGTCACCTTCACATAGATGTCCTTGATTCCGATGGCCTGGCAGATCTTGATCAGACGGGGATGACACACCACACCTGCAGCAATTAGGAATTAACGAATTAATAATAATTAAATGTAAAAAATACAATTTAAATAATAAATCTGACCGTATCCCGCAGGTTTCCTCTCGGCGAAGATGCGCGTGTTCCTGCACTCTGCGTAGAAGTCCTGCAAATATTTCATTTTACAAATTTACACTTTTAAAAGGCACTTATCAGTTTCAGGCGCTAATTACAACAAGAAGATTCTGACAACCAACACTAATCGTGTAATTCCTGAATAAGAAGAAATCATTGAAACCAAAATGCACCTGGTGGATGGTTCTATCCTCGAGCAGCTGCACGTAGAACAGCTTGCGAGAGGCCATCTTCATCGCGTTCACCACCGCAGTCGAAGTTCTTAATTAGTTCGTTCTTAATTAGTTAGCTCTTAATTACCGTAACTTAATTTGCCTGATATTGAGAATTTCGATTACTATAGGACATGATGCCTCGGCGAAGCGCCAATCTGCCGACCTATTCCTGTTCTGATCAAATCAACGTCGTCTAGATTAAGATTAAGAAACTCTTCATTCTTAGCATTCTCTCGGTCCAGCGGCGACACAACGCATAGAATGACTAGAGGGTGGCATCGTTTCTCGAATTCATCACCACATATGCAAGTGCCTGGCAAAGCGTAGCTCCTATCCCCTTCTTCCAGCACTAGGTCGGATGAGCAGTATTACATCATGCCGCCCTCGATATATCAAAGACGGAATGACGTCACAGTTCTCTCTCCGACCTAGTGCCCCTTCCTCCGCTCCGCTCACCTGTGCAGGGGCGCCTTGCCCACCGCGTATCCCGCCAGTCCCCGTCCGTTGCCCGTGACCACGAGTGCCGCCATCGTGTGCACGCGACCGAACACACGCGTCATGTTAGCCGTACGCTTCACCTAAAAATATCAAATATTGATTTTTTAGTTAAAAAATTGATTTTCTTAAAACTTTAAAGCAATAAAATGCAAGACATTTTCACTTGCCAAACACATGTTTCAGCGAACGTGCGCAAGATTGCATGAGCGGTCTGACAACAGTTCTCCCAATGCTTTCATGTTTCACCTATATCATGTAAAAATTCGACTAGACAAGTGTCGCCAACTCTGCCGCACTTCCAGACTTCTGCCCCTTCTACCGTATTCCCCCGCACTACCGTACATCCAGACAGTAGCTCTCGAAGTCGTCGAACGTGTCGCTATCGGTGGGAGGCGGAGGACCCAGCCTCTGACCCATGATCTGGGTACCAGAGAAACCACGCTCCAGCGGATGCAGCTTCTCCTTTTGATGACGCCGCTTCTTGCTGCAAATGACAATGCTATTATTATTATTTATATGTTATTGTTTATTTAAATGGCAGTAGGGCGAAACAACGATTTGAGTTTGTACACAGTGAGTAGAGTATGCCACTGTTCATCCTTTTATGGGTTCGAGAGGGGCGTAGGGCAAGTAGGGCTGGCACAACAAGTGAGGAAGGTATTTCTCATCCGACATAGTGCCATTCGAAGCTAGCCAATGCAGCACGCAATTTCCTACCCTACACTTTGCCAAGTTTTCGCAGATTCTACATTACCTGATGACTAATTTGTGTATAGCTCCTCCGAATTGCTTAATATCAGGCCTCTCACCAGAGATTCAGGACAAAACGCCCATATCTTGATACAATCAATTTTGAGATTTTGGTAGCTCTGGGGGTATTCTATCGTCCAGAATCCGAATCCGGGACGATCGGCTGCTTATATCGATCCGCGGCAGCTGCAGCTTGCTGCAAAGATTTGAGAGTCTAGCTTTGACGCCTCTGGAAAAGGTTTCAAATCACTCCGATTTTGTTCAAAATTGACCAGTAGGCATAGCTTATGATGCTTTCTGACTTCCCCGATCGATTTTTTGGTAGATCAAAATATGACCTCTGGGCAGTTTTTGCTCCATAACTTTAACAGTTCGGAACACAAACAAACCAAACTTTTGCATCTTATAGAGCTTTCAATTCTGCATCTACTGGAATTTTTTGCGGATTTTTACCATGGGGTCTATCATGTTTCCCATACGAAAAACAACGAAAATTGCGGGGTGTGGCAATCCTCTCATACTGAAAATCGCATAAGTGTTTACCATTCGAACTCAATGGTTGAGGGTTCGATCTCCCATCGCGGAAAACATGTTTTGCATGCATATTTACTCCATTTGCATCATGTGCGACGATTTTTATACTTTGGTTCGTGCATCTCTTTCTACCGTATATATGAAGGAACCTTCATACAGCTGGGAAAACATCAGAAATGATGAAAATGAAGTAAATATGCATGCAAAACATGTTTTCCGCGATGGGGGATCGAACCCTCAACCATTGAGTTCGAATTGTAAACACTTATGCGATTTTCAGTATGAGCGAACTGCCACACCCCTCAATTTTTCGTTGTTTTTCGTATGGGAAACATGATAGACCCCATGGTAAAAATCTACAAAAATTCCAGTAGATGCAGAATTGAAAGCTCTATAAGATGCAAAAGTTTGGTTTGTTTGTGATCCGAACTGTTAAAGTTATGTAGCAAAAACTGCCCAGAGGTCATGTTTTGATCTACCAAAAAATCGATCGGGGAAGTCAGAAAGCATCATAAGCTATGCCTACTGGTCAATTTTGAACAAAATCGGAGTGATTTGAAACCTTTTCCAGAGGCGTCAAAGCTAGGCTCTCAAATCTTTGCAGCAAGCTGCAGCAGCCGCGGATCGAGATAGGCAGCCGATCGTCCCGGATTCGGATTCTGGACGATAGATTACCCCAAGAAATGATAATATCCCAAAATCGATTTTTAGATTGTACCAAGAATGTCCTGATTCTCTCGTGAGAGGCCTGATATATTCAGAGCACGGAGCACTCTAATCCATTACAGTACTCATCGCACGCGGGTACGTTACCCCTAGCCTCTTACCGTACTCACCCGGCTACAGTACCCCTAGCCTCCTACCGTACTCACCCGGCTTTCTCCGCGAGATCATTCCTCATTGCCATCTGTCCTTCCTTGATCTCGTCCTCGGTTTGCTCCACAATGTGCAGCAAGTCGGCACTCGTAGCCTCATAGTCAATCGGAGCATTCAACCCGGGGAATTGCACCTTCATCGGACCTAAAAATGAGCGAATATTAGCATTTTTACATGTTACATCAGAAAAAACATTTGAAAGGAAACCACGTTAGCAGGCTAAATCATCCTCTGCTAGGTTCTAATCTACCACATGAGCACAAATTAGATGGAATCCACAGAGGAGAAATGCGTGCTAACCTACAATTCATATCTCGATCACAATGCTGGACCATGTTGCATCATTAGCTAAAGATTTGCTAACTCGGCAAGTTGTCGATTCGAGTTGATATCTTGCATTTTATCTATAGAACGCTGCGTGACTCCGTCTGACCGGATTGCGGGAGATGGAGCTAGAGTAGCGCCCGTGCGAACACGTTTCGAAAATGGTGATGGCGAACCTACTCCTCTAGTAAATAAACAAACTAGAATCGCAAACTGACTGGCTCCGATACGGTAGTATCTAAGGAGAGGTCTGGGCGTCTGTCTCGTGGCCTTTCGTCCCTTCTTCATTCCCGGCTTGGACACGGACGTAAGCGTCTTCCACAGCTCACCCTGATTCCCTGCGAATAGAAGGGAGATTATGGAAGACGCTCGACTACGGTAGCTCAACATCTGAAACTCAAAGCGCTCACTTCTCATGAAGAAGTTGACCGTGTTCGTACGGATCTGATTCCACGGAATCAAACTCGCCATCTTGTCGAGGTCTGAAGATCAAAGATAAACCTGCACAGCAATTGGCAGAAACCAAGATATTTCGCAGCGTCTCAACGCGACTTCTTCCCGGCTTATAATTTCAGCGTTCAAGAAATATCTTTATTTCTTTCTTTGGCGAGTAATCGTGCTAAATTTCATCTGACTAGCAGATTTTAGGGCAAAATACAGGGCTCGTCGAATGGAATACAGAGAGAGGAAGAAGGAACGAGAATTTCGAAATAGGGTAGGACTCGGAGGGAGAAAGATCAAAGATCACAGCTGACGAAGACAACAATAGAAGATGAGGATAGACGGGAAAATGGTGGCTACCGTACCCATAATTCCAGATTAATTACAACAATATCGATATACTACCTCCTCTTAAATACATCCCAAATATCGGTGCAAGCTGGGTCTTCAACAACCAAGAAATAATGTACACTGCATCTCTCGCGTAAATTAAGTTAATTCAAATTATATAAATTATTAGATATAAACTACGCGTGTCATAGGCACATAGGGAGACGGGGAGGAACGGGGCAGGACGATAGCATTGGGCCAAGATCACTGTGGTGGTCGATAACAGATATCGATCGGTCGAATACCGTAGTACGGTGGGTGGGCGGGGCTACCGTAATCATCTACCGTATGCCTACTCCTGATGCTCGTGCTGCTGAATCTCTCGTCGACGTTGCTGTTGTCGGAACACCAACAGGAGAATCAGACCCACGATCATGCCTGGAATGGTACCGTAATCTCATTATAATAATATCAGGTACCGTAATCTCACATTAAATACAGTAATATCAGGTATTCAACTATTGATAAATGCAGCGTTTATTCGCATCGTCGCACTGGTTTTGCTTCAGCCACAACCTTCCTGAATAATAATTGAAACAAATAATCGCAGACACAGTTCGCATGCGTTTCACCAAATTCTAGACCTTAAATCTCGCAGGAAAAACGCAATTTCCGGCACCTTTTTTTCAGAAAAACAACAATAACAACAATAATAATAATAGACAAATTAAACGCACAAGACGCAGCGGCCATCACGATGAAATCCCATCCGGCGTGCTCGAAGGCGTACTTCCACAGCAGAGTATCTGCAGATTATTGACTTAGTTATTCGCATTTATTGATTTATTTATCCACAACCTAGCTCTATTCTATTGACAAATAATACCAAATGCCATTGAGATGTACTCGATGAAACATGATTGGTCAAGAGCAAGAACTCCCTATGAATGTCACATCTTTCAAAATCACCCGCCCGCTACATTCTGGTTGCATTCATTACAACTCCTTGACAGTCAAAGATAAGATCAGTGTGACACATCTTTTTGCATGCTCTATCACTAAGGGTAAACAAAAGATGATCAGATGTGCTGAAGACCAGATATGAAAGATCAAAGATCACTCGCCTGTGATTCGGTGACCGGCGAAGACGAGAGCAAGCTTGGCGAGGGCGAGCGAGGCGGGAACAACGGCGTCGGCCGAGTGCTCCATCGCACTGTCGTAGTACCGCTTCGCCAGGTACAGGTCCTGCAACGAATGAGGGGTTACGGTATAATTGGTAGACAATACGGGCATGTATGATTTGAGTAATTGAAAAGCCCAGGGACACGCAATTAACGACTACCCTTTTTGTCTAAACGTTTTTGAGGTGTTTAGCAATGACGATGAGAACATAATCAACAATCTCCAGATCTATCCCAACATGTACGCTTGCAGGAACTCGTTTCTGACGGGCGTTTTTTCGCCATTTTTGGAGAAAGAAAATATGGAATAATCAGCGACCGCCATGCCATGAATACTCAAAGAAACTTAAATCTACCAGGTACAAATGCATTTCACCGCCTCTTTGAAACAGCAACTCATTAGCGGGCACCGCACCTGCGCCATTCCCTCTCCTCTCTCGTGCATGTATCCGAGGTTGAACATCGCCTGCGCAGTCAGATGACGATCCGCAGCGATCTTGTAGTGATGAGCAGCCTGGAAATCATAAATTAATTAAATTACAAAATATTATTAATATTAATATTATTTTGCGATGGTAATTATGTTTCTTTAGAAATAGGAAAATATGCTAGAATTGTTCTAGAGAATACTGTCGGAACAGCCAAGTGACCAAGCAACTCCTGGTTCCAGTAATAGACCAAAGACACTATCGGATGTTCAAATTCGATGACTCCGTCTGACATCACATGGAACTAATCACTCAAAAATACAGGAACTGCCAATCAGTCCACGATCAATCCCTCTCCTCCTACCGTACCCACCTCAGCGTGATCGGCCTCCGTGCCCAGTCCGTAGTAGTAATAGTCGCCCAGTTTGACTCGCGCCGTCGGGTACTCCTGCCCCGCGGCACGCTTCCACGCGTGGAGAGCACGAGACAACACCTGCGATAGGGTGATTAGTCGAGTGACAAGATAGTATTATTATTATCATTATTGTTGTTGTTTTTTTAGCCTGAAATTGCTAAAAACATAATTTTAAAGATATTAATTAATCCCTCACCTCCGATCGGGCCTCGGGGAAGAGAGAGCTAGCCTCATCTGCAAGAGGAACAAATATTTATTGAAAGAGCAGGACTACAACGAACTATCAATGGTCCCCAGAAACACCGATACTAAATATGATGGCTGAAGCACGGAATCACAATTTGTTTAAAAAATTCAACTATTTACCTTTTGTGGAAAAATTGCATAGATTTTGGCCTTTGTAAATGTTAGTGGTCAAAAGGGTAGGTCACAAAATTTGTAAAAAGTTGGCACGTTTCTACAATTTAGTATGAAATCCTTGAAAATGGGTACGTTTTAAGAAAACCTACTAAAAAATGGGTACGTTTTCTACTTTTACACTGGTCCGAACTCCAAAAAGCGGGCACGTTGTGTCATTTTGGACCTACTTTTCGATCACTGGTAAATGTGAAAATAGGTAAGGAATTGATATTGAATTTAGATACCACAATAGGCTATCAAATTTCATTGAAACATCAAACTCCCTGGGAGAGGGCTATTTCCATATGCGAACTCAACCATTACTCACCTTTGTCCAGAATGTAGGCAAAATTGGTCTGTGCCTGCTCGTAGCCGAGCTCCGCCAGGAAGAGATACTTCATCGCCGCCTCGTTCGGTCTGACAAAAACAATCAATATTTTCATTAATAAAATGAAAATATGTTTTTCTTTAAATTTCCCTTGGAAAGCCACGCGGCTCATTGCCGCCTCGTTTGGTCTTAAAGGCATTGCGTATTAATTTATAAAAAAAAATTTAAATGCCTCTTCCCCGAGGTGATCACGCCGTAAAAATCAAGTTTGGGACCACACAGCGACATTCGCGACATTCGAGCTTCATCAATTCCTTTTCATGTCTGGTTCCGGTAAAATATGATAACTAGTACATAAAACCCAGCCGTACGATCGAAACGCGCAATATGCGCATCTGAGCGGTACCACTAGCCTACAGTATACAGTATACATTCTACAGTAACCCTATCTACAGTACCTCTTCTCCTTGTAAGCAGCATAGGCCATCATCATCTTCTCCGTCCATCTTCCTCTCTCGGCGACGTTCTTGTAGAATTCGACGGCGGTCGTGCACGATCGGACGACGCCCACTCCTTCGAAAAATGCAATTTAAATATTAAAATAATAATAAATATATAGTTTTAATTAGTGAAAAATAATGCGCAATTAGTAATGTGATAATTAGTCTGAAAATAATAGAGAAGCAATTCAATTTAATTTCTGAACTATACAAATCTCCAAAAAAATTTAAAATTTCCACCCGCAAGATACTTGTCTCCCTAGTGCTACAACCTCAACTGCCACACGTTTCGCAATAGAGAAAAGACATGCTTCTAACAACGAATAATTATTCGCTTACGACTTCCCCATAATACTATATTTCCTTATTCCCCTACAGTATCCCTATTTCCTCACCAGTCGAGTGCATGTGGGCCAGATTGTAGTAGGCGAGCACGTGTCCATTCTGAGAAGCCAGCTGGAAGTACTTGAGGGCGGACTTCATGTCGCGGACAGTGCCAAGGCCCTCTGCAACGGGTATCCTATTAGAATTGCGTATGCGATGTTTATTTTACGACCAAGTCCTCAGATTTAGCGGAGCCACTAGTAGCATATTGTTACAACTCGTTGCCGAAACCAAAATCCCTCTTTAATGGACAGGATACTAGATTTTTAGTTTATTATGGTATTTGCAACCGCTATAACCGCTGTATTACAACCGCTAGCAAGTCAGTGATACAATTCATTTTCGAATCCCCAATCACGCAGCTTTCTGTTCTGGCTTTTCTTCCTTTTTAATGTGACCTGAATGTGACCTGAATATAGAACGGAAAAGGTGAAACTATGAAACACGAAGCTCACGGTAGTGCATGATGCCGAGGTAGAGCTGGCCGTCCACCCAACCCTGCTCGGAAGACAGCGAGAAGAGCCTGAATTTAAAATATAATTAATGCTGTGTATGATCCCATTATTGACAAAGCCGTAACTATATCCGTATTTAGGTGTGGTGTACTTACCGTACCTTAGTGTTTCTCGTTGTCGCGCCCCTTTCATCACACCCCCTTTACCCGCGCCGGAGACTGGCCCCTCATTCTAGTTCCTGCCTTCCCCACGCGTTGTGGTGGATTTGTTCTCTCCTATTTTACCGTTGATAGAGCTATATAATCTACTCTCCGCTTCCTCGGGTACTCAAGTACATAACAATTAATATTATTTTAAAATATTTTTAACTCATAAAACTCATGCAGAACTTTAATTTTTGGCTTAATAGGCGTATATATCTGCAATTCTCGAATAGATACGCAGCCCTTTACCAGATTAGAGTAAGCCCCGCCCCTCTCTGCTCTTGCTCCATCAATGGATACACCCTCACCTGAACGCCTTTGCATAGTCCTGCTTCACTCCTCTACCCTGGAGGAACATGATGCCGAGGCCGGCCTGGCCGATCTGGTTCGACTGCAAAGAATCAACATATTTTGTTTGTCAATACACAGCGACCTTGTCTATAATCAGCACAGGAAATAGCCTCTAGTCATACGGAGCAACTGCAACCGCGAAGCGCCGTCAATTTAGCAGCGCGGTTATAAAATGTATTTTTTTACAACGGATCAGAGATACGCACTATCTCCGTAAGACTGCTGCGCCCCAAATATACCTAGTGCCGCAGAACTACGAAGATTGCACAGATTCAAGCAAGGAGTTATAATATTAAATTCTGCACCTTCTCGGCGCTCTTGAGGAAGAAGTGGAAGGCGGTCACGTTGTCTTGCGGGGTCGCTGCCGTGCCATCTGTAGATAGATAATCATGGCCATACCGTAATTTTCGGCTATACTTATTCCAGTTTACACCAGAACCTGACCAGCGTAAACTAGTAGTCCCCATCAATAACACCGGCTACCGTACTACCCATTCCCCAATACTCACCCAGGTACATCTTTCCCAGGTAGGCGTAAGCGGCCGCGTTGCCTGCCTCTGCAGCAGAAGTCAGATACCTGGAAACGTCAATCTTTGATTGTTGATCTTTAGCATTCTCAGGGAGAGATAGAAAGGGAGATCATAGATCAAAGATTACCGATTGGCCTCGTCAAAGTTCTGCTCGACACCTCGGCCGCCTGAGAGGAAGAGCTGACCGAGACCGAGCTGAAAGATAAACGATTAAAAAGCAGACAACATCAAGGAGTCGGCATTTCAGAGGCAAACATCGTAGAAATGTTAAGGATTTTACAAAGTCGCACAAGCTGGATCCATTGTTCGAGATCCCGCGCCTTTACTGTTATGGACAGTGCTAAACCCGAAAGTGACAGGTTGATGCGAAAATTCAGCAATGTAAGATCTTCAAGTTCTTTAAATTGCGATCCATACAAAAGCCAAGCCTACTGCTGCTATGCTTCATGTGCAGGGTATACACCCTGCTTGAAACCCGCATTCACCTGCGCCGATACATCTCCCTTATCCGCGAGGAATCGGTAGTACTCGAGCAGGTTGTTGTCCATCGGCTGAGAGGAGGTGGGAGAACCCGACGTTGGCTCCTGCAAGGATACGGTAGAATTAGTGTTTCGAAAGAATCCAAATATTCAATACACCCAACCAACGCAGTCAAAAAACTGGGCGCCATACATCAACAGTAACAGTTTCATGCAAAAATATATACAACGTTTCCGGTTTTTCAGCGCTGGATGCGCGCCACTTTTGCGAAGCGGCGCCGACACGCACTCCTCGATTGCACACTCCCTCTCTCTCTGGTTCCAAAGACAAGAGAGTATGTGAAACGAGGTGTGCGTGAACGCGCCGCTTCGCAAGTGGCGCGCATCCTGCGTTGAAAATCCGGAGGATTTAGTACATATACAAACTTAAATTTTACAATTCAACATATAAAAATATTGGCGCACCATCTCATCGGTGAGTCTCAGTCGCTGGATGGAGAGTCCAGTCGAGAATCGAATCGAGTTCGCCACCAGTTCGGCCACCTGCCAGAGAGGGGTTGCACTCACTTTATTTCTCCTGGTGGCTCCGAACTATTGCGATAGATTAGCGATTTTTCTCAGGGACAAAAACAACTTCGTAATAAGCAAAAAATAGCAAAATTCACTAATGAGTGCGGTATCGTAATTGACGTATAACGATATGTAGAGAACCATCGAAAGCTACCGTATTCAAATTGAAACCAGTTCGGGCACCTGCGAAAGAATGGTTGCACTCATTCTACTTCATCAGGAATCTCGAAGATAATGCGATAGGTTCAAGATGCCTTCGGTACAAAAATAGTTTCTTTAAAAAAGCAGTAGGATATTTCGGCGATACCAAAAATTAGTAAGCGTTCCGGTACCCCTACGAATAGAAAAAAAAAGCTGGCGTTCGGAAGCCGCGCTCACCATTGCACCATATTTTAATTGTATGGTAATACTACCGTATCCCTCTCACCTTCTGGTAGTAGCTCAGCGCCTCCTCGCACGAGGCAGGCACGCCCACTCCAGCGTAGTACCGATAGCCCTGCGAGTGCACATATTGTTATTTGTGTATGGCGACTAACGACTGATTGTCGATGCGCGACACGTAAATACACACGTTTTGAAACGCGTGATCACAAAGTGGATTGCGCTTCGCTGGTTTTGTGACTTTGAGAGTAATTATTAATTAATTGAAGTTACACAGCACCCGTAAAACTATTTGAATTAACGCGCGTGTCAGATCACGGCAAAAGGAGTGTGAGCGTACGCAAAAACAAGAGAGCGGCCGTGATCAGGCACGCGCGCAAATTCAAATACTTTCAAGAGTATTGGGCAACATTAAGCTAATCACCATGGCCATTTGCGCGAGTGGATTGCCTCCGTGAGCTGCGAACGAGTAGTAGACGAGGGCCTTCGCCTGCAACGTTTGTTTAATTAGTGATGTAAATAATTAGTTTCACAACGTTTCACCCAGCCACTTCCGTGCTGCTGATGGCACATAGAAGCGCCATTCCAGTTTCATGTTCACTTTCTTCAAAATTTCAAATCTTGCAAAAATCACCCGTTACATTCGCGTTCCAGAATCAATCTATAATCCGTTTCAGGCACGGGCAATGTTGCGGACAAACGCCGGGTTACTCATATTAAAAATCCTTCGCACCTGGCTGCTCTTGGTCACTCCCAGTCCCGTGGCGTGCATGAAGCCCAGACCGAGCGAGGCGTCGGAAGAACCGATCTGGAAGTCGATTATCGATTGATTGTCAGCCTGGCCGATTCGAGTTCTAATTGGTTTCAGATGTGCGCAATCAAGGCAATATTGCTAGATGGCGAGATGTTATTTTGAATTGAACGGGTAGCAGAATCACGGAGCAGGGTACACCAAAACCACGTGCATCCTCAATCACCCTGGTCGGAAATAATCCCGTGGCGCGCAATATTATCACTATTATCTTCGTACTTGCAGTTCATACAAGGCTCGTAACCATTGCCAATCTGTTTACGTTGCCATTTACTTTCCAAATTGCGCCGATTCAAGATTAGAATCAGTCAAGATCAGTCAAGATATTCTAGGATAGTAATGAAAACATACTAAAACATAAAACACAAGGAGAATCACGTGGCCTGTTATTTGCCCCGCACGCGCACCAACACCATAGCTACAGGTTGAGTTTTCGCAATAGCAACAGTAATTCACCTTGAAAATTTTTTAACTGAAATTGAAATTCACCTTGGCGAGTCTGGTAAACAGCTCCTTCGACTCGTTGATCGACCAGCGCGCGTCGTCTCCGAAGAGATGAGCGAAGGCTGAAATTACAAATTAATATTTTTAAAAATTATATTCTTGCGAAATATTAAGGCTGCTCAGGTAACCGTCAGTAAGAATAACGAAAAGGAGCAGGATGACTCACCCATGACCTTCATGGCGTTCCTGTGGCCCTTCCCGGCTGCATCGGCGATCAGTCTGAAGGCGGCGTCGCGCGCCTCCTGACCCTGCCAATGATCGATTCAAGAATCAAGATTAAGATCCACGACAGCTCTGTACACAGCCTGACTTCTTCCAACACAAAGTGCACAGCAACGGGTTCTTTGAAAAACACATAAACAGTCACACTACGGTTCCTATTCCTCGGCTTTCATTTCCCTTTTTTCGATAGGAGCAACAAACCTGAGGCCGTCCTCTCTCCAGGAACGTCAGTCCCTGCAGGTACTGCTGGTGCACCTCGGGAGCAAGATTCTGCAAAAATAGTTCGTGTCAAAATTAATTTAATTCGAGCCCATTACTGGGCGTATTGGGCTTAAAATAAAAAAGGTTAACTACAAAGAAAATAAATTAAACAAAAAATATCAAAATTACCTCGTCCTCTACTTCATCGACGAACTCGTCTCCTGGCGTGAGCACGGGCTCCTTTCTGCCGCCGTCGCCCTCGCCCAGACGCGTCAAATCAGAGTCGGAGATGCCCAAACTCTCTGAAACAATAATTAGTTTCAACCAGGTGAATTGGTGCCGCACAAATAATACAAGTTCCGATAACTCAGGGATGTTCAGAATGGGGGAGCTCAGTAAAAAAAAGCTTAAAGAACTAATTGAGGAAACGTGGATACTCGCATAGGCTATCTGAAAAAAATATTTGTTAACCAGGTGAATTGGCGCCTCACAACGTAAACAAGTTCCAACTGATTAAACGCGTTCCATAGCTCACGCGCTTGCTGGAGAACTACTAATTGAGGCCGGTAGGAGTACACCGATGCTCTCTGAATAAAATTACAGACTAGCCAGGTGAATTGGTGGCGCAGCTGTGCTTTATGTTCGCGCCAAACTAAGTCGTTCAGTGTTACTCTGCCCCGCTTTTTCGGCAATAAACACTAATAACCAATCGATAAAATATAATTCACTCACGGAACGCTTTCCTGTTCTTCTCCATCGTCTCGGCGTCTTTGAGGGTCGTCACCTTCTTGGTGGCCGCCACGACGCCCATCGTCGTCGATGAGAGCACCAGAAGAAGGACCAGTGACGCCCAACGGGTCACCATGGCCGTACCTTAATTTCAGGGCAATTTTGCAATGAAAAATCGATAATGTTAACGCTGGAAAACGATACAAATCGATGATCCACTTTAGGCAACGTTACCAAAAGTCAAACGCGCAAACTAATACTGGCGCGGAACACGAACTGCGCAAAAACGCTGGAGCAGTCGCCCGCGCACGTTCATGATATTCTTTTTCGCTGATTTTAATTATGTAATGATAATAATTTCAAAAATGTGCTTTGGTAATTAATAATAAATAAGAAAAGTGAAAATTAAACAGCTTCAAGCAAAACAATGCAATGTTGTTCATCCAATGCCCCATTCGGCCTCTTCTCCTGAAGCAACGCCAGTCCCACTCTTTCGTAGAAGATTCCGAGAAATGGACCACAACAAACACTGATATTTGACACATGACCTACGCATGACAGTGCCTTTCGTAACATTGTAATTTCCCGGGCTTCGGGATATGTGCCAGCTCCGGGTGTGGTAGGTCACTTCATCTGGCATCTCAGCACTCAAGATCGGCCGTTTTTCCCATAAACTCATCGCAAATGAATACTCCATCCATTCCATATGTCCCCTCTCTCCTTCTCTCGGCCGCTCCATTCATCCATTTCACCACCCCTCCTCTGCCTCTCTTCCCCTATCTCTCTCGACAGTTTTCGTCACGTTTTCTGTACACAACAGTCGCGCGACATTTTGCTCAGCGGCTTTGACCTACCCAGCCGTCTTTTGGCAGGTGCTTTCCACCCAGTACCCATCCGAATCGATTAGTGTGCATGCAGGGGGGAAAGGGAGAGGAGGGGGTTCCTCCCCTCTCCATTTGGTGGTTGCTCTATTCATTTCCCGTGCTCTCTCACCACGTCGGGCGAGAGAGCGTGCGGACTGGAGAGAGTGCGCCGGCTGGTGCGTTGGAGAGCATGAACGAGAAAGGATTGGCGAGTGAGCATGTAAACGTGAGAGAGTTGCGCGCGCCCCAGGGACATACAAGGAGCACAGATAGCCAGAGGCCACTGAAAGGGGCAAGCATTGCGCCCTCTCTTTCCTTCTCTGCTCTCTTTTCTCACCATTCCCATCCAATTCCCACCAAGATTCATTGTTTCCGCCTCTTTTCTCGCCCGAAACAGCTCCATTTCGCCTCGATTTCGTACTGAATTCAAAGAATTTCACTATTTTGATCCTATTTCATGAATATTCTTTCCTGAAAAGTCGATAGTTTGCAGGGTTTATCCTCGAGTTCGATTGCTCTCTAAGATAAACACAGACTCTCAGCCACTTCTCCCTAGTTTCACTCGATTTCTTCACAAAGAACCGATAATTTTTGCAAGACATTGTGAAGAATCAGTTCAAATTTGCTTAAATTCAAATACATTTGGCTTGTTTTATGCTTCCATATGAGCCCGTTTGCGTAAGAATCGGACAAATCTGAGGATATTTGGCAACGGCCAAAAAAGTCAAATCCTTGAAACTCTGGGTTTTGGGGTTATCTGACACGCTGATGACGATAGGCATATTCATTTTGCTCAGAAATTAGCCGTTGGCTCCAGATGGCTTGACGTCGAAATCTGACTTTTTTCGAATAAGTGGCTTCCAGAGATCGCTAAAATTAAGCGAAAATGATGTCCGGGGCAGAATTAAATGGCGATCACGCCTGTCTAATTCATTTCTCATTAATTATTACAATTAATTAATAAAAATTAACTTTTGAACGCTTTAATTGTACCCGGAGAGACTAGCACCAATCTGACCGTCATGAAGAGTGGAATCCAAAAATGTCTTAAAATCTGCGAAAAAAGGTCGCCGTAATATTTAAGGGATGAAATAGTGGACGTTTTAGCAGGCACTGCTAGAGGCTGCTAGAGAGTGTACGAGAGAGAAGGGGGAGAGGAGAGAGTGCAGACAGCCAGAGGGCGAGGGAGGCGAGGCGGAGGGGAGAGAAGATGGGAAGAGGTCACGAGACAGAGACGAGGGAGGTAGATCACTGGGAAGGATCAAATGCATCGCCGTTTTTGCCAGCTAGAACGCCCACTATTTCATCCCTTAAATCTTACCGCGACCTTTTTTCGCAGATTTTAAGACATTTTTGGATTCCTCTCTTCATGACGGTCAGATTGGTGCTAGTCTCTCCGGGTACAATTAAAGCGTTCAAAAGTTAATTTTTATTAATTAATTTTAATAATTAATGAAAAATAAATTGGACAGGCGTGATCGCCATTCAATTCTGCCCCGGACATCATTTTCGCTTAATTTTAGCGATCTCTGGAAGCCACTTATTCGAAAAAGTCAGATTTCAACGTCAAGCCATCTTGAGCCAACGGCTAATTTCTGAGCAAAATGAATATGTCTATCGTCATCAGCATGCCAGATAACCCCAAAACCCAGAGTTTCACGGATTTGACTTTTTTGGTCGATGCCAACAATTGTCCGATTCTTACGCAAACGGGCTCATATCGACTATCGCACGCAGAAATTTTGATTGTCCGGCTTCATTTTCTTCTCAACGTCATTATCGGTTACTCTTGGTCATATCGCCCAGTTTACTCAATTTTCGTTATTAGCTTGCATGATTCTTCTCCGAAACGTTCATCATGCTCTTTTTATCTTTCTTCCGCCCACATTACCTAGCCACCCCGGCAAATTTCGTTAAAAGTTATCGCTTATTTCAGGCATGTTTTCCTCTCATCTACTCTTCAATTCACCATAATTCATCATGTACCACTTGCGCACCATAGTTCTCTTCGCTAATTCTCTTTTTCTTTTTCTCTTGTTCATCATGATTCCATCATGATTCATGATTTCATCATTATTCCTTCCCCGCATAGTGTTCAAATGTTGCTCAAATCAACTCTGAAACAACATTTCAGGCATGTTTCCACTACAATTCTACACTAACTAATCATCATGTACCACTTGCGCAACATCGTCCCCGATGCTTCCTCCCGTCCCGATTCTCCCGTCTCTCCGCCCTGTTTCATACGCGCTAAGTTGGCGCACGCGGATCTCAGCGATGACTGCGCCGAGCTGGCAAGACTCATTCACAGGTTTGAGAAAATTGGGTCGCGGTCTCTTCATTTCCCATACTCTCTCGCCTGTCTAACAGACAGCTGACTATTTTCTGTAGAAAAATTATGGCTAGTCGTTGCGGCATTCTGTAGATGATTGGGCTAGACATGGGTCGCGGTCTCTTCATTTCACGTACTATCTCACCTGTCTCTACCGACGAGAACATGTTGAGAGTGGAGAGTGTGAAAATCTGTCATGACTCTCTCACTTTTGCACACTCTCTCGTCTCTTCTCATGCGAGAGATCACACAAAACTGAGAGACTAATTACCGTGAGGAGTTAGTCTATCAGAGTTAGAGTAGGCTCTCAAATTCATGGTATTGATCAATCAGAATTGAATTGACGCATATTATTGATATATTTAAAAATATTTATAACTACTATATGCAATCCTTATTGAGAACAAGTCGAACTATAAACAGATGAGCGAGTGGTGAAACACTTTTGATTTGATCCAAATTGAAAAAGTGAAGGGATCGAAAACCAGTAAAGATCAAAGATGAATCCCTTTGCAGATCCTGCATTCTCCCTCAGAAGGGCCACATCCTGCACTTGCCGACGTACGAGGCCAAGGAGGCCGAGACCGGTGAGCTCTTATTTTCTGCATCTTTCAATTTTGTATAGAAAAAATTGTCGTTAGTCGCTGCGGCGTTCTGCACATGTTCATAGAAGAACTAGGATTTCCCAATACCTTGCTGGTTAGATAATAGGCAAAGTGGAGAGACACCAGATGTGTTGGCTCTGAGGTTGGTATTGGATGGAAAAAATGACTGGGCAACTTTCGTGAGAACACTGTGCCAAATCGCTAATTCATTTTTAATTTTGTCGAGGGGATCATTCCAAAGAAATTGCATCTTTCAAAAAATGTTGACCTTGAAAGCTCGGTGAAACACAAGGAAAACTACTTTACAATTTAAAAAAAATCGAAAGAGAAGAGTTTACGTTAGAGGTCCGGGTCAATCCAAATATCCACTGCGACTAACAATATATTTTCAAGCAAAATTGATGATTAGATCAAGTTTATCGAATAATTTTGATGTAGATTAGCATTATTGTATCAAACAAGATAGACTTGAAAAGGAGTCTCACTGATAAGGCGTCACATGCTGGCACCTCTTATCAGTGCTGTACTCCTTTCCGAGCAACGATATAGTCTGCAGACAGAATTGCCGGTTCCGTACCGCCACCAATAGTCAGAAACGCACATGAAGTGTGAACGAGAAATCTGACATTGTCCGGTCGAGGCTCCCACGAGAGAGTGTGCGGGATGAAGAGAGGCACCTTCCTAACTAATCCGATCCTACCGAATTCCTACCGTAATCCTACAGTAATCCCTCCTTCCAGATCGGCCCTGTCTGCCCGTTCGACTCGAGTCTCTTCTCTCTCTCGTCTCTGCTCCATCCCCATTCGGACTGCATGTAATAGCGAGGAACATTGTCCTCAAGTGAGTCAGGATACTGTAGGATGTACGGTAGGGTACTGTAGGGGGTACGGTAGTTGGGTTAATTGAAAGTGAATTAAACTCCGTTATGGTGTCGGGTGTGGTACATCAAATATGTGTCCAAGTCCAGTTACATCATTGCGGAACCAGCTAAAGTGGCACGATTATTTCATGTCGGGTACCATGACCATGGAACCAGACCCAGTACCTATTCCCCGGTTCCAGGTATGGTTCCTACTTGCAATGCGAATCAACCACCATCGAGAACGTCTTCCCGGAGGATGAAACGAGAGAGAAACGAGAGGAGAAGGAGGCAGGGAAGGAGGCGGATGAACGGGTAAGAGATTGGAACCAGACTGGGTTCCGGTGACTGATACCGGATAACGGTACCATAATAAGTTTCATGACTGGCACCTGGAATGGTACCAAGACCGATCTAGTCTGTTTTTAGACAAAACGGTTGGATAGGGAGATTTTCTGGTGCGACGACAGCCTGGTGGAAATGCGTTTCACTCGGATCGGAAAAGCAATAGATCTTCGTGATTACGATCGAGCGTCACAGCAAGTCAACTCAGAAAAAAACCTCATTTGCGTGGCAGAGGGATTTTCTGATCGAATGTGCCCTCTCATTTTCACTCATTGTCAGCCCTCTCGTCGGTTCTCGGGAATTCCTACCCAATCATTTTAATTTCGAGAGCAAAGCAATATTTTCCTGTGAAACATAGTTAAAGTATCCGTCAATTTTTCAATTACGATTATTGTTCGAGTATGTTTCATTGTTTCCTTTAATATTTTCTTGATTCGTTTATTGGCAACATTTATTGGCTATCGATATGTGAGAGAGTTTTTCGCGTTAAAGCGAGAGGCAATAATGAATAGGCGATGGCTTAGGGGTTGCACAGAGGCGTACTTAGGCCACAAGGTATTCACGCAGTGATGGACATGCTCAATTGTCTCAATCTCGCGTCCCGCAAAGCCCTCCCGGACCATTGATTCTCTGAGATGGGACAGGGCATGGAGTTTGAGGTTGACGGTCTCAGTGGGGTTAATTTCTGTCCAAAGCACTTGGATTCTTTCAATGTGATATCCGAAAGCGGCTTTCTCCTCTTCTTTCTGAAATCCGGTATTAACTCCGATATATTAACTCCGATGGGAGTTAAGATATGGACATGGCGATTGTGCAGAAAGTTGACTAAACCCCTTCCGCACAATCTGATGGAGCCGATTTGTCAATTTCGATCTCAGTCAGCAGTGGCATGAGCCAACGTTCAGAAAACCCTGCAAAAACAGCTAAAATCGACTGTTTTGCCCACACCAAAGCTATTAACTCCGATGGGAGTTAAGATATGGACATGGCGATTGTGCAGAAAGTTGACTAAACCCCTTCCGCACAATCTGATGGAGCCGATTTGTCAATTTCGATCTCAGTCAGCTGTTACATCAGCAAACGTTCGGAAAATTCAGCATTTTACATCGCTCCCTTTGTCCCCTCCCATTGTTCCGCCGATCCCATTGTCCGCTATGAAAGGGATTAACTCTGCCACGCAAATGAACTTTTTTTCTGAGTTGACTTGCTGTGAGCGTGAATTAATATTTTAAAAAACTTTCCGGAAGCCATCTGTTCCCGAAGCCTTTTTCTGTGCCCGATATATTTTGATCTTTGAACTTTTACCTTTGCAGTCCTCCTCGATGGCCTCAACCTCCGTGGAGTGCATGCTATCCGTGCTCCTTCAGCTATCGAGAAGGGACACCGAGTTGTGCGTACAGGTAAAGAAATTAAATTTTCCTGAATATTGTTACTATGATCTAGCTAGGTTATAATGGTTGTTATTATTTTGTCGTGCTGGATTTGTTGAACTGCGATCATTGTGAGAGAAACTGGAAATCAAAAGATAAACGGGAAGTGAAACCTAGCCCATTTTGTAGTTCTTGAATCAGTTTTTTGCTCAATTTTCTCTTTGCATTGGTTGCCCATATCCGATTGCAAAATTCTTTCAATATGTCAATAATTAATAGAAACAAGGGTAATTAATATTTCGGAATAATTAATGCGTTCAGGCCCTCTCTTTCTCTCAAAAACATTATAATCAGCCAATTAATTAATTAAGAGATGCTTAATTACTCCTTTCCAGGCCCTTTCCGCCCTTCTCTCCAGTCTTCAGATCCTCAGGATGCGCGGGGCGGGAGAAGCAGCACTGCTGAGGAATACCCAGCAGGTGTTGCTGGAGCTGTACCACCAGGGTGAGAATTTATTTTTAAAATTAATAATACAATTCATTATTTCACTATTGTTAAAATATGACTTCATCACTTCTTTGTTGCCTAATTGCGACATCGTATCTCATGTTTTCCGTTGCTTACGTGATCCTCGCCTATTTTCTTGTGCCAATAACATGATAAATTTATTTATAATGCTAAGGAAAATCGAAATTTCGCAAATAAACAATGTTATTAGGCACTAGAGAGACCTATATCGAATATGTTTCACGACTTGACTATCAATTGTATTGATCATAAATTGATAGTATTACTTAACTCGACGGGTCAAAACCCTACATAAATCAAAGCCGAAAAAATCTCTCCCCTGTCCAGGTCGTGGTGAGATCTCGTCCCTCGCTGGTTCCTGTCTGGTCGCCCTCTCCATCTCCTCCTTCGACCCCGATATCCTCTTCTCCACTGCCGCAGCATTCCTCTGCGGGTCGACAGAGGCTGCAGCAGGAGATGCTGCAACGGCTGCAGCTGCTGCAGGTGAGCACTCGGGCAACGGGAGGGGGCAGTAGATGAGCGAAAGATCGTTTTTGTCCCGTGTAGATTGCACTTGCTGAAAGTGTTGCAGCTAAAAAAATATCTCCTAGATATGGTTCGAGATAATTATGCGCGCTCTCCCAACGATCAAAGTGGCGAGAGATGCCGCAGAATGAAGGGAGCGAATTATTGCAAACCAATTCCCTCGAGAATGCGAGTGAGAGAGAGGAAGGTGCTGCAGCTGAATTTGCAGAGCACAATAGTAAAGATGACTGATTTCATATGAATTGGCTCTCGATTTCAGCACCCTGCTCCTCCTCCTCACTCCGCTCCATCCTCATCCCGGAGAATCTGCACAGACTGTCACTTTTCGTGCAACAGAAAGCATTCTCTGGCGGAGGCGGGAGGTAAACTTATTGTCGATTATTCTTTAAATATGTATATTAATAAGAATATTATTCCTGTAAAGTTTCAGTAGCATGCATCATCCATCAATTGGCTGAACAATTTATGATTTTGTTTATAAAATGGGCGTGATTGATTGAATTCCAACTGGGCGTGATTGATTGAATTCCAACTGGGCGTGATTGATTGAATTCCAACATTTCAAGACATGAAAAACCAGTGAAAGTTAAAAATTCTGGGTATAAAGTTTTGTCCATTTTGCTTATCTACCGTTCTGTTTAGGTTTCACCGGATATTATTTGCTAGAGATTTTGGACTGCTAACAATAGTAACTTGATCTTGAAGATCATAATTTATAAATATCAAATTTACATACCCAACTTCAAATCAATATCTACCGTATCATAAAATCATCCCTTACCGTATCCTTTTTTTCAGTTCCGACTGGTGGTCGTGTTCGATGGCAGACCACTGCGCGCTCTGCTCTTTCGACCTCTCTTCCATCCCCTCCGATTCCTCCCCCGAGACTCCAGATGATGACCGGAGATTGTACAGTGCCATCGCCAGTGATGGTTAGTGGCTATTTCCCGGCTCCTCGATTTCACGGCTCCTTGATTTCACGGTTCTGATCTTTGATACCACGTTGCTGGTGGTGAGAGCAGTTTTGAAATTCTTCCTGAACATATCAATGACGTCCAAATCTACATTTTTTAAAATACAGTAAACAATCAGCCGATACATCAGAATTATTCAGGCGCGTACGTCTACGTGCTCAACTACATCGGTCTGTACAAGATCGGCACGGGCTTCTCAGAGACGATTGGAGGAAAGATCTACGCGAGCAACTCGATGTTGAGGGCGAGGTGAGATCGAAGAGGGGCGGAGTCAAAGGCTAGTCATTTGGGACAATGGAGAATTATGAACGAGGAATGTCGAGATTGTGCTTCACAGATAGTTGACACTCGAGTGAGTTTTCAAACGAGCGATTGTTTCTTTGGTTGGTTCTTAAAAAATAACTTTGCTCGGAAACTAGAGAATGAAAGAGAGGTATTCCTAGTTTAAAACGCGTTCTCTGTAAGAATGGGAGAGGGGTGGCACAATGCTTCAAAATGATCGTATTGAACTGTAACTTGCAGGAGCTAATGTATATGAGTAGGGAACACTTCCACATAAAAAGTAGGTCAATAGCTCAACTTTTTGACCTACCTATAAAAATCAAAGTTACGGCCACATGTTATATACCATTCGAAAGAGCATCAAAGGTTACGCATACATCTCCCTTTTCATAGAGTTTCATGCAAATTGACGTCCTCTGTGCATGAAAACGTCAATATTTTTAAGGTTTTTGATTTTTATCGATGCAAAGATGTCATTTCCTATTCTCAATTTTATGTCCAGAGGATACGCCGTGAATTTTTACATAAGATAAACATGTTCAATTCCAGAAACTCGTTCCTCCTAGCGGTCATATCATGCATTTTCTAACAAAAATCATATGCGTCTGACCGCGCGCTTTCCTGAGCGAAACGGGAAGAGAGAGTTGGATAATGGTGGATTGTTTTAGATATGTTCCAGTGAACTAGCGACCTTCGGTCGCTACGTGGTTCGCGGGGTTGTGTTTTAAAGAAGGAGTGTCAGCGAAGTTAAATAAGCTAATAGGATAGGCAAAGGTCAATCGCATAGTTCAGTGGTAAAGCAGTCGCCGCGAAATCGGAAGGTTGCGGGTTCGAATCCCTCCAGTTTATGAAAAATCTTCTAGATATTTGAATTCCCGCACGTCCCTTCCCTTCAAGCCCTCCTTGGCATTCTGCCAACTAATGATAACTCGGTTCAAAATAGAGATACGCATTTGAAATTTTCAGAATCTCTTATGGTTGTACAAAGGTCGGTCATGGTTATGACAACATCAAAATTTCAACTTTGCTGGCAGTCCTTCTTTAAGGATAACAATTGGACACGACTGGTGAGAGCCTGCTTAAAACGTTGTAAAAGGCTCGTGAGGCCTCGAGCGATCCGAAAAATTTGGAATGGGGCTTCGCCCCATTCCAACTTTTTCGGATCGCCCTCGGCCTTATGGCCTTTCACAACTCTCACGCTGCGGGGGGTGAGAGCAGGTTGGGAAGCGTTTTTGAATAATTTACGCGATGAATATCAGCCAGCCACTTTAGTCCCAGTTTCATGTATGAATCTATAATTTGTAAGCGACTGGTGAGAGCTGGCTTAAAACGTTGTAAAAGGCTCGTGAGGCCTCGGTCGATCCGAAAAAGTTGGAATGGGGGTTGGAACGCTCACGCTGCGGGGAGTGAGAGCAGGTTGGGAAGTTATGGTGAGGCGGGTGGTGAGGTGGGTGATGCGCACGGTGCATGTGAGTTTTCTGCGATTTATTAAAATGCACCATAGTATGCGGTGTGCTGAAAGTGCTCGCCAAGGCAATGCCAACGGTCGCTGTCCGACGTCACACGGACGTGTTTGAGCAAAGATAGAGCGATTTGAAGGAAAGTGATCAAACTACAAACTACAAAGATCAAAGATCAAAGTTCAAATTTTGAAAGTGCTCGTCAAGATATTTCATATGGTCAAGGTTCTAACCTTCTACGATGATTTTGAAGCGAATTAGAGCGATTTAAAGAATGTGATCAAACTAAAAACTACAAAGTTCAAAGATCAAAGTTCAAATTTTGAAAGTGCTCGTCAAGGGGTTTCATATGGTCAAGGTGCTAGGCACATAGGATGATTTTGAGCCGAGTTACAGCGATTTGAAGAAAAAGTGTGACAGACAAAGGGACAGACAGACAGACAGACGGACAGACAGACTGACAGACGTTACGATATTTCTTTATGCAGTAATATTTAACAATTGACCGATTAGAGAATTTTAAATAGTCCCTGAAACATATTTTAAAGTTGTGAGATTCGAACCCACGCTCCGATTTTTTTGTTAGAAAATGCATGAAATGACTACTAAGAGGAACGAATTACTTAACTTGAAAATAGTTCTCTTATGTAAAAATTGACGGCGCATCTAGTGGTCATAAAATTGGAAATAGGAAATGGCATCTTTGCATCTTTAAAAATCAAAAACCTTAAAAATATTGACGTTTTCATGCACACAGGACGTCAATAAACATGAAACTCGATGAAAAGCGAGATGTATGCACTACTTTCGATGCTCTTTCGAATGATATATAACATGTGGCGGTATCTTTGATTTTTATAGGTAGGTCAAAAAGTTGAGCTATTGACCTACTTTTTAGGTGGAAGTGTTCCCTACTCATATACATTACCTCCTCCAAGTTACAGCTCGATACGATCATTTTGAAGCATTGTGCCACCCACTATAGGCGCCTGTCCCACTATTACAGAGAATGCGTTTTAATGATACTACTCTTGACTGTTGACTCTTTAATATCAGCCTTCGAGTTGTCGGGCACTAGGCCGGGTGAGAACTATAACATCATACCGCCTTTGATATGTCAAAGGCGGCATGACGTCATAGTTATCATCCGACCTAGTGCCAGTTGTTCTGAGAGCACTGAAATTTGAAAAGGCAGACACACCTCTTACACGCCGTAATTGCCATTGTTCAAGCTATTTTGCCGGTCAGAGTAGGCGAGAGAGCACGGCAAATAGAGAGAGTCAGACAAACTTCACCTTGCAGTCGCAATTGCACGCTCTCCTTCTGCAATGGATCACTCTACCTGAGAAGAGGCCAGTCCAGTCGAGTGTGGGTACTCGATGAGGACTCGCTACGGTGAGTAGTGCTTTTGCCCCGATTCTTTGGCCCGTTGTATTATTAAATGCAATCGTCTACTATCCTCTCAGATCACCGTCATCATATGTTGGAATACCTTAGACAAGCCAAGCCTGTAGTAGCTCTAGTATCCCTTGACTACGATATTTCCCTGATATTCAGGGAGCGTGGCGAGATTATGCTGCCCTCGACACCGGCGCACTCGACCATCTTCTGCGACGCCTCCGCCTTCTATCAAGCGGCCCTTGATGCGAACTCGACGCTCGTAGTGAGAGTTTTTTGATTGAATAATTTTAATAAAAAAACAATGCATGATATCAATTGAAAAGAAAAAAGTGTTGGACTCCTGCAACGTAATGAAAGAAACCTTAGGAATGATTAATCGAATCCCCATGGAATCGGTTGTGCTTCAGAGATCACCGACCTTCCAGTGCAATTTTAATTTAGCGATCTCTTCTTTGTATTCAACTTTCAAAATATTGACATAAGTATTAATTTAATATTAAGATCACCCGTCTCAACGACTCCTTCCAACCAGTGGCAGATCTGAAAGTGAAACAGAAGCTCCGATTGACCAAGCTCTCCTACAGGTAATTGTTGTCAATCCAGCGTCTCTCCTCATTTCATACTAATTTTAGCCAACTTGACTCAGTTCTCGATACAATTTCAATGGATAACTGTTGCATACTCATTAGTATACAGTATCCGGTCAGTACTCGATAGCCAAGCAATGCCCTCTACAGTATCTTCGGAGACGCGCAGCCGGTGCCGCACGCGCTCATCCACTCGATGCCCAATAGCCTGCACGGTTAGTGAACATTGATGGGAAATCGCAGAAAATCGGGGAAACAATACTGAAAAGAAGAATCTCGAATGAGCCAAAGCACATTCACAACGAGATTTCGAGATAAAATTTAAACAACAGCAAGAAATTACCGATGGAATAGTGGTCACAATTGAAAGGAACAGAGTCTGATCGTCTGGTATCTTCACTTCATCTCCGTCTCTGAAAGACTCCTTCTCCATTACAGGCCAGGTCTCCGACCTGCACGTCTCCCGTGACATCGCCCTGCTGCTGGCGAGGAGCGGAAAGGTGTACTACGCAGGAAATGCGAACAGACTAGGACTACAGGTAGGATCACCCCATTCTGCGTATGCGAACTCGGATGCCGAGAGACAACTCTGATGTTGCAAAAATTTTGGAGACGCAATTAAAAAAACGAGCTTAGTTGTGCTTCAATTCGGCTACTTCTCACGACCGTTTGACTGTGAACCAATGAGTGATCCATATTTCACAGCAAGTCAACTCAGAAAAAAACCTCATTTGCGTGGCAGAGTTAATCCCTTTCATTCGTGGACAATGGAAGAGGCGAACAATGGAACGAGACAATGAAAGCGCTGTGAAATACAGGGTTTTCGGAACGTTAGCTCATGTCACGGCTGACTGAGATCGAAATTGACCAATCGGCCAGATCAGATTGTGCTGAAGGGGTTTAGGCAACGTTCTACACAATCGCCATCTCCATATCTTAACTTATATCGGAGTTAATAACTCTGGAGTGGGCAAAACAATCGATTTTAGCTGTTTTCGCAGGGTTTTCCGGACGTTAGCTCATGCCACAGCTGACTGAGTGCGAAATTGACCAATCGGCCAGATCAGATTGTGCTGAAGGGGTTTAGGCAACCTTCTACACAATCGCCATCTCCATATCTTAACTCCCATCGGAGTTAATAACTCTGAAGTGGGAAAAACAGTCGATTTTAGCTGTTTATGCAGGGTTTGTTTTTGTGTTTCAATCGAAATATAAGATTGAATTTCGGTTTAATAGTGAATCAATTATAGTTTACATTGATTTTTAACTGCGTTTCAGCCAAAAATGACTATCGGATTTTCAGATTTGCTCGAAGTTACGAGCAAATCAATGAATTCAGATATGTTTCACAAATTGAATAACTTCATGTGTCTTACCTTACCGAAATTGGGGATGAATTTCCACCAACCGAATCGGAGGTAGATAAATAGGTACAGTGAGAGGGCGCGATTGATCCAAAATTCGCTCTGCCACGCAAATGAGCTTTTTTTCTGAGTTGACTTGCTGTATATTTGTCATTTATAAATCAGCTTATCAAAATATTTCCATGTCGTGTCTAAAAATTTCATTTAATAAATATGACCAAAATATCACACTTGCAGGATACTGGCTCCACGTGGATGGAACTGGTGCTGCCCGAGACGATCGTGCAGATCTCAGTGGGCACCGAGACGATCCTCTTCCGATCCGGGTCGGGGCATGTCTGGATCGCAGGTACCGTGTGGCTTCTCTTTTAATGATACTTGCACCAAACTCCAATAATGAGATCAAGCGCAAATTTTCCGCTTAAGTTTATGAAAGGTGTCTGGATCTCTGGTACTCTGCATTTCTCAGTTTCTAGAACTTTTACTGAGATTTTCCTCACTTGAAATCGTTTCTTCCTCTATCTCTAAGCGAGATATTTTGATAAATGAGGCGAATCAACTGTCACTAGATACTAAAACTGAAAGAAGAAAGTAATCACAATAATTTTGCAGGTTACGAGGAGAAGAAGAAGGCGGGCAAGCTGCGGAGGCTGCACACTGTGGGAAGGTGAGGAGTAGTTTAATCTATTTGTAGCTTTTCGACGCCGAATTGAAGCGCTGCAACTGTTTGCCGGATCCCAATAGGGTAGCAATAGTGATTGTTTCTTGTGCCATCGACTTTTTTTTGTGTTTGATCCGATTTCGCTCATGATTTGAATGTGCTTCATAAACGCAATATTGTTTGTGACAAGGGAGAGGGCCAATAGTAGGTCGTGCTCCAATCATGCAAAAATAAACACTAGGCAAAGATGTTCAAGGAAAATACAATTCT
Organism: Pristionchus mayeri; assembly: GCA_036245805.1. NCBI lineage: Eukaryota > Metazoa > Nematoda > Chromadorea > Rhabditida > Neodiplogasteridae > Pristionchus > Pristionchus mayeri. Next base: position 11,985,596 of record BTRK01000006.1, read on the forward strand.
GGACATATTTGGGGATGTTAATAAATTTAATTAACCAATTACTCTCATTAACAGGAAGAAAGTGATCAGCATCGCCGCTTCCTCCGGCTGTTTCATGTACGTCACCGATAACGGACGGGTTTATGCGGCGGGCAAACACCCCTGGAGGGTCAACCCCGATAATGGTAAGCACCAGTTCTGTGCCATTATTCTTGTTGGGTAGTGCCTTTCATGCGCAAAGTCCTTATGATGGGGAACCAGAATATACCTCCACTGGCGCCTCAACTCCTGATCATGCTCACCGATTGCGAAAAAAGACATTGAAGATTTTAAAAAATAATCTTTTATTTTCGCAGGTCTCGTGCTCGGCCTAGAAGGCGTCCACATTGCAGCGATTGCGCTCGGAAAGGTGATTTTCCTAAGATTTAATTTTATATTTCTCGATTATTCTACCAATCAGAATGAAATGCCTGCCAGTAAGAACTCACGAATTAATCAAATTAATTAATAAATTGAGCTAATTAATTAATTAAACTAATTCATTTAATCATCAGGTTCACGCCGTGGCAGTCTCTCGCTCCGGCACCCTCTACACGTGGGGAGTCAACAATCTGGGCCAGTGCGGAAGGAAAGAGGTTTCAGCTTCATTTGATTGCCTTACTCTTTGATGACGATCAGGCCGTGATAATTGTGTATTTTTTATATCACGGATCTCCTGTAAAAATGCAGGAACCGATGCGACAAAAAAATTTTTGGATCACCGATTTCGCTGTAAACGCGAGAACTGACCAAAGTGAGGTTGGGGAGAACGCCTATCCACTTCATTCTTCGAAATTTGCATGTTGAACGGAGTTATGACCTACCAGGTTGGAAGGCCGTATTTCGGTCAGTTTTTGACCTACAGCTAGAGACCACAAGCCACGCCCACTTTCGGGAATACCGAATTCGCTCAAAATCCGCAAGAGCTCCGACAGTCGGAATTCTTAACCAAATTAGATGATCAAAAGCGATTTCAGTAGCTCTTGGAATCCTTTACAAATGACCACTGGAGCAGCTTAATTAGGCAACTCTAATTAGGTCAGCATACGCTAATTAAAATCAGAATAGGCGTGAAATGGGCCATTGTACTCGTGTACAGCTGCTCCACTCGTAGTTTGCAGTTCACATCATTCAAATACATGGCTCAAAGCTAGAAAACAGATGGATCATTTTCCTGACTGTCGGAATGATTAAAAGATTTCATACAAAAATTTGCAAAAAAGTGCAAACCACTTTCATCCGGGCAGGTTCGAACTTCAATGTTTCGGGCATTAGAGGTAGAGCTCTACCAATACACCAATTGAACGACTGTCGGTTTGCGATCAAGAATGATACATTAACTTGCCCCCTTGCGACGTTTTCACGCTGTCCCGATTTCGAGCATTTTTCCAATGAGAGCGAGATTATGGTTTTTAGATTATAATTCGGCGCAGTGTTAAGATATCGATCTAAATCAAAAAGTATGGTCTTATTTACACCATTAGGGTTCCATTGGGCACACAAACTGTCTTGTGAGATGGTTTTGGCAAAATGCCTTGTGGTCTCTACCTACAGCGAGCGGATTTTTTTCAATCGGTTCGTAATAAGGATTAGTGATGCCAAATCGGCGCGCGCTCTCCTCGTTTCACACGCTCTCTCGCCGGTCAAACAGAGCGAGAGAGCGTGCGAAACGAGGAGAGCGTGCGCCGATTTGGCATCACTAATAAGGATACCTACAAATATGTTCGCTTAACGTTGTGCAGAAATGCCGTTTTCACATACTTTCATGCGAAAAACCGTTTTTCTCATCACAATATGCAAATTTTCTTTATTTTCTTACTCGAACTACTCGATTTTCATTGTTAAAAAACAAAAAAAAAAACAAAATTTGTACTATGTTCAAATGCTCCCTACTGAGTGCCAATATGATACTCCATGAGTTATGACCAACGAACTATTCACGTACACCAATTCGGGCATGGCGAATCCGAATCAACAATAAAAATCGAGTAGTTCGAGTTAGAAAAGGTAGAAAATTTGCATATTGTGATGAAAAAAACGGTTTTTCGCATGAAACTATGTGAAGACGTCATTTCCGCATGGAGCATAAGATAACTTATTTGTAGATTTCTCTATTACGAGTCGATTAAAAAAAATCCGCTCGATGTAGGTCAAAAACTGACCGAAATACGGCCTTCCTACCTGGTAGGTCATAACTCCGTTCAACATGCAAATTTCGAGGAATGAAGTGGATAGGCGTTCTCCCCAACCTCACTTTGGTCAGTTCTCGCGTTTACAGCGAAATCGGTGATCGAAAATTTTTTTTTGTCGCAATGGGGTCCCTTTTTCCTGCATTTTTTACAGGAGATCCGTGATATGGCTAATAGGTTTAAAACACCGACTGAAATGTGCAAATATAGTGACTAAACTGAAGATTAAAGATCACTCATTCCCTCCTCAGTCGCCCTCCCTCTCATCCTCTCCCCGTCATGCTTCCTCCCTCCGCGCCGCAGCCTGCGCTCCCTCCGAGCATCTCTGGATCCACGACGTCGCCTCGATGTGCGCCCAGTGCGGAAAGTGCTCATCACGAGGTACCGTAACCAGAGATACAATAATCAATCATGGAATCAGGCCCCGGAAATTAAACGACAACATTGTAAATCATGATACTGAAGTTTAAGATAAATTGTAGTTCACATCTAATTGTAAGGATCATAAATTCCGTCGTATCGCTCACTTCTTTGCATTCAAACAGGACATCAATAAAATAAATTCTTGCTGCAGGTGCTGCATGCGACAAGTTCCTGCAGCTGCGACCGGGCGGACTGTGTCCATGTGGGCCGGGAGAGACCGCCTGCTTGAGGTATTCTTTCCATTTCTCTCATCATGGTTCTCAAAGTCTTGACTTGACCCATACTACGCATGACATTCCTAACTTGCAGGAGCTATTGGGGTGTCCGGAAAGTTCGTATAATTTTTTGTTTTTATTTTTTATTCAATGCTTTACAATTCCTCAGTGACCAATGTATGCCCCCTTCTTTCTCACTACCTCCCTCCAGCGATTGGGCAGGGTCTCGATTCCTCTCTTCCAGAATGCGGGTTTCTTCGAGACCGCCCAGTTCACGAAAGCCCTCACAACTTCATCTCGATTCTTGAACTTCTTTCCTTTGCAGAAGTCAGAGAGAGAGCGGAAGGGGAATACGGTGGATGGGGAATCCTCTCGATCTTCAGCTCGTCCATTTTCTTCTGGGTCATCTTCGCTCGATGTGGGCGAGCATTGTCCATCAGAAGAAGAATTTTGCCCTGGTTCAGGAGTCTGGGAGGGACTCTGATCGCGACATCTTCCAGTTGTTCAGAGAAGAGGTCGGCATTGATGCTGGTGCCAGGGGCGAGGATCTCCCAGTAGATGGGACCGAGCACTGAGAAGAAGAAGCAGAGGAGTTCCTTCTTTCCGTGCTCTTCCTTCTTCGGGACGGGCGTGGGCTTCTCATCCATCCACCCATTGCAGTCTCCTCACAGGGTTATCGTACGTGATCCACTTCTCATCTGTAGCGATGATGGAATTGACCCATCGAAGATTGGATCTACGATGGAGTAATTCCCGACAGACTTGAACACGATTTTTCAGCTGTTCGGGGGAGAGGTCATGGGGAATCACTTGTGGGAGTTTCGGCTTCTTCCCAGATCGATGGATGATATCGGACACCGTTGATCTGGGAGTACCAGTGTCCTTCTTCAACTCACGCACACTGGCCATGGGCTTGCTCTTCAGTGTGCGGAGAACGAGAGGCTGATCGAGGGAGGGAGGGCGTCCAGAGCGGGGTTGATCATGGAGACCAAACTCCCCTTTCTTGAAGCGGGAGAACCACTTATAGCAGAAGGGTATGGAGGGGGCGTCAGCTCCTTCCGACTGGGCCAGGGCAGATTGGGCCTCCTTGACGGATAGGCCAAGACGGTAGTAATGAAGTAAAACTGCTCGGAGGTAGAGATGGGAGTCCATCACAAGAATCAATGTAGCAACTAGGTGACTGATTAAATACTCTCACTACTCAACGCCGGAATGATGCAATACATTGTTGACAAACAGATTGCGCAATCACTGCATTTGATCGCGAACTGACTTTTTTCCGAAGCATTATACGAACTTTCCGGACACCCCAATAAGTTAAAGATGGTTGATGAGCTCAAAATTATTATTCTATTTTTTTACACCGAAACGCGCATGCAACATTGCTTGATTCATTTTTGCGTTATGAAGAATGTGTGATGAAACATATCATGAGCAATCGAGTAATCCTTTATGACCTTCACAGAACAATTTCACATGTTTAGTTTACTATTTATAGCCTAAGGCCCGATTGCCTGAGCCGAACAAAGTCTGGCACAGCACTTTTTCGAAAACTTGTCGAAAGGGGTTCTCGAGTGTGCTGATCACCGTGGTTAACTTCATTTTGCATCATCTCGATCGGTTTTACCAGGCTGCATGTAGGCGCTATGTGCCCTACTCATCATAACTCAAGAACCGATTGACGAATTTCCGCCAAACTTTCATGAGGCTACCATTAGTTCCTAACTAAGAGATTGGCATAAAATGTGCATATTTTCCAAATAAGCAAATTAATGAAAATTTGGTTTTCGAATATAATGCCGAAAGTAACGATGAGCTACACACAGAAAGGTGCGCCTTGTCTAGGGGATCATTTTTCGTATGCTATGTAGGGCAATATGTCTAGACATATTTTTGTTATACGCTATTTTCTGACGATTTTGTCAGCCGTGAACCGCACACAATGCTCGGAGAGTGTAGAATTAAAATGAGTTTCACTCTGCGAAAGAAAAATTTCAATTAATATTGAGCGGAACAAAGGAATTCATAGTCATTCTACACTCTCTGAGCATTGCGTGCAGTTCACGGCTGACAAAATCGTCAGAAAATTGTGTATGACAAAAATATGTCTAGACATAATGCCCTACATAGCATACGAAAAATGATCCCCTAGACAAGGCGCACCTTTCTGTGTGTAGCTCTTCGTTACTTTCGGCCTTATATTCGAGAACCAAATTTTCATTAATTTGCATATTTGGAAAATATGCAAATTTGATGTTAATCTCTTAGTTAGGAACTAATGGTAGCCTCATGAAAGTTTGGCGGAAATTCGTCAATCGGTTCTTGAGTTATGATGAGTAGGGCACATAGTGCCTACATGCGACCACGCTAATCAGCACACTCGAGAACCCCTTTCCACAAGTTTTCGAAAAAGTGCTGTGCCAGACCCTTCAGCACATTGTTCGATTCTTACGGAACCGGGCTCATAAACGTTTAGTTTATGTTTAGTTTATTATAAACGGGGAATACGGCTTAACAGGTTGTAAATCGTCGTTTCAGGTGCGGCATCTGCCGTACTTGCGTCGAGGCCGCGATGCCCCCAGGATCGGTACATTCATTTATCGAATCATCTTTTCTTTGAAGATGCATTGATTCAAGCTTTATATCGTGGTTTTGAAAAATGCAATAATAGGGCACGTAGGAAAACGTGGTTCACCTATCAGACAAAAAGGAAAACAAAGTTTAACGGTCCTTTTCTGCAGGTCCGCGGCGACGTCCCATCCGGTTCTCTCGAGGGTCTCCCAGTCACTCACAAGATTTCCCTCGCGCCCTCAGCACTGCAGCTGACCAGCAATTCACCTGATATCAAGGTTACAATTTCATTTAAGTAATAAAACAACTTATGGAAATCGGAGAACAACGTTTTCTCCACAGCAATCTGAGTTAGGGATGGCTTCGCAAGAAATGACTCTCTTCAAACTACACACTCTCTCACCAATCAGACCGGCGAGAGAGTGTGTAGTATGAAGAGACCGTTTCTACCCAAGCCATCCCTGATCTGAATTGTATAAAAAATTGTACGGTCTCTTCATTTCGCATACTCTCTCGTCCTGTCTGATCGCCGAGAGAGTATGCACACACACACCCAGACAGCAATGTAACTCGAGATAGAATATGCTTCTTCACTAGTACTTCTACGAACTAATGCGATAATAAGCACTTCTGGACAGGCTTGCCTTGTAAAAAACAAAATTATAAAATCCCTCGAATCTCTCTAGGTGGCCTCGATCAGCTGCGGCAACTTCCACACCATTGTTCTCACAGCGAATCGACAGGTGACTAAAATAATGATTAACATGGCCTCACAAGAAATTTCTTTCTGCATGCTGTGATGTCTCTCGAAGATCAGACTTGCGCAAGTAGCACGCAGTATAGAGTGTCATTAATTAATTATGAATATTTTAGTAACTAATTTGCCAATTAAGGTGTACACATTCGGTTCCAACGCGCACGGGCAGTTGGGCGTGGGCGACACGCTGAAGCGGACCGGACCTCAGAAGGTGATAGGCGTTTATTGATGCCTTCCCTAAACTACTCGAATTGAGCCTCGGGGAAAATTCTAAAATTTTGAAACTCCCTTTTGAGACTCTCTTGAAGATCATTATCTCCTGATTTCCATGTCAAACTCACTATGACTCCTTATAGCCCCATTCAATACCAATTCACAGCTCTCGTTCCCCTCGGGTGTGCAGCCAGTTCAAGTCGCAGCCGGCGCCAATCACTGCGTCGTGAGAGCTGCTGATGGATCAGTGTTCACGTTTGGAGCGCATAAGGTACCGCAGAGAGCTAGGTCGGATGAAAGCCAATGAGCTATTCGTCTTTCCATTCGCTTTCGATATCATACAGCCTACGTAGGAATCAGAAGTAGTAATTCCAAACCCTAAGTTGTAAGAGGCTCGGGTTAATTAGAAGCCAGCAACAGTCATACGGATCGTTTATTAGCAACTATTATCCGTTGTATGTAATCTCTATTTTACGAGATTGTTAAACAAGAAGCAACGAAAGAAAATTTTGAAATGAAAAAGGCACTTCATAAATCTAGTGAAAATTTTTCGATTTTTTAAAAATTGAATTCAACGAGATTAATTCACGATCTTGAAACGTAACAATAAGATATTCTTTCCTAACCTGCACCCCTGTCGAGTTGTGCCGAGAAGATGATTCCATACGGCATGATAACACGTGTCTTCTGAGAGATTGCATGAAATCGAACACCCCTTTTGACAAAATGTTCAAACTGCTCAGATCTTGGCTTAACTATCATGGTGGATGTCCCCAAGTACTAGGATTTTTCTGTTAGCTTTGTGGAGCCGGAATCTCAAAACTACCTAAAAGCCGGCTCTTGAAATTTCAAAAATTCAAAAATTCATATCATTTTTAAAACGTGAGTAAATGAGTCGATCAAAAAAGAAAAATGACCGTCGTCTCGGGCTGAACAACTTTCATGCTTATGGTTTTTGTGTACCTTGTAGAGAAAAGTATGAAAATTCCAACAATTCATTTTCCCCTCTACAAAATCAGTGATTTTCCGGGGTTTACGAAAAAAAATGTTCGAGTTTTGGGAAATCAGAAAATATATTTTTTTTTGACATTTTTCAGATTGTTCCTATCATGATTTAGTGTAAAAACACAATAACTCTACTACTTTCGTTCTAAACGCTTGATAATTTACTTCCAAGTGTTGGATTGTAACCGAAAATCAGCATTTTATGACATTCAACGCGATTTTTAGACAAATATTCCTCCTTTAATTTTCCTAAATACAAGTTTTCCCGGGGTAGAAATGGATGTAGATTCCGAATCTGAAGAGAGCTCATCTGGATGTGCAACATTGTTTTTCGCAAACCCCGAAAATCACTGATTTTGAAGAGCGAAAAATGAATTTTTGGAATTTTCATACTTTTCTCTACAAGGTACACAAAAACCATAGACATGAAAGTTATTCAGCCCTAGACGACGGTCATTTTTCTTTTTTGATCGACTCATTTACTCAAGTTTGAAAAATGATATGAATTTTTGAATTTTTGAAATTTCAAGAGCTGGCTTTTAGGTAGTTTTGAGATTCCGGCTCCACAAGCTAACAGAAAAATCCTAGTACTTGGGGACATCCACCATGATAGTTAAGCCAAGATCTGAGCAGTTTGAACATTTTGTCAAACGCCACCTGCGATCTCTCAGAAGACACGTGATAATAACAACAGTCTATCTAATTTTCAGTCCGGTCAACTGGGTCGGGTCGGGGAGGAGGACGACGACCTCTGGCACTGTGCACCAGGGAGAGTACCCGATCTGGGACCGGGAAGTGGCACATCGGCTGGTTCGTCACTCCAAAAATTTGTATTACTAAGACAAAAGTACCAACATTATCATTTGAAAAGCGATTAAGGTTCCCATTTCGAAAAATACGGGAAAAAAAGATTGGTTTTGAAAAAAATTGAAGCAGTGATCCAGTTCGACCAGGTTATGAATAGTTTAAAGGGATCCGGAAATCGAAAAACAAGTTTGTCTTAATTTGCGAGGCTTCGTCCCCTCATATTAATGAAATGTTTCAAAATAATTTAAAAAAATTGTTTAAACGAGAAAATGGGCAAAGCCGGAGAATGGTATTTATTGGGGAGAGTGAATTAGGAAACATGGGACAATTACTGTATTAGAGCGAATTTGGAAAAAAATACGGTATTTTTCCCAATTGATTTTTGCCTATGCCAGGCCATGCCAAGGTCCTTCGGTTTAATTGGGATATTTCTTTATATTGTTTTGCTTTTTTTCAGTAATTTACATTGTATTCCCTTTTCGGTGTTCTGATTTGTATTGGTGAACGCAGGATTAAACATATTACGGCTAATAACGGTGTTAAACCAGTTACTTTATGTCATTGCATGTCCTCATTTTCGTTCTCATTCCGTGTTTATTGCTTCAAGTTGCTATCAGTTTAGTTAGTTTATGGCGACATATACGTGCATCGCCTGTCCACTGCGCTCGAGCGATACTCGCGTCATTCCGTCCACTCCCGAGCTGAGAAGGGAATGGCTTCTCCGCTTCAACCTCATCCACGACGAGTTCTTAGCATTGGAGGAGAAAGTTGCGAGCGTTCAAGCACAAGGCAAGCGGGCTAGACTCTGTCACAACCACTTTAAGGACTCGATCGACAAGAAAAACTCGTTGCCTGATGATGTGAGTTGACCTTACTTGCGTTATTGTCATTGTTGCCTGTGGGTTGTACTGAGCAATGCTGTAAAGATTTTCAATTGTATCATCAAGTATTTGTCGATTGCCTTACTCCGCTAGTTTAGCATCGGGAAGGGAGAAGGGGGGAAGGTCCACAACGTCTTCAGAGGGTGGACCAAGATCAAGACCAGGCAAGGACGTATTTCTATATTTCCGATATCCGCTATAATTATGCAATAGTATGCCCTGGAGAGGTAATACAATACAGGCCCAGAGGAGGCAATAGTACATGCAAACATGTCCATTTTAACACGAATAGTATACACCACTTTTCCCCCTAAATCGTGTGTTTAGCATCGTGAGCAGACAGAAAGCCCTCCTCGTCTTCAGAGAGCAGATCACGACGAGGTTCAAGAGTCGGATTCTTTATTTCCGAAAGACTAGAATTATATCATAGTACGCTCTGGGAGGCAATCAGAGAAAATATAGGCCCGTTGGGGCGAGGATACATCTAAACGGATATTTACTATTACAGTTCGAGCCCTTAGTGCACGAGCCAATCGATATGGTAGATGACATAGCCGATTCAATGTCCGACCTGCCGTTCCACATGCCGACTCCACAACACACTAGGTCTCAAGTACGTACAACAATATATTTATTCAAAGAATCTCGAAATTCAAAAACAATAGAGAAAAAAACAGAAAGAAAAATCAATTAGAGAAACGACGAAAGCCTCCTTACTAATTGCTATTAGCTTTATTCAAATGAAATCCATATACGAAACAATAATTGAAATGCACTAGTATCATTTATTGCTAGGACAATAACGAGAAAATAATACTTCATATATTGGCATATCAATTTAGTCCTACGTCCAATCTCAACAAACGATGCTATCCGAAGTGACGTCAGAAACTGGTGTCCTATGTGACCCACCCACCACTAAACTACGCACCGACTACGTTCTAGTCAAGATGGACTGCCTCCTATCCCTCTTCTCTCGCTGCCACGAGTGTGGCATGAAGGAGATAAAGGACGACTCCTTCAAGTCGCACACCGTAGGATCAGCTCTGTGCCTGGAATGGTTTTGTAACGTGTGTGAAAGGATAGTCAAGTGGTCTTCTCAACCGGTGATCGAAGGCTACTTCGAAGGAAACATTAAGTTGACAACAGCAGTGCACACCACTGCAGTTTCACTCCCGGTTAGTCTATATAAATCTATTGGAAAGTAGAACTACTTAGTATGAACGATCGCAATGTGCAATAACCCAGGAACGGCATTCAGAGACTACTGGAGGCTGGAAAAGCAATGCGGCTCGCCCTTCCTTGCTACCGAACCATGCGAAAAGAATTGAAAGAGATAGTTATGCCCGCCGTGGGTGTAGTATTCGCACGACGCATGGCACAAGCAGAAGCGACTGTGAGAGGAGCCAACCCAGTTAGTCGTTATTCCTCACACTATGAAAATTATAATCTTTCTAATCATTGTGGGCACTCTCACTCTTGTCTCACCTGATCCAGCTTCCTGCTCTTCTCATCCAGGCAGCTTGCGCCGCCCACCCTCAATGTCCCAATAAGGGGATACCAAATCTACCCAACAACCCCTGGTTTCCCCCACCTTTGGAACTCCTCCAACTTCGATCTTGACTTTTTAAGGAGATTCCGCGACGCCCGACACTGAAATGTATAGAGGCATTATGTATACTTCAAATATATTTGAGAGACACGGTAGAAAGAACAGATTCCAAAGGAGTGGCCGGGTGGGCATCTGAGGCAGAGATGTATGGTATCTGGGGTTACTGTACTATCGATTAGGTACGGTATCTCGACTTTCTAAAAATAAAGTTAATTCGTGATTGCCGGGGTTACGGTAGGTTGGGGGAGGTTACGGTAGAGATGTATGGTATCTGGGGTTACTGTACTATCGATTAGGTACGGTATCTCGACTTTCTAAAAATAAAGTTAATTCGTGATTGCCGGGGTTACGGTAGGTTGGGGGAGGTTACGGTAGAGATGTATGGTATCTGGGGTTACTGTACTATCGATTAGGTACGGTATCTCGACTTTCTAAAAATAAAGTTAATTCGTGATTGCCGGGGTTACGGTAGGTTGGGGGAGGTTACGGTAGAGATGTATGGTATCTGGGGTTACTGTACTATCGATTAGGTACGGTATCTCGACTTTCTAAAAATAAAGTTAATTCGTGATTGCCGGGGTTACGGTAGGTTGGGGGAGGTTACGGTAGAGATGTATGGTATCTGGGGTTACTGTACTATCGATTAGGTACGGTACTTAGTCTTGGCCTACCATGACTTACCTATCGAATTTGACTCATGTTTACTCTGTGGGGAACAATGCAAAATTGAACCGACCTATTTTACTCCCGAAGAGTCCTTCTTCCTCTGCTTCCGTCATCCCCCCGATAGTCTCCTGAAATCAGTTAGACATATCGTTTTGCCAACACATCCTTCTCTTCTTATTGGCAAATAAATCTAATTTGAGAGATTAAATTTTAGTACGGTATGGCATTCTCCTCAGTATCACAACTTGTAAACGTTTCAGGCAGGAGTCGGAGTGGCAGTCGATGGAAGGTATTCGCACATGGGTCATACTGCTCCCAATGGGACTGTACCATTCATCGACATCCACACCAACATCATATTCAATGTGAAGAACATGCATAAAGACATGCGGGGGATCGGTAGCGTTAGTTGATGTGAGTAATGTGCACACTCATTTATTACAGAAGGCATTAGTGGTCGCATGGAGAAGGAAGGAGTGCGGATCGGACTCTTGGAACTGCAGGCAAAACAGTTCACGGTTAGATATCCACACTATCCACCGCATTACCCTACTAGTTTCTATTGGAACTCGAGATAACTATGCAAGAAATGGCTATCGCCGATCGGATCGGAGTTATGATATAGCAATCTAAATGTAGTCATTTACTGAGGAGCCATTCCTAACTGTAACGTGACTCATTCTTTAGATCACTTCGCTCGTATCTGACAACGATGGAAAGATAAAGAAGATGATGGACGATCATCCTCGATTCTCTCAAATTGTCCACCATTGTGACTTTTGGCACCTGGTAAAAGGACTCAACAAGGTGTTACGAGAGGTATTCGGTTTACATTATATCACAAAATACTAAGCAGAATTAATATCGAACGGTGCATTGAATGCATTCAGTTAGCGAAGAGGAAAGAATGTCCTAACCTCGAATACTGGCGGCGCAAGATCGTGGACCACTGCTATGCAATGCATGAAAAGTTCCCGGATGACAGAAACACTGGGCTGGAAGACATGAAGAGAATCTCTGGATGTCTCCATCATGATCTGTCCGAAGAGTCGAAGAGTCACAAGATTGACAGGAAGAGCAATGAATTCGCACTTCTCAAGCATGCTCTTCTCAAGCCGTCCTTCACCAAGAGCTTCCTCCGAGCAGCTCCAAAAATGAATACCTCACCTTGCGAGAACTTCAACAGCGTTCTCAATCTGTACGCACCAAAGACCATTGCAAGGTTAGTGAATAAACACATCCAACCAATATATTAGTCATAAGTTTTTTCCAATTTTGGAGGTGCAATTCAAAGTCACCTAAAAAGCGCTCTTAAAATCCTATCAGTACAGATCCGTAGGATAAGGTAGGGGTATAGTTCACACTTATAATCATATGTTCGAATTGTGCCGTGCGTTCTATGAACACTAGGCCCTCTCAAGAGGCCTGGACTAAAGTGCGCTAAAGAGAGCATCCATGCATTAATAATATGTAAATATCAAAATGATAATCAACTAGAACCAAAGACCAGAATATGCGAAACATTTAAAAGTAAAAATTGGAAAAAACTTATGACTCAACCTGATAGAACCTCATTGAAACTTCAAATCTCCCGCTACCAATTCATCCATTTAGCTCGCAAGTGGCATACGACGAGAAGGTGAAACTTGCCGTGATGCACCATAACACACTTGCGATGGCGGAGGTTGTCGGTGTGCGAACAGAGAAGTCATCCTACCAGACAAATGCGAAGGGGAGAGAGGCAAAATGTGTGAAGAGGAAGAAGGACGAAGTGCCCCATGAGTGGAGGGATGAAGTTAGTGCATTGAACAGTTAGTAGGAATGGACATCAAATCAATCAATAATGACATAGCGAAGCCCCAGAAAACTAAATTATTATTTTACCAGGTGAGGTGGAGGGAGTCATCCGGAAGATCAGAGAGAAGGCATTCATGGAGAAGGTCGGAATCCCGGACTCGAATCGATACATGGCAGCGATCATCGAGCAGGATGAAGAATCGGACGGAGATGTCGAGGGCGAGGAGAGCGAAGTATCCATCGAGTATGGAGTGGGATACGAAGAGGATATCGATTTCGACGCCAATCCAACTGCTCTCTCCGAGGACGATGCAGAGCATGAAGACGGAGTGGAGATGGGCGAGTCCCGAGGAGAAGAAGAGACGGTGGAGGAGGGACTTGGAGGAGTGGAAGAGGAGTCGGTGCCTTCCTCTGGATCAGACTGGAGTGAGGGAGAGGAGAAGGTGGGGATAGTTGTGGGGAGTGGACGAGGAAGAGGAAGAGGACGAGGACTTGGGCGAGGCCGCGGCAGGGTGGGAGGAGCATCCAGTGGGAAGGGACGAGAGGCAGTTGGACTGGAGACTTCGGAAGAAGAAGATGAAGAGGATCCTCGTGAGAAGCAGGAAAGGAAGAGGAAGGCGAAGAGAGGGCAGGAGGATGGAGGGGATGGAGAAGATGAGGGATCCGATGGCGGCGACACGACCTACGAACCACCCAAGAGAGGACGAGTGAAGAGAGAAGCATAGAGGGGACAAAGGGTAGGGTTAGGATCATGCATAGGCCAGTTAATATTGTTAGAAAGAGCTCAATTTAATTGTTTTTTCCCGGAGACTATCACTTGTTACATCACTTACTTCGTTCACTCTGCATTGTCGCCCGAGTTGGTGTAGAGTAGTTGACCTTAATTAGATTGAACGTTTTTTTAAGAACACATTAATGGATAAAAACATACAAAACATTGCGAATCTCTATCACATTATCACTATTATCACATTATCTATCACAGAATATCGAAAAAAGAAGATGGAGAACAACCTGAGAGTTAATGATTACCGTAATCTCTCACCTTCTCAGCCGACAGCGAGTCATCCGCCAGCACGCCCAACAGGAACATGAGTATTCTGGAAAAAATATGATTTTTATTTGGAAAATAAGCAATGCTTTATACTACAAAGACAAAACAGGTCGTTCACTTGCCAAAACAGGAGATACTACGATGGAATTCTTGCGTACCTATTGAATGGCTTAGGCTGCGCATTCTCCGCGAGCATTCCCTCTTCGTCACTGCGAGTGAGCGTCCAGATACGATGGAATGTACGCGCTGCCTCCGTTGCGAGCACCTGATGGAAATTGACTATCAATTAGAACACAAAAGCTTCCAGCATGTTTAGTGAAACAACTGGTAGAGTTCGGGTTACACGTTGTTCATAAGATTGAATGAGATTCGCATCATCAATAGCAATACTATCTTTTTTTTGTGGTAACTATCAATAAAAAAGAGAACGATACAATAACAATAGATCTATGATCTCTGACCGAGTCATCCGTCGTCAGTGCCTTCATCATGATATTCTCCACCACGCTACTCGGTTCGGCGGCATTTCTCGAGTGGAGGAGAAGCACCAGACGAGCACCCGCAGACTGAATAAGATTAATGTATTTTAATCTTAAAAACGAGAGTTAGTATTCACGCGCATGGTTGACTCGTGCTTCACTGTGATCCTTTAACGCTTCGCAAAGTCTCCAAGCGATTATACTTTCCTAATCTTGTTTCAAAAAACTACTTGTTTCAAAGTCGGCAAACTGCAACAGCAATGCTTTCATCGCACGAAGAAGAGGCCAACGGGAGACGACTACAAATTGGTGGTTTAGAGAAATAAGGAGAGGAAGATCGGTTCAAGGTACACTGTTTCCTTTTCGAGAAAAGTTGCAACATCAGATTGACCGGCAACAATTTCAACTATTGAATCAATGTGAAATGGGATTGGGTTTTTAGCACAGAAAGTCGTGTTACACATCGGCTCACAATGAAGCTTCTCATTTTAAGGCAACGCTTCAACACCAGATTAACCAGCTAGATATTAAACTCTAAAAAAATTAATATAAAAATACCGTACCCCTGTGGTCACGGTAGTATCGGCAGATGGTTGTCATCAGTCGCTGGCACTCCTCAAGACAAGCCTCCATCATTGCCTGCTCTGCAACGGTCGATAATTGAGCTACAGTACTCCATGCATTACCGTATTCAACAAAACCTCCCACCAACAGCAAGTAAGAAAGACAATGACAGTTCTGGCTTTGAAACACAGAACAGACGGGATAACAGCAAGAACCCCTCCACACAAACCTTGCTTATCGACGAGACTCGCCAGGAATGCCTTGTTCGGCGACTCGGGAGTGGCTGCTGCGCAACCCTCAGAGGACTCTAGAAGAGGGAGGGAGATGGGAAAGACCAAAGATCAAATCATAAACCACGCGAAGAAACTAAGTAGAAGCTCATAGTAATAGATTGATTTGTACAGAAAAATGAAATAGAATGGATTAGAGATCAGAACGCCTGGTTCAGGGAAAAACAAAAAAAATTAAACACGAACGCTGCGCCTCGAGTGATCCTCCGGCTCTCAAAACCTCCGCCAGCAGACCCGAGGCCATCTTCACAGTGGACAACACCATCTGGAAATTAATGGAAATGTTTCTGAGACGTTAGCGAAGACAAATAGTACCGGCGCTGATGTGATCTTAATGAAACCTCCAACCCCATAGTTCAAAATCTATAACCGCTTACCTTGTCCCTCTTCTCGATGATGTTCATTGCAATGGCGCATCTCAGAATTCGCTTGAGAAGCTCCGGTAGATGTTTGATTCTTCCAGAAGAAGTAGAACCAGATTGAGAGAGGGAGAGTGAGTAAGATACCACCTGAAAACGAGAGGGCTTTTTTGGTATGTTCATAGGTGGGCGGGGGTTGAAGCTGGAAATCGAAAACCGGGGGTGTTTAGGGTCAAAGGGGGGGGGGGGGGTGATCGCAAATGATCGTTTTTGTGACAACATTTTACAAAAACCAGGGGTGTCCAATCCGAAAAGGGGTGTTTCACAGCTGGCTTCGCTGGTGCCCACCTATGGGTATGTTTGATTCCTCATGATCGGATACTTCGTTAGACGCCTGAGCTAGAACTAAAAATAAGCGAGTTCTGAAACCTTAATCGGATAAGGAACATCCATTTTTTTTGGAAACATCAAAACCAAGCGCAACAAATCATAAAATTTCAACGTAACCCGGTATTTAAAAAACTTTTTTTCCAATTAATATATTTTTAAAATATTTAACGAGTTAGGATATTATCGATAATTGGAAACTCACATTTGCATATGCCATCATCTCCTCCTCTGCTTCGTTCACTCCCATCAACGGAACTTCCAACAGCAAGCTTTTCTTCTTCCTCTCAGACGAAGAACCATTGAGAGAGTTGAGCAACCTGTGAGATCCGGGTAGCGTAAGGATTCAAATCACAGAATCTACGATGCAAAACAATAGTTCCTTTCTCGACTGGCTAAAAGAATCAATTCTACCGTATCCTCACCATTCATAGTAGTCAGCCAGATATGACCAGAGGAAGGCAGCTGATCCATCTTCGTCCATCGCTTGCATGAGTACATTCAGAATCTTCGCCACTTTCTCACGACGGCGAATCTGAAAATAATTTTCACAAATTCTCTCCCTGGATATTGAGGTTTCATATGTGCTTCTAAACCAATTGCCGTGCGAAGTTATCAAGAAGACGTGGACTCTCAAATACCAATAAATGACTTACCCTCCTCTCCTCGTCTTCCTCCTTGTTCTCATTCTCCTGCAGATAGCTGCTGCTGAGGCCGCGCAGAGTAGATCAAGGAGATTCCTCTGGACGAGCGGCGAGCCCATTTCCTCACCCGCTGCGCACAGGGCTGATACCTGGGAAGGAGTTGGTAATTGGCAGCGTTGTAAACTTGTTAAATTCATGTCTCAACTAATCTTCAGCTACAATACTTTAGCATTGTTACTAATTACTCGTGGTTTTGGTAGTTAGATTCGTCACCGGCAAATCATACAATACACTCATACACCACCTCACTCCCTCCTCACCATGTGATGTATGTTGTCTCCGATAATCCTCAACTGTTCATCGATCGATTTTAACTTGTCGAATTTCGTATTCACGTAGATCAGAGCGGGAAGTCGAACGGAGGGAGAACCGAGTACCTGTGAGATTGGGGTTGATTGTTCAGCAAAAATTTGCTCGCGAACACGCCTGCGCGTTTAGTGTCTCACAAGAAATACGAATGCAGTAACATTTTTTAGATCAACGATAATCAACCAGGCAGTGCAATAAATATTATACATTAAGAATTTTATCCCTGATCATGCGCTTGCTCTGACTAATCGATAAACGCGACTACCGTATCGTTCTAGATATTGATCTCACCTTGGTGGTGCAGTGGTCCATGAGGGGGAAGAGGTCGACGGCGAAGAGATACAACTGCTTCGGGAGTGCCTCCTGGCCGAGAATGTCGAATATCTGCTTGTAGGTCTCCAGTGCCTTCTGATGGACTCCTGCGATGAAGCGGTACGGTAATCGATTCGCTAGATTCAATCGATAATATTTGTCGCTGTTTGCATTAATCTATACATTCGAATATAACTTGAGATATTGACAGCGGTATTTGAATTATTGTTCACCAATCAATACTATTTTCAATCATACTACTTCTTCGACAACTAATGCACCCCCCCCCCACAGATTTAAACTAATCGATATCTACGAATACAGCATCCCGTTAGCAATCGATCGCTCACCCATGGGCAGGGCCGGATGGAGGCACTGCGAGAGTCGTTTGGCTACCGTAACCGCCTTCGGGATGTCACCGTACTTGGCGTGTTGGGAGAACACCTGGAACAAGGTTTATTGATCGCGCTAGCTCCAAAGCCCGACGCGGAACATCGACAAACATAACATCATGTATTATCGCGAGTGTTCCAGCGCCATAACAGGCTGATAGTCCATACCCTAACCAATGAAAGTTTAGCAGGATCGATCGGTAGAGAAAATCGATATTACTGAAATTAGATCAAACCTTGGCGAGCTTGCCCAGCGCAGAGATGAGGTCGGCCCAATCGATGGTGTTCTCGAACGACTTGAGAGCCTTGACGACAGCGATTACGTATTGCTGAAGTAATTAATGCAATCTTTTTCTTCAACTCTGGGATTAAATAAGCAAGTAAAACCACTTACTTTGTAATTCCTCGTGCAGGAGTGGGCTCAGTTACTTCGCAGACGACCGATTGTATTCCGCTGAAAATCGAATGTCGATCATGACAATAGAAACATCACAAAACTGCGATATATTTAGGGAAACCAACAATGAGGAAAAGAGCTCAGTGCAATAAATCGAAACAACAAGGCAGTAAAACGTGTAACATGCTAACAACGAACAATTCTACGCGGAGGGCACGTTTGATTCACCCTGAATAAGCAGTGGCAGAATCTCGGGGCGAGTTATCAGTATTTAAAATGCAGATTATACGCAAGTTACGCGAAAGCGAAGTCACCGCAACTAGAGAAGTTAACTCGTCAGTGCAATTAGAGGTTTGGCATCGCATAGCAGGCTTAAAAGACCCACTACTACTTCAATTCATTGCGGAAAAGATGTCTAGATCGTTATACAACACATTATAATAAAAATTGACAAGCAAGAAAAGGTTAAACGACAGCAAAACGTCAGTAAAGTCAATGCCAGTGGCGCCACTTGGCAAAGTGCCAACTTGTCGATGTCGAAACCTCTCCCACAGTATGCCATGGAACACGCTCCCGTTCAAATTAACGCAATTGTCGAAGCCTAATTTCACCCCTGGCATATTTTTATTTTTATTTTTATTTTTTTCGTAATAATTTAGTTTTAATTGTATATTTCAATAAACAAAGGCCATGAAAAATAAAAATGTAATATTTCGGGCCACCGTATCCCTTTAATTGAAAAATATAAATAATTTTAGGTTGGATCGGCGCCTCGGGTGACGTCACCTTCGTGCATGCTCACTCGACTCTGCTGGAGGAGGGAGCGATTGCGGACGCGCAGATTGTGGCCAATAAGGTGGGAATCTCAAACCTTAAAATGCATCATTCGGAAATTCGGAGTGATGTACACTAGCGTATCGCTAACCAACTTGTATTCAAGTTAAAGTGATTGAAGTGATGCACATCCTATTTCTCTTCTCATTTCAGAACGCGATCTTCATCTTCCCTCGACAGATCGGCAAGAAGTACATCGTTGTGAAGAGGAAGCAGAATTCATTCGCCGAGCATCAGCTAGGACCCGCGGGGTTGTACACGAGGTACGGTGAAAACGTGACTGCGGATGGCTTTGCAAGGAGGGGCTCTCGCAATTTTGTCGGCTATCTAGCCGTCAGCACGCAAAATGCTAAAAAAACCTAATCTAGACAACATTTTGTGACTAAGCGCTAGGGAAATCATGAATGGAAAGGCAAAGATCTTTGGTTGGCTTAGAAATACGTGCTCTGACTGAGTTCCTGACCGTTGCAAAATCGCTACGATATTAGCAAATTCCTTTTCAGTTACTGGCTCGACTCCACTTACAACGTGATGTGGAGCTACAGCGCTGCGGAGATGCGCATCGTCGCTCTCGGTGAGGATTTGTGATGATCAATGACTCTTCTCAGATCATGTGTTCTTTCATCGTGCTCTGGGTGAAAAGAAGAGAAATTCTTCCTATCTTTTAATCGTTGTAAAAATGTCGGCGTGCTTGCTTACGTTAGAGAAACACTGGCATGGTATCTTCATCAATTATCCAATCTGGTCACTCGACCGGTTGAAATAGTACGTAGAATGAAAAGAGACAGTTGCCAGATTTCGAATTCTAAATTACAGGCGAAGCGGCTGCTGCAGTGGGAGTGAGGAGGGACGAGGAGCAGAATCTGCAGGTTAGATTGATTGTTTACGAATTAACAGTCAAGTCAAGTCATGCAATATGAACTGTTCGTGATTTATTTAAAATCAATGCTAGCAAGGCAACACTGAGAGTGAAGCGTGCCTCGATTTTTTTGATTTATTTTTTTGTCACGAAGAACAGCACTGACAACATTGAATTGCAGAAGATCAAAGAGTAGTAATGTTGACAGTGAAGCTCAAGTGAAAATATCTCAACGCAAAATGTTCACGATAAACGGAAAATCAACGAAAGAGTAACAATACAATTCTTGCAGGGTTTCCTTCGGTTCGCTCGCACGCCCGAGTTGATGGTACCTGTGGAGGTGAGCGCTTCCTCTTTTCACTCTCTCAATTTCCCACGCGCTCTCACTCAGTCTCTCACATGGGAGTGCTAAGAACGGCTTAGCAGAAAATATTCTTTTCATTATGCGTTCTCATCCAGATCTGACTGGTAAGAGTGTCACGACGTCGTATTTTTACGAGATCAAACACAAGTCACAATTTGCAGCCCGACATGACTCTCTCGAACATCGCCCTGGCCGTGAATCTCCTCTCCAGCACGTACGCACTCACACTCATCTCCGTGCTCCCGCCACATCTGAGCAAGGCGAGTGCAAGGGGCAAGCAGTACCAAGTAGTGAATGCTAAAGCTACCAAGGACTAGGTGGTACCAGGCACTTGCCAGCATCCAAACCTAAGTTGATTTCATGGACCATGATACCATCTACGATTAGCATCTCAAGTAAAACATGTGAACAAATGACAAAAAAAGAGTATCTCGTATTTGAGTGCGAATGCGCTATGTTTCACTGGCTCCTGAGATAACCATTCCATTGAGGAAACTGGTTTTCTCTTGGTGGCTATTAAAAAAAAATAAATACGACATTATTTATCAGCACCTGAACAATGAAAAGAATTGCAGCATTCAACAATTTAACAAGACAATTTTCAGGACCTCTCTCCGATGTCTCGTTCGGTTGTCTCGACAAGTCTTACCGACAACCGATCGGTGCTCAATCGATTCGAGGGAAATGGAGGCGGATGGGGATACTCCGCTCACTCGGTCGATGCCATACAGGTATGGCAACAAATTGTTTCTCAATCTCTACATCGATCTCATAATTTAGAGCACTCACATATCGTATAGACAGAGCGACGGCGAATTGATTTCGTGTGAATCGATTTTTAAAAAAAATTTCGAAACGCCAAAGCACAAGCCATTCACACTGTGACTGTATCTCACGAGTGTTGCGTGTTTCGCTAATGGATTTCGAACTATCGGCAACAATTATATGATACAAGAAAGATATATAAAGATAATGCTCGTTACGTCCAGTTCAAAACGTCCTGTGACATTCGGTTACTCGGCATCGGCCTGTATGGTGGAAGGGGAGAGTACAATGCGAGGTAATTATAATTTTTAAAAATGTAGTTTTATAGAGCTCTAAATAATCCACATTATTCAGAGTGAAGATGTTCCGGTTGCAAGGAGTGGACGGCGATGAACTGTACGTAGAGGAGGTGGCGACCACGGATGAGGTGAGAAACTGAGAGTTGGGATGGATACGAAATGACATACTTCATTCGACATGCTCTAACTCGGTTCTATATTGGCCAGAAGGAAGTCTTTTCTCGTGCAACAATCCTAACAAATAGACCAATATTATCGACAGGATCTTCATCGATTTTATTTGTTTTTAAATGTACCTCCCCTTCTCTATCGAACAAAACGAGAACTTGATGAATTAGAGTGATGCTGAAACATATCTCTCCCATGGCTGCAGGGGACATACATTTTGCAATTTCAACCAAGTAAATGATTACAAATTTAATATTTGCATTTATTGTGTAATAAATAAATTCTAGGTGCTCTTCGAGTGTCCTCCCAATGACATCGCTCCCATTCTCTTCTCCAAGTCCATCCTAATCAGAGCGAACATCTGGCATGTGATATCGGCCAAGATAAGGTAATCACAAAACAATTTATTCTAGTCTTTCTGCACATATCGGCATGCTACTTGGCGAAGTATACTAGAATTCATTCAGATATTGTCTCTTAATTTTGCACACTTTCTCGCCTCCCGACGATTAAGTATATTTTAAAAAAAATCTCAGTCAAACAATCTTGGAACACAAATACCGCGGCTTTTCCCCAGTCATTCCCTTCGGAATCTCTATCGTACCCCTTTCCAGTGGTCCGTCCTCCGACTGTGGTTCCTCGGGGCACGCTCGTGTGGAGGCAGACGGCGTTGTCTTCAACTTCCGCAATTCGACACTCTCGAATAATGGGACGGACGTGACAGTGGGACAGATTCCGGAGATGTACTTCCAGGTAAGATGTAATTGGAGTAGTGGTGGGAAATGACTCTTGATTTTGCGCGCCCTCTCACCGGTCAGATGGACGAGATAGTGTGTAGAATGTGGAGACAATAAGTGCAGGATTAAAAATTATTATTACAAAAAGAAAAACATGAACTACTGCTCGAACGATCTCCTGAAGTATTTAGTAGAACCCATGAGACATAACTACATTAGAAAACTGTAAAATATTGAGAAGCAATTTTAGAATTATTTCAAAAATTTAATCGTCTTTTTTCGACAGTGTGTTTATGAAATAAAATGGAAATGTTGGCAGAATTGCGCGAAGGGTAGCGTATTCATATCTACATGTTCGAATCAATCCTTATTTCAGAATCTCACGAAGGCTTCGGAAGAAAGCGAGGAGCGAATTGTCGAAGAGAAGGCATTCGACCTCAAGATGTAGTTAGTTTTCATTTTTTAATATATTTTTTTCCAGTGGAACGGGGCTATTAATCACTTCATCTATGCGTCAACAGTGAAGATGACCCCGTGAAACCTAACCGACCATGGCTACATTTCTACAGCGCTGATGCCGACAAAATCTTTAATTCGAACGATTTTCAATGATTGTAATGCAATCTTGCCTAGGAGAGAGCATTCACAGTTCAAGGATGGCCACGGCTTTCCAACACTGAGCACTGAATTCTTAAACACGAAGAGAGAGTGAACAAATGAGGAGCCATTATCCACCCATTCGTTTCCAGCACTGACTTCCACAACATCTCCCGTGCAGTCCTCCTCCGTCCCGCTCCCTCCGTCTACTGCTCACTCCTGAGGATTCTGAGATGGGCGACTGCCATCGTATTCGGAGAGGTGAGCATTGTATTACATTTAAATACCTCAAAAAAGATATTTTCGAACGATCTCTAAGCTATCTTTTCATATACATGAATTGAAGAGGGATTTACATAAAACTGGAAAAAATCATATCAATGAATTGTGCTTCACAATCATGATTTATACACTCGATAAGATCAAACGCAGTATTCTTTCCGCTCCATTTCCAGAATTAAAAAAAAATAATCAAATACAAACAATAGCAGATTGTTACTGTGATGGAAATCAGTGCACAGCAGTGCATTTATTTCAAATATGTGATAAATAAACAAAATATGAATGTCATTATTTTAGTTATCTTTCAAGACTATGAAGAGGGTTTACTCAGATGCGATTCCATCATTCAGGTCTCAAAGACGGATGCCAAAATAAACAAAAACAACAACAACAATAAACCCAGAATAACAACCCAGAACAAACAATAATAACCCAGAACAAAATAACAACCCAGAACAAACAATAACGCACAGGTCTCGCAGACGGAGGAGTCTCTCTGGGCGCAGGAAAGGGCGACGCTCATCGCAGTGCTCGTGCTGAAGACACTGAGGTTATTTGATAATAATTTAATTAGATCGAAAAAATAGTAAATCCTTTCCAATAAAAAGAAGGATGCTATGATACACATTCACTTCTGCCGTTCAAGGTTCTACACGGAGACGCTCTATCCCTCGGAAGCGCGTGCGGAGGAATCACTTGAGATGGTAAGACAATTAATAAACTGACTATTTAAATAATTAATAATTAACTTATAAAATATTAATAAACTAATTATTCAATCAGGCCGAACCAGCCATAGCGATGTTCGATGCCATCCATGCGATATTCGAGGCCGCCAATGATTGTGAGGGAGCCGAGGTAGGAATTAATTAATCATTAATTTGGCTACCCAATAACATCTCCAAGATAAACGTAGTTGCAGTTGTGATGGAAAAGTTGTGAATTTGACAAAATTATTGTTTATTATTTCCTAAATTTCCACATGAGTTTCACGATGTGCTCATTATCCGAATGCGAATTAAAGGACGATTGTTTGTTGGAGGTTAGGAAAAAATACAATTAATCGTTTACAAATTATTTAGTCACCATCGTTAAGCTTCGGTAAGGTGAACCAAACAATCAGAACTTACAAGTATAATTAAAGGAGGATTAAATCCAAAGTTCGACTTTGGACCCATTCATAACCATGACATGGCTCCTCTTAACGATTACACGTCCCAAAAAAATTACACTAATATCTCTACTCTCAAGAGAGTTATGATTAGTTGGCTGAGTGCCATGGACGCTTGATAGCTCAGGGAAGTGCGCAAATTCAAAATCACAAAAAGTGAGAATCGCATTCCAGCTCGATCAGCCCCGTCTCTCCGTGGTGGAGGAGTGCATCGGCTCACTCGTCGCCTCCTCCCATCTCCTCCTTGCATCACCAGCCATCGTAGCGTCGCAGGTTGACGAATCGGATTTACATAAACCAGTACTTTATGAAAAGAGATGGAACCTGATGGAAAATGTCCGATTTACCTGATTCTTCTATAGGAGAATTCAGAATGGGACCACAGTCGTAATAAAATCGAAGTCCGTTGTAGCTCTCGCTATACATGGGCGCGACGCGCAACGAGTGGAGACTGACCGCCTTGCTGCATGCGATGGCCAACAGGGATGAGGTGAGGGAATAAATATAGAGATGTGTTTCATAGTTAGTTTGAATCAAGTACAGGTGGTTGTTCGCAAATTTTTGCGCGTGTTGTGAGGTCAAAAATCAAATATTCAGTGTATGAGAGCATCTGCCGAACAGTAGAGATGGTCTGTGTAGAATGACCAGAAAGCAATTACTGTTCATAAATTGAAAATTGTTTTAAAATCTTTACGTTTCCTTACTAAGAAACTTAGAATCTAGACCAGCGAAAACTTTTCAAAAGGTGTGTTTCATAGTTATTATGAATCCCAGGCTATTGGTCATTTATTAATAGGTTGTCCAGTTGCGGTTGCAAAATCTCATAATTTATTTTTTTTCCCGATGAGAACATTTGAATAATTTCAGTTGCTGGCGTTCTTCCCGGATGTGGTCGCCGCTAAGCCCCGACCGCCGATGTACCCGCACCTCGCGGAGAGGATGACCAAGAGACTCCCGCCAATGTAGGGATTTTATTTTGTATTTTTAAAAATCGCTTTCAATCCAAAGTATTTGTTGAGATAAGGCATTTTTTACAACTTTTTTTTACATTTTAAAGCCTTTTTTATGTATCCGCTTCTTCTCGTTTCATTTCCCTCTCTTCCTACAGAATCTGACTTGAGCTTCTTCTTAATAAATGGTTCTTGGATAGGTCCCTCTTTCAATTTCAATTTCTTTATCCGCCATGATAGGGTGCAATAGATGAAGAGGAAGTTGATCATCGAAAGTTGATGGCAGATTTCCGACGTCTTGTTGACTCGGTTGGAGGGAGGGGCTTTGGGAGGGGCAGCAGTTTGGAATATATATTAACGACGCAGAAGAGATTCAGAAGTAAAAGAGATTGAGGGGAAAGAGAGGATGTGAGAACGGAAATGATTTCTAGAATCAATATAATCATTCTTGTTTATTTAATCACATTTACTCTCTTTTTCTTTCCTTCATTACTGATTCCATTCTTAATTTTCTCAGTTCCGATCGTTCTCGCTCCGCCACTTCCCTCCACAACATCCTCTCCTTCCTATTCGATGTCGCCTTCTCGAGGAATGGACCCACTGAGAACAACGCAGTGAGTGAAGACTCTTTCCATCAAATGTTTATTGGCTTTGCGTACGCCTAAATGAATATGTTTTGTAAAATCGGACCCGATGTGCTTCATGGAAATCTTAATTACTCGAAAACTCTTGGTTTGACAGTGCTGTTCTCATTCTCGCCCGAAAATAAAATACATTTTATTCTCTTCGCAGGTGGCCTCGTCCTACTCACTGGAGCGCATCTCGCAAGTGAGATACTGATTCCCTTAATTATTTGATCACTCATGCTGCCCATCTAGATTGATATTTTTATATAACGAACTCACGCTTTCAAAAAGCGTCAAAGAGATAATGAAGAAAATCATTTTCTCAGGTGCTCATTCGCGAGATCGCAAAGGAGCTCGTGAAGGGAGACTTTGCTCATACTGGAACACCCGCCCTGATGAACACGCCTTGCAGGTAGGGGGTTTTTTTTAAAGGAGAAGCATATATGCGAGTTGTTCGTGTCAGATGGCATAGATATGGATACAGTCTGGTGAAACCATCTCATTCAGATTCCGTCGTCGAACCGTCGGTGCGTGCTGGGATATGGCCTCGGGAGCGCCGGATGCGATCGCTCTGAGGTAGCGACACTCATATTGCACGGTTTCTTTGCCGAACTATTTGGTAAAGCAGAAAGAATCGAAAATAATCCATCATTAAATCACCATTGAAATCACTTTCAGGGTGGATCGGCCGGGCGTGATGGTCGCAGGCATCGGTGTCTACTGCAGCGGCGCAGAGTACACAGCGACCTACACCATTGAGGTTCGAGAAAATCTAGAAGTCTCAGCAGCATAGGGAATCATAGAGAATGATAGAAGTGTCATCAATTATTCTGAAATAATTAATTTGCGTATTACTTCCAGATGTTCAAAGCGGATCTGACGGACACGAATAGCGAGGAAAAGTGGGAGTTGGTTGAGAAAGTGAGCATTTTACAAGAAGTTAAAGAAGGTATTGCAAGGGAGAACGGAATGCATGCCGTTAGTACAATGAATAGGTATCGAGTTGAATTAGAAATTCAAATACTCTTTTGACGCTCAGCACAATTTTCAGGTCACCCACCTCGTCTCCGCCAACGAGGGTCGAGACACGGCGAATCTCAAATTCAATCGAACCGTTGCCCTGGATCCAGCGATGACCTACATGATAAAGATAGCGAGTCTGGATGGAGGGAAGACATTTGCGGGAGAGAGTAAGTGGGACCTTTCTGACTTTTATCCACTCCATGATAGTCAGAACTGTCAAATGGCATAATGCCCGTCGCGAATATGTTTCATCAGAATTTCAATTTGCCAATTTTTGATTTCGTTTGATGATCTCAGCAGGAAGTTGTCATAAAAACAATACACTAACGGCAAACAGTGAAAGCTCGCGCTCGCAACTGTGGGATCTGAGGTGGTCTGATCCGGTCGGAGAAGGACAAATATTACCGGGAAAAATACATAGAATGCGTGAATGCTGCTAAATTGCATTTACTCTAAAATCGTTGTCCCTTGAGCTAATTCTCGGGTTCCTGATTTCCCATGTTTCAAGTTGGACCTAATTTTAGATGGCGCCTCATCCGTCCGCCTCTGTAATGGCGCTCGTATCACCTTCGGTAACGCTGACTCCTCTCGATCGCAGAATGGAACCTGCCTGGCGAGAGGGCAGATACCGCACTTACTGTATAGCATAAAGGTGAGGATGGCCAGAATTGGCTTCCAGTTAAATTATATTTGAATATTATCTTTAACAACGGAGATGATGCTTTTATAATTCCGCTCGTATTTTGGACTTGAATATTGTGCTCGTTAGCACCGACATATCTCTTCATTCGCAGGAGGACGCTGTTCGAGGTAGTCGGAGCAACGACGAAGAGCGATTAAGCCGCGCATTCTGTCAACTGCTGAGACTTATGACTGCGAAAGTCGGAGAAGCAGTCACTGCAGGGACTTTGACCACTTTTGCAAGGTGATTAGTGTTATTGTTATTGTTGTTATTGATTTACTCAACCTTGTTTTGAACCGGAAACGCCTTAGGGATCTGGTGAGCGCGATCGCAGGTTTCTCAATGGTCTACATGGAGGCGCAACCGAAGAGGGCGCTAGAGGTGAGAGCATCTCTGAATTAAAATTTCTTATGTAATATTCTGAATTAGTCGAAGCGGCGTCCTGCATAGAGTCCGCTTGAAGCGAGTGAAACATTTTGAAAACAGACGTTTCTCGACTAAACATGAATTTAACAGAATTTGGAAATATGTTTCATAAATATTTAATTGCATTATGTTCCCATCAATGTCAATGTGAGCGACGTTTGGAATAATGTTAACACAAACACTACTTCCCAGTGATTAGTTTAGCTGAATGAGTGATTTGTGTCGAAATGTCTCACTCTTCACCCCGTTAGTAACTTGGGCTGGTTAGCACCGATACCCCATCTTCATACTCATTCCCCTGAAGGTGGTCGCCATCGTCGACCAGCTGCTACCCATGGTGAGCAGCGTGAACGGCGTCGCCAAGCAGGCATCCTCTGCTAGCGAGTGAGAATCAATTTACATTATTTATCTTTATAGTAAGTTGAGTTGCACATTGGCAATCCGATACGCATCGTTGCAATCATCGCCCACGTAATTTATGTGATTGGTGAAGCATAGATTTTCTATCTAACGGAGATGTCAGGTTAATTGCTCGATAGCGTGGAGTGTTTCAGCATTCGTGCAAATCTTGAGCGATTGGTCTAAGGTGTTTATTGGATTCCTCCTGTAAAAAAATAATAAAATATCGCCATTCAGTTATTTCGACGGCACTCATCGCGACGTTCACTTCTCGATCGTTGAATCGACGCATCCGTACACTCCCTCGACCGTGCAGAGTGTGGTGTGCGGGTTCGATAAGGAGGTGAGGGAAGGGTGGTTGCATGCAATGGGCGACGAGATGATCAACGAAGAAAGCTCTGTGGCAAAAATTTAAAATTTTTTTTGTCATTATCAGAAAAATAAATCACAGATGTTGTAGAAATATTTGACCCAGGGCATATTTCCTGAACTGGAAAGAGCAGCAACGTATTCAATAGGTGGAGCTGATGTTCATCGACATCGACGAGTGCTCTCGCACGGTCTCCGCAGATGACGTCCTCTGGATCTATGTGGGAGTTGACAGAGAGTGCTACGTGCCTGTGGCGAGGTGTGGATTCTAGAAGCTCTCTCATACATTCTATGTAATATCGAGAACAATTAGCATCCAAACATTTGAGAGAAACCTTCGTTCCTGAGGAATTTTTTTGATCAAATGAGTGACAAAGTGCAAATTTTGGAAAATTCTCTTATTTCTGAACCCACAATCAAGCTCACAATAGCTATCGGAGGGTCATTTGTCGATCATTGAGGTTCTCCGGTTCTTCTCTCTGGCGCAATCGTCAGTTGATGATGCCTGGCAACTCGGTCTGGTTCATCCTCGAGAGCGCTGCGATTGTAGAGGGAGCAGCTGAGAGCGATGTGAGTGTGTTTATTGATTAATAATTATTCATGTACTTTTCACTGTTCGTGCGCAGATGTTCTTTGCTTGTGTAAAAAATCGCCTTGTCCCAATTTTTTTTCTGTTTCACCGATAGTTAGTTAGAGATTGATTTGAAAATGTTCAATTGTTCCCCATGCAGCTTGCCGGAAAACACAATTTTAAAACATTGTATAATCTATTTAACACTTATCATAATATATTCTATCATAATATATTCTGCAGATGTACGGGTTCCGTTGTTCCGTTCACGGGTATTCGGTGCTGGGCGAGAACTCGAATCTCCGACTGGAACAGGAACTGGCATGGATGTCTGCTAGCGCCTGTCGATTGTTGGTGCAGGTGAGGAGAAGAGAGACGAGGCTTAATTTCGTATTAATAACCTTAAAAAACTAGAGATATAGAAAGCATGGTTTGGATTGGATAACAAAGGGCTAAATAGGAACTAGCTTAGTTATCAACATTGTTTTTTTTTCATTTACCATCGAGGCATCATCGAATGCTCGGCATTCCATATGCAGCAATGAAGTCTCTGAAACACACCCGATTGTTTGAACAGATACCAATTGTGAAAGATGACTGACAAAAGTGATTCTGGCCGAAATATAAATCGATCACGAATTTATGTTCCAAAAAATAATAATGCCGCGATTTCTTATCAGACGTTGATTAAAAACTAAAATATAATACCAAAATTAAACAAAATAAATCAATATATCAATTGCAGATTCCATCTGAAGGCGAGGAGCTGACGCGCCTGTCGATCGCGGAGGAAGAGACAAAGGTGAGGAACTAGAATTCGAGGAACTATACGGTATAGTCCATACCGCAGTCTCTTGTACGTGCGCAAAATGAAGAGATCACTGTGAGAGATTTGAATTGTTTTGAATTATTATCATTACACCATCTTGACCTTCTTGTGCACGAACCCATTTTCTCATTCTCAGATTCACCCGCAGTCTGAAGCATAACAGATAGATATTTCGAACTTTTGCAGGACCTGCTCGAGAAGCACGGTAGTCTGCTGCGGAAGGGCCTCAACATGTCTCACATTCCGACGCTGCATGAACTGCACACGAGGAGCGTGCCCGGTCCCGGACTATCGCCGGGTGCGGATCTTTCGAATTACGAAAACAAATAAACAAAAAACAAAATGCATGCAAACTGTCACTGATTGATTCCAATTATTCTTATGTTTGAGCTACTGATCATAGGGGAATTATATCGGGTTATGATATTTCGAAATGCAGAGCTCAAGTTCATCCGTGAGTTCATCTCTTGTGCTTCCTCTATGGCTGGAGCACTCGCTCGGTGGCTGCCCATGGGAGCAGTCATTGATCCAGCCCACTGCCAGCTGCTGCTGCCACAGGTGAGAGCTATCATTATTTTAGGCGTTCCGTTACCTGAAAAATTATGTTGCCAGAAATAATTACTGTCTATTGTCATGCTTTCTTTCTCCATTTCCGTGCTCTTTCACCAATTTGACAGGATAAACATCGCGCATAATGAATAAATAGACTTACTTGCGATGCCAATATTATGTCCATTCAGGAGGAGTTCGTGGTTGATCAGCCGGCTCAGCTTAAGCTGATCACTCGCGACCAGCACGGACGACTCGCGCAGTGCAATGCTGTCGCTGTGGAGGTAATCATGTCTCTTAGTGTTTAATTATTGTTGATTGCCTGCATTAGCTGAGCAACATCAGATTACGCAAAAATATTCTTACAAATAGATGTGAAATTCTAAAAATGTAATAGGCGAAGACAGAGATATAAATTTGTTATTTTTACATCCAGATTCGGTGTTGAAGTTCTCTCGTATCCCCAGTAATTTGGGGAACAACTTGAAACGTACAATCACTGAGGATGGGATGCAAATTGAAAACTGATGGTGTATGTTTCAAGTGGTTCTGAAATGACAATGGACAAATGATTTTTCAATCGCTTGGCAGTGGCTGTTTCATAGCAATAAAATATTTGATGACTGTTCTTCATGCGACAATGCCTTTCATTGAATTTAAAGGATGACTAACAGCAAATCTAGCCAGCCCACAGTGACCATATATGCAGTTGTGAGACAATCATAAACAGTAATACATTTTCTAAATTCCGGATACCTCATATCTATGTTTGGAACAGAATGGTTGTTTTAGGCATTCAAAGTTGACCCTGCCGCACAGGCAACGAGAAAGATAGCACAATGAAGTGAGGGAGTGTATCTCATTCGTCATTGTCCGCGTCGACTAGAGCGGTTTTGCTGTCAATCTTTCTTTAATATCACGATAGACTGGGTAAATAAAACATGTTTAATTATTTCACAAATGATTCAAATAAGTTCACATTCAATATTTCATTCCTTGAGGTGACTGTTCACCGCGGGTTGGAGGACTCGCGCGCAGCCCATCGGATTGAGCAGTGGTGTGGAGAGGTGAGAAGTTGTTCCTTTTAGTGACCTCTCGGAGACACTCTCCAAGTTGCGCACTGTTTATTCACGTGGAGGAGAGGAGAGAGATTGAGATGTAGAGAAAGGAAAGAGTCACTCAAATTCCACCGCTTCTGAAAGATGACAAAAATATATAAATTACTACCGTGTATTTGAAAGTCTATTTGAAAAGTGTATTCACATAACATCATCAACAGGGATCCCTGCCTCCCCTCCAGCTGTTCCACCAAAACCCCTACGTGCCCGTGTACATGAACAAGGCCAGGTGGGCGAGTGCATGCATCAAACAATTATCGATGAGCACACATTATCAACACCATTCCGTAGGACGTTTTCGCATTTTCGATAGCGATTCCACAATTTTGAGGTACATGTCGATCGGAATGATGCCTGCCTATGCCAACTACTCCTATGAAGAACTGCGATTGGGATTTGCTGCTAATGGCGTGCAGGTATTTTTTTAAAATTTTTATCAAATTCGAAACTGGAATTACACGTTAATGAAGGTCTTCCCAATTTGCAATAATTTGAGCGCAAATTGAAACTTACAATGGCTGAGAATTGATTTGAATAAAATCCAAATGAAAAACAACTTTCTTATGTACGTTTCAAGTGGAACTCAAATATCAGGCTGGTGCATAAGTTTTTTCCAATTCCAACTTGTGAAGCTTTTCACTTATTCCGGTCTTTGGCTCTAATTAATTTTCATTTTGATTTTCATATATTATGAATGCATGGATACTCTCTTAAGCGCACTTTAGTACAGACCTATTGGTATCGCCTTGTGGCCATAGTGCGAGGTCAAAGTAGTCTCGGCTACGAATTTCGATATGACTTTAACAGGTTAGAGCTTTACAGTGTGTAGTGATCAGGTGAAATCATCAACACTATTGTGAAGTTTGATGAACATACATCACGAATACGCACGTGAATCATGTTTGGCGCAAATTACCTGCTTACAATAGGAGCTAATTTCATTGTTGGGTTCCGTTATCGTGACCAAATTCACTTCCCTTCACCGAGCTTCCGTTCGCATTGCCTTATCGAAACCAAACCTATCTCATCATAAAGTTACTCCCATGAGGAGTTTAAAATTGGGTTATTGTGGACATTTATTGCTGCAACCAAACGCTGCAGTCATCAACATTTTTATGACGAAATTTGCGCATCGAAATCAATGTATTTCACAGCTTCCTGATTAGATGATACATAGAGGTCCCACGTTTTTTGTGTTCGTTTGCATCAGCTACCCTTGAACTATCACTCAGTAGCTTCAAATAGTGGCGGCATTCCTGTGCATTCAGAAAATGGACTCTAAAAATAATCAACAAAATTCAAAATTTTGATCGGATAGTCCAATATTCGGATTTTGGAAACAATATTTTTTTGAAAAGGGGATGATGCGATGCCTCAAATTTTACCAATGGTAAATAGCCCCATAGTGCAAGATTAAAGCGCCCCTATAAACAAGCCAGTCTCTTTAGCACATAAGGCAAGAAAAATGAGATACCACGTGGAATTTCTTTCCAGCTTGTATGATTAGTCTCTCCCTAATTCTGTGATTAATTAGGCTAGCACTGATTTCAACCTACTATTGGAAAGCGCATTCAAGGGGCTTCTCAATAATGTGTGTGAAGATGTCCAGCCAATTTTCCCTGGAAAACAAGCGCGCACCCAAGGTTTTCAATATTTGAGAAATTAAAGGAGTGCTCCGGGGAACAAATGCTAGGGAGTCCCACCACGAAAATTCTGCGCTCGCAATGGGAAACTGTAGCCATTTTGCCCCAAGAATGAGCTGAAACGTATGTAGTACGAGTGAAACATAAACGAACCAGGCGCTACCCTGCGCTTTCAATGAACTTTGCGCGTATGTAAATCGCTTCAGAGGCCTCTGTGGAACTTCGGACAAAGTGATTTCTGATCGGGTTAGTGGCCTCTACTATATCCACACTGTCACCATGGGTGACTGAACATTCCCCGGAGCACCCCTTTAACTTTTGGTTAACCTTTCATTTCTAGTAAGCTTTAAAAACACTACACAATTCGGACGTATCACAATAATTGTGAACTAGACCCCTACATTATGCTACAATTTTGTGGTGATATGATTTGAGTGGCGGTTCATAGGTGGCTTTGAGATTGACCTCCAAAATTGGAAAAAACTTATGCACAAACCAAATAGCAATGAATTCGAATTTGCCTCGGTTTTTCCTACGATTGTTCACAAAAAAATCACAAATTTGAAAATGTTTTACAGAAGGACACGGTCGGGATGACGCAGAAGAGCAGCACCACGTGAGAATTATTATTTATTTTAAATCTTAAAAGATACCTACAGTTTGCGCAATTATTTAGCGAAATAATTGATAGTAATTATTATGAATACTCTATTCAGTCACTGCGGCACGTGGTTCCCACGACTTCCCGGCGTTTTCCGGATAGAGTGCAGGGTTGATGGATTCCAGGTGAATTAAGGACGCAAAAGGCACACATTTTTTTTAGAATTTGCCTCTAGTTACTTGTATGTTTCATCCGTATCTCAAGAGTTTGCAAAATAAACTGTTGTTGCTGCATAGTGGTTGCTGATGGGAAAATATATTCAAACGAAAAATAGTTCATAAGCGTGCCTTCCGTTAATTAATGCACGATACAGGTCCCGCACACCTTCACAGTAGAGGTGGTCGACAGGGGAGAGAAGGGCGCAAGGAAGAATAGCACGAGACTTGCGCAGTTGAGCAAGGTAAGTTGTTCATAATTTAAGTGACAAAACAAATATCTTGATCAATACTTGAAAAAGAAGTTCATATGACACTTAGTCTGGCAAGGTTAATAAAATGTGAACTACTGTAGGCGCGTGCCGGATGCATTCCTCCCACTGTGCCCTTCCCCGCCGTAAGAATCAGGACGTCGCCATCGTTGATTGCGAGGTGAAATCAATTATAGTAGAATATCATTACCAAATTATAAGAATGTAACTTCACAAGATTTTACTATTTTCATTTTGCGTCCGCTATAGCTAGGGACCACAACGTGGATTGCCCAATTGATGCAGTTAACGGCATACATTGCGCAAAATGTCCGTGAGGAACCTATTAAGATGATACTTTTGACCGTTTGTCGATATCTCAACTCTAACTCATGCTATGGCTCGAACAGTGTTCTCGAGTAGTTCAACGGGTGACCGTCTAAAGGTGCATGTGGGCGGAGCCTATTCCGATGCCTAGTAATCAAGTATCGTCAGAGGAACGACTCTAGCACTTATCCGCAGTGGTGAAGCTCATTGGCCCTGTGTCTCGGGACCGTGTGTTCGTTCCCCCTTTCGTGCAAGACTTTTGCAGATAGCAGAGATAAACAGCGGAAGTCGTATTCCAATAAATACGCGTACTGTCCGATAGTTATTTGCAAACGACTATTCGAACTTAAATCTATTTTATATTTTATTTGTACTGAAGTGGTGATAAAAATCAGGGGAACCTTACTGGACTTAGGCGAAAGACGAATATTCATCGGAAGTACAAAAATTGGAGAATGCATGACCTTCCAATCGATTTTTTGTATATTAAAACAAAAACAGATCATGATCGCCATTTCGCAGATTGTAAAGACTGATGAGACCTACAGAAAAATGGCTTGCACTAAGAATTTGGTTACGAATTCGCTTTGTCGTTTGGAGTGCCAGATTTTGGGGCACTCTTTCTCCCTCAAAATGGGCGGAGCTTGCGGTCTCTAGCTATAGCAAGCCTTATCTGACGCCGGTTGCGTAAGAATCGAACAACACATGGGACAGCGATTTTTTGAAAACTTGCTGTAAGGGGTTATCGAGGATGCTGATCATCATGGTCAACTTCATTTTGCTCCAACTTGATCGGTAGAGGCAGTCTGCATGTAGGCTGCACCTACATTTACGTTCATAACACAACAGCCGATTAACGAAATAACTTCAAACTTGCGCAAAGATAAAATTTGTATGTGACGAAGTGATTGAACCTAAAATAACATCGATTATTCAAGCACAAAAACACTAAAATTCGTTTCTCGATTATATCAAACTGCCTAAATCCACAATCTTGATATGAAATCGCGCCTCATTCTCCCGATCAATAAACGTATGCATAGTATGGTATTTGGTTGAATCATATTTTTGTAACATGACGTTGAACGATCTCCTTCGGGCTTTTCGCATCTCAGTAAGTGAAAAATTAAAATGAGTTTCACTATGACGTCACTCATCATCAGGCCGCTTTCATATTTTCAATAAAACTCATTCTCATTTTTCACACGCGGGTCAGCGTGCGCCGGTCATAGCACATAATTGGCTAAATATTGCGATGTAACAAAAATATGATTCAACCAAATACCACACTATGCATACGTTTATTGATCCTGAGAACATGGCGCGTCTTCCTATCCATTGCGGTTTTAGGCAGTTTGATATATTCGAGAAACGAATTTTAGTGCTTTTGTCATAGAAAAATCGATGTGATTACTATATAAAGAAATATCGTAACGTCTGTCTGTCTGTCTGTCTGTCTGTCTGTCTGTCTGTCTGTCTGTCTGTCTGTCTGTCTGTCTGTCTGTCTGTCTGTCTGTCTGTCTGTCTGTCTGTCTGTCTGTCTGTCTGTCTGTCTGTCTGTCTGTCTGTCTGTCTGTCTGTCTGTCTGTCTGTCTGTCTGTCTGTCTGTCTGTCTGTCTGTCTGTCTGTCTGTCTGTCTGTCTGTCTGTCTGTCTGTCTGTCTGTCTGTCTGTCTGTCTGTCTGTCTGTCTGTCTGTCTGTCTGTCTGTCTGTCTGTCTGTCTGTCTGTCTGTCTGTCTGTCTGTCTGTCTGTCTGTCTGTCTGTCTGTCTGTCTGTCTGTCTGTCTGTCTGTCTGTCTGTCTGTCTGTCTGTCTGTCTGTCTGTCTGTCTGTCTGTCTGTCTGTCTGGCGAAGCCCCATCCCAACTTTTTCGAATTGCCCTCGGCCTCACGAGCCTTTTACAACGTTTTAAGCAGGCTTCTACTTGCATACCTTAAAACACGGTAATGTATTTATTTGCGAATTCGCAACCCACCGTTTAGAAATATAGCAAATAGGTTTTGTAAAATCTGCCCAACTTGCTCTCACTCCCCGCAGCGTAAGCGTTGTGAAAGGCTCGTGAGGCCGAGGGTGATTCGAAAAAGTTGGGATGGCCCCATCCCAACTTTTTCGAATTGTCCGAGGCCTCACGAGCCTTTTACAACGTTTTAAGCAGGCTCTCACCAGTCGCGTCCAATTGTTATCCTTAAAACACAACCCCGCGAACCACGTAGCGACCGAAGGTCGCTAGTTTTAGGTTCCATCACTTCGTCACATACTAATTTTACCTTTGCGCAAGTTTGAAGTTATTTCGTTAATCGGCTGTTGAGTTATGAACGTAAATGTAGGTGCAGCCTACATGCAGCCTGCATATACCGATCACGGTGGAGCAAAATGAAGTTGACCATGATGATCAGCACCCTCGAGAACCCCTTACAGAAAGCTTTCAAAAAATCGCTGTCCCGGACCCTTTGGAAGATTGTTCGATTCTTATGTAATCGACCTCATCTGTGAGATGCGGAATGAACAGACAATTATAAGGAAAAATTTAGAAAACCATGATCATTTTTTGTGAAATGTAATTAGTTAGTTGCGGCACTCTGCATGATTCCTCTCTTCTTCAGTGAGATGGGTCTGATCCCTCGT
The DNA here is from genome assembly GCA_036245805.1 of Pristionchus mayeri. NCBI lineage: Eukaryota > Metazoa > Nematoda > Chromadorea > Rhabditida > Neodiplogasteridae > Pristionchus > Pristionchus mayeri. The sequence goes on from BTRK01000006.1 coordinate 12,023,277, forward strand.
GGCTCGACTCTCTCCTACATCGAGGAACTGGAGAATGCAGAGGGAAGATGGCTGAGACTGACGGAGGAGAGCGTATTGTTGCATGCGAAAACCGACTCGCCATCGCAGGTGCGTTATGATTACTTTAATATGGGGCTGGGCTTAGAGAGTTTCTCTTAGAATGCCTTTATATCGGTAGATCGGTATACTGCACCTGTAAAAATACCTAGCTCTGTCTAGTTTCGCCGTCACAGGTGAATGATTAGCTTTCAAAATGGTCAGGGCGGCAGCATCCATACGTCCTTTACTAAAACCGGTAAAAAATACTTAACCCGAAAACTGGTAAAACATAATAATTTTTTTGAATTTTTTTGAATTAAGAATTTTTTGTTTGAGTATACACTGACTCTCACCCAATTATTTTTTGGTTCAAACAGCTGATATGAGAATGATCTGAAACGTAGCCGTCTTTAAAAATTGAAAAAAAAATATTGCGAGGTCACGCTCTCGAATACGTTTCAGGCTGCACGCAAATCATTGTGAATCTTCTAAACATCAATTGTTCTTGCCCTTTCTGCGATTTAATCAAACACAAAAAAATAGAGAAATCCAAGGTGAATGCTACAAGCGTGCAACGGCCTCAGCCTTAGGAATGATAGGCGTGGATATAAATGAGAAAAATAGAGCGCATTTTCGCGCTTGAATGATATTTCGGCTTATTGACACGATCTTAAAGATATTTTTGTCATCGTTTTACACGCTTTATCACTCAGGCATGGGTGCTGCAGCAGCACCGTGCACTCGACAGAGTGCTCATCGACATCGGGAACGGAATGAAGAGCGAGCATCCGATGGTGAGATCTCCAGATATTCTTCCAAATTTAAAAGGGCAGATCGCATGAAGAGAAAGATCGCATGAAAAAAACACTTGAATGACATTAGCCAATTTGATTAGAAGAAGAATCAGAGCATTCGAATACAATTGATAAAGTATGATGAGTTTTTGAGTAGCCCACTATCTGTCTTCAGACTCGAAGAGCGGAGGAACTGATGGAGGAGGAGCTGGAGAGACGAAGGCCGAGCGAGCAGAGTGTGCTCATCGAGGCTAATGAGGTAATCAGGAAATGCAATTTTTTTCAGTTTCGATTTCCTAGCAAACAATCATCGTTCATCAACGTGAGTGCGAGTTCACATTGTCATAGTATCGTAATAGAAACAGTTTCGCGTATAGATGAAAACCTTGATTACTTTAGTTCGGTGAGGAACTATACCATTTTTCAGATGTACATCCTTGCCGAGGGTGATCGTGTTGCCCTCTACGCCACTCCCTCCCTGGCCGGACTGTGCAAGGACGAGCATTTGGAGGGAAGGAGGGAGATACTCACGGATGGATGGATACACAACAGTCATGGAGTGTGGATTAGGATTGCAGCACTGCAGAAGTACATTCTGGCGGAGGTGAATGAGTGTGCCGGGAGAGATTGATGGCCAAGCAAAAAAAATGACTATCTTCGTTCTGTACGTTCTATTCTAATAGATCTACAGGATAGCTTGCAGAATGAAGTTAAAGGAGGAGTAAACTCAATTTTCAATTTTTGAAGCTATCATACGCACTGCCTAGAGCTCCACAGCGATAAGAAGCTCCGAAATTTTCACATTGATATCTCCATTCCGGACAGAGTTATAGCAAGTTGGCTGGGAGCCAGATCAGGGAAAGCTCAGGGAAGGGGGCGAGATAGCACGCGACTTGAAGATATTGCGTCCCTAGGTGAAACATATTCCAACCGGGCGCGCGTTTGCATTTACTCCTCCTTTAAGATAGTGGCGGATGTGAGGTATAACTTTAAGAAACAATATATGTTTCACAAGCTACAATTCAGCTGATATGAATTAAATTGATCGATCTGTACATCGCATACCCCAAATATGAATTAATTGATTTATAAAATAGGACTTTTCCTCACGGTAAATATGCACTAAGGTAATTGTTCATTCATTAACACTGCAACATGAGAGTATGAGACAGAAAAATAATGATTTTTTTTTATGTGTATGGTATTGTTCAGGACGCGGTCGGCCACAGCAGCGTGCACTCTCAGCTGGCCTCCTTCAATGGGAATGATGACGAGGAAGAGGAGAAGATGCAGCCGAGGCTGAGACCGAGGTGATACGACAGAATATTACACTATTCATTTATTTTTTTTTACCAATAGTTCTTCAAAAAACCATTGCGGCGCTGGGTTTGAGCGTTTTAGGCATACGTGAAACTCATTTTTATCTGAGATATAAGACAGAGTTGAGAAAATCTCTTTTTCTTTCGTTTTCTAAGCAGATCCTATGATAACGTCAACATTCTAAACTATTGCAAGTCAATAAATGAGTTATAATACAATTTATTTCTAAGGTCCGCCGAGTCCTCCGCCCTCCGTCCCTCGATCGTCGACTGCATCAGAACTGTCTTCGGTGCTTTCCTCTGGCACGAACACCTGGTTAAAGATGCGATGGCTGCTGCGACGTATCTGAAGTTCCACGCGAATCTGAGCAATGTTAGTTGTCCATTATAGTTCGAATGTTGGGTCACCCTCTCACCATATCCCGCACACACATCTATCTGCTGTGAGAGTGTGGGTTTTGCAGAGATGGTTTCGATAAAATATGTGACATTCATTGAACAAATATCATTGTAGATCTGGTCGGCCGGCGTCGAGGCGTCTCTCTCCTCGCTCTCCCTCGTCCCTCCGCCGCTGATTCCGCTCGTCCGCCTCTGGCGCGATCTCACGCAAGCGGTTCGTTCTTTTAACAATTTATTCATAACTTGTCGTTTTTGATAAATCTCGAACTAGTAGAATGCAAATAATGAAGCTTTTCCGGGTAACATTTTCGTGGGGATTCACACAATTTACACGGTGTTTCGAAAATGAGACTTAGAAGAACTGAAAAATTTCATTGTGTTCCTTCTCCAGGTGCGAACTAGCATCGACCAGCACCTGATCATGCCCTCTCCTCCTGCTGTGAGATGCAGTGCGGCCACTGGGGAACACTCGGCGCATGCATCGCCACAGGTAAGCAGAACGCTCATAAATTTTGATTAGCGAACAAGAATATGCAAACATGTTTTTGCATACAGTATTTCGCTTGCTACATGTACGTTTCAAGGTTCCGTCATAGTTACGTGAAATGGAGTTTCACTCAATTTTAAAACTGCCGATGATCACAAGCCTATTCGTATTTTCTGATAACGGCTGAACACGATAATCCATCATTTCTGAAATCCGAAAAGTAACAGTATATATTTTATGCAAATGCTCGACGTTTTCAACAACCCTTCAGAAGTCCTCTTCCTCCTCTGCCGATTGTGAACTCTGCGATGAACCAGTGAAGGCACCAGTCACAGTGCACATGCGAAGTGCCCATCCGGGTTGCGGTGGACCATCTCAGGTATAATATTGCATCTTCTGTCATCTCGTTCAATAAAAGTGAGAATACGCGAGAGGTGGATGAGGTTTACTCCCCATATTTATTAATTCAACGTTTCCTCAGTGGGGAACAATCACATGTTAGATTAGAATATCATAGCTTTGAAGGGGTCTTCTATTATCGATTTATTATTTTGTATTCAACTAGCACACCACCGTTCACTGAAATATTCAATCAGGATATACAATTCAACCGTGAATGAAACTCAAATGAAAGCATGGCGACCAATAGTAAAATAGTTTCAAATCGTCCAGCAATTACTGCTGGGAATATGGAAATTCACTTACTCTATCATGTTTTAAAAGTGATATTTCCATCAACAATTTTGATTTTCAAAATATCGTTCAGGGTCACGGCTACAACTCCTCTGCCAAGTACACCACCGGTTGGAGTGGGGCGTGTGGAGAGGGAGGCAGGTCGAAGGCCATGTGGTACCTGCTGTGTCCGACCTGCAGACAGAAGTACCTGAGAATGACTGCGGCGGGGCATCACCAGGTACATTGAACGAATCAATTGGCACAAAATTATTGAAAAAGAATTATAAAATCTTGTTTTACATTGGCGAAAAGAGATGATCTGCACTGAAGTGACATGTTGAGTAAATCTTCAAAAAAACTCTGAAACAAATGCTTCAAAACACAGCGTGAAGAATGCGAATTAAAAATGTGCTTTACCAGGAGCGTAAGCGCCGTTGGCGCGAGTTCCGTCTCTCCTCTGCCGCTCTCTCCTCCCGACCAGAGACAGTAATGAAGCAGAACGCCCTCTTCCTGCTTGAACTGAACCCTTCCGCTGATGGAGGAGACTCAAAGGTGAGGAGGAATAATCTGCATTCCTTGTAAATTAAAAAGCCGCGAGGTTCAACCAAGCAGGCCCGTTTTGTCATCACTAGAACAAACTGCAGAACTCTTCAACGAACACTTCCGGCTGGACGATCAATCTCTTCCCCACGAACACTCTCACTCCCTCGCCTTTCGATCGATCACTCATTGGAGAAGGATCCACTGCGGTGAGGACCATCAACATTTAAAATGGTAAATCCTAAATCCAGCAACATGTTATTCGAACGGCACTACGCCGGATGAGAACCGTCCGATGATAACCCACCTGATGAGAATAAAAAAACGGACCCTTCGGTAGGGCTTTCACAAAAGTATTTTTTGACACTTTGGGAACCTACTGTGCGCATGCTGGAGAAGGGTACTTGTTTTGGTTCTCATCCGGTTGGTTCTCATCCGACGGTTCTCATGCGACCTAGTGTCATTCGAACAGGAACCAGAACCACCTATCGCATCCATAACCGTAAACCGGGAAATAGAAACACGAGCAGCCCGGAATCACACTTATAGGTGTCGCACAACCTGAAGAAGCTTGCGTCATCCCAAGCGGTGATCAGGAGGGACTCAGAGGCGTCAGTTAGGATAGGCGCAGTGCATGCCTCCGACCCGGGCCCGAAGGGACGACCGGATGATAAGTTGGCGATGCCGCCGGAAGAGGGAGAGGTAAGAGGAATGGGCACACTTAGACTACTCTTTCGCTATCTCAGTCAAGTGAGAGCGAATGGGATCATAATAAGGCTCATTAATGCGCTCAACATGATGGAATTCGTATCAGTTTTTCATTTAGTGTTCATCACTCTTTTTCTCTCAAAACCTAACATCGCTTCCGTAGCGCAGTAGGCAGCGCGTCAGTCTCATAATCTGAAGGTCGTGAGTTCGAGCCTCACCGGGAGCAAGCGTTTTGCCCGCTTTCTGTCAAGCGGTCAATTCGTTTTTGAAGACTCAGACATTCATTTCCGGCCATTATTTACTTTGCAAAAAATAGTCGAGACCGGTGTTAGATATGCGGTTTCCCCTGATATCTTCCGTCTCTCGAATACAACGACAAATTCAGGTTCTTCAATCGCCTTCGACCGCTCTCAAATCACTCGTCTCTCTCACATCATCTACTGCTTCGGCACCGTCAGCGATGCTGAGAAGACCCGTGCTTGCCTTCGTATTAGAGCACCACGACCTGAAGCGGTAAGAATTAGAGATTTCAGGAAGTGTCTCTCTTCATTTCGCGTGCTCTCTCACAGGTTCACGAGAATATTGAGAAAGCAGAATTTGTCCAAGTATTTGTACACAAATTCCACCTAATAAACAAAGTGTCTCAAGACGCAATTTAGTGTCCGTGAGGCCGCGACAACCGCGGTCTATCGCGCTATCACGTTCGCTCACGCTTTCCGCGTGTGGAATTGGCTGCTGCGATTAGTGTCCTCGGAGACGTCCATCTCCGATGTGATACTCCAGGTTGGCTGCATTTCCTTCTCTTTTATTACGCTTTGATCGATTTCACTTAATAAATCTGAATAAATTCCCTATGGTCTTGAAAACATGACAACAATTGCTGTTTATCAGCTAAGTTCAGAGATTAACATTCACAAATTCGCCCGATTCAGTACGTCTGGTCTCTCTCCTCCTACTCTCCTCTCTTCTCCTCTTCCTCCTCTTCTCGTTCTCCCGTTCGTCTCCTTCCTCATCCCTGGCGACTGTGCTTCCTCGCCGGGCCACTGAGTACATGGATGGTGCAGCAGGTGACCAATTATTCGGTGTCTCCAAATAATGCAAGTATGAGCTCTTTTTACATTTTCGCATGAAATAATTGCGTTTATTTTATTTTTGGAGATCATTCGAGGCAGGACTATTTCGCAGTCAAATCGACGGATTAGTAATTATAGTGGAACATATCTGAATTAAATTAAATTTACTTGCAGATTTTGAATTTGACTATTAATATGAGGAAACTCGAACGCGGCTTCAAAGTAAATCCTTTGCAGATGCACTCCTTCCTCTACACGGTCGCCGTGATCCTCCAGTCGAACACCCTCGACACTCGACTTCGCTCGCTCTGCTTCAAGGCATGGACCATTCAACTGTCCGCGCATGAACAGGTACCCAATTCCGAAACCGAAAACCAGAACCGAGAATCAGTAGCCAGCACCAGGCACAGCCCTCAGCTTGAGTCGGAAACCAACAACCACTGTCCAGACTCTAGAAACCAAAGTTCGGTACTTACAATTAAATGCAGGACCTGCTCATCCTCACGTGCAACATCCTGGCCACAGTGGGCGGTGTGCTGTCCGAGCCCTCGTCTGACTGTCTGACGTCATCGGCAGCTTGCAGAAAAACCATCAGAGATGTGAGCGGTCTGCCAGAATTACGAATTTTCTTTAAAATTTCCTCCCAAATGAAGAGCAAACATGTTTTCACAAAAAATGCAAATAATGCTCGTCAATAACTAGAACTAAGTTATACGTTCATTTGCACAGCGTGTCTTTTTGGTAATTTTGAGTGGCTACTCTACAACCTAATCATTCACAACCACTTCAGGAGGAGTGTGGGGTTGACGTGAAGGCGATGGCTGACGTCACTTCCTCCTGTCGCATCGAAGCGAGCAGCAGACAGGCCATGGTCGTCTGTCTGACTGATGGAAGTCCTGAGACATTCTGGGAGAGCGGAGATGAGGTACGGTAGGGAATACGGTAGCAATAATGTTCCAAAAAATGGTGTAGAGAGTAATTACTGCCTTCATTCTAAGCGCTCCCCCACATGCTCTGGTCGGCGATGACGCAGAAAGAAAGTTATTTCTTCTTGAGAAAGAGACTCATGCACAGGGCAATGACGCAAAGAAACTATGAGAGGGGGGGGGGGCACTGATACAGTATCCCAGCTATCACTTCTTTCCCTCAGGACAAGGCCCGTTATCGATCTCTGCTCGTTCGATGCGAGAACACCACCGCCGTCCTGCTCTGTCTCTACATCGACAATCTGAGGGACGAGCAGTATCGGATATCCAATCTGTCGGCCAAGGTCACTAATTAGTTAATTAATAAATTGTTAACAGATCAATGATTTATATTTTTGTAACGTAAGGGGCTTCCGAAAACTGATTTTCAGCTGAGAAGACAAAAGAAGTAGTGAGGGTGAAGCACATCAGTGTATGAAGAGAATTGTTAATCGACTACTTAATTAATCATCAATCATAATTTAGGCCCTGAACATGGACGGAACGCGCAACAACGTGCACGATCAGCATATTGATCAGGTCTCAAACCTAAATTTTAATTAATTTTTTTAAATATAATTTTATTTCTTAAATCGAGCACTAACTGGCATATGTTTCAATACTACTTTGAGTCCCTTCTTGGCAACTGCTCTCAATGCGAGGGAGATGGATGGTCAAACAATGAATTTAATCAGCTTCTCAATTGCAGCAATTCGCGGGCTGGGTGAAGATATGTGTGGCCGGGCTGAGTGCCGCGCAGATTATCCTGAAAGGTGAGTGTTTCCTCCATTTGAAGTTGCATCGAATGTGAAAGTATCATACTTATACGTGCAGAAGATTAAGTATTAGGTTGTGAAAAAAGTAATTGTAGATTTGGACCATGACGTTTGAGCACGCCTAAAATTCTTTTAATTTAAGATCTCAAGCTGGCTCAATAGCATATAGTAGGGATATACTTGGTCAATATATTTATGTATTCCAATCGCTTCATGCTTTTAGGATACCCGGGAAATCCATGTTTTGTCAAATGTGATATTTTCATTCTTTTCTAAAAATATTTCCCGTCTCTCTTATTTTGTGGGGGTAAGGGCTGTACATTTTCATATAGTGTAGTGAAAAGCACATATGCAGTTCTTTCGCAAAATAGGTCTAACGCCGCTCCTGCCTCAACATAGCACGATTTACACATCACTGAATTAACACCTCAGCTAATAAACACTTATCATCGACAACGTTTCCTGCTTCGAGGTTCAATCAGACTGGTTTCTAAATAAGTGCGCTTCCATGATGCACTATGGTGCTGCATACCACTGAGAAACATTTAAACTCATCCCCTCTCTACTTGTAGAAAACATCGATTTTCAGTATTGATGAATACAGGCCAATATTGTCAAATTTTCGACTTTCGGTATGCGGTGAATGAATAAATGTCCTCAAAAGGGAGCTATCCCCTGACTTTGCCCAGTCGTATACTAATACATAAAGAGTAGCTTTAACATTTAAACACAAAATTTAGGGCTTTTCACCTATCCTGGAAAATGGAATACTTGTAATATACGAATTTCGATGTTCAAATTTCATAGTCGGGATGATGAATGTTGCATGTTTTGGCAGAAATATTATATGCCAACCTAAATATAATTTAAAGTTAACCAAGGAAAGTGCTTTTCGTTTCACTACATTTGAGATGGTTATATCAATAGTTACGGATGCACGGTAAAAATAAGTATTTCTGTTGATGTGCGGTAGGATCAAGTTTAAAACTGAGTGTATTTTCTGACAGGTCATTCGGAGCGGACCAGGTTCACATGTTGTATTGTGATATCCGTATGCCATAGCTTTCGCATATGACGTAATATTTGCCCTATCCTAGCTTTCCATGGATTGCAGGACCGAAACGTACTCAGTAAAACATTTTGTCGATGTAGCTTTGTCTTCATAGTGTGGCCTCAATACCAATTGGATAGGCTTGAACCTACGCGCGATAGAAAGGGTATCCAAGCACTCAACGAGCACAAGTAACAATATGATAATCAGGCGGCAATCAAAGACGGGGTATTGCAGAATCGAAAATTTAAAAATCTACAATTACTTTTTTCACAACCTGATAGTTGTAAGAGAAGAAGTGTTTTGGAATCCTAAATGTTTGTATTGGTAGAAATGAATCACCAACAAATTTGACTTATTGCAGGACCGGGCGCTTCCGTTCGAGTCCGTCAACTGCTCGTCTTCGGCCTCCTTCCATCACCTCTTCACTCTCCCGATGACGCGCCGCCCAATTACCTCGTATTCTCCGCCCCGCAACGCGACGCCTTCGCCCTTTTCCAGGCGATTTCAAGCCAGGTTCGCCCTACAACCCTGCCAAAAACGGAAAATAGCGAGAACAAATTATTCGTTTCCTAACTGCTAAGCTTATAATGAAACAGCGAAATTTGATGATAGTGAACTTTTAGGCATTCTCGGATGAGCTCTCGGAAGAGGCGCACACCTCCCTTCGTCAACGAGTACTCGACCTACTCTTCTCTCGAGTTCACCTCCAGGTAGACCAAAGATCTTTTAAAAAAATGTTTAAACAATGAAATTTCAATATTCTTTCTTTTCCAGCCCCTACAAACTTACGTCTGCTCGCAGATGGTCAACGCGCTCGAGAGGTATGATTGTTTTTCTAAAATGAGAAAGACATGAGTGCAGTATTACTTCTCAGACAAAACTACTATATTGTAATGAGATTGAAACATATGTGACCACATTTCCAATCATGGAATCTCAGAACCTCACCGTATATAATATCAGAATACAATCATTCACACTGACCGATAATACGTATTCAATATCGTCGCCTAATTGATTGTGTAATTATATCTAAAAACATCTTTAATATTCCAGAGAGGTCGCCCTTCTCCGTGAGAGATCGAAGCGCAACTACTCGTACGCCTGCGGGCTGATGGCGATGCTCGTGAGGGTGATCGGATCGAGGAAGGGAACGGAGGTAGGACTTCAGGGTTAACATTTTCGATCACTCCTCAAGTTTGAAAGTCACTTGTCATTTCTGTTTCACGGCTGTTACGGTTCATTACGGTGGTTCCAACTGCATGAACTCATTTTAATCAAAAGTCACCATGAACTGCATCGATATTATCAGAAAACTGCAAAAGTCCCTAATTTCATTACATTTAACCTCCACGAGAGAACCCAATCCTCCAGGTTTTCGCTGCCCGTGACCACCTCCTCATCACTCTCTCCGAGTTGCTCCTCTTCTCTCCTCAAGTGGTGCAGTGCCAAGTGATCGAGACAATCGAGAGACTATTCGCCGTATTCCAACCATCACAGGTTGGTAGGGAATGGACACTCGGTAGCACGGCATTATGAGCTAAATAAGCTTGATTTCTCTCATCTCTCGACTGAACCATGCGAGATCTGTCAATATTGTTGGCATAATAGTCGGCAAATCGGATTATCATCGTTACACATTCTCTCACTTGTCGAATAGTCCAGTACGTGGAATGAAGGAATGCTCATTGTAATTGCTTCAGGTGGACACTTCCCTCTTCGTCTCCAACCTGCTCGTGACAATCGCTAAAGTGATCTCGCTGCAAGTAAAGGACAAGGCGACCAGGGCTGTGCATGCGATTAACTTCATGGTGAGTTATTGTACTTTTTTTCCCACTCATACCAAGTCCCTATTCAAAATGGTCAATTATGGATGTCACGGAGGAAAGGAGACCGAAAGAAATTGTTTGCAGACCAGTTGCTCTCACTCTGCGCCCGTCCACTGGAGGATGGACAGGAGCATCTCTCCAGAAGTCGGAAGACTCGCACTGCAGCTGATTGATGACGTCACGTGAGTTTTTTGAAAGATCATAACTGGGCAGAAAACACTTTGAACACCTCGGCTGAAGAATAAGTTTTCCTAGCCTTATACTTTGTACATCTAACGTCTCAAAATACGATGAGATTCATGAAATTTCAGTCAATTTTTTATACATTTTTTTATTTTCCACCAATTTCATCCGGCCATCGAAAACGAAGACCAATAACGACTACAAAGGCGTGGCGAAACATACGGGGAACACTATTTTAATAAATGAATAACCTGACTTGCAGTTCCGATCGTTTCTCCGCCGATTGGTCCGAATGTTTCAAGAGGGAATTGGCAGTGACCCTGGCTTCGATCGTCCATCTATCCACTGACTTCTCCGCATCAACATCAGGTGAGAGATCCACGAATACAATTACTCTGAGGGTTTTTTTCTACAAGTAGCGGTGGAGAAAATGTTGATTCCCCAGGAGATTCAAAATTACTTGCAAATATAACAGATTGTTGGAAAGACGTGAACTATGATATACTAATCGAAATCTCTCCTCTTCAGCCACCTCGATGGGCGTTACGAACGAGCCACTCGTCGCTGCACTCGGGGCAAGGAGGTATTTGTTTTTTTTGCTTTACTTTTATATATTTATTTTGCACTTTTGTTTTTTTTCTATATTTGTGTTTTTTTCCAGTCTGATGTTTTCAACCATTTCGTGATTGCAATAAGGAACTGATTCCAGTTAGCTGGAAGCGGTTAAATTGATTTGATATGCAAGTTTATCAACATTAGAAAGCCGTTGAAATAAATTAACATTTCACAACGAAAGTATGCAGAATAGTATTACGTAGGGCCCAACACGTATCGATTGAGGAAGGCTGTGATAAGTAATGCGCAGTGGGAAAAACAATTGGAATTCTGCACAACCTTACCAGTTCCATTTTTCACTCATACAGTTTCTGTTTGAGCACAACTTCTCCTCTACAAAAAGGGCAGCGGAAATCGTCCTTGAGTGATTTATTCATGCACTCCGTGCATGCGATATGCCCACAGGGTACGATCACACATCGCTCGAGAGAATGCTCAGTGGAGAAACAGATCTTGCACGAGCATCGTTCGCATCTACAATAAGTAGTTTGCAGAGTGATTGAAAGGGAGTCCCACCACGAAAATTCTGTGCTCGCAATAATAAACTAGCGATTTTAGCATTCCCAAAGCATCTGTTTAAAGTTACGGTTGCTTTTCCTGGTTTATTAGAGACATGAGAGCGTAAGTTAGTCAGAATACATTCTGTTATCTATTTTTAATGGGAACATTTTGTATTGTTCTGAAGCATCAATTTATCTCTTTGCACTCTGGACACTGAAATGTCTTTTTGACATCATTGAAGCGAATACGAAACGGTGTTCCATTTTTCCCGCACTCACTCGTTCACTTCCATCTGAAGTCCCGGGGACTGTTCACGATCTTCGGTCGAAGGCCTGTAAAATTACAATAGGTGTAAACAGGAATTTCGAAAAAATAGCATGTACATGGACAGGAATATGAATCTGTCGTTCAATTTCTCACATGTTCGGCGGAACCTTGAAGTTCAATGACGGCCCACTTTTTCAACGTCCAATCAAGCGCCCACATTAGACCAGAAGCTAAGCAGATTGAATAGTTTTTCCATCGAATTACGTTTGTCATCCTGGAGTGTATAAGCGAAAATAGTCTTGCAAGTGCATGAGAGCTGTGAACTTTCAAAAAATCTCACTCCTTAGGGTTGGGATATCCATAACGAATATCTGGCTTACAACGAACATCCAACAACTCATGTCGGACTATTTCAATAACGTGTCCCGCTGAACTTTGCCCGATTCCGGCGTGAGTCTGAAATGTACTTTTTCACTATTTATGCCTATATTTCATCGTAATGGATGGTTTGTGTTGCCATTCTTTGCACGCAATATAAAATTAATTAGCTCACAAGATTTGCTTTACGGATGTATGGGCTAGCATTGCCATACAGTTCACGGCCGACTATGACACTGACGAGTACCATAAGACGATGGAAAAATCTGAATCCAATTCATAATGAAACAGAAAAGGTATGACCACAAGAAAAGAACACACATCAGAATAAGTAATGCTCAGATCCATACGGTTTTGAACTAGAGCCGGCGTAACGCATGCGCTCTTATGCGTCGCGTGCACAGAGAGTGATAGGTCAGCTCACAGTCCTAGAACAGACGCTTTTATCACCAGCCGCCCAGATGTCCATATTCTCTATGACTCCCTCACCCCTTGCCCTCGACACTCTCCTCTGCCCTCCCTCTCCTCCACTATCTGGTGGGAGAGAGTGGATACAATCTGCTGACTATTGAAGGGGGTTTATGTGATTTCAGACGTTTTCGAACGGATGAACAACACAAAAAAAACAATTCAATACAAGAGCAAATGATAAATAAGTACAAAGTATTACGAATAGCGCAAGCGTCAATAACTGCTACCTGATGAGAATTTATGATTACGAAGAATGATGAGAATTTATGTTTACGAAGACAATATTTGTAAACGACGTAACAATATTGCTTGAAAACGACTGACGGTAAGGTAAATAATGACGGAATGTGGAGTTCTAGATTCGGTCTATTCGTTTAACTTGATCTCTAGATACTCGAGTGTGGGATATGAAGTGACTTGAAATACAGTATGATGATAAATGAACAAATTTTTTGCTAATCATATGATCGTTTACTCGTACACCTTCTGCTTGATGATGACTTCTCCCCTGCAGAAAGGACATCGGAAATCCTCCTCGAGCGATTTGTCCATGCACTCTGTGCAGGCGATATGCCCACAGGGTACGATAACACATCGCTCTATCGAGTGATCCGTTGAGAAACAGATCTTGCAAGAGCATGACTTACACCTGAATTACAGACTACAACGAGTAATCATGAACTCCTAGTTTCTCTCTAAATTGTTCATGCTCACAAGACAGAGCGAGGAAGCATTAGATAATAGACAACATAGCTCGACTCAAACCTTTCTTTATCTGTATCCGAGTTCGGAGGAGGCGTGGTCTCAACGGAAGCCACAGTTGGTGTTCTAAAATAGGCATATCTGCCTAAGCAATTACTCTCATTATTCTGCACGCTCTCTTCCGATCTACAACAATATAGAAAAAGCTGTATTCTAATTTCAGAACACGTTCACAAGTACAATTGGGTGATTTAGATCATACAATTTCACTCGAGAAGTGGTTGCAAATACATATTACTTCTTGCCAACCTTCTGACTACGGGAATCGTCACTGGCTGAGAAGTCGTAGGTGGCGTTCCAGTTGATCTAATGCCAGTCGATAGCGCTAGTGTACCACTCGCGCGAGATCTGACAATTCTATAGATAGAATAATTATGTCATTAACAATCCATTTTTTTGAATTAATGGCTTCACCATTCACCCCATGGCGATTTCGAAAATATATAATTGTCTCTAACAATCCCACCGATTTTCTGCTTCTGAAGCAGGACGAGAGGATGTCTCGGAAATATATTCAATTTGCCGTAGTATTGGGGTAAGTTCTTGCAGCCCAAGCTGTAGACGATTGACATTCGATCTTGCGGACTCTACTACGAGCGGTTCTAGCATCCGAAGTCCAAGTTCTGAGACTGAAAGCGATCTTGAACGTTGTTTATGATAAAAATGACTCACATGCTGTCAAAGAGATCTCCTTGGGAAGAGTGAACAAATACTCCTCAACCTTTATCTCATAATTTGGCGTGAATCTGTACAAACACAATCTGTCATCGAAAGATATACTTATGTAGTCGGTTCGGTAGGATCTTTCATCCCATCCCTGAAAAAAAACAATTCCAACACAATTGTCCGGTATTTGTACTGTCAAGCCATTACTGAAATATTGTACAGCTAGTAAAAGCGAGCTCACATGCGCAACCGTTCCTGAGAGTGCCACAACATGCCACACATAGTTGGTGCAGTTTAGCGTCCACATCAGACCATCAGAGAAGCAGATGTAATAGGGATGTCGCTTGACCACATTCGTCATCCTGGAACAGCGATACTTTGCTGGCTAATTTTCAGACACAATCGCAAGGGATCGCGCAAATTAGATTGTTTCGATCATTTTATGTTTCTCTCACATTTTTGCAAAGATAAATATCAAATGATCTTGCTAATACTCCCAAGTTCGTTTTTCCTTCATTTTCCGCTACGTGGGAAGTGCAAATATCACAAATCAAATTACTTGCGAGGATTGGGATACCCATAGGAGGGATGGTCACTACAGGGTAACGACCAACGCTCAGTTCCTTTCGTGATAAAAGCACGTTCGGGACTGGAAAAGTCAACAATCCGGCCCGGTTCTCGGTGAATGCAAGCGGTTGCCTGTAAATTAAAGAGTTGATTATAGTTTTCTCATTTTCATCGCCCTCTCACAGCTCCCTCTGCCGAGAGAGCGTGTGAAATTGAGAGAGTTTGTGAATATCTTCGTTAGAATTAGAGATCGAGGAAAGGGCATGTGTCTCTTCATTTTACACACTCTCTCGGCCGGAAGTGTATGGAGTGAAGAGAGCGTGGTATCGTTTCTCGAACAGTTGCACTGACCTGATCGGCCATTTGACGATAGGGCTCTGCATTTGTGTAAAAGTTCCGCCCAGTCACAGTGCTGACCAATGGCATTAAGCAACTATGAATCTGAAAATCGATTGTTATCGGGATTACATTTTAATTTAACATCGAACAAATCATGTGGCACACAAAACGTATTAATGAGGACTTGTAATTCACAATATTATCCCACCGGAGAAATGGCGACAAATAGGGTGAAAATGAAACAGGACCAGAGAAATTTAAACGGGAGGTGGTTTGGCGGAACGGTGTAGAAACTCTAGTTTGTCTGTTGAGCGATAGCATTGCGGTAGTCGGGACTGATATGAGAGGTTTCAAACAAGCAGCGACGCACGCATTGGCACTCGTTGCGTGCTCAGTTTGCCGGGTCATCCCACAGTCCTAGAACAGTCACTTTTATCGCCAGCCGCCCTCTTCTCTATGACTCCCTCATCCTTGTCCCTCGACCTCTCCTCAGACCTGACTCCTATCTAAACAGTGGAAGAGAAGGGATGGGTTTTATCTCTCCCCTTCATGCCAAAATCGGGAAAATCATACATGAATTGTCTTTTCACCCTTACTTCTTCAGATTCTGGCTGGCAGTGGCTTCTCTCGCAGTGCTCAAGGACAAGCGATGGCTGGAGTTGGCGGAGAGTTGGAGGGCAATGCAACAGACGAGGAACGAAGAGCCGGAGACGATTTGTGAGAACCACGATGATGGAAGGACCAGGGCACAGGTGGGCGAATTTCACTGAGTTTATCTTTTAAATCGATTAAAATATGGATCTTCACTCTACTAAAGACATGTGTTGCACAACAACCCAATTAATTTGATTGAAAATATTTCTTTGTGTTTCACAATTCCCGTGTAGAAACAATTAGAAAGAAAATTTAGTTACTGTGGGATGCAGCATCAAAAATAAATAAATCTCAGGTGCACTGCTCGGTGTGTTCCTCCTCCCTCTGTCGTGACTGCTTCCGCATTCTTCATCTCCACAAAAGGAACAGAAGTCATGAGGCGCATCTGATTGGGGCAGGAGCCAGCTCGGCGCCCCACGTGGATATTCATGCTGGTAAGTTCAGCAAGAAAATGAAGATGATGACCTCAGATGGCTCGAACAATCGAGCGTGTAAATGTGAGATGAAAAATTAAATGTGCGAAGACATTAGTCACACATTAAATTGCCTACTGGGAAAATGAGAACTATGGCGTGATTCCGCCTTTGATAGTTATTATCGACCTAGCGTATAGAATGGTGATCTACCCTCCATTCGAATATCACAGGTTGTTCTCGTCTCCGCCTGGCCAACCTGCTCATCCTTCTTCACTCGACCGCTCTGACTGGAATGGTCGAGCTCTCGTCCGCCTACGACGATGACGCCATTCTCTTTCCCTCATCATCGTCCACGTCCATCGGAAGAATCGAGAAGACGACAACGATGGTCGTGAACCAGAAGAGTCGGTGCAGGTGAGATGACGTCACCAAAAATCGCTTGCAAAAAAGTGATCTCACGTAATCGAGATATTATCAAACTTCCAGATTCTGCTCGGTTCAGTTGACTCCTGAACGGCAACTGGTGGGTGTATGCGCGGAAGAGGAATGCTTAGGATACCAGGTAAGTAATTCCAATCTTCGTTGCTGAAATATCTGTGAAAAAGGGCCACATTTGGTTCTAGTTTGTTGATTCAAGTTGATTAACCGTTAATCACAAATCTATATTCAGGAGATAGCCTGCGAGCGCACGAATACATGCGGTCATCCATGTGGAGGAGTGAAGGGAGAGGCGGTGTGCTTGCCGTGTATGAAGTGCCCTTCTGCTGGTGAGAAATAGTTATTTTGATCGTCTACATAACTACTATCAATGCAGATCAGTTCTTAGTGAAATAATATAAACTTGAAACGCATCAGAAGAAATGGAGACTGAAACTAAGTGATTTCTCTCCCGAATCGTGCGCAAGATTGTCAAATTGTCGAACGAAATTAGAAAGGAAGTTAAAGTCGGGAAATGTTTTTCTTGTAGATTCTCGTCAGGACGGCGACGACGTCTGCGTCATCTGCCTCATCGACAGAATTGGAGCACAGCCATCGCTCATGCTAGAGTGAGAAGTCGATGTTGATGCTTTTAGTGAACTTTTGACTTATGTGTATTGATGTTCACGTATCATCTTTTATCAGAAGATATGTAAAATAAGGGTAACTGATCAATGGCAGTTTCGGACGTCTTCTGAGAGATCAAAGATCACGTTGAAATCATCATCCACTCAGATGCGGCCACGTTTTCCACTTTGGCTGCCTCAAGGCGGTGCTGGAGAGGAGATGGAACGGCCCACGGATCCTTTTCCGCTTCATGAATTGCCCACTGTGTAATAGCGAGGTGGGCAATCGAATTGAATCATCAATCTAGAATTGAAGTCATAGAACTGCGCTTTTAATGGCTTTCAACGGCGAGTCACATTCTTATGAGATTCATTAATATCAATTTGTCAGAGTGCGGCAGGAGCATTAAAAATAAAAGTAAACTTACCATAGAGCCAGGGTGTTAACGATACAGCTCGTAATGTGAGCTGAAATTCTCATAACTAATGGCCAGTCTCACAGATTGCGCATCCCTCGCTCTCTTCTCTCACGGATCCATTGATCCTGCTGAAGAAGGATGTGGAGACGAAGGTGGGCAAAACATTTTTATTTTTATTTTAATAAAATATTATTATTGTTAAGGCGAGAATGCGACTGGAGTACGACGGTTTGCTCACTTGCGCTGCCATTACGAAGCAACAGAGGTAGGATAATGTAATATAATCGTATTAGCCTTAATCACAATCAGCAGGAGTAAGAGATTCTAATTTTTGGTTCTGCAAAAAAGTAGACTCAATTGCAGCGAGTTCTTCAATCGACCGGTTGAATACGCGATGGATCGATACGTGTACGTGCTCTGTTTCAAGTGCGGAAAGGTAATGCATTAGCAAATTCTTTGCAAACGTTTTGATAGTATTTTTCTATCTTCAATCTCTGATATTTTGACGATAGCGAATGAATGCATCAAACTTGAGAGTTGTATTGAATTTTTGTTATTGTTTCAAACCTTTTTGAATCCCAGGCGTATTTCGGAGGGGAGAGTCGCTGTCAACTGGCTGCTAACAACGAGTCTCAGTACAACCCGGAGGAGCTGATCTGCGGAGGATGCTGCGATGTGCAGGGAGTGCAGGTACTGTAGTCAGTTTGTGATAGAGGGGATCAATATGGTAGTAGGCATCGTGTTGTAGACATCAAAGTTAGGAGTTATATCATTAGTGGAAGCGATAACAATGGTCACCAAATTCAGAATGGCTCATTAATTGGCCAATTGAGTTTCATCGTTGGCATACATTTGGAAGGAAATCCCTCTTGTTCCATCATCTTCCGCCCCCAAAAAAATATAAATACAATCAATCATTTTGTATTATCTAGAGGAGGTTTTTATAAAACGATTGTGCTAAGACCATTATTCTCTACTTCTTCCTTCCAGATGTGCGGTCGTCACGGCGTCGAATTTCTCGAGTACAAGTGCAGATTCTGCTGCTCCATCGCCGTCTACTTCTGGTTTGATTTGAGGAATTTGAATTGAAAATTTTTCGAAATGTGGGTGACATGTTCCGAAGACTTTTAATGCTATTCTGGTCATCATTCTCGGTTTTTTCCATAGAAAAAGCATAATTTGTTTGTTTTGCAGTTTCGGCACCACCCACTTCTGCACCTCCTGTCACGATGATTTCCAACGGCTGATGACACTGCCAAAACAGGTCCGAAGCACGAAATTTTGAAGTTTCAACGATTTCATTTCCTGAATCATCAAGCGTCTCATTGGACAAACATTACAAGAAAGCATGCGTAATGAGGAGAGCTATCTTGGAATTTTCGCCAATGATAATGACTAATAATCTCTGCAGATGCTTCCGGCATGTCCCGTCGGTCCCAAGTGCACCCAGCTTGAGGAAGGACCGTGCCCTCTCAGAGTAGAGCACGCCCCTACCGGAGAAGAATTCGCACTGGGCTGTGGAGTCTGCAGGAACCTCTCAACGTTCTAGGCTACCCGACTCCGATCGGATAGATTTTCAACTCTAATCAAGTTCCTTTTTGTTTTCGCTTTACCGAATAGATCTCGTCAAACTAGAGGCTATAGATCAAAGTCTAATAACTCATAGAATTCGAAAACTCAATATCTAAAACACTATTCCCAAGTACTAAATAGTATATGCATCCGATGAGATGTTATTTGGATTACACAAACGATATCCTTTTTTATTTGGATTACACGAATGATAACTTTGGAACCAAAGCTGGATTCTTGGAATTCAAATAAGAATTTTGTGTTTGAATTACAATTTAACTTAGATGTTTCTCATTCTTTTATTTGAGTCGTTCTTTCGGGTAGTACCGCTGGTGACAATCTGTTCGTGAAATATTGTACTGATCTCATTCTCGTTGATTGCAAAATTACTCTAGTCTTAATGTTTTTGATATGCCACGGTACGTTTTCGCTAAGCCACGAGTCTCGTTGTTATACACCATTCCGAATATGATAAATTATTTTCCGAATCATTTTCAATGAGATGCCCAATTTGAATGAAAAGGTAAAATTCAATGACTTATGATATCAAAAATTCAAAAGTTCAATAAAGCAATTACCCTTCCTTTGTTCGTTTTGATCATTTCGTCCTCCCGATCGAATCCAAGATTTGCTCGAAAGAGAGATAGATAGAATAGAAAGAAATAATATAACAACAGTCGCACCGAGAATCGCTCATGAGAGAACAAATGTGAGAGAGTTTGATATCTTACTCGTACACTATCATCTCTTTCCATGACCTGTGTATCGTAGGGGCACGAGGGTTCAGATGGTGTACAAAAACTCGGACCTCATTTTTCAAATGAAATAAAGGGTGCGGAAGATGGAGGGATACCGTAGTATATCGTCTCTCTAGTTCGCATGATCTTTCATCGGAGAGGTGCGAGAGAGCGTGGTCCTTCCCCTGCGCACTTTTAGTGCGAAGAGGCCGCGATTTTAAGCCCTCGTGAGTGAGGCAATAAAAGCAAACGGCTCTGTACCAATATGAAGGTCCCAAGGTGGATTCTGTGCCAATATAAGGGTCCCAAAGGGAGCTCTACCAATATGAGGGTCCCAAAAAATTCTGTACCAATATAAGGGTCCCAAGGTAAACTGTACCAGTATAACGGTCCCTAACAAAATTCCAAATTTCGTCATAATTTCGAAATAATGCATCATAACTATGTACTAACATGTTTCAGATATGTGTAAGGGAAATCAAGCTCTATATTCGTGTTCCAAAAAAAATCGGATCAAACTCATCCTACAAGACTAGGTCCTTGACCATTCGTGGGTCAGGTACAGAGATCTGAGAAATACATGTTAGCCGAGAAGCAAAAAAGGTGATCAAGGATGAAAGTTGGAAATTTGAAAAGAGTTCGCACCGCAAGTTCGAATGGTCAAGGACCTAGCCCTCTTTGGATGAGTTTGAGCCGAGTAACGAATGGAAAACGAATTTAGTGATACCTTTACACACATCTGAAACACAGCTATGATACAATATTACGTATTAATAACGAAATTTTATTTGGGACCCTTATACTGGTACAGAAATCTTTGGGACCCTTATATTGGTACAGAAGACTTTGGGACCCTTATATTGGTACAGAAATTTTGGGATCCTCATATTGGTACAGAGCCAAACAAACAAATGTTAAATTAACTAATGAACATCGCACTAGCCAAAAAATCAATTAAATAAAAATTTAGCTACTTGAGTCATGTACTGTATACGTTCAAATTCCCGCACAGCCATTAGGATACTGTAATACGGTCAATGTTTGGAGTTGTTTCATCGTAATTTCGTATATTGTCGTGAAACGGTTGTATTTTTATTATTAATCTCCTATTTTTGGAATAATTTATTGTTTATTTCTCAATATAGTCGATCAGTTTCTCGTTCAGCGCATTTAATCACGATATTTACTCTGAGCACATTAATTTTTACGCAATTTGAGCGTGTCCGTTAGTTTTCTCGCGTTTTTCTATTACTTCAGGTGGTCTTAGTCGATTGATGTCGATTGACGTCCCTCGTCCTACTGTTTCTCCGTCGATGAGGACACGCGTCGAAGCGGCGGCCAAGAAGGCTCTCAAGGACGCCGAGACGATCGAGAAGAACAGTAAGGCGTTCCGTGAGTGATTTATTTATTGATTTTTCGATTGGTCATTAGTATTAATAGCTACAAAAGAGCGAAAGATACTGCATGGTTTAGTTTAGTTCTAATATAATGTAAAGTTGTAGCACTAACTAACCAGGTCGCAAGTTTTTCTTAAAACACGTTAATTTTTACTCAAATTTGCTTATTTCCGTTAGTTGTCTCGTGTATTTCTGTTAAATTTAGGTGACGTTAGTCGAATGATGTCGATTGACGTCACTCGTCCTTCTGTTTTTCCGTTGATGACGACACGCGTCGAAGCGGCGACCAAGAAGGTGACGACTCTCAAGGACGCCGAGACGATCGAGAAGAACAGGAAGGCGTTCCGTGAGTGATCTACCGAATGATTATTGATTGGTTATTAGTTATTTTCGCGCAATTGGCCTAGTTTAGTGTTGATATAAAGTAAAGGTGTGACACTAACAAACCGGGTTGTAAATTATATTTTTGAATGCCGCTTGAAAGCTTCCAAATTTATTTGTCTATGTTTAATTAATTGTTTCGCCTTTTGATTTATGCATATTTCAGAAAGTCTGGCCATCTCCGATTCCCTTGATGCTATTGAATGAAGGAGACGGCGGCAGAAAGGAGCCCGTGCTCACGCCAGGAGACGAGTTCGTCGATGAAGTAGAGGATGAGGTAATTTTTATATTTTATATGATTTAATTCGGTTTATATTATTATTTCACTTATAATATGATCATACATGTGCTTCATGATGGCACGTGTTGCTCATTATTATTTGAAAGGAGAAGCAAATTAATTTCCTTTGATAAAGTAACTTCTTTAAATTAAAGTTACCGGACGAGGACAAAATTGACTCCCTATTTTTTGTCCTCCATCGAATAGCCGATGGCTAAATTAGTTGAGAATGAATATACAAAAATTCTAAAAATCAAAAGTAGCCTCCAGGGAAAGCCGGAAATGATCAGCGTAATCCCGCGCTCTCTCACTTATGCATACTCTCTCGTACACGCGACCAGATCAGGGTCAGATCAGGGTTTCGTCCTCGTCCGGTAACTTTCAACTAATTTTGCAGATCAATACTACCGAACACCAGCAGTGATTGGATGCTATGGCATCGAAGACCAGCTCAAGTACTGGATCTGCGCCGTGAAGAAGGTGGGATATTTACGAAATCAAAAACAATCTCGCTTAACCATCACTCACTAGTTTCGCGAAAATTCGCGAAGACGCGCACGTCTCTCTCTCTCTCTCTCGATCTATTTGGCAATCCGCGTTAACGTACGCACCCATCACTTTGTATCTAGCACAGATAGTATTTTAAAAGAGACTCTGAATACTATGACTGTCATAATTTAAATTCCTGCTCCGCGAAGGTGGTGTAGAGCATAGACAGTCGTAATTTTACGCAATATCTTTCTAGACTAGAGCAATTTTGTAAAGTATATTGTTGAAAGACTCCACTCATTAGCGGCGCGTATTTCATGCAGTCATGGTGTGGTGGTGCAATGAGTACTATGGGTTGTTAATTGTCTATAGATTACTGTAGGTGCACGCCTTCCATTAGGTGCACATAGTTAACTGGTCTGAAAATATTGAAGCAACGCTAATCAGATTACATGGCTTAAAATACGCATTATATTATGCGCAGATGTGCGATATCATGGCTGAATACGTCTATGGATTACGGTAGACGTGCACTTTTCAGACTGTATTTTCGCGTTGCAGCGAACTGGCTCGTCACCGGTATGGACGAGGTCCAGCAAAACAATAGAAACTAAGTTATATATGTGAGCCTTAATAGAAAGTGGAGTCCTCCAGATAGTACTGTAAGATGATTTAGCGTTCCTCGCGCTACACATAGTTCAGAGCAACCGCAACGCGGTATTGAGGCGCGCCGCGGTTACATTTGTATCCTCATATCACGCCTCTCACGAAAGAATCAGGACAAAACGCCCTTATCATGGTGCATTCGAAAAAGTCGATTTTGAGGTTTTTACAGTTCCTGGGGTAATCTATGGCTCTGAATTCGATTCCGGGTCGATCTGCAGCCTATCTCGATCGGTAGCTGCAGCAGCTTGCTGCACAGACTTGAAACTTTCTCTTTCGAGGTTCTGAAAATGACTTCAAATTTCTTCGATCAGGCTGAAATTTGGCCTGTATGCATCAATTATGACCTATTTTGACTATTCTGGCTAATTTTGAAGTTGGCTAACCGAATCGTTCTGAGCAGTTTTTTCTGCTCTAACTTTTTTAGTTCGAAACATAGACAGACCAAACTTTTGCATCATTTAGAGAATTTAATTCTGCATCTCCTTGATTTTTTTCAGATTTTTACCACTCGGTCTAGGTACTTTTTCAATCATAAAACAGTGAAAATGAGCCTGAGTGGCACGACTGCACGAAGTGCCGAGTGCGTTCGGTGTTACCACAGATGAAAAACCCATGGTCAAACCTACCATAGGATTAATCCTATGGTGGATCCTAAGGTATGGGGTTCGAATCCCAACCTCTACAGTCACCTTTGCCAAGCTTCGGGGGAAGTACCCAACAGTAGGCAAAAATTGTACGTGCTTGGCAAAAGTCACTGCAGAGGCCGGGAGTCGAACCCACACTACCATAGGTATGTAAATTACAGCGCCTTAGACCATTAGGCCACGGTTACCAACGATAGGATGACCATGCTTTTACATCTCTGGGTGTTACGCTTGGAAACCGATCTTCTGGGGTTCGACTCCCAATAATCGCAAACATGTTTTGCCCCTATCTAAATGTTATCTACATAATAATTACGCATCGCCAAGTGTTCATTCACCGTTTACCTAAGAAGTATGTGAGGAGACGTATCTGCTGAAACCTGTCACCTTCAGAGCTTTCAAAGGGTAATTAAGCACATAAATATGCCGTAAATATATTATAAGACAAGCAAAAAATGTTTGCGATCATTGAGAGTCGAACCCCAGACCATCGGTTTCGAAGAGTAACGCCTAACGCACTCGGGACTTCGTGCAGCCGTGCGAATCAGGCTAATTTTCACTGTTTTTTCGCTTGAAAAAGTACCTAGACCGAGTGGTAAAAATCTGAAAAAAATCTAGGAGATGCAGAATTAAATTCTCTAAATGATGCAAAAGTTTGGTCTGTCTATCTTTCGAACTATAAAAGTTAGAGCAGAAAAACTGCTCATAACGATTCGGTTGGCCAACTTCAAAATTAGCTCGAATAGTCAAAATAGGTCATAATTGATGCCTACAGGCCAAATTTCAGCCAGCTCGAAGAAATTTGAACTCATTTTCAGAATCTCGAAAGAGAAAGTTTCAAGTCTGTGCCGCAAGGTGCTGCAGCTGCCGATCGAGATAGGCTGCAGATCGACCCGGAATCGAATTCAGAGCCATAGATTACCCCAGGAACTGTAAAAACCTCAAAATCGACTTTTTAGAGTGTACCAGGGTTGTCCTGAATCTAACGTGAGAGGCATGATATGTTTAACGTGTTGCGCGCACTCATTGGAATGGTCGGACGGTACCCGGTAAACAGAGAAATGTAAAAAAATAGCTTTCTAATTCTATAAAACTTTAAGAATAACATTTATTCAGAACGCTCATGATGTGTCGACCACCGGTTACTGTAATTATTCAGAACGCTCATGATGTGTCGACCACCGGTTACTGTTTGAAAAAAATACAGACCACAGTACACTGCATCTATTAATTGCCTAATTTCTTACTCTGTTAAACGAGTTTTCGTTGTAACTAAGATTTTCACAAATATTATTTCACACTGTTAATAGTATAATCATATTTTACTTCACCAGATTTGTTGTACCTTGACATGCTTGTATATTCTATCAAGTTATTTCAATAATGAAGTCTGAGAGAGAAGCTCACATCTTGTTTCCCCATCAAATCTGTTTAATGACGGTTGTAATATCTGTCAATACTTGCATTAATATAATATTTTTGGACAGACTTTATTTTCCTGCGCACTTGAGTTTTCACCAAACCGTTATAATACAATTAGTGTTTGAATTTCCAATGCTAATACATTTTACTGTGTGAATAGAACTTGTAGCAATCTGGTTGGTGTGCGCTTATGAACGCGTTAAACAGCGGCGGAACGGACCATTTTTATGGTACTGTAGATGTAGTGATTTACCTTGTGTAATCGTGTAAGGCACATCACGGCAACAACTACAGTATCAAAAATATGTTTCGTTTCGCCGCTGCGTTCAACGCCGCCCACCCAATTGCTACGCGTTCTATTCTCACAGCATTTATTTTGTTTATTTTATGATTTTTTTTTACATTGTTTAAACCACATTGTATTACCCACTAGTGTAGTCGCTTATTGGCGCCTCCAATCTCGGTTGACGTGGCTGCACATTTGTCTTTTTAATTCAGCTTTTTCGTTTCAGATGCTGACGCTCCGCGAGTCGCTGGTGGCGATGGCTACTGTGGCTGCTTACTTTGTGGCGTGTGAGATGATTATTTTCATTGTCAAATCCTTCAAAAGGTTGATTTTTTCGTTGTAATTAATATGAAAAAGAGTACGTTCTTGTCATAGACTTTCGCCAATATCTTCTCTACTTGGTATTAAACAATGATTGTAGGGTTATATTTCTTATCAATGATATATCGCTTGTTTAAAAAATATTGAAATATATTGTGAAATTTGAGGTAGCTTCTTCACTTTCGCCCACGACTTCTTTCTCTACAACTTCGCTTATTACTTCAATAAGGTAAGGTTTATAAATTTAAGAACGAAAATATGATAACTAGGAATGGTTATTCAATGAGAATGTTGTTCAATGAAATTTATTTGTTATTGCTCTTTGTGGAAATGTTTATCGCAACTTTGAGCAATCAAATTGAGTTTAATTGTTTTACGAGTACGATATCAAGTCGCAGTACATACTAACTGATATTTTCAAATGTTGTGGAACTGTTTTGAGTGGCATCGATACTAGCATGTTTTATGAGCATCCAAATATCTCAATCACTCCCTCAGATCTTCTGCCACGGCAAGCCCCCTATTCTGTTCGAGATCAACTGCTTCCGCATCGGCATTCTTATGGGTTGGATCCATGCAGAGATTAAGCAGGCAAGAATATTGTGCACTTTGTTTTATATCAACAGTATGCAATAATTCTCACATTATCCCAACACGTAGTATGCAACGGAATCGGAAGGTAGTTAACTCTTTTCCCTCTAGTTGTCTTCATTATGCTGTCGTCATTTACAACTGTATAGTCTTTAAGAAAGTTTCCAAGCATAATTAGATTGATACCAAGTTTATAATACATTAATGATATAATGATTGAAAGTACAGGCTAGACAGGGCGGCAGGAACGTGAGGAAGGAAGTCCATGACCTGGCAAGAGGAATGAGTGAGTACCCCATGATATATTTTAACCGTGATTTTCTCAGTACTGGGATAAAAGAGATAATACTACTTCTTTAGTACTGTTTGTTTCTCTTATTTGATCAAAATAACATTTCCTATAAGCACTTGGAATCAGATTTAATCGATTTAATCGTGTTTAGAAACGCGCTCGCATACACCCAGTCTCTGCGATTCGTGCAAGGCGGAGTTCATTCCTGAGCTGGAGGAGATCATCGCCATCGGAGAGAGGTCATTTTTTACTTGTAGTGGTTACTGTGAGAATAGAATGCGTAGCAAGTTGGTGTGCGGTGTTAAACGTGTGAATCAGCGGAACTGAATGAAACGTTATAATAAATTGTGATGTGCTTTGCCCCCGCGTGAGGCATCGCGCGACAAACCACAGTATTAAGCCCCGTGCAACTCAAAAGCTCATTTCGCGCTCGTTTTCAAATTCAAAAAGCTACGAATTTGCTCTTGCACGGAATGTTAGCTTACTGTAACGAGTTTTAATATGAATCATTTGTGGAACATATCCAAATTTGCTCTCTAAAGCCGTTTGTTTTTCATAATGTGTATGAAACACAAACGATCCTGCTCTGTTTCGGATCACTCGAATGAGCAATTCGCATATGTTTCATGAAAAACTGAAGAATTAGGCTTGTTTTTTGGGTTTTACACGCGCCCTGCCTGGCGCTTAATACTGTGAAACAGCTCAACACCGTACACCAACTTGATACGCATTCAATTCTACACAGTAGTGACATCGATCGCGAAAGGTACCGTCCCCTAGAAGTACTTTGGACAGTGGGGATACGAAGTCCTAGCAGGCACTAGGTCGGATGAGAACTAAGACGTCATGCCGTATGTGATATATGTAATAATAAAGGCGACATGACGTCATATTTCTCATACGATCTAATGCCAATTTCGCAATCTGTTAGACGGAAACATGGGATAAGGGCCTTACACTAGATTCAACATATACGTTAAAACGCGTTCTATGTAAGAATGGGACGCCCCACTGTAGGGGGTGGCACGATACTTCAAAATGATCGTATCGACTTGCGACTTTGGGGTTGTCATACATATGGGTAGGGTATGCTCCCATATGGTTTTCTTGTCACTACCTCAACATTTTGACCTACCAATTTTGAAAAATGAAACTCACTATCCAAGGGCATGATATATATATCATTCGAAAGAGCATGAACCGTTAATACCAAAACTTTGTTTTCGTAAGAATTGGTGCATGTTTGCACGAGATAATGCATGAAATGTGCATTTTTGAGCAGTTTTTGGCATTTGATGCTGCTTTGGACTGTGAAGGGATAATTTCCGCAAAAAGCCTTTGTGACCGGGCGATGCAGAATTCATTTCTCTATCGAACTGTATACTTCATTTTATAAACAAAATCCTCACAATTTGCGAGACAGTGTGATTTGCAACATGCATTCGCCCACCCAGGTGCAAATCCGGACTGATGCATTCATGTTTTGCCAATTATATTCAACTGTTGTTTCCTTTAATTTGTGTTTTCTACTAATGTTGGGCATTGTAAGATCACTGGATGCATTCTAAGCACGCACTAGTCCTTTATTGCACATAACAATATGATCACGATGTGGTCAGAACTTGAACAAAATCGACCCGAGGTTGCTGAGAAACGCATGTTCTCGGAGAGAAAATGAGGTTCTCATCAACCTCTTCCATCTCGTCCTCCACAACGACCTCCACCTCAAACTTGCCTCTCCGCCCCGTTCCCTTCTTACACGTCTTTTTCCCTCCCGCTTCTGCTCCAGTCGAAGTGGAAATATGAGCGGAAGAGACTGTCATGGTCTTCGGGCAAATTGTAGAAGCTCCCTGGTTCTCCTCCCTATCACTCGTAATTATTCTAGGAAGAAGCGATTTGGCGACTCTTTAGGCGCTCGTCTGTGCTGAAACGCTTTGTTCCATCGGAATTTCTCTCCGAGAACATGCGTTTCTCAGCAACCTCGTGTCGATTTTGTTCAAGTTCTGACCACATCGTGATCATATTGTTATGTGCAATAAAGGACTAGTGCGTGCTTAGAATGCATCCAGTGATCTTACAATACCCAGCACACCTAGAAAACACAAATTAAAGGAAACAACAGTTGAATATAATTGGCAAAACATGAATTCATCGGTCCGGATTTGAACCTGGGTGGGCGAATGCATGATGTAAATCATGCTGTCTCGCACATTTTGAGGCTTTGTTTATAAAATAAAGTATACAGTTCGATAGAGAAATGAATTCTGTATCGACCGGTCACAAAGGCTTTTTGCGGAAATTATCCCTTCACGACCCAAAGCAGCATCAAATGCCAAAAACTGCTAGAAAATGCACACTTCATGCTTTATCTCGTGCAAACATGCACCATTTCTTACGAAAGCACAGTTTCGGGATTAACTTTTCATGCTCTTTCGAATGATACATATTAGGTTGTTCGGAAAGTTTCTTTCTTTTTTCATGTGTGGACATTTTTCACTTCTCCTTTATTTAACCTTGACCAATCATCTTATGGTTTTTTGTAGTTGATGTGGGCTTGGATACTCTCTATAACAAGCAGTAGTGCATACCGTTTCGATCAATATATCTTGAGCAAAGGAGGTCCGAAGTTAGCCCAGTCGACTTTTCTCCGAGATTTTTAAGGGCGCACATTTCTTTGCAGAATAGAGATAGGCATACAAATGGCCCACTGTTGTGAAGTACGTCAAATATGGTTATTAGTAAACTTAAAGTTTTAAATCTAGCACGTATTACCTAATCTAACGAAGCGTCGATTGGATAATCCGCACTACGATTCGTTTTTCGAGCATAATTTTGAACTTATTGTGCTTCTCCCGATCAACCTAGAGAGCAAAGCGATTGATATTTGTGAAGCACTTTGCATGGTCACTTGCTATCCCTAATTAGGTGGGAATCCAATTACGTATTCACGAACAGGTTTTTTAAAGAATATGTATGCCGAATTTTGAACATCGAAATGGTGACATATTGATATCTCTCGTCTCTCTCGAAGGTTGAAAGCCCGGTTTTTCTTTGTTATCATTAATATAAACTCTTGCCCTATCATACATTATCGGCTTAATATCGGTAGGCATCTAGTTCTCGGGAAGAAATGACCCAACAAAAAAACTGAAATTCTGTTTTGTGAGGTGTGTTTGGCTTGTGCTAACTTTTGATATTTTTTCCAGCCTACTATATGACCGAGATGCGATTTGAGCATACTGTAGTATTCCACCGCCAATGCCTTACATATACCATATACAAAATAATTGAAGCCGACTGCCACAAGAATTGACATGGCAAAAATAAAAGAAAGAAACTTTCCGAACAACCTAATATCATGCCCTTGGATAGTGAGTTTCATTTTTCAAAAATGGTAGGTTAAAATGTTGAGGTAGGATCATGAAAATCATATGGGAGCATACCCTACCCATAGGTATGACACCCCAAAGTGGCAAGTCGATGCGATCATTTTGAAGTCTTGTGCCACCCCTCTCCTTGTCTTACAGAGAACGCGTTTTAAGAAAAAGAGTTATATAAATAGCGTACAGTAAGATAAGGAACATATCTTCTACTTTA
Source organism: Pristionchus mayeri (assembly GCA_036245805.1). Taxonomy (NCBI): domain Eukaryota; kingdom Metazoa; phylum Nematoda; class Chromadorea; order Rhabditida; family Neodiplogasteridae; genus Pristionchus; species Pristionchus mayeri. The sequence goes on from BTRK01000006.1 coordinate 12,053,891, forward strand.
TCTGATACTCTAAAATATCTGATACTCATTTTCAGAACGCTCGAGTTGTGCCGTCCTCCGTCGCTGCATGGGCCCACAAATGCTCGCTCGATGTACATTTATTAATAATTTGAGAGATTTCTTACGAAAAATAGCGTTTCTCTAAGAACATAAATTTTGTAGTTACAGTACCCCTTCGTCAGGATAGACAGTTTTAGCAGTTGGCTATGTCTTATTCCATATCACATCTTTTGTGATTTTTAGAAGACTCAATTCAATTGTCACTGTAGTCCAACATTGGTAACTTTGCAATGTTTCGTGTTGTCTTGAAGGTTTCTATTAAACTATGATAAATTTTGAAGTTCTGCGTGGTGCTTTACCTATATCTGTTGAAGAGCAGTTATTATATCTTTCAACGGACATTGTTTTACTCCCTATTTTAAAAAAGGAAATACGAGTTCCTCATTCAAGGATAGAGAGTGTGTAAAAGAGTAAGGTTCTATTTTTTCCGTTAATTTAGCAATTGCAACCATGGATTTGCCTGATTCTTTTTTTAGATTTCTTTTCCTCGCCTGATTTCTCTCGTCACTCAGATGTCACTCAAGGAGGATCTTCCAGCTGGAATGAAGTCTTCTCCCTTCGAATCCTCTCTTGTCCAATCAATCAATGCTGACTCAGAAGATACGGATGCTCTCTGTAGAGTAAGTGCTCATCTCTTTCAGTGGTTACTAGCAAAACATAAAGTAGTCTTTTAATGCTTATTATCCTTTCTTTATGATATGATGGCATGTCTACATAAGGGTAATCATGATTTTTATTTTCAGGCTACTGATCGTCTCAGCATTGCTGACAACATTCAGAAGAACAATGAGAACGGCGAACTCACCCAGAACCTGAGGTATCAATGCTTTGCCTTTTGTGCTTCTTGTATTGCATCATTTAAACTATTTATTGAGGATTATGATATTATTTATTTGTTTAGATATATTCTTTCGAGGTTATTAAATATTCGGAATGGCCAACAATCACATCAGATTCAGCAAATACAAAAATATAATCATGCCTAATTCACATATTTAAATTTTAAAATAGTTTTCGATGAAAGCTGATAAAATTGTAGAGTATTCAGCTATTAATAATTTTAGGATAAACAAGTTCAAACATCTAAAAATAATATTTTAAAACTCGTTCGACATCTTACTGTGTTTCCAGATGGGAAGCTCTTTCATGGCCGGCCCTGAAACGCGTCTGTTTCCATCTTTTCAACGAACAGAACTGTGAATATCTGGCTAAACTCGCTCAGGTACGGTAGAGGCTAACCTGTCGGGTGATGGTACAAGTAGGTACTTTCATTTCGCAAATTACCGTATTAGAGCATTATTTTTGGAGCTGGTCGTTTTCGAAATTTTTTGGTTGTTAAAGATTTTTCGTGGAACTGGTGATAACATAATAGACCTGAATAGGAAATATGTAAGATCTAACACAGTTAACGTTGATACAAAAAGATTAGATGAGTTTTAAGAAAATTTTTAAAAAAATGAAAAAATTTACAAAACGATCACTTCCAAGAAAAAACTTCCAAAATGACCAGTTCCAAAATGCAGGTTTCCATTCTTCCGGTTCCAATTTGTACCATCACCACCTGGCGTTCCATGAACAATATTAGGTTTCCATTTCATTCATTTCATATTGTGGGCAATGCTGAGCGCAGGTTTCCACTCAATGCTGAGCGCAGGTTTCCACTCTGGAGTGAACGATTTCATGAAAATTGCGGAAAATCGACCTGCTATTCATATTCTTCATCTCAATAAATCTGATGTGAGCATTTTGAAATTGATTATGGCAATATTTATACTATATTTGTACGGTAATATTTATACTTTATAATAGAAAAATTATTTATGCTATTTCGTTTGAAAAAAACGTTCAGAAAAATTGAAATAGAATAGGCAATTAATGACGGTTAAAATGACGAGTGAATGGGACGATAGGGCCAGGGGGATCTACTCAGGGGAATTGGTTTGATTCTCGGAATATACTATTGGGGTGTCCGGAAAGTTCGTATAATTTTTTGTTTTTATTTTTTATTCAATGCTTTACAATTCTCAGTGACCAATGTATGCCCCCTTCTTTCTCACTACCTCCCTCCAGCGATTGGGCAGGGTCTCGATTCCTCTCTTCCAGAATGCGGGTTTCTTCGAGACCGCCCAGTTCACGAAAGCCCTCACAACTTCATCTCGATTCTTGAACTTCTTTCCTTTGCAGAAGTCAGAGAGAGAGCGGAAGCAGTGGTAGTCGCATGGGGAGAGATCCGGGGAATACGGTGGATGGGGAATCCTCTCGATCTTCAGCTCGTCCATTTTCTTCTGGGTCATCTTCGCTCGATGTGGGCGAGCATTGTCCATCAGAAGAAGAATTTTGCCCTGGTTCAGGAGTCTGGGAGGGACTCTGATCGCGACATCTTCCAGTTGTTCAGAGAAGAGGTCGGCATTGATGCTGGTGCCAGGGGCGAGGATCTCCCAGTAGATGGGACCGAGCACTGAGAAGAAGAAGCAGAGGAGTTCCTTCTTTCCGTGCTCTTCCTTCTTCGGGACTGGCGTGGGCTTCTCATCTGCATCCACCCATTGCAGTCTCCTCACAGGGTTATCGTACGTGATCCACTTCTCATCTGTAGCGATGATGGAATTGACCCATCGAAGATTGGATCTACGATGGAGTAATTCCCGACAGACTTGAACACGATTTTTCAGCTGTTCGGGGGAGAGGTCATGGGGAATCACTTGTGGGAGTTTCGGCTTCTTCCCAGATCGATGGAGGATATCGGACACCGTTGATCTGGGAGTACCAGTATCCTTCTTCAACTCACGCACACTGGCCATGGGCTTGCGCTTCAGTGTGCGGAGAACGAGAGGCTGATCGAGGGAGGGAGGGCGTCCAGAGCGGGGTTGATCATCGAGACCAAACTCCCCTTTCTTGAGGCGGGAGAACCACTTATAGCAGAAGGGTATGGAGGGGGCGTCAGCTCCTCCTTTCGACTGGGCCAGGGCAGAGTGGGCCTCCTTCACGGATCGGCCAAGACGGTAGTAATGAAGTAAAACTGCTCGGAGTAGAGATGGGAGTCCATCACAAGAATCAATGTAGCAACTAGGAGACTGATTAAATCCTATCACTACTCAACGTCAGAATGATGCAATACATTGTTGACAAACAGATTGCGCAATCACTGCATTTGATCGCGAACTGACTTTTTTCCGAAGCATTATACGAACTTTCCGGACACCCCAATAAAAGCCTTGCCGCTCTTGGAAAGAAGCTATTGTGTCTGTAGTTGTGGTTCGATCCAGGATTATTGAAGTTCATTCCGTTTCGAGTGTAGTAAATTTTGAAATAATGTGGTTTTCGGTTGGAAATACTATATTTGCCTCGGATGAGATGCATAAATGCATAAATAAACGTCGTGTGAAATAGTTTTGTACCTTTTCGAGTTTCTTTTTATCCTTGCTATGGTAAGGGTTGAAGAAAGGATTTGCAGAATGGCACTGAGTTGCGAATTATTCTTTTCTCCTCTAATCTTCCCTTCTATGGGTTGGCCAATCTTGACTTGGGACGATTCAAGCGTTCCGATCACCCTCTTGGTCCGCAATTGACAGTTACTCTGGGAGCTCCCCAGGATCCAATCTGGAATCAGGTATATTCTGAAAAATATACGTTCTTAATTTATTTTGCATTAGTGAGAAATATTCTTATTGATATTCAATAATTATTATTTGGACAATATATTAAGGAGGATTGTTTCTTCATATTTGCAAATTAATATTTCTCACAGGTTGTCGATCTACTTTCTGCGCCCATCAAAGATGTCACCAATAACAACATCTGGGCAGCCGGAAGGTTCGTATTCTGAATAGCATTTTGAAAACCAAGCAATTCGTCTCGTAAATTAGTTTATTTATTACTCTTTGGCACTTTTGCTCGTAACTCTTATAATACTGAATTTGTAGTTCAAGTACTGTTTACTGAATTTAGGGTAATTCGAAAAAATTTCTCTCCTGCTGAATTCTCCGTGTATGCACAACTGATGAGCAATTCGACCATCGGCAATTTCAATTCTGGGACTTTGAAACTCGATGATACGTCAGCGTAAGTGGTCACATCTCAAATTACTGCTTTTGTAATACAATATACTTGCCGGACAATATAAAATTACTGCTTTTGTAAGACAATATATATTTGCCGAAATTACCCATTCTGAGACTTACTACATGTATGTTGTGTACGAGAAATTTTCAGAAGCAAAATTTATTAAATATATTTTCGGTTTTTTATTTTCCTTGATGTTATTTTTTGGGGGGCGGACATTTCCACAACGGAGTACCATTCGCTTGACAGAAGGAGTAGCAATATGGGAGTTGTTGCATCGTTACCAGTATGTGCTCCCCCACATTAGCATATATATATATTTTGTTACCAGGCGATCTTGAGTTTCACTCCAAATCAACGTATAGGGGTTCATGGTTTGTCGATTTCAGTGAACCCATATACGTTGAAGCTCATGGTCGCCTGGTCACAAAATTTATATATGCTAAAGTGGGGTAGCACATACTGGAAACAATGCAACAACTCCCATATTGCTACTCCTTCTGTCAAGCGAATGGTACTCCGTTGTGGAAATGTCCCTTGCGGAAATGTCCGCCCCCTACTTTTCGGCTGAAAAGCGTTACTTTCTTTACTTGTTCAGTTCCTCCGTCATCGCTATGGCTTCTCTTTCCAAGAAATTCATTCTGGACTTCCACCGTGATTCTGAACTTGCCGATCCGGGTACGTGGACTTTCTAATCTTTCCAGCAATGAAATTTTTGTTAGTTGTCAAAATAAATATCGATATTACAAATAATTTAAACAATAATATAAGGAAATATATATCTAGTTTTGTTATTAATTGTTATATTCTTATCAGCAAACAGTAAAGGTAAGGGAATTTTAATAAATGAGTGCCCCGAAGTGAAATTCGGTTGTTCTCTGCAAATAATATCTTCAGCCGCATTTATCACTGCGCTGGCTTCTGTTGTCTCTTCTTACGTTCGACTCACCGACTTAAATTTCCCAAATACTTTCTTTGGCCTTCCTCCCTCATTCTGGAAGAAGTTCCTCAACGAGGTTAGCAACTTTCAAGAATAATGTTGCTTAATTTTATATTTTATCTTAATCCAATTATGCTGCAGAAACTCGAGGATGGCTCGTTCGAAGACGTGTCCATTTGGTTCACAGATGATGGAAAGAAGAAGAAGTTCACTAATGCTCAAATTGACCTGTCCGTCGACTCTGATTTCGTATGCATTGAGTGGAATAAGAAGGTTTAAACTACAGCTAGCCTAATTCATTCCTCTTATCGAAGTTGTATTCCAATGTTCCTCTCACTTTATTCGTTTCACACAAATAATATGTTCTGAAGTTCTGTTTTGTTAAAGCGTTTTCGTAGATAAACAAGTTGAAGTCATTTTACTACGTTTTATCAAATACTATAAACGTTTTCAACGTTGCTTCCATATCTTTCTTGTATAAATAGCACATTCCCTAATATCAATGTGAATATCTGAATAAAGAATATATTTGAAAATATTTTTAGGATACTCAGAATATGCAAAACTTCGTCTCTTCTGATTGCTCCGCGCTGCTGTTGAAACAGCAGTCTGTCACTCCTGCTGATGAGGTATGTCAAGGGATACCCAAATCCATATTGTCCATCACTTCGCATTAACAATTACCAACGTATCTTAACTTTTGATTTCTGGCAAAATTTGAACTCAATTATTTTCATGGATTATCGAAAAATATAGTATTTATCTCGGTAAAGATCAATGTATTACGGAATATGCACAAAATATCTTTTTGAAGGCGACTCCTCCCTTCGACTCTCATACAATCGATCAGATTTCACTCAACGAGCATGGTCCTGCTGTTAAGATGGCTTCTCCATCCCTCCCCTCTCGAACCCCATCAGTCGATTCCGACTCGGGAGCAACGGATGCACTCTGCGAAGAGAGTTCTGCGTCCCTATCTTTCTCATTTGTAGTATTTCTTGTCTACCGTAATCTTCAATCATGGTTGGTCGATATATTTGTTCAGGCCGTTGGTCTTCTCACTCTCATGGACACACAGAAGACTGAATGCCACATCGATCTTCCCGAGACACCGAGGTATCATCTATTACTGTCGATATCGAGCAGCTACCAAAACATTGTCAATGCGATTTCAATGCGTGCTTTTCAATTTTTAAGAGATACTGTAATCAGAAATAAAGGGAAAGTTGGCGAGTGAAAAAAATTTATATCCTGTTTCTTTTTAAATATTGATTAAAGAAAGTATTTTTAGATTAGAATATCCTTATGTCTATGGAATGCCAGCGCGGGATAAAATATTGTGATCAATCTTCTGAATGTATTGCTCGAAAATGTACTAAATATCAAGAGTATGTGTTTACCGATTTTCTAGTTGGGAATCACTGGCGTGGCCGGCTGTCGATCGTATCTGTCTCCATCTCTTCAATCGTGAGGATTGCGGAGACTTGGCCAATCTCGCTAAGGTAGAGTTAGGGGTATCTTCCTCGTCCCGTGTTCAATACATGGTAATTAATAGTGCTCCATATTGAGTTCCTTGATTAGTTAGCTATTCAAAGACGTAAAGTCTAGTTTGCCAACTATTTCTAAACGAAATCACTTTTTAAACTTAAAATGACAGGTTCGCTTTTCCTTGTAATATTCATACATGTCATAGTTTACATCGCAGGTTTCCACTCATTACCACGATGGAGTATACAATTTCATGAAGAAGAATCGACCGGGAGTCTATATGGTGGATCTGCAAAGCATTGATATGAGTGATGTGATACTATACAATATTGAGAGAAATACAGAGAAACCTGCTCTGAAAGTTGCATTAGTGAGTGCAAAATTCTTGTGCAAATTGATGGTTCACCTATATTCAGGGGTTAGTGGTGTGTGTACACCTCATTCCATCCAACCTACCGTTCTACGGACTGAGCACTTTGGATGCTGGAAGATTCGAGCGGCTATTGGACAGATCTGGAAATCCCAAACTGGAAGTAACCCTCCATGGACCCTCGGATCCCATTCTTGATCAGGTTAATTCAGCAGTTCTAATTCATTAAATTTGGATAAACTGAGCTTTTGATAGATCTGTTCTATACAATTTTTTCGTTGTTTTTTGTTAGTCCCATTTTTGCCCAAAATTCAAATGTTATTCTCAGGTTTCCGGTCTGCTGTGCTCGTGTATCAAGAATGTTTATATCAGCAAATTTATGATCGATATCTCTTCTGCTGATCTCTCATTGAGTGCGCAGCTTCTTCGAGGTTCAACCATCGACCAAACCGAAATCATTAATGTGAGACTCGAGGACACCACTGCGTAAGTCTACACATCACACATGAATGATCAAAAATAATTGTAACAATTATCTATATTCTTACCACTAATTCATGCATAAACAGTCTCTGGAGGATATGGCACTGCTGACTTTTAGTTGTGAGGTTCTATCTTTCGATCTTCAGTTCATTCATCATCGAAATTGCATCTCGATCCAAGGAGTTCAATCTCTGTTTGCTGAATGAGACGCAAATCTCCGATCCGGGTGCGTGGTAGTTTAAAAAAAATTTGTGTGTAATTTTGTTTTATATCCCAGTAATTTTAAATCTGATTTTTACGCGATATTTGAAATTCTCTGTGAGAATGATCAACCTATGTTATTATTGAAAAATAATATTTTCCGTAATTCCATTTGTTTTGTTGGTGTTATGGAATTTATGCGACGGCAAGAGTCATGTGAAAGCCCTTGTATTCATGGTCATAATGAGCTATTTCCTGAATCAGTGAAATTTTTTGACACGATTCGCACAATACCACTGACAAAATATCGTTGTCGCAATATCACCCCCGTTTCTCTCTAATAGATAGTCAAATCGATGAATCCCAGTTATTGTGTAGACGAGGTACCTACTTTTTTGAAATATATTAGCTTTTCAGCTACATTCATCACTCAACTATACTCTCTGCCCATCATCTCGGTATTCCTCGTCGACTCCTCCTCTTCCTTCTTCGGTCTTCCTCGTTCCTTCTGGGAGAAGTTTCTCAACGAGGTGAGACTTCCCTTCCCAAACAAAAGGCCAGACGATGAAATATTATCCCCTTCTCCTCAGAAACTGGACTCCGGCACGCTCGAATTCGCTGATACCGCGACCACTATCACGAAGGTCATGAAGGCGCCTATCGAACTGCCCGATGAACCCATTGAATATTTGGAGTGGAAGAAAGTTGAGGCCGTGTAGAATACCGTACCCCATTGACAATCCATCCCTTGTATCTCAATGTTTCCGATCTAATCATTTTTATACCCGAAGTTATTCTCAAGTTCAGTTGATTTATGATTCATGGATAAAGATCTGAGTACGTGCATATTATTTTGCAATATTGCAAATACGTTCTCATGCGTTACTTGAATACCTTGACAGCCGTTGATGCACATTCCGCTGGGTGAATAAATATACATATATTTTATATATTCAGAGTATGCAAATCCCTGATTCTTCCGAGTCCCTGCTGCAGGTGCAACAGCCTGACACATAAGGTGAGAGAAGTTACACTGTAGTTGTCAATGTATCGAGGTCACTCCTACTGTAATAATGAAAAAAATTCCTGTTATATTTCCGATCATTTATCCGATCATTTGATTACTGAATAAATTTGATCCAATTTATTCATGTTTGCCTACTACTATTTTAACATTTTTATGCAATAACGACTGTTACGGTGTCTGCACAAATATGTATCACTTACATTCCTTTAACAAATACTTTTGCAGGCGATGAGCACTCCTCCCATCGACTCTCATACAGTCGACCAGATGTCAGTCACTAAGGATCTTCCTGTGCACATGACATCTCTATCCCTCCCCTCTCTAACCCCATCTGTCGATTCTGACTCGGGAGGAACAGATGCACTCTGCGAAGTGAGTTCTGTAATAATCTACTGTTGTATCTTGCCTAACCTCTGTTCTACTGTAACCTTCTATGACCTATGGTAATTCAAAACTTCTTTCAGGCCACTGGTCGTCTCACTCTCGTGGACAAGCAGAAAGTCGAATGTCACACCGGTCTTCCCGAGACTTCTAGGTACTGTAATCTACCGTATTCAGTGAACGTATTCACATGCTTCTTTAGTTACGTGTATTTATCTAGCCATAAACATCCATTATACGTATACGAAAAAACCATATATATTCACATTCTTTCACGATAAGAAGAATCATATGAAGTTTTGATTGTTATTTGAACTCTTCTTCGAAATATTTTGATATTTCAATAGTAAATATTCTATTCGTTATTCAACCTTTACCTTGCTACACTAACAACTATCTCGCGACTTTAATAATTTTTCGACACACTTATTAAACTGGCGCGTGTTGTACATATTGTCATAGTCCTAGCATTAAATATTAGTAATTTTCCAGTTGGGAAACTCTTCTGTGGCCTGCTCTCGGCCGTCTTTGCTTTCATCTTTTTAATGGCGAATGCTGCACTGATATGGATAATCTCTCTCAGGTACGGATATACAGCTCATGATGTTTAGTTCTTGTTTTGACATTTTTTCAAGCTGATTGTACACTACATTTCCAAGTGTGTCAATTATATAAAAAAGAATGTTGTGGTTCATTTTGAAGACACTCTTTAGTTTCAAATCGCAGGTATACACTCATTACCACGCTGGAGTGACTGAATATATGAAGAGAGCCGGTAATCGACCTGCACTGAAACGTGTTGATATGAGGAGAAAAAATGTGAGTATTGTTATAAGTAACAACACAGAATTGTATTACTGCATCATAATTCAAATAATCATGCATTAAGGATGCTTTCTGGGTGACGATGGAACTCTTCCCCTCCAATCTTCGCTTTTACGGCCTTTCCACCCTAGGGGAACGTTTCAAGCGATTGGGTCGTTCTACCAAACGCGGACTGCAGTGTGTTCTGAAGGGAACCTCGGATCCAGCTTTCGAGAAGGCTGGTTTCTAAATTAAATGTGCTATGATTATAATGTTTCTTGTTCGTGTAGTGAGATAGCTTCTTTCGTCAGCATAAAAAGTGAATGTGGAATCTCTTTATTCAGTATCATATTAAGGTTGTTGGATTGGTCTCTGCATCCATCAAGTTTGTCGATATCAATATTTGTGAAGAGATCGATTTCTCTCCGGTGGATCTTTCGATGTGTGAGCTGTTGCTTCGCAATTCAACCATCGATAACCTCGACATCGGATATGGAACACTCGATGGATTCTCTGCGTATGTTACAATTTCAAGATTGTATTTCCTGTTTTATTGAACTTGTTAATGCGTATCTTCCTCAAAAAAAGGGAAGCGTGAGAAGGAGTGCCCGTCCATACTATTTCCTTAAATATCGACAGAACCAAGCTGTTATATTTATTATTACGCTGTATTATCTTTCCATGGTCAGTTCATCCATCATCGAAATTGCTTCTCACGCCAAGGAACTCGATCTCCATTGGCTGAATGAGCCACAATTCTCCGATCCGAGTACGTGACAGTTTGTGTTGTTTCATGGATTTATTTTTTACTAGCTCGGTTGTTCCCCCGCCTTCGGCGGGAGCTCCCGTGCTAGCGGAGTAGGTTTCGCAATCACTCGTTACGAAACTTGTTGACACGCGATCTCTCTCCCTCCATATTTCGAAATGGTTTCGCAATCTGGTCCGACGCCAGGACAGAATCTGTGCTTTATATACATATATATGTATAGATATCTAATCTAATAATTTAAAAGGATATTTGTTTAAAAAACGCACAGAAATATTCTCATGATTAGAACCAGTAAGCTCGATTGGTCGAAAGTTAATCAATCTTTTTTCAGCTGCTTTCATCGCTCAAATCGATTCACTCGCCTTAATCTCCGTTTGGCTCACTGAGCGAGCTGAATCATCCTCGTCCTTCTTCGGCCTTCCCCACTCATTCTGGGAGATTCTCCTCAACGAGGTTGGAAGTAACCGAGAATTTTGTGATAGTCTATTATATTCTCAGAAATTGTCCTCCGGCTCGATTAAATACGCTTGTGCGGACAAAATAGACTATCAAGTCATGAAGGCGCCTATAAACCTGCCAGATAAACCCATTGGATCTCTGGGGTGGGAGAAAGTTGATGTAGAGTAGAATATTACCTCGCAGATATTTCCCGTTATTGTTGTTCACTAGTTCTAAAGTTAAATGTTGTTGTTGTTACACCGATAAAAATTTGAGTCAATCTGCAATTTCTAATTGATTTAAAATACGTTCTAATGCGTTGGCGGAATATCTTGACATCCAAGAAATCGGTGTGTTGTGATAGGTTTATATATTAATGTAATTTATTTATTCGATATTAATGATACGACTGTCAATTTATTTGATTATCTATTTTTTTCATCTATTTTCATTGAATTTCGTACAAAGTGATAAAATTTGAATATGTTTTTCAGTACTGAATGCAGAACTCTAACTCTTCCGGTTCCATGCAACAGTCGCAGCGGCATGGCATTCGTGTTGACGAGGTAATTAGAGATATCATTTCCCTGTAAATTATAGAAATTTTATTGAATAGGCGCTTCACCATTTCTTTCTTTAATGATCGGTGCTTAGTTTTCCAGTCTGGCAAATATTTATGTGCATTAATGAAAACAAATCAGCTTCAAATGTTCGAAACATGCAGGATGTTTTTATTTGTAAAATGTTGTTCGTTCCGGGTGGTTACTTTTACATTTTCCTCACTAATTGTCCAAGTCGAAATACTCCATTTAAAAAATGCTCATATTTTTAAAAATTTTTCGCTCTTTTATGCATCAAATTTCGTTATTCAGATGCAGTGTAAGGAGGTTCGCCCTTCCAAGTCCTCTCTTGCCTCATCTACTCGTTCTGACCCGCGGGAGACGATCGCTTATTGCAGCGTATGTTCCTTTCTTACTCTAATCTACTGTATCTTTGTCTTTCTTTGATTTTATCTAACGTATTACTCCTGTTTAATCGTCGTCAGGACATTTGCTGTGTCGGCCTGACGAAACACCTGAAAGTACTGAATATGAACGATGAGAACGGCAATTCTATCCTTGCCGAGAATCCGAGGTATTCGACTTCTTTCCCATACACTTCCTGAATTGATTTGATACTCGCATTAGTTACTGTGAGAACTGAATGCGTAGGCCATGGTGTGGTGGCGAGGTTTGGTAAATTTGTCTCTAAATATACGCGGAACGTGTTCTCCTCGTGTTCCGCGTATATTTAGAAGCAAATGTACTGAACCTCGCCACCACACCTCGGACTGCGCTTTTTGTTAACACGGTAAGGTAAAATATTAGCATAATTTGACTATGCTACATACTAACGTCCATAGGATGAACGGTGAACCATGCCTCGTTTGCAATTTCCATGATCTTCTAATAATAATATTTAGAGTGAAATGAATCACTGTAAATATTTTGATAAGGTTTAAATATTCGTATGTTTAGTATGCAATGAAATCTGTAGTCTAAGATTTATGAAGCTTGTGATATACGCTATTCTCACAGTACAGTATTATATCGCTGAGAGTCTTTCCAGTTGGGATGCGCTTCCTTGGCCGTCGCTCAAGCGTATCTTATCCGATCTTCGCACTGATGGGGACTGTATTGATCTGTCGAATCTCTTGAAGGTTAGTTGGTTTTAAATTTTGAAGGTAATAATAGAAGTCAAAAATTTCTGTTTATGAATTTTACATTTGAACAATGCAAACGGTACTTTCTTTGATTCGCTTGCCTAAAAAAGAAATATTTGCCCTATTGATAAACAGAATTGAAATACATCTGTTTATTTTATGTGTATTATATTAGATATTGTTCTAAGATTTGCATTTCCCAGGTATCAAAGAGATTCCGCCAGAATACGATCGAGTTTATGAGAAGAGCAGAAAATCGACCTTCTCTTGACAAAGTGTATCTGTCCAGATCTTATGAGGTGGGTACTTATGTGCCTTTTCGATGCCATTTTAATTCGAAATTCACGGTCTCTTCATTTCCATCACTCTTGCACGATTTATATTGCGACAGAGTGTATAGAATGAAAAGAGCGTGGTATCGTTTCTCATACCTAAATGACTACGAAACAACCACATCGCCATAAAGCGAATTAACTTAATAATTACCATCGCTCATCAACAGATCTCATTACATTCCTTATTATCAGGGCCGTCTCGTTGTCCAGATTGATTTCTTTCCCTCGAACCTTCGATTCCACGATTTCTCCGGACTGGATTGGAAGAGATTCGAGCGTCCGTACCTCAATCGTCCGATTCTGCGAGTGATGCTAATGAGGGGAGTTGCTGATGACGTCACTGTGCAGGTCAGATGTTTCATATGTTATAATTTCAATAATTGTCCGCTAGAGTACACATTTGCTGGTGGGGTAGTGCATCAATGCTACTATTACATTCATATTCCGTATAATGAAATTTCAATAGCTGAAGAGACAGATCACTTTTCGTTCACAACTATTTTTTCAGGTCATTCGCCTGCTTTCCGCCTCCATCAAGCACGTCTACCTCAATGGATGGGGTAATATTATACTATTATACTGAATCGACACCTTCATATGTTCATTCTATACACTGGTTGAGAGGGCACTAGGTCCGGTAAGAACCGTCAGATGAGGACCAAAAAAATGCCGTTCTCCAGTAATTTCACATTAGGTTCCCTCACTGTGAAAAAAATCTTATGCAAAAATAAATACTAGGGAAGAGTATTATTATTTTTTGGTTATCACCCTACCTAGCACGAATTCCAGGTAATCTACACGAGAGACATTTGTCGTTCTGCACTCAGCTTCTGCGCGGATCGACCATTCAACATCTGAACATTTCAAGACCGATTATCGATGATAGCACCGCGTAAGTCAGATCTTCCTTGTGCTAGTTGAACTGAATACGAAACTGAACAATTCTTGGTTTTCTTTTCCGCATCCTCATCTCTTTCTCATTTATATCTTTAATATCTCTAATTTTCGGTGTAATCTCCTCGGCCGATAGTGCTGTAGTAAAATTTGTTACAGTTAGATCAGTTTAGAGAGGAGATGGGACAGGATTGGTTTTAGATATAGTGGGTTAGCCTGGAATCCAAAAAGTTACGGATTTGTTTCTAATTTTCCAATTTTATTTTACAATTTTAAATGCATCTTGTGCACAGATCTCTCGTGCTCTCCTTCACTTCTCGAGTCAATAAACTCGATCTCGAATTGCTCAGCAGACCGAATCTCTCCAATCCCAGTGCGTAAAACTTTTCAATATTTTTTATGCCTTCAATACGATTGTGTAAGAATTTATATTGTCACAATGTAAATGAATATTTTAATAATTAGTGGATTGAGCTCACATTAATTAATCACATTTCAGCTGCTTTCATTGCCCAGCTTGAATGTGCTGTCTCTGATTCTGTCGAGATTGCTGATCGATTTTCCAACTCGGCCTCTCCTTTCTTCGGTCTCACTAATGAAGACTGGGAGAAGCTTCTCAATAAGGTGAGAAATTAACCAGAAAATATATTTCAAGTTCAAATGAGTCTTTATTATTTTTAATGATTGAAATAGGTTATTTTCGAGCTTATATACAGCAATTTGAACTTGATTTGGTATGCTTTATTTCAGAAGCTCTCTAATGGTTCTCTCGAGTGCGTGGAGGTCACTCAGAACCTGAGAAGGCAGTTCACTGAGGCACCGATAGATCTTCCCTTCGATACTCGAATCAGGATGATGAGATGGTGGAAAAAGGCGTAGAGTACCGTAGTTCGCCCACAGTACTTCTTCTTTTCGAAGTTGTATCCTAATCTTCTTTGTTAAAAGACTTGGCTACTGTAGTTCACCGTATTTCGTTGTTCACCTTCAGTTTTTCTAATTTTTGAAGTTCTCCCCCAATGTTTCCGATCGTATTATTATGTTCAAGTTTCACTTGACAGTTTCAGTTATTTTCATTTTGCAGTATTATGATAAATACTTGCTGATAGTGTGTGTAATTTTTGAATCTAATATACGTTCCAAGGCGTTGCTTGAAGACCATATTTTTAACATTAAATTGTACTATTGCTAATTAGTGACACAGGGCTGCGTTCTTGCTTTATTTATTTATTAGTTACAGAATTTGAGGTCGGTGCAACTATGAATACTGATAGCAGAGGCTCCAAGGTTTGATTTTTTACAGTTTCATTTTATTTCTTGATTAGTTTCCAGAATGTTTATTTACCATCGAAGCTTACATCAGAATATGTGCAATCAATAATTTGTTTGAGAACGCTCTGATTGCTACTGATGAGGGAGACGAACATCCAGCAACAAAGAGGGAAGCAAAGGAGGAGGTGTAGCTTGCAATTATTTAAATACCTGGACAAAATGTATACTTACTAATAATTAGCAAAATAAAACATGTTGATATAATTGGAATAATTTATCCTATTTATTAGTTTTGTTGTGAGTGAATGGCTTTATTGACGTTCATTCACAATCCAGAACATACATGTTCAGGGATCGAGGCAGGGGGTACCCAACATGATGGGTACCCCCCCCCCCCCCCTCAACGTATAGGGGGTCATGGTCAAAAATCGATCGGTAGGTCAAGACTAAGTACCATAACCAATCGATAGTACAGTACACCCTGATACCGTATATGGCTACCGTAACCCGCGAATTTGCGATATTTTATTTTTAAACTTTATTTTTAAAAAGTCCTGGCACCGTGCCCAATCGATTGTACAGTACCCAAGTTTCTACCGTAACCCAGTCCCATGGGTCAGATCCAGTTCCTTGGGTCAAACATTTTTCTGAAATTTTAAAATCGATAGTAAAATTATTTTTAATTATCCTACAGTATCACTCGTTACTGTAGAATAATTTTATAATCGACTTAAGATTTTTAGAAAAATGTTTGACAATTTTAGAAAAATGTTTGACAATTTTAGAAAAATGTTTGACCCAAGGAACTGGATCTGGCACTGGGTTACGGTAGTGACTTGGGTACTGTACAATCGATTGGGCACGGTGCCATGACTTTTAAAAATAAAGTTAGTTTGCGATATTCGCGGGTTACGGTATCCGTATACGGTGTCAGGGTGTAATGTACTATCGATTGGTTATAGTACTTAGTCTTGACCTACCGATCGATTTTTGACCACGACCCCCTATACGTTGAGGGGGGGGGTACCCATCATGTTGGGTACCCCCCCCCCCCGATCGAGGCGTGCACACCTATGATCCAGAACAATCACTCGGGTATACAAATTGGTCCTTTCTCTTTATTTAATCGTAACACAATTATTCTTTATATTTGCTCTCTGCAGGAAGACACTCCTATGGTGGCCGAAATGAAGAAACAATCGGTGAAGATGGGAAGATTGGCTGAGGTACTTTTTTTTCCACTGATATTCTGTTGTTGACAATCGTATATCATTAATTTGTTCTCATTCGGGACTTATATTATGAACATAAGTCTTTCTTGATCGATTACTTGCAGTCATCGATCGCTCCTCTGCTCGAATCTCCGCCCATCAAACAAATGCGATTGATCGAGGATCACCCTACTGTACTAAAGTCTCTCCCCTCCCTGTCCACTCCCACTCCGCTTGCCGATGATGCTTTCGGAGAAACGGATGCCGTTTTCGATGTAAGATCCTCTATTTCCACTACCTACGGTACATTCTGTATTACACCGTAGCCCTCCCATACCCATATAATTTCGACCTTTTTTCCCTTTCCAGGCCACTAGTTGTCCCGTGGAAAACCGGAAGGCCGAACGTCACACGGACATTCCCAATAGCCCGAAGTACGCGTTTTATTTAATATTCTATCGTTTTGTACAGTGCATCGAAATTTGTTATACTTCATTGATCTGAAAATTTGAAAAATATATTTTGATTTCTACTTACATGTGTTGAAATCTGCTCGTGCGAAGCAGATTCAATTAGCATACTTACGAAATACAAAAATAAATTTTTCGAAAAGGGCGTTTTTTTATGTTTAGCAATCATCCAGGAATTTCATTCATCGTTCCAGTTGGAGTACACTTCCGGCCATCTCTCGTCCTTACATCAACCGTATCTGCTTCCATCTCCTTTTTAATGAGGACTACGCTGATTTGGCAAATCTCGCACAGGTACTGTACAGCAACTGTAGACTAAAAAGCAACTACTTCGGTTGATTCGGTAGCTTCTCTTTATAGTTCCTAATCATAGAAAAATATATAAATAATATGTACGAACTTTTATATTACGTACGTTTTCTACGTCGGAGTACAACATTTTCATTTAAAAACTATCATTTTCTTAATTTCTTTAATGAAAATGTGCTAAGAAATCTACATCACAGGTTTCCTCTCAATATCATCTTGGAGTAAACGGGTTCATGAAGAGTCAGAAAAATCGACCGGGTCTGAGAAGAGTCGATGTGTTGAAGATGGAAGTGAGTATTTGAAATGAAATATTCGTACATCCGGTTATCTAGTAGGTGTTAGAAGAGGTTAGCACTTGACATTCAAGACATTCTTATTTCAACTTATCTTGTTCTCAGAGCGCTCTGGTTGTGTATATTGGCCTCTATCCCTCCAAGCTTCCCTTCTACGGACTGACAACACTGGATAGGGGACGATTCGAGCGAAATAGTTCCTCTCTCTTACCGTGTCTGCGAGTTAAATTAAATGATACCGAGGATCCAATCATCGATCAGGTTCGATTATATGAGTTTTCTGTAATGGCAATGTTAAAGTTAGTGTAGACATAGTTCTGAGAGCATTTTCTTTCTTCGAAAAGAAATAAGAGTAGGAACAGTCGTCTTGTTGCCCTTGCGATTATTCACTTGTAATTGACAATATTCTAATATAATTGCAAACTTGTAAATACATAAAGTTAATTTTCTGCAGATTTCCGACCTGCTCTCTGCACCAATCAAGGATGTCCGCATCGGTGATGACTTCTATGGCAATCAATTCCATAGTGTTGATGTCCCTTTGTTCAATAAGTTGCTGAGCGGTTCGACCTTCGGCTTTCTCAAAGTCACAACTTACTTGGATGACACCACAGCGTATGTCTCGAAGTTACCCAACACCCTAGACAATGCCTTTCTATGTTATTTAACAATGTAATAGAACGGGCTATAATTATTTAAACTGGAATAATGAAAGAATATAATTCAATATTTGCACCAGCTTAGAGCCGCAAAGTATGACTCTGAGTTGCCTGATCACGCCCGCTCCCTCCTTTTTACACACTTTCTCGCTCGTTTTGTCGTGATCAGGGTACTCCCGCCAATTCAAATTATTTCCATGCGTCTTTCGAAACTTTAACACAAAATACTAAAGTATTACTTAAAATATTTAATCAATCATTTTATGATAATGAAGCATGAATTTCGAAATAATTAATTCCTTGGCCGCCATTGAAAGATTTGAAGCCGACTTTTCTAACCGACTTTTCGAAATCGTTTCATCCTCAGTCCCATCATCATGAATATCGCATCACGAGCCAAGGAATTCGAATTCCATACTAATGGAGAAGCACTGCTTTCTGATCCAGGTTTTTGATCTCTCTGGCAAGTCTATTATTCTAAGATTAAACTTAGGCTCTTCTACCCCACATGTTTTATTCATATTAATTCCATTCTAATATCATGAGAAGTCATCTCCTAACGACTGTAAAATCAACTGACAAGGATGCACCTTTAACTGTTTATCTTCGTTCCATTCTCACTGAGACCTCGTGAAAGCTAGGAGGTGTTCTCTAGCAAAGTGCAAAAAAGGGTGAGACTGGAATGATCTTCAAGTAACCAATATCTTTTCAGTCGCATTCATCACCCAGCTCTCGTCGATGGATCTCAATCGTGTTTCCATCACTGATTCCTACACTGACAACTGTTTTGGACTTCCTGATTCATCATGGCAAAATATTTTCAATGAGGTTAAAACATTCTATATCAATTGCCATTTAATGTTGATATTGATGTCATATTTTGATATTTTAATTGTTAAGTGTCACTGATTAATTTCCATTAATTTTGCAGAAACTCACGAACGGTTTGTTGAAATGGTTCGAAATTGAGTTGATCGACTTTGTGGAGGTAAGACACACGAAGGCACCGATCAATATTCCTGACGAATTTCCTGAAATCAGAACCTTGAAATGGATGAAGGCTAATTAGGATACTATACAGTCTGATGTATTCACTCATCCATTGTGTCGTGAAGTTTCCCATTCAACTCCTTCTGTTCACTAATTTGTTCTGAACTTCGATTAAATTGTGGTAGTACGATAAATATTTAAGTTATTATAAACGATCTTTTTTGTTTATTCTCAAATACGTTCTCATGCGTTGTGTGAATACTTTCCTTATATTGAAAATCTAAATTTCTGGCAATTGCGATGCTGTTTTCTTCAAATACCGTAATCAAAAACATTTATTTTTGACGACCGTTCTTTATATTTTACATCTTTCTTAAATTTCCGCTTTAGTATGTCAAATACTCGTCCTATTGAGTCTCCCATGCATCAGCTGCAACATGAGGATACTCCCACTGACAAAGTGAGCACTGTTGCAATATTTCTCTTAGATCATTGAATCTTGAATCAATAGTCGACTTGTCATCTATTCTTGTATTTATCCAATGTTTTCTTGTAATCACACATACCAGGATTTCACTAAACTGCCCCAATTAGTCGAAAATCGAACAATTTTAACCTTTTTGGCAAAGTTACGATAGGTTGTATTGCGCTACTGTGAGAACAGAAAGCATAGTCCGTGGTGTGGTGGCGAGATTTAGTACATTTGATTCCAAATATAGGCGGAATATTTTTTCGTCCGCGTTCCGCGTATATTTAGAAGCAAAAGTACTGAACCTCGCCACCACACCTCGGACTACGCTTTCTGTTCCCACATAAATAATAATTAAGTTATTGTGCATAATTAAAAAAATGATCATCTCAATATTGCAGTCGTCGATCGCCCCTCCTCGCGAGTCTCCGCTCGTCAATCAGATGTCATTCATCGAGAATCGTCCAACTGGAGAGGAATCTCTTCCTTCGCTCTCCTCTCCCTTCCCGTCTATCGATGCTGACTCAGAAGAAACGGATGCATTCTCCCAAGTGAGTTGGATATCATTCTCCTACTCAAATCTTTTAGATCTTTGTTTTGCCGTAGTTTATCCTGACCTATCAACTCGAAGTTTTTTTTCCCTTACAGGCCATTGCTAATCTCACTCTCGAGGACTCGCAGCAGACAGAACGTGACACGGATCTTCCCGAGAGACCGAAGTAATATCCATTTATTTCGCTTCCGTAATTTCGCATCTTTGATATAATTTTCGAATGTTTCGAATGCGTTGCGAAACGTCACCATAATCACTGTCCGAATCACTGTGAATACAGTTTCCTATAGTAAGCGTTATACAGTTGGGATTCTCTTCCTTGGCCGCCTCTTTCTCGTATCTTCTCCAATCTCTATTCTCATGGTGAATGCTTCGATCTGGCGAATCTCTCAAAGGTATTTTAGCTCACTATTGAGCCATACCGTACCGGTGCGTAACAACTTTATTAAATAAAAACACAAAAAAGTTTGTGCTAACTCCTTTAGAACAAGCCATAATATGGATATTTATATATCATTACTATTATACAGTCAAATTTATTACTACAATTTGCAATATTTGATCCAGCTCACGAAAAACGGAGATTTGTGTCTCGCAGGTCTCCACTCACTACCATACAGGAGTGACTGAATTCATGAAGCGAGATACGACTCGACCAGGTCTAAGAAAAGTCAAAATGGAGAAGAATGAAGTGAGTATTTGAAGCAGATTGATCGTGCTGTAATCATTTTTTTGCTTTGGTTATCAACGCTTCTTTAGTTAAATGTCTATGTATTTGCATAGACACTTTTACTCTTATTTACATTTTAAAACATTTAATGGGATATGATTTTCTCTTTTTCCGATAGTTGAACTTGCAATGAACGTTCACAGGATGGAGTACTTGTTGTGGATATCAATCTGATTCCCTCCAATCTGCCATTATACTTACTGAACACTCTGGACACGGAAAGATTCAAGCAATATGGTTCCACTCTCAACCCCTGTCTGAGAGTGATTCCAAATGGGCCCGAGGATCCCATGGTCAATAAGGTTAGATCATAAAAAAAAACGTTTTTTTAAATTGTAACCATTGCGGTAATTATTTTGTAGTGATCGTATGGTTTTCTTCAGGTTTCCAGCCTGCTCTGTTCATCCATCAAGGATGTCGAAATCCATGGCTATAGATTTTTCCCTGTTGATCTCTCACTGTGCACGCAGCTCATCCACGGTTCGACCATCGGCTATCTAGAAATCAGAGACATACAATTGAATCACGGCTCAGCGTAAGTGAAACGCTCTGAAAAAAAGTCCCTGTAAGGCATCATTCTTCGACATCTCTATAGTCTTTTAAAAATTTACTTTAAAATGATATTCTAGTTAGCTACACGCTTCAATATATCCATTTTCAGTTCCAACATCATCAGCATCGCTTCAAGAGCCAAGGAATTCGCTCTCTATAATCTTCATAAATTGCAACTCTCTGATACGGGTGGGTTGTCTCTTATTGTAGCATTTTAAATGTATTTATCCGTTGTACCTTTTCGTTCATTTCGTATATGCAAATCGAAATACTAAGGAAATATATCAGGTTGTAACATAAGTTTTGTCGCGACCAATCTCTTATGCATTCTAACCTCAGAAATTCTTTGAATTAATTTAATCTCAATTTCGATATTCATTATCAGTGAGGGGCTTCGTACCCTTTCTTACGCGCTTTACTTCAGCCCTGTCAAGGCAGTTGAGGAGACACATTAATCAGACAAAGTTGAACTGAGATCAGGATTACAAATCATTTTCACGCATCAGCTCTTCTTGAAAAGGAGAAATTATGCCGATTTAGTGTGATTTGCGTAAAGTACCAAATAAGGGCATAATTTTGAACCACTCACGGATAATGACGAACGGAAATCGTTCTATAAATGTAGACGAGTTTGTATAATGTGGATGGTAGGTGACGGTCGCGAAAACGTTCGCAAGCCGAATTTTCTTCTCAATATATATCGAGATCCAAATAGTGGTGGAATATAGTTCACCCAAAGTGGTCAATATACAGACAAAGCTTGGGGTAGACAGGGTTCTGTTGAGATAAGTGGCTCCATTCGGAACGATGGCATGTATATGAAACTACTGAAATTGGCACTTCGTTCACATTCCTACCTCACACACATGTTCAATATCTGATTTATTGTGTCCATTCGAACCATCAACCCTTCCTTTACCATTATCTACTTTGGATAATTTTGGAAATAAATAGCTTTTGAATGACAATCTTTAGTTCGAAACACCTAAACTTGGATTTTTTTGGTAAAATTGTGCGCGAATTGAATTAATGAAAATTCAAATTTTCCACAAGTAGAGTGTTCTTTCTCTCGAATGTTCAATGATAAATTAGACCTCCATGAGTGGTAATTGGAACGCGCTTATGTTAGTCACTGTTGTTGTAATTTCGGATTCGGAAGAGTTGGTCAAGTTGGCTACGAATCAGCGGCTAACCTTACATTCAGTGAAGTATATCTTTTGTTCCGCTCAACATAGCACCATATCTGATATATATTTTGAAAGAGCATTGACGGGGCATATAACCATGCTGTAGAAGTTTGGTTCATTATTCATCTCTGCGAACTAGCACCCGATCAAACGAATCAATAAAATCTGCACCAAATTTAAATCCGTTCATATTAATATTTTTGACATATCCAGCGTCTGCGGTTCAGCTCTACCCTATGGTTTGAATGTGCATGTACACCAGAAACATATGCTAGGAGGTCAGGCAATGGGAATGTTTGAGAAGTATCCTTCATGGAAATTTTGTGAACCAACGAAATGCGACAAAACTTATGTTACAACCTAATATCATAGGTTGGGTGATTAGTGTCGTCTATATGTTACTATTCCCTTTACAGCCGCATTCATCACCCAACTGGCATCGATGGATCACACTCGTATTTCCATTTACGACTACTACAGTTCCCCCTTCTTCGAACTGTCTCATTCTTTCTGGCAGAATTTCCTCAACGAGGCAAGTATCTTTTTATATATGCGAACTGCTCCTTCCTTTTTCCAGTTGATCTATATTGTAGAAACTCGTTAACGGCTCGTTCGAATACGTGAAGATCGTGGGAGATATAAGACTGCAGTTCATAAAGGCACCGATCATCATTCCCGATGATAACGAAATTTATCATCTTATGTGGAAAAAGGCTAATTGCAAGTAGGATACCGTACCCAATCTGCAGTATTCATCTATTGTTGTATTCGGAACCTGATATAGCTTTTTCTATTTACAATCTACTATGAAGCTTTGCTATTATTGGGGTGTCCGGAAAGTTCGTATAATGCTTCGGAAAAAAGTCAGTTCGCGATCAAATGCAGTGATTGCGCAATCTGTTTGTCAACAATGTATTGCATCATTCTGACGTTGAGTAGTGAGAGGATTTAATCAGTCTCCTAGTTGCTACATTGATTCTTGTGATGGACTCCCATCTCTACCTCCGAGCAGTTTTACTTCATTACTACCGTCTTGGCCGATCCGTGAAGGAGGCCCACTCTGCCCTGGCCCAGTCGGAAGGAGCTGACGGCCCCTCCATACACTTCTGCTATAAGTGGTTCTCCCGCTTCAAGAAAGGGGAGTTTGGTCTCGATGATCAACCCCGCTCTGGACGCCCTCCCTCCCTCGATCAGCCTCTCGTTCTCCGCACACTGAAGCGCAAGCCCATGGCCAGTGTGCGTGAGTTGAAGAAGGATACTGGTACTCCCAGATCAACGGTGTCCGATATCCTCCATCGATCTGGGAAGAAGCCGAAACTCCCACAAGTGATTCCCCATGACCTCTCCCCCGAACAGCTGAAAAATCGTGTTCAAGTCTGTCGGGAATTACTCCATCGTAGATCCAATCTTCGATGGGTCAATTCCATCATCGCTACAGATGAGAAGTGGATCACGTATGATAACCCTGTGAGGAGACTGCAATGGGTGGATGCAGATGAGAAGCCCACGCCCGTCCCGAAGAAGGAAGAGCACGGAAAGAAGGAACTCCTCTGCTTCTTCTTCTCAGTGCTCGGTCCCATCTACTGGGAGATCCTCGCCCCTGGCACCAACATCAATGCCGACCTCTTCTCTGAACAACTGGAAGATGTCGCGATCAGAGTCCCTCCCAGACTCCTGAACCAGGGCAAAATTCTTCTTCTGATGGACAATGCTCGCCCACATCGAGCGAAGATGACCCAGAAGAAAATGGACGAGCTGAAGATCGAGAGGATTCCCCATCCACCGTATTCCCCGGATCTCTCCCCATGCGACTACCACTTCTTCCGCTCTCTCTCTGACTTCTGCAAAGGAAAGAAGTTCAAGAATCGAGATGAAGTTGTGAGGGCTTTCGTGAACTGGGCGGTCTCGAAGAAACCCGCATTCTGGAAGAGAAGAATCGAGACCCTGCCCAATCGCTGGAGGGAGGTAGTGAGAAAGAAGGGGGCATACATTGGTCACTGAGAATTGTAAAGCATTGAATAAAAAATAAAAACAAAAAATTATACGAACTTTCCGGACACCCCAATATGTAGTTCTATGATAAAGATTTGTGTTCATTGTGGCTATTTTGTTTATCCCAAAATACGTAATAATACGTTATGTGAATACTTTGCTTCCATGGAACCTCTAATTAATGTTATTGCATATTGCGTATTACGTTTCCCACTTCCTTCCCTATCTGTTGCTTTAAGTTGTCTCTTATTCCTTGGGCGGTGTTCACTCGCAAGTTTCGCAATAGCACGTGACGAAACTTGCTTATGCGCTCGATCTCTCCCTTTCCCTACCGATTTCACAATTCGGTCATACAGGATTGCACAACGCTTTATATTCAAGTTTAGATTAACTAAACATTTCTTCCAATTAAACATATACGATGCGCATGTATTAGGTTGGTTCATAAGTCTTTTCCCTTTTGGAGTGTACAATCCGATTTCACCTAAAATTGTTCAAGTGAAAAAGAATTGCATGACTCCAATGCATTATATAAGGGTACGCTCGCACTTCATTAACATACATTAGAACTGGATCATGGCTTTAGAGTTTCCGAAAAAATGACGTTTGCTTCCAAATAAAGTTTCGTTGATTTTTTCCATTTTGTTTGATCTGCTATCATTCAGCGGAGAAACATTGCGGTACCATTTCTTTTGTATGAATGGAAAGCCCATTAGTTTATTTTTCTAAAAGTGTGTAGGAACATGTGCTTACATTGCGACATTCCGAAATACAGGCTTGTAAATTCCGACATGAGCGAAGCAATGCTGCTCCAACGCTCGGAACTCCTGATCCAAGGATCAAAGATAATGGGCTCTATGTAGGGGGCGCTACACTCAATCACTATTGGGGAACACTATTATAAAAATATTTAAGCGCATGTATCATTCATTTTTGAATGCAACAATATTTTGAAAACAATCTTCATACGTCAAAAATAGTCAAAAATTCAGTTTCTGGAGTGTTCGAAAAGATCCAATCTCCAGACGAAAGAGGCATTCCCGAATTTTATACTTTTAATATATGATATATGAAAGGTAGCTTGTTCGTTTAATCTTAAAATGTCGAATCATCTATCCATGCTGAAAACGAAAATGATTCGAAAATGGGCATTTCCATGACCACATATCCATGCTGTAACATTGAGTTGTGTAGATTTTGAACGGACTATTGCTACATGAACCAAAACGAGAGTGTAAACTCAATATGGATGTAACTTCGTGGGTGTGTAGAAATGGGATGTATATGTCTGTTGGTGCGAGCATGTGGTGGATTACATCGTTATGGTTAAGAAGCACTGAATATTTTAAAGTCGCACCAGTTTGATCCCATCCTTCACGGGAAGTCGGGGTTCAATAGTGTTTTGAAAACTACGAATACCACGCTATACAATGATGACATTATAGTAGTCATATGTCAGATTTCCGTTGAGCTCAAATCGAAACAAAAGTAACCCAATTTTCGCACTTCGGAGCATTTGGCTTTGCCTTGTGCTAGCAATACTGGCAATATAGGCTTGACCCAATGTGCGCTAAAGAGAGTGTCGATGCGCTCACTGAATGCATCAACCTATATGAGAAACGGTTGCAAGTCAGGGCTAGTAAATCCAAAAATGTTTAATTGTGGAAAAGGGAAAAGACTTATGAACCAACCTGATATATTACTGTAGATCGCATAAACTTGTTCGATAATTGTTGGATAGGAATTATAATAATATCTAATTTCCCTAATTATATTTTTCCTATGCATAGGAAACTCATTTTGTAATTCACTCGTTTCAATTTAAGCAGGATTAATGTAATGCCCCTCCCTCATCTGTTTACATGTTGTTGACTCGCGCGCGCCCTCTCGTTTCTCTGGCACTCTCTGCCTCGCGCGCGTTATCTCGCTCTCTCTCTCTCGGGGAGAGAGAGAGAGAGGCGCTTCCCTCCCCTATCGCCAGTTGTAACTTTTGCTCTAGTTCTGGATAGTTGACCGGTCTTTTCTCTCTTTTCATCATTTTTATTTATTAGTGCAAAACCTTTTGCGTTTACTCAAATCCGCGTCCTCCACGCACCGGATACCAATGTCCACGGGCATTATATATATATCATAAATGGTTTCCTGTTATTTACAGTGCTTTACAACAAATTGTATTGTTATTAGTGAGTATCGCTGTGTTGTGTTCTTGCTTTTGTTTAATTATTCCTTACAGAGTTTGAATTCGTTACAACAATGAATACTGATAGCAGAGGTTCTAAGGTTTGAATTTTTACATTTTCCTTTTATTTCTTGTTTTTAGAACATTTTTATTTGTAATTTGTTTCCGAAATTTATATATATTTGTTCAATCAATAGTTTGTTTCAGAAGGCTCCGATTGCTACTGACGAGGAAGAAGTACATCCAACAATGAAGAGGGAAGCAGAGGAGGTTTAGTTTGTAGTTCTCACTCTCATAAAAATTATATTTACTCTTTGAAGGGAGGCACTCCAATGGTGGCCGAGCTGAAGAAACAATTGGCGAAATTGGGAAGATTAGCTGAGGTATTCATTTTCTTCTGATTTTTTTGTTATTGATAATCATCAGCAATAGCGCCAGAAAAAAATAGTCAATCCATATTCGCTTGTAAATTTCATTCTTTAATATACCTTAACAAGCTTCGCAAAAGAAGCTGTACAAAATGATAAATTCCTTAATTGATTTTTTTTGAAATTACCATTTAAACGAATTACAATATCAATTTTTATTCGTGGTAACTTTTTCCATCTTAAAAAGTGATCTGAATTAATTACTTGTATTTGGTTACCTGTAAAGTGAAACATGCATATTATCGAAAATATCCATTAATTGAACAATTGCAGTCGTCGATCGTTCTTCCTCGCGAGTCTTCGCCCATCGATCACATGTCGCTTAACGAGCATCGTCCACATGGAGAGATGTCTCCTCACTCGCTCTCTTCTCCCACCCCTTCTGTCGATGCTGACTCCAAAGAGGCGGATGCACTCTGTCGAGTAAGTGCCAATCGACTTTGTCTCTTAAATACCACCGTAATCTTTGGGGCGCATTCCCCTCACAAGCTTCCGTTGACTCTTTTCTTTTACAGTAATTTTATTTATCTATTTACATTATTTTCCGCATTTACCATTTCCTTTTCAGGAGGGTGGTCGTCTTAGCATTGTGGACAATTTCCAGAAGAATGTAAATGAGCAAGTCTTCGAGATCACCCTTCCGGTCAAACTCCCTGGGAATCCAAGGTTTCATTCACCCTCAAATGTTACCGTGAATAGCGTACTGTTGTGTATTTTTGCAATTTCACGAATGATCGCTTTCATTAGGAAAACTGCTAAAAAATACTCAAGTAATTTTGCTTAAGGTCCTTGCTTTAATCAACATAGATTACAATTCTAAAGGGGTGTACCTTCATTGTTCATTTCTATCACATCCGATCCTGATTTATTCCATTACATTTCAACAATGATTGCGCTTATTATTTTCAGTTGGGAATCTCTTCCTTGGCCGGCTCTCAATCGCATCTGCTTCAATCTCTTCAATCGTGAGGATTGTGAAGATCTGGCCAATCTCTCCCAGGTTCGAAAGAGTGAAACTGATTACTGTAATCCACTGGGCGTGCTTGTTCCTATTTTTTATAATAATCACTTCTAAATGTACCGAAGAAAAATATTAACTAGCTCTCTTTTTTCAATTTTGTTCAAACACGGTGCATCGCAGGTCTCCACTTCTTACAATGCTGGAGTGCATGAGTTCTTGAAGAGAGCGAAGAATCGATCAGATATCAAGAGAGTGATTGTATGGAAGAATCGGGTCAGTAATTTAACACTTAAAGTTACCGGACGAGGACGAAATTGGCCCCCTATTTTTTGTCCTCCATCGAATAGCCGATGGCTGAATTAGTTGAGAATGAAAATACAAAAATGCTAAAAAATCAATAATAGCCTCAAGGGAAAGCCGGAAATGAGCAGCGTAATCCCGCGCTCTCTCACTTTTGCATACTCTCTCGTACACGCGACGAGGTCAGGGTCAGATCAGGGTTTCGTCCTCATCCGGTAACTTTAATCATGAATTAGCAAGCAAGAAATAGGAAACCATAGGTTGATCATTCGCTCATTCTCAGAACTCATTGGTGGTGAATATTCACCTCTACCAATCCAATCTCCCCTTCTACGGAGTATCCAATCTGAACAAGGGACGATTCAAACGATGGGTACACTGCCAAGATCCCTCCCTGATGGTGACTTTGACGAGACCTGAGGATCCCGTACTAGAGCAGGTTACATCACACACGATTTTTGTTTTTTTTTTAAATTGTGCTTTTACTACATTACAATTAGCGTGCGTCCTTCAATATTATTAAAATACTACTGCTACATCTCCGTTTTTCTTGATACTTGAATATACGAGGCGCATTGCCGTTATTTATGTTCAGGTGTCCGGTCTGCTTTCTTCATACATCAAAAATATCGCGATCCCTCAATTCGGTCGTATTTCTTCTGCTGATCTCCCGTTGTGTGCTCTCATGTTGCGCAAATCGAGAATTGGCAATCTCACTATTCAACCTATGAGACTCAATGATAAAACCGCGTGAGTCTACATTTCCACCAATTATCTAACATCACTTTTTAAAATTTTAACAGAAAATATCAGGCCTCACACGAGAGAATCGGGACAACCAGTTGACATTGAAAATTGAAATATTTAATTTTTAAAGTGTTCTAGTACGGGTATGGGGTCTAGAAGATTTTCCTTGTTCGGTTTGGCCCAATTGCATCTTGCAGCTGCAGCAGGCTGCTGCAAACTTTAGACATAGGTCATCGATTATTGAGAGTTTGACCAAATTAAGTGGTGACATTTGCTCACAAAGGTGTTTTTATGATCAAATGAACGATTTTGGCGCACGTTGTTCATTTTTCACTTTTGCGACCGTTGCAGCAGACGAGTGGTGGACCAGTTTTTTATTTCTAAGTTTTTTTTTTTCTAAGTTTTATTTCTACATACATTTTTTGCTTCTCTCCAAACTTTCACAGTTTGTAGAGCTTGAAATTCTGCGCATTCCAGATTTTTTGTTGATTTTATCTCTGTGGTCTTGGTGCATTCCCAAGCCGACGAAAACTCCTAACGGGCTGCACGGTTCACCTGCAGTGGACCTGAGTTCCCCAAGTCGTAAGTTTGTATCCCAGCCAGAGCATACTTGTTGTTTGCCATCCATTTTTATCATTAACATAGATCGAAAAGTATGTAGATATCGACATGTCAAAAAACGTACCCTCCATTAGCAAACACATTCAACTTTCTTCATCACATTATCGGCCCCATTGAATGAATAAATAAAAACGTGGTCCCGTTCTGGGAAAACGTGCCGCAGCTGAGAAAAACCTACCGCAGTCTCAAAATCCGATTTTCACGTTATGATTCGCGGGCATGTTTATTTTAGCCAGCGATGAGCACAAGGTAAACTGTGATACACCATTGGATAGATGACGTCGAGAATAATCAGAATCATAAAAAAGCGGCACGTTTTTCTCAAAAATAAAATTCTTAAAAATTTTAAACTATTGCGTGACTATTCTATCTCTGATCATTAACATGACCTACAATACCCTCAGACTTACTTTTTCGATGTAATCACATTGCAAAAATCTTGTCTGCTCTGGCTGGGGTTCGAACTTGCGACTTGGCGAACTCAGATCCACTGCAGGTGAACCGTGCAGCCCATTATGAGGGTTTCGTCGGCTTGGGAATGTACCAAGACCACAGAGATAAAATCGACAAAAAATCTTGTATATGCAGAATTTCAAGCTCTACAAACTGAGAAAGTTTGGAAAGAAGCAAAAATGTATGTTCAACTTAGAAATGAAAAACAGGTCCACCAAGCGTCTGCTGCAACGGTCGCAAAAGTGAAAAATGAACAGCGTGCGCCAAAATCGTTCATTTGATCATAGAAACACTTTTGTGAGCAAATGCCACCACTTTAATCAGTCAAAACCTCAATCACCTACGACCTACGTCTAAAGTTTGCAACCGCCTGCTGCGGCTGCAGCACATGTAAAAAATCTGAAACATCAGTTTTAGTCTAGTCTAGTCTAGTACTAAGAGGAAACATAATTAGCAAGATTTCCTAAAATTTGAGTGTCAACTGAAAATGCCAATTTGCCCCGATTTTCTCGTGAAAGGCCTGATATGTATGATTTGAAGTTTTCTCACAAATCCCACCGTAGAAGTTGTTGTTCCATGGGGGACGTACTGTACAAAAGGGCCTGTCGTTTTTTATGCGCGGTTCCAGCAATCCACTATGCACTAGGAAACTTATCAAAATCTCCCCTCTGTGGTTCGATTTATCATCCAGTTCATTGCCAGTTCCTACATCACTGACATCGCATCTCGCACCAAGGAATTTCATCTCGATATTGTTGAAGCTTCGTGTCTCTCAGATGCGGGTGAGTGGATCTTTTGAGGAACATTTTAAAGAAGTTAATTTAACACGTGTATCACGAGTCAGTGGACGTAATTCAGACCTCTCGGGAACATTTTGAAATTTTTCATTTCGAATTGCACTCATATTACAATGGTGTAATACCATGGAGTGAAGAATTCGAAAAATCTGGGTCATTGGTCCCAGAGCCGGCTTTTAGGAATTTTCCGGTTTTGCACCTGGCCCTAATGTATATCAGCTTCCAGACCTGCCACAGAGGTGGTATTGGGCTCAAAATGAGCGGAAAATTATTCTGAACAACTTTTATGTTGACAACTTTTTGGCAAAATCAATATTTAAAAACTTATTGCGGAAAAACCTCGATTCAGCTCATTTAAAAAATGTTTTCACCATCACGCAGGAAACTTACAGTGGGTTTTTTTTCTTTTCAAAAAAATGAAAGGATAAGTCTTCATACATCTATGAAAAATATAAAATCAAAAATCGAGAGGGAGTAGTTTCGATATTTCGCATCAAAGGTGTATGGGTGACGAAGTATGACGACAAAATGCTATCTAGTGTACCCTAACGTATCATTCATTGATAAATATCTGCTTTTAATTAGTTTTCTGAATGTTGAAATTAATTTGGCACTGAAAAATTCAAAGTTTCGTGAAGTTTAAAAATCGATTTTTTCGAACTCGATATATCGCATTTTTACACGTCTAAAAATCAAGATTCTTAATCATACACCGACACTAACTATATACATAATTTAGTATACTTCGAAAATAGTCAAAATATTTTAGAAACAACCAGCCCACACATCTTAAGTTCTAAAAATATTCACACGAACATGCCTTCTCGGGAGTTGCGGAAAATTGGAAGTTCCTTTTTTTACCAGTGCTATGTGGTTATCGATAAGTTTTTAATTGTAATACTAGGGATTTGACGTGATGAGTTAAAAAAGTAAGCAATATAACTAACGACAACGGTTTTTGAAAGTGAGTTCAAAATGGACAATTCAGAAGATGTCGATTTTCTGAAATTGTGAAATATGTGAATATTTCATGATTAGTTAAACACTTCACGCCATGTAAGCAATATTCTAATTGAAAACTTATCGATAACCACATAACACTGGTAAAAAAAGGAACTTCCTATTTTCCACAACTCCCGAGAAGGCATGTTCGTGTGAATATTTCTAGAATTTAGGATGTGTGAGTTAGTTGTTTCTAAAATATTTTGACTATTTTAGGGGTATACAAAATTATGTATGTAGTCAGTGTCGGTGTATGATTAAGAATTTTTATTTTAAGACGTGTAAAAACGCGGTAAATCGAGTTCGAAAAAATCGATTTTTTAAACTTCACGAAACTTTGAATTTTTCAGTGCCAAATTAATTGCTTTTTAAATATTGATTTTCCCAAAAAATTGTCAACATAAAAGTTGTTCAGAATAATTTTCCGCTCATTTTGAGCCCAATACCACCTCTGTGGCAGGTCTGGGAGCTGATATACAGTAGGGCCAGGTGCAAAACCGGAAAATTCCTAAAAGCCGGCTCTGGGACCAATGACCCAGATTTTTCGAATTCTTCACTCCAGGGTATTACACCATTGTAATATGAGTGCAATTGGAGATGAAAAATTTCAAAATGTTTCCGCACTCCTCCACTGGCTCGTGATACGCGGAGTATATTTCTCTAGTCTTACACATGTCGCTTCTTTATCCCAATTAGATTGTGAATACAAATTCTCATTAAATCAATGCAAGTTGATCACTAAGCAATCCCTCAATTTTAAGCCGCATTCATCTCCCATCTGGCGTCGATGGACCGTTCTCGTGTTTCCCTCACTGACTACTGCTATTCTTTCTTTTACGGCCTTCGTCATTCGTTCTGGAGAAACTTCCTCAATGAGGTCATAATTTTTTTGCATATTATCCAACTATTTTGTATTCGTTTTATTATCCAACTATCTCTAGTCTCTTCCCTCACACTCTAGTCTCTTCCCTCACTCTAGTCTCTTCCGTCACTCTAGTCTCTTCCCTCATCCTGAGAGGTGACCCTGTCTCCCTCTCCCTCGCTCTCTCTTTCGCGTGCTCTCTCGCCTCGCCCTCTTCCCTTCCTCCCGGCGAGGAACCAGCTCGTGCAGCGTACCGACTGTGCCCCCTTCTGAATCGGTACCAGCAACGGTGAGATGAGATGAACATTCTGAAAGTCTTTTCTCGTCCTGCCTCTCCATCCTCATCAGGAGCGACCATCGACAACACGCAACCACCGCGACCTAAGCGACACGCAATGGAAGGAGACCGGGAAACTGGCCCTATCTTCGTGGACACCTCCCTCGAGCAACTCCTCAACTTCTACATCCGCCTCCACAACACGGTCGAGGAGGAGAAGAAGTACTCACGCAGTCTCGAGGAGCGGATACGTGAGTTGGAGACGCGCCCTTCCCCTCCCTCCCTCCCTCACGTACCCGAAGTAGTCGCTGACGATTCCCCCATGAATGATAGTACCCATACTGCCGTACCCGTGACTACCGCAACCCAGACAGATGCCACTCCCTCTCCCTCCCCCGAGACACCTTCTGACCTCGAGAGGAGTATGGTTATTGCACGCCTCCCTGTTGATTCATCCCTCAGCCACGAGAAGCAAGTATGGAGGGACTTCAATCAAGTGGTGTCACTCACTGCACTGGCCGGAATTCCCTGTCTTCCAGTCTCAGTGTACAGGATGCCACCCGCAGAGATTGAGTCGCCTCACTGTCGACTGACGAAGGTCGTACTTCCAACTCGTAAGCATGCTGCTCTCTTCGTGAAGCATGCGAATCGAGTCTCCCGTGATCCGTTCTTCAAGGATGTTTACATCCGCCCCTCTTTCGCCGACAAGGACGATGCTCGCCGCAAGATTCCTGGTCGAGGCTGCGGGAGAAACGGACCTGAAGCCACCCCCTCGATCCGTCCTACCGTACCCCACAGCCAGATCCGTCCTCCCCAGACCAACGTCGCCCCTCCTCGGAACAGAGCAAGGAGCAGACGCGATTCAGTCATCTCCTCCACTACGAATCATAACCCTGCCCACCCGAATCGTCCTCACCCCCACCCTCGTCAGAATCGACCCATCCAGGCCCAATATCGGAACCACTCCCCTGTCTACCCCCAGTACAACTCGAACGGATATGGAGCCCCTCCCCGCCCCCTTCTCAATAATCCCATTCACATGAATCCCTTCCCCTACCAGTACTCGAACCCCAACCCCTTCATCTCTCACGTTTCCCACTTTGGTGCTCCTCCCAATCTCGGCACTCAGGGAAACTGGTATTGATTCGCCGGCCTAAACATCACTCAGACAGAAACTCACTTACATTCTCCGCAGTTCTAGCCAATTGCCGCTCTGTCCAAAACAAACTACACTATCTTTCGCAAACCCTTTCTAAAAAGTATACTATGATTTGCCTCACTGAGACTTGGCTCTCTCCAACATTCCCTACCTCGCTTCTCCTAGGTGACCATGATCAGTACTACAATGTGTTCAGAAGAGATAGAAACTCTAGAGGCGGTGGGGTAGCGATCATGCTACATTCTTCCATAAGTGCAGCACAGATTGCTGATGAAACCGTACCTGAATCCCACGAATTATTAGCAATCGATGTTGATATAAATGGTGACCTAATTAGGATTATCTGCGCCTACCGTAATCCCAAAGCAAGTACGATACAAACTGCCTCTCTTGCCAAGTCAATTCTTGACCTTTGCTCATGCCCCCAACCAACAATAGTTACTGGCGACTTTAATCTACCCGATATCAACTGGTCAATCTTCCCACTCCCCAGCCAACTGCAGTTACCCCTCCCTCCCAATCATTCATTGACCTCTGTAACTCAGCAAAACTTGCCCAATTTGTCAAAGAACCTACCAGAAAGGAAAACACCCTTGATTTAGTATTATGTAACCATCCCAGCCTCATCACCCAAACTGAAGTATGCCCCCCCTTCGAAATGTCTGACCATTCGACGGTCGAATTCAAGTTTGTAATGAGTCATTCGGCACCCGCTTTTACTCTTAGGCGCGACTACAGAAATGCTGATTATGACCTCATTAATTCTCAATTAGCAAACATTGATTGGACATGCGCCTTTTCAAAAATAGCAAATATCGATTTTATGTACGACCTCTTGATAAGTGTCATTCAGAAATCAATAGATACGCATGTTCCTTGGACCAAAGTGAGCCTTTCTCATGGTAAACTCCCTCCCCATATTGAGCGACTTTTAGGAAAGCGCTTCCATGCCTGGCAGAAATCGATAAATAGTAAAGACACAAGAGATGAAAGGGAATTCGAGTCTCTCAACAAAAAGTTTCGCAAAGAGCTGCAGCGTTATCACAAAACCATTGAGAAAAAAGTGATTGAAAGCGACGATAAGAACAAGTTTTTCCGTTTTATGAAACGCTGTGCCAATAAATCCAAGGGAGTCGAAGGCTTAAAGAGAGCTGATGGCACTCTGGTTATGGATGACTTAGGCAAAGCAAACTTACTAGCCGAGACTTTTGTGAGCGTATTCACAATCGATAACGGAAAATTGCCAAATACCGGTGCCTTCCCTCATATAGGTACTTACGAAGAACCCCAGTTTCTTAGGCACGACATCTGCGCCCTTATTGAGAAATGGAAACGCTCCTCCTGCAAAACCCCTGAGAACATTGACCTTTCATTCATAAAACGAATTGCCGTACCCATTTCCGAAGCCCTTGAAATCATTTTTAGGATCTCCTACCAATCTGGTACGGTCCCCTCCCATTGGAGGCATTCCATAGTAACTCCTGTTAAGAAATCGCCCCCTTTTTCCAATCCCCTAAACTACAGGCCCATCTTTATTACATCTTTCTTTTGCCGAGTTTTCGAGCGCATTTTGTGCAAATCTATTATCAACCATTGCGAACAATTAAACATTTTCCCCGATGAGCAATACGGATTCCGCAAGAAACGATCGCGTGAGCTCCAAATGCTCGAAGTCCTCGAACACTGGACATCCTCGATTAGTGATGGGAAACCTGTTGACGTTATCTACTTTGATTTTGCAAAAGCTTTTGATAGAGTATCCCATCCCAAGCTAAAACTCAAGCTTAGCAATATAGGTCTCTCCGAAAATACAATCAAGTGGATAGCAGGATACCTCACAGATAGATCATTCCAAGTGAGAGTAAAAGATGCGCTTTCTACCTCAATGCCTGTAACTAGCGGCGTCCCACAGGGCTCAGTCCTAGGCCCCTTGCTCTTCCTTATTTACACCTCAGAAATCCCTACTCTAGTACAAAATCATGGCGTCGTTGCAAGAATGTATGCCGATGACATAAAAATATATCGGTCCTTTAGGAAGGGGAATTCACCCGCCCCTCTACAGGCTGCGATTGACACTATCGTAAACTGGTCTGAAGAGTGGCAACTCCCTCTTGCTGCGCATAAGTGTAACTCATTGCACCTAGGCACAGCAAATACAAAGCGAACATATACTATAGGAACCACAACTCTGGAACAAAAAGAAAAAGTGAAAGACCTCGGTTTTGTTATCCAGAAAAACCTCTCATTTTCCGATCATTGCACTTCCCTATCCATTAAAGCCAAAACTGCCTGCCACACTATCCTCAGAGCCTTACGAACCAAAAATATAGAAGTACTCGTCAAAACGTACTCAATGTACATTAGACCAATTTTAGAAAGCGCTTCACCCGTCTTCAACCCTTACCAAAACAAGGATAAAAAGGAACTCGAAAAGGTACAAAACTACTTCACGCGACGCTTATTTATGCGCTGTTTTGATCATACTTGGGAAAACATGCCCACTGCTCTCGATCGCAACAAGAGACTAGGCATTGAGTCCCTAGAGAAGCGTAGAATAGCGATTGATAAGAGAGTAGCCACAAATCTCATCCGAGGCAAATATAGTATTTCCAACCGAAAACCACATTATTTCAAAATTTACTACACTCGAAACGGAATGAACTTCAATAATCCTGGATCTAACCACAACTACAGACACAATAGTTTCTTTCCAAGAGCGGCAAGGCTTTTAGTAAATTCCGAGAATCAAACCAGTTCCCCTGAGTAGATCCCCATACCCTATCGTACCATTATTCACTCGTCATTTTAACCGTCATTAATTGCCTATTCTATTTCAATTTTGTAACGTTATTTCGACAGAAATAGCATAAATATATATATATATATATATATATATATATCTTGTATTCGATTATATTGATTTTGCAGAAACTCGTGAATGGTTCATTCGAATGTGTTGTTATCAAGAAGAACGGAATGGAAGCAAGGGAGTTCACGAAAGCACCGATCAACCTTCCTGACGACTTTCCCATCCATTCACTGACTTGGATTAACGCTCAATCCAAATAAAAGACCGTATCCTAACTTAAATATTAACCTGAAGCGGTCAAAAGCATATGTTCATTGGGTTGCCTTATACCATCTTTACAATCCTATTCTTCATCATATGTAAATATTTCCTAACTGTTGTTTCCAGAAGTTTCCAATTCACATCCTTCTATCCACTAATTTGTTTTGAAGCTCGGTAAATTCGTGTTTTTACGATAAAGATTTGTGTTAATATGAGTCTAATTTGCTGATTCAAAAATACGTCCTTGTGCGTTGAGCGAATACTTTCTTTCCTGGAATCAGCAAAGTTCCAGTTAACCCTGAGTTTATTTTTTTAAAAGTTGATGTAAATAAGCTCGCCTCTTTATTTTTAATGCACTGAATTTAATTTTTATTGTAGTATGCCAGATACTCGTAATGTTATGTCTCCCATGCAGAAGCAACCTCTGTACGATACTCCCACTGATCAGGTGAGCTGATTTACACTATTTCCCTGTGAGTCAACACTGCTATATACAGCTAATCAATCACCCTCTTCCATCCTAGCCAGCACACATTGTTGATTTCTCTGAAAAGTGGCTAGTATTGAAAAAAAAGCTACTCGTTTTTTTGGTTAAGGGTGTTATGCAATGCCAAATGTGAATAAATTGATTGCGAGTCTAGTTTTCCGTTAGTCGAAGATTTGTATTCATCTATCGCTCTTCAGCGCGAGTCTCCGCTCTCCAATCCGATGTCTCTCAACGATAATCGTCATGATGAAATTTCTTCTCACTCGTTCTCTTCATCCATTCCGTCTTCCGATGCTGCCTTTGGATGGATCGATGCCTTCTGTCGAGTGAGTTTTTTAAAGATACAATGAGATTAGCAGTTGTTGACTAATACTACCGTAGTCTAAACTTTTTTCTCAGGACTTCTCATCCCAGTGTTTCGTCTCAAGGTCGTCGATACACAGAAGGCCGAAAGTCACATGGATCCTCCTGAGTCCCCGAGGTACAAATCAATAGAGGTAAAAAAAGAGGTACAAGAGGTATAAATCCCGTTACTGTACTATTTCTTTCATTTTACTGTACTATTTGTTTCATTTTAAACATTTATTTTGTGATAAATTTTAACCCTTTTTGGAAAAATGCCTTATTACATCACTTTTTATTTTTCCAGTTGGGAATCTCTTCCATGGCCGCCCCTCGAACGCATTTTCTATCATCTCTGGACGAATGGCGATTGTCTTGATCTCACAAATCTCGCGAAGGTATGTTAGAAACGTTTCAACCATATTTTAGTTTTCAGTTAATTTTAAACAATCATCTACTGAATTTTGAAAATATAACATGTTATCATGATACTTTTTTGATATTTGCAAGTGTCTATTTTATTCAAAAGGTACATTTCAGGTTTCCACTTTCTTTCACGCTGGAGTGATGGAGTTTATGAAAAGAGACATCAATCAACCGGCTTTGGAGAAAGTGTTTTTGTCCAAGTGTCTTTTCACGGTTCAGTTTATAAGTTTATATATTTTTTAGAATTTCGACTTTGTCGAATAATTTACGGAATTCCGGTAAAGAACTGTAATGAAAATCCCGAGAGAAACAATATTCACTGCCTACCAACGATCATACGTTAATCCTCATCTCCTTCTTTGTTAAATTTTTTTAAATATTGAATGCACGCACATAAAGACGGTTTGCACTTTTGAAAAGTTAACGATCTCATTCAGAACAAAATCACATGCGAGATTGCCCTATTCCGCTCAAATCTTCCCTACTACGATCTATCTGGCTTGGACTGGAGTCGTTTTGATCGAGTGACTAACAAGCCCTCTCCCACTCTGGTTGTGAACCCAACCGGTATTGATGATGTCATCGTCGACCAGGTCACATTTACTATTTCATTTCGATGTTTCTTTTATATTTTGAAAACGATACTGCAGTTATTATTTATTTTTCTAGCTAGGTTTAAAAAAATATTTAAAAAATTTTAACAAAGAAGAAGATGAGGATTAACGTATGATCGTTGGTAGGCAGTGAATATTGTTTCTCTCGGGATTTTCATTACAGTTCTTTACCGGAATTCCGTAAATTATTCGACAAAGTCGAAATTCTAAAAAATATATAAACTTATAAACTGAACCGTGAAAAGACACTTGGACAAAAACACTTTCTCCAAAGCCGGTTGATTGATGTCTCTTTTCATAAACTCCATCACTCCAGCGTGAAAGAAAGTGGAAACCTGAAATGTACCTTTTGAATAAAATAGACACTTGCAAATATCAAAAAAGTATGATGATAACATGTTATATTTTCAAAATTCAGTAGATGATTGTTTAAAATTAACTGAAAACTAAAATATGGTTGAAACGTTTCTAACATACCTTTGCGAGATTTGTGAGATCAAGACAATCGCCATTCGTCCAGAGATGATAGAAAATGCGTTCGAGGGGCGGCCATGGAAGAGATTCCCAACTGGAAAAATAAAAAGTGATGTAATAAGGCATTTTTCCAAAAAGGGTTAAAATTTATCACAAAATAAATGTTTAAAATGAAACAAATAGTACAGTAAAAAAACTTTGTCAATGAGGTTAGAATACATATTTTAGATTACCGAACTATAAATTACATTATTTGATCGACATTGGTCTTGCAGAAACTCGCTAATGGTTCCTTCAAATACGTAATCGCCAAGAGGGAAGGCTTCAGGCAACAGAAGTTCACGAAGGCGCCGATCGACCTTCCCGATAACACTCGCATCTATACCGTGATGTGGAGTAAGGCCGAGGACAAATAGGTCATCGTACCTATTTTGAAATGCTATCATTTCTTTTGAATCAAGAAGGTTCCAATTTACCTTTTTCTATTTACAAATTTTTTGTGAAGTTCATTTATTGTGTGGCTTTATGATAAAGGTTTGTGTTCAATGGCTGGTGATCTCCCGATTGATACATCTCACGTTATTTTGCGTTGATGGAATACCTCGCTTTTCAAATAAATTATCACTTTACAGACAATAGCGATAATTTATTTTCAAAAGAGAAGTTTTGCTCAGAAATCAATACAATGCAAAATTCCAACTCTTCTAAATCTTCCGCGCAGCTGCAAAAGCTGAAGCCCGGAATTCCTACCGATAAGGTGAGCATAGCGCCCTTACTCATCAGTACATAGAAACACAAACGCATTTTTGAAGCTCTCGTTACTATTGATATATTAGAATTTTTACCATTTTCTACTGTTTTAGCACTTTTTGTATACAGCTTACGTGTGGAACATAGTGTACGAAATATTCGGACAATTCTTCGTACGAGAGCGATCGAAAAATTTAAAAATAATATTTTTTTAAAATATTTTATGGTCTAATTTTTATAATATCCCTATTCTAAAATAATAGGTCTTCACTCAA
Organism: Pristionchus mayeri; assembly: GCA_036245805.1. Lineage (NCBI taxonomy): Eukaryota > Metazoa > Nematoda > Chromadorea > Rhabditida > Neodiplogasteridae > Pristionchus > Pristionchus mayeri. Next base: position 12,094,750 of record BTRK01000006.1, read on the forward strand.
ACTAAAGTTGGAGTGAAAGAGTTCATGAGGATGAATAAGAATCGACCGGATCTGGAAAACGTCGATACGAAGAAGATTGAAGTGAGTACTTCAAAAATTCAAAGATTAAAGTTTTTTTCTTTTATTCGGTTTACATGTTAGTAATGCAATATGAATTGACACTGAACGGGAATAATTAGAATTTCTTACATTTCTCTTACAATAGGACATTCGCAGATCAGACCACTCATTGTGGAAATTCTTCCCTATCCTTCCGATCTTTCCTTCATCGGAATGAGCAACCTGGATAAATCATGATTCCATCGATTTGGAACCCCTCTCGAGCCGAAACTGCGAGTGAATCTATACGGGCCCAATGATACCATCATCAAGCAGGTTATATGAGATACTCACGTGTTGTTAAATATTGTTTTTTTTTCTTCGTACGTGTATTAGAATAGTTTTTTCTGATAGCGAAGGTACGGATTGAGATAGTTGTTCCCTCGTCAATCTTTCAATTTTCTCCTTAGATTTCCCGTCTTCTCTCTGCTTCCATCAAGAGTGTCGAATTCCACGGTATTATATCTGCTGGTGAGTTATCCTTGTGCGAGAAGCTTCTGCGGGGTTCGAACATTGGTCGTCTTACTGTCAGAAATGCAAAAATTGATGACTCCATTTGGTGAGTTAACTAGAAAGAAATATTTTAGCATTGCATGCTTCCTTTTCTGGAAAATTGTTTCTCAATATCTGGAAGAAATATTGACGATATGATTTTTTATTTATATAACTAGCGAGGAACTACGCCACACTAAATGTAGGGAGAATGCGCTATGTCACTTCCTGAACCTCTCCGGGGAACGGCAAACGCGTTTCACTCTGACGGGAATCGAACCTCCAACCTTCGGTTTTCTAATCCATTGCTTTAGCCACTCGGTTATGAAAATAGGTCAATATGTATTTTATAAATAATTATAAATCGAGTTATTAATAATTCAACAAAGAAACACTGCAAAATAAGAATTTTAAAATAATTTTTAAAAATCGCAATTTTGCGATTTTTGAAACCTTTAGTTAATGAGCAATTAATTTTGCGTTTTATTATAAAAGCAATTAATATTAATTAGTTTAGTAATTATTGAAACAAAGAAACGTCGCAAAATCAGCGTTTTGATGCAAACGGTAAATGTTGACCGGATCACGTTTAGGGATGGCTTCGCAATCAAGATTGCAAGATCTTGTTGGGATAATTAATCATTTTCCATACTATCCAAGATTCTTTGTTCTCGAAGCAAGATTCTTGCGAGAGGCAAGAATCTTGCTTCCCCTCTCATTCTCCTCTTCCATATTGAGCGAGGCGGTCGATGGCCAAAAAACTTTGGCTTGAGAAAGGAAAATCAATGAATGCTCTCGCTTTTCTCACTCGAACAACACGGATAGCTTAGAGGTTGTGCGACCAACCTATCTAGCAGCTTATGCGAGTTCAGTTCTCACTGCAGGCTGTTTTGCAAATTTTTCTTAGGTCATATTTGCACTATTATTTTCTTATCTAAACCTTACTAGCTACTATCAATTCCTCTTTTGCGTTCCTTACGCTGTCGAAGCTACATGTATTTGAGTGTTCCCTTTGATTTTTTTTAAATATTTGCCGAAATCAGCAATGTCTTGCTATTAGAGGGTAAGCAAGCAAGGCAAGCACATCACATAAAATCCGAAGTAAAAAGGTTTCAAACTGAGATAAGAATCCTGTGATTGACAAGAATCTTGCCTGCTCGCAAGAACCTTGCCAGAGAGTAATATTCCCGAGCCATTTTGCATTTTCCCCACTCATTCTTGGGAATCATTCTTCATTTCGCAAGATCCCATAGCGGTCATTTTTCCCACGAAGCCATCCCTAATCACGTTTGCGCGCCGCCGAACCTGACCCAGCCGAAGGGGATCGATCATTTCGGCACGGCCTCCGGAGCATCGACATAAGGAAAATGAAAACGTCCGCAGGCATCAAGGAAAAGACGCGCCCTTTCAAACAAAGTACAGTCAGAATTGCCTGAGAAGCCTGAGTTGCAACTTGAAATGCCTGATTATTGCCTGATTGTCACGTTACGCGCGGTGCGAACAGTCTTTTGTTCCGTTTAGCGAGCAAATTCCACAGCATAATTTTTTACAGCTTGGACAATTTTCAGGATAGCTCCCGGACGTTTTTGCTTTCCTTATGCTCCGGGGGCCGTGTTTCGGAACCATAATTTTGTAACCGATATTTTTAGAACCGCGGAAATATAACCGCTGAAATATAACTTTTGCTTTATATACGATTATTTAAAACCGAGAAAATATAAATTTTGTTTTGGAAACGACGTTTTATAATCCGTCGGTTTATAACCAGGGAATCGAGAACTGCCATTTTTGCCAACTTTTTTGTTTTTGTTTAATTTTAATATTTTATTGTTAATTTTAGCAAATTACATTGAAAACTTTCTTGAATGAATCAAAAAAATTATTGTGATCACTTCTGCACATTGATACATCATCGGTACTCAAGAGAAACAAGAAAAACAAAAATTGATTCGAAAAAGTCAGTTCGCAATTCCCCCGGTTATAAACCGACGGGTTATAAAACGTAGTTTCTAAGATCACCGTTTCCAAAATTAAGGTTCTAAAGTAATTGGTTATAAAAGGTCGGTTTTATAACGTTGGTTATTAAACGTGATTTCCAAAACGATAGTTCTAAAACGTGGGTTCCAAAATTAAGGTTCCGAAATGATCGATCCCCCAGCCGAATGGTCACAAGGGTTTACCGAAGCGATTAAACGGGTTTTTTTGAGTCAAATATATTTTTTAAATGTGTGAACGGACAGTCTCCACGATGGAAAGATAGTGAACAACTTGAAAAACGCAATGCGAATTTATAGTAATTTTTTGAAAAATGACTTGGATACGGTAGAGAGAACAGAAAATGGCCACAATCCGAACAGACACGATGACATAACTTTTTCGCATTTTTCGCAATATTTTTCAATTAAGCTCTGGTTTTTTTGCTTTGTTACTCGTTGGGTACCGCGCTTGCGCACTTGTTCCCAAATTTTCAGCTCCGTACCTGCTGTCGAAAAAGCTTACGGTTTTAAGTAAGTATGTAACAAGTGGGCAACTACGCCGATCCTAGTATGACTGTGTTCCATGAAGAAGGGGAAAACCATTTCCCCTATTGATTGCAAAAATGCCGGTAAAATCACGGACCTAAAGCCACGTCTGACCCAACGCTACAGCCAACGACAGAGAATCAAATATCGACGTGATGCATTGATTGAACAACAAAATCATGAATCTGACCCATCATATGACACAGCTCCACGGGATATGGTAGGTTTTGGTTACTGTAGGATTTTAGTATTGATGTTTTGCAACCATCCTCCGACTAAATCATGAATCTGACACAGCGTCTGACCCAGCGAACTTGGTTACGGTAGTCATTGGTTATGTAGTAGTACGGTATCGATGATTTCCATCTATCCTCCGATGAAATCATGAGTCTGACTCAGGATCTGACCCAACGCCAATGGTATACTGTGGACAAACTGACAAACCAACCAACACCTATTTTTTGCTCGTAAAAAAATTTCTTCTGGAAATTTCTGGAATATTTTTCGTGTAATGACCTTGTATTCCGGATGGGGACATACTATCAAAATCTCATTCGAAACGAAAGTGCCAGTCAAAAAAGCGTTCAGTTTATTGTAAGGGTAGTAACTAGTGGGCAACTACGCCTATTTTAAAGTTCAATTTGCCGGAATATTAATGAAATAATCGCCAAATGATGCCGGCAAAATCATGGTTCTCACGTCCGTCCCGACGATAGATGTTACAAAAGGGGCATTGAATCGAAGTTTTTCATTAATTGACCATTGAAATCATGAATATGACCCAGCATCTGACACATCGCCACGGAATACTGTATGTTCGTTTGACGTTATAAGAACGATATTGGTGTTTTGCATCCATCCGCAGATGAAATCATGAATCTGATCCAGCGTCTGACCCAGCGCACTGGGTTACGGTGGTTTTCGAATACGGTAGGAGTATCGATGTTTACGTTATTGATGTTTTGATGCAATCCTCTGATGAAATCATGAGTCTGACACACCATCTGACCCAACGCCACTATGGGATACTGTGGACAGACGGACAAGTCAACCAACACCATATTTGTGGTCGTAAAAATTTTTCTTCTGGAAATTTCTGAAATCTTTTTCATCTGCTGACCTTGTAATTTAATTGCACAGAAACTATCAAAAGCCCATTCGAAACGAACGCCTCAGACAAAAAAGCTTTCAATTTATGGTATATGTAGCAACTAGCGGGGAACCACGTTCTGTTACAGGCGGGGAACTATGCTAATGGGCTTAAAATAACGGACTCGTGACTTGGATACACTTATGTGAATATTCGAAAAAAAGTTATAAATTCGACAGTCATATGTGCGACCCATCGAATAATATCTGACCCAGCGCTAATTTTGACCTACCGTAATCATAAATTATTTTCCCCACCATTCCCTGGTTTTTCCAAGCATGGTAAAACGTTTTGACGCGGACGGGCACCGAACACCCAACTTCGTGTTTGCCAGTCCATCTCCTTAACCACTCGGCTATGATAAAAATACAAAAATACTTTCAAAAATTTTCAATTAATAGGACGGTCATGATTTACCAAGGAAACAATTTAATTGATGTTTTTTTTTCAAAAAGTCATGAATGCGCAACTTGGAATAATAGTTGCCCCAGTCTTTTGGGGAGTACGGTAATCGATTGGTCCGAGATTATGGGAATAGAGTTGCCGCGGCCAAGCATGCAGATCAGCACTATTGGATTGTGGATACAATGCAAGCGGTCGGGTAGCGGTGAAATGAGTGACCTGAACACACGGACATACACGATTATGTAAATGTCCTGAAAAATTTGCCGAGGGGACCAAAGCTGGACTTGTGCCTAATGGACATGGGCCCCGATGCCGCACACAGCGCCCCCATTCCCATGCCCTCACAAACCCTCCAGCAAAAAAGCTTACGGGTTACTGGTAATATAGCGATGAGTTACGCTCTTCAGTTCTACCATCATTGTAATCGTTTCTCACTGCAAGGATTTGAAAATTATTTTGGATGCAGAGTCGCAACTCTCCAATGCGGGTTAGTTCAATATTCTCTCCGTGTGTTTAAAATACATTTCGACTTTTTACTTATAATTTTTACTAATTTATTATATTTTCAGCAAACTCAAGTTATTTTTGTTTACCGTATTCAGTCCTAGTAATGTCAATATGCTTGCACTAGACGTTGTTAGTGATGTCTAAACTAAATTTTAAGCTATTAGGGAACAAGAATATGCTCTCCTCACATTGATCGCCCGCTCTTCAGCCTCTTTCATCACCAGACTGGATTTTGCGGTATCCTCTTCCGTCCATCTTGTCGACTTCTCATATTCATTCCTCCTCCTTACTCGTTTCTTCTGGGAGAATTTTCTCAACGAGGTGATTATCTTTTAACGAAATTTCGATAGTTTTTGTACTTTTCTTTCAGAAACTGACGAACGTCTCACTCGAAGACGTAGAGGTTACAGCGAACATCATGAAGAAATTTACGGAGGCTCCAATCACACTTCCGGATCAGGTGTATTCAATTGCGTGGGAGAGTGGTAAGTCGAAGTAGGATACAGTATCTCTTGGCAGTATTCTCTACTTAATTCTATTCTTTCCGTATTTATCTATCCTCTCTCATATTCTCATTAATTTCACATTATTAATCATTTGATAGTTTTATGACAAAGAGTTACATTCGTTGCGTGTCGTGACACAAGAAGGTCTCAGGTTCTTTAATACAAACTCATTTACGATCGAAGTCGTTTCCCAAGTTGTATATATTTCCGATTTTCAATACTCGCGCTTTTGTTCCGTTTTATTAGTTAATTTGTTGTTTGCTGATAAAAAGTTGAAGTAAAAAAATATCGTTTTATGTTCAAGCCGTATTGACGTTCTGATGCGTTTTATTAATACCTCAATCCATTCAAATTTAGAACTGTGATTCCGTCTAAAAATATTGTGTATTTTACTGAATCTGATTCTTTTTACCGATGAACATTGTTTTCTTTCAAATTTTCAGAATATGCAAAACCTCTACTCCATCGAGTCCCTGCACCCGAAACTGCCTGACACTCCAACTGATACGGTGAGACAAGAATTACTGTAGTTTTCAAGAGTCCAAGGGCACTGTAATATTTAAAAGATTTTTTTATATTATTGTAACCTCATTTGCCCTTTCTAGGCCGATTCGTCCAGAAGAAAGGAAGAGAATCAGAAGATGAGAGGACAGAAGAGAAAGAGAGCGGATCGGGAAGAGGTGAGCACTTGTCAGCAACTGATCATGTAGTCCGGCACTGTCTAATGAGGTGGGCTACCGTAATTGCCTATATTCAATCACGACAATCTGAGTTTTTTGAATTAAAGTGCGATAAATGGCATGTATGTATTCGTTACATAAGAAAAAGCTCATTATTCTAAGATTAATACGAAAGAGGTACAATACTTGCGCAACAACCGGCTATTGTAAATATATTGCTTGTGATCATCCGAAATATGTTTTTAATTTAAAATCGAACAGTTGCAGTCATCGATCGCTCCTCGTGACGAATCTCATGCAAATCGGCTTCCGGGCAACGAGAGTCGTCCCTCAGGAGTGATCTCCTCTCCATCTCTCAACTCTTCCATTACTTCTGCTGGTGCTGATTGCGATCTTCCTGATCGCCCAAGGTAAGCCAAATTACCGCTCCCATTTTATCATGCAGCTTGATTGCACTGTTTTGTGTATCAGGACTGGAAAGCGTGTAATGATAATGATTTGATTGAATTTAAACTTTTTTTTCATATAAAATTGCCGATTTTATCTAATTCCAAGGTTGATCGAGTCGAGTTTCAGCTGGGCCACACTTCCGACCATCTCAAAACCGTACGTTGACCGTCTGTGCTTCCATCTCTGTTCTGATGAGGACGGCGAAGATCTGGCTAATCTCGCACTGGTACGTTTTACTGATAGTCGGATGGGTATCTAGTAGAGGTCGTAATTAGAGTTCTCTTATTTTGAAAATTTGTGTTACCTTTTCAGATATGTTTCATGGGCAGCTGATGCTCTTTTGTTTATTTAGTACACCTGAGACTTACCCAAACATTCAACGTACATTTCTCAATAAGAGAACCCTAGTCGTAATAGGCACATTCTCTTCATTCTATGCACTTTATCGACCGGCAGAGCGGCGAAAGAGTGTATATCATGAAGAGACTGTGGTATCTTTCTCGAGTTCTAGTAGCCAGTTTGATACTGTCCTTTTACAAAGTTCGTTTTTATACCTTCATGTAACATACTTTCTCTGTACGCAGATGATCTGATAATTTCTGATAATAAAATTATTTAGTTTCGACGTATGTACCTTTTGGCAGCATAAGGTACATACGTCGAAACTAAGACTGTGTTTTTATTAATTTTATAAAGGGGAATACATTATTAAATAAATGCATTATTTAGAAGAGTAATTGATTTTCTTTTGTTTCATCCATCATGTCGCAGGTTTCTACTCGTTACCACGCTGGAGTGCACGCCTTCATGAAGAAAGGTGGCAATCAGCCGGGACTGAATTTAGTGAATTTTACAAAGAGTCGGGTGAGTATTAGAGTTGGCAATTCGAGGGGGAGTTACGAGCTCGTTACGCCTCCCTCTCCCCAATTATTTATGAACAATTACTTTGTTCATATATTGATAGAGTGCTCTTTTTTCCAGTAAATTTTACCATCTCATCATCCACCAATGTGATATTCTGAATCAGCAAATGGAAATGAATCTAATGATCTCGTTCTTGCAGGCTGGGCACATAAAAGTGATGATCGGCCTATATGACTCATATCTTCCATTCTACGGGTTGGATGCGCTGGATAACGGACGATTCAAACGAAAGTTCTTTAGTTCGGATGAGCCCGAACTAGAAGTTACTGAGCCCTCCGGTCCCATTCTCGATCAGGTTAGACATATATACTACTGATGAAAAATATCATATTGTACGAATTTTGCAATCCCTCTTTTCAATTTCACTTGAAATCGAAATATTATTAATTTTTGTTTCACTTTTCTAATAGATGATATGTACTATAATGAGGGTGGTACATATCTGTTTCTGGAAGGTTCTCATCTCCCGGAACTATGTCGGACGAAAACTATGACGTCATCTCGCCTTTGATATATCAAAGGCGATTTGCCATCATAGTTCTCATCCGACCTAGTGCCCATCTCCCCTCACTCATTACCCTCTCAGGTTTCTGGTCTGTTGACTACATCGATTGCCGAAGTGATGATCAACGCATGGCGTGGACCAATCACCATTGACCATCTCACACTTGCCGACCAGGTATTATATATTTTATTTATCGCTAGTTACTCTCAAAACAATGATATATGATCTACTTTATTCATCTAGCGCGCAAAATGATCCGATAAATACTTTCTCTATTATACAACACGTCGCGTCTCTCCTCTAACTGAAGCAAATGGTATTATTTTTGGTTTCCGGCGGTGATCGAACGACCTAGTGCCGGAAACAGGGTTGTGTAAAAGTAAGATTGTGATGATCTCCAGGCACTGCGCAATTCGAGCATCACTTGCCTCAGCATCTTCCACGTGAGACTCGACGACGACACTGCGTGAGTCTGATTATACTATCTTCCCCAATATTTATTATAATTTAAACTCAAAAATTTATTGCAGTTAAAACTCAATATTATTATTATAATTACAGATATTACTATAATTAAAGATACCCAAAAACCGTTAAATTATCGGCATTTGCGACCGTTGCTGATCATTCAAAATAGTGAAAGATTACGCAAAAATAAGAGAGTGGGCGTGATCAGGCACGTGCCCAAATTCAAATAATTTGACGGTTATTGGGTAACTTCCTTACACAGCCCACTCATACTCTCATTGGCTTCTCGCACCACCAAGGAATTCAGTCTCATCTTCTCCAATGTGCCGCGGCTCTCCGATCCCGGTGGGTCTTCTTGCCGTATTAACAAATTTGAATTCAATGTTTCTGTTATTTTCGATTTTTCGATTTCTGTAAAACTCCTCTTGATCCGTTTTATATTTTCATTTTCGTTTGACTATTATCAAATCATTAGCACTGGGTGAAACAAAGTTACCATTTTCAAAATAACTGGCTCAGATATTTCACGTATTTATTGTTTTGTTCGAATGATCACCGTCGGAGGATAGCCTTCCGAATGAACACCAAAAATACCCCTTTCTGAAAAGTTCCCTTTTCTAGTATTTTCACAGAAGATTTCCATAATGCGAAAATGTCTTATGTGCCAATAATGCAGAAGGGTTCAATTTTTGGCTATCATCCGGCAGTTTATGATCATCCGACCTAGCGCCCACACTATCGACCACTTTTTTCAGCCGCATTCATCGCTCAGTTGGCCGCTCTCCCAGTTACTAATATCTACCTCGGGGACAAATGCTCCCCCTTCGTCGGCCTGCCCCACTCCTTCTGGACGACCTTCCTCAACGAGGTGGGTCCGGCACTAGGTCGCTAAAGAACTATGACGCATACATTCATTCATGTGCCAAATACGGTATGACGTCATAGTTCTCATCCGAACTAGTGCCGGTTAAACCCTTTCTATTCTTTCTAGCATGTAGAATACATCACATTTTCAGTTCTAATCGATATCAATTTCGCAGAATCTCGCTAACGGTTCGTTCGAATGGGTCGAGGCGAGGGGTATGAATGGAAAGTGCACGAATGGACCGATTGCCCTGCCCGATTCTGCCATCGGATACATGGAATGGCATAAGAAGGTGTAGAAATCCATAATCTATACATCTGAATAGTTAGTTTACTGTTATCCGCTATTTATGTTTTCTCTTTTCGCCAATTTCGTCTTCTGTTTATTGTTTTTGTTCGCACTTCCGATAAAATATCTGAAAAAATATGAGTTGTTGGTACAATGAGGTTCTTGTTACAATATCTCCACCATAGCGTTTTCTTCCTCTCTACAATCATGCAAATACCCTGATGAACATCCTATCAAATTGAAATCCTTCTTGCAATCTACAATAACGAATGAGTTTGTCATAGTTGCATTGTTGATTACCTATACTGCTCTCTTCACTCTTTCATCATATTTTAACCTTATTTTACCACGTAGGACTCCCCACCACTGAGGAGCATGGTGTTACTGCAAATCATCACTCTACAGGGTGCGGAGAAAGTACTTTGACAAAGTTTGAACTCGAATATTTCATCAGTCCTATCAATCTGTTAATGCATGTTATAACACGTTTTAGTATACCACTCGAGGTGTTCAATGCGCACTTCAAATAGTATCCCCTAGTAATGACTCGACCCCACCAGTACCGGAAATCCATTATTGACCTTTGGACCCTCGGCGAGTCCCCAGCTGGAATTTCGAAGAAACTCCGAGTTTCCCGTCAGACCGTTCACAATACCATCTGCCGCTTCAAGGCGCTGGGCACGACTAAGGACCGTACTAGAGTGGGCAGACCTCACACTGCTGTCACTCGGAATAACAAGAAAATCGTGCAGATGCGAGTTGCACGTGATCCCATCCGATCTATGAGAAAGATGGCCCGTGATCTCGGAATCGACGAGCACTCGGTGCGCAAGATAGTTCACTCTGGTCTCACGTCCCACCCTTACAAGATGCGTAAGGGTCATGGTCTGACTGGCATTCACAAGGAGAAGAGGCTCAAGAGAAGCTCCTAGGGAGGATCGCACATGGCGAACATCTCAGGACTCTCTACTCGGATGACACGGTGGAGCAGGCTTTCAACAGTCAGAACACGAGAGTGATTACCCAGTCTGCCCAGCAAGCCAATGCTAGGGCAAAACTGTCTCTCGAGTTTCCCACCCGCAGTCAGTGATGGTTTGGGCAGGAGTGTGTGCCACCGGCAAGACTCCACTTATTTTCGTCAAGCCCGGTGTGAAGGTCGATAAGCACTACTACATCAAGCAGATCATGGAGAAGACTCTTCTGGTCACGTTCCCACTTCAAAGGGCGCCAATAGACCTTCCAGCAAGATTTTGCACTCGCCCATTCCGCAAAACTCACCCAGAACTGGTGTGCGAGACATCTTCCGGATTTCATCGAATGAATGGCCCTCCAACAGCCCCGATTTGAATCCCCTCGACATTATTGTGTGGTCGGTTCTGGAGAAGGATGCTTGCTCCACCCGCCACCAGAATCTGGAGAGTCTCGAGAAGTCCCTCCAGAATGCATGGGAGAAAATCGATACCCATTACCTGAGCTCTGTCATCGAGTCAGTCCCTTCTCGTCTCAAGGCTGTCGTCAAGGCCAATGGAGGTCAAATCGAGTAATATCATGTTGTTATCTTCCTACTGTCTCTAATAAATAATGTGTACTATTTAAAAAAATTCGATGCCATTGAAGGAAGATACATGGTTAAATCCATGTCAAAGTACTTTCTCCGCACCCTGTACTGTCCCCCTCACCTACACATCTTCGATTTCTTATTCAAGCAGAGTTTGATGTCCTCAAAGTTTTCGTTTCTCTCTTTTCAAATTAGAATAATTAAATTCCATTTTTTATCGCATGGCAAGGACAATAAATACATGTATAAGCCTGAGTGATAACCAATGGACTTTGCACAATTTTACAATCGGTTGCAAATTATTACCGGATAAGACGGCATGTTTCAGTAAGCTATTTTTGACACAACACCATTGAACATTTCTATGAGACTAATAACATACTTATACAATATTTTTTGTGATTGAAGTGGAAACACATTAATCATAACACGCAAACACACAAACACACAATGTACACGCACTAATACTCAGAGGAAGTACATTCCGGGGTAATTATCGGGCACTTGCAGGTTCTTCTCTATCTTGAGTGCCTGTCTCATCACTCTTGCAGAGTACTGATCATCGTTCTCATTCGCTTGCTTATCGAGAATCTCATCCACTATCCCTGCACTGCAATGCCAAAATACGAGCACATGTTCGCATGTTTCGTTCGTTAGTATTCCAATGACCAAACATCGCGTTATGGAACGATAACTAACACAAACAAATATCTCAAAGAATGTTGGTACCTGATTGAAAACTCATGGTGCAGAGCGGCTCTCTCGCAAGCCAGGTGCGCATAGTACACCTGAAGATTCAAATTCGGGTCGTACAATCTGGATTAATGTCACGAGGATTTATAAGACATAGTGCAAGGGGATATAATATCATCTGGTAAGCGCCATCTATTGCATTTCGGTGGAGAGGGAAGCCAAAATATCTTACCGGAGCAGGGAGCGAGACGGGCTGCGAGCATCGCGCGTAGAGGAAGCACAGACGGAAGAGCAGTTCCTGAGCAGAAGCATCGTCGAAATTGGAAATGGGAGGCATTAGGTACGATGAGAACTATCGCGTCATTTCGCCTTTGACATAACAAAGTTTTTACCCGACCTGCTGCGTTATATATTGAAAAATATGTTTGCATGTAGTGTAAATGGTCTTCGTTTATGCACTAATTAATTGTATATTGTAGTGAAAAAACATTTAAAACGTGATCAACTCTTAAAAGATTAGTAAAAAAGAGAAAACCTGAATGACATCCGCACTTAAATCGCAATCATCATCCACGACAGTATTGTGAATCGGCCGTGCTGTCCCCTGAAATCAGATTCATTAACCTTTATTTAAATATGCAATATTTGTTTTTACATACCGCAATACACAATCTGAATTAACGATGGTTTCTCATTGGTGTTCAAATGCTCGCTCAGAATTTTGGCAAAACTAGGGTACTTCTTACGAGGAAGCGTGAGCTATAAATGTTTGTCTTCCCAGTAAGCCTTATCTCGTTCTTTCCATTGCTTACCATCTGCGCAAAGTGTGGAATCATGTAGAAATCGAACATGTGCGGCGTGACTACTCCCTTGTCCACGATGGTACCTATCGGGGCATTCTTCCTGTAATATGCATTAGTTAGCGCATGCCACTTGTGCAATACACGCTATCTTGCCTCGTATACCAAGACTTCATTTCGGCTTGAACAACCTTTTGCCATCATAAACAATGCGTGACCGAGGAGTTTCACGTTTCGGCGCTTCTGCACAATCCCGGACAATGTCACAATTGCGAATGAATTTGCATTAACATTCTCTATTTCGATATGATTACTAATCACACATTGGTTTAATACAGTCATTAGAATACCGGCAAGGACCCTGGTAGTAATTATCACACATATGAAATGACGACTCTAACGTTTGTCCGGGATCGCCCAAGTTTCTTATTCACTCACACAGTTCCATCCTCCTTTTCATTGAACCTCGTCTTGTGCTTCTTCTGGGCGACAATGTATGTGATGGGCGGGCATTTAACTCCCCGTGCGCACATCTTCCACGCCTAAAATTATTTTATTAAAACATTCTTGGCACTAGGTCGAATGAGAACCATGACGCCATGCTCCCGTGTATCAAAATGGTTGTTCAGTGGCTTATTTACCTGAAACTTACCCGACAATTCCGAAAAACAATGCCCAATAGTAGAACTCAATCTATACCTGCTTGGTCGAGTTCAGCTCTTGACTGGCTGCTACGATCATCTGCGAGGCCGATACGCCGTCGCGAATGATAACAAGCCGATCGGGATAGACTGGCTTCGTGTCTTTGTCTTTCTCGGGTTGAGGTGTGTTCACCTGAACTAATATGAATCATTTCCGGATATGTTTCATATGCACTATATATGCGTACTATATATTGTACATGAAACATATCCGAACATGATTCAAACGACGCCCAATTACGCCCAATTCCGGAACCCTAATAGCTTCGAAAGAAATAGCACTCTTCATTATGGAAGCTTTCTCGGCTGTTAGACAGGTGTTTCGAAATGCCCCTAAAACGGGCGGGTCAGTCTACCCAGAGCCAAGACTGTAATGCATTTGCGGGTGAGGAACAATAATGTATCCGTATGATGTTGCTGCTAAGTAATTTCGTGGCTGGAGTTTCGAAGTTCAAATTCATTAAAACATTTAATTTAAACAATGTTACTCACCGAGATGTACTTAGCCAGGAGTGCAGAGAAGTGCTCATCGAAGAGGCTCACATTCTCATTGCATCGGGTGTTCACTTTGATACGCGTCGCATATCTGATCGATATAAGATTTTTTTCCCTTTTTTTCAAAAGTAAAACTGTCGTCTAATGGACGAAACTAGAGTTGAGTAGGGTTGACTGACTCCTCTTTCTCTGATTGAAGAAATAATACGCAAAAATATGGGACAATTTCATACGATGTCTTTCCTAGATGCCATACTCACTTGGTCGCGTTCTTGTCCATACTCGCGACGATCGCAGCCAGCGAGCAGTCTCTCAGCGGCGATCTGGGCGACGGATGCGTGACGTCGATGCCGATGAACATAGTCCTCTCGTATCTGGGCAGCCTTCCGTACTCTGGTTCGTCCCTACAATACTGTTTTAATCATTTTTGTATTTATTTTCAGTACTAGGTCGGATGATAACCAAAACATGTACCCTATTGAAGGATTTTCACAGTAGAACACACTGTCAAGAAGTCTCTCAAATCCTACAGAATACTACAGGGTACAATGTTTGGTTATCATCCAACATATTTTCATATTTTCCACTTACGGTTCGACTATCTGATTGACTCCGCCCAATTTGGCGTTGAGCTTCAGGCAGATGTTGTGGTAGATCGACTTCTGATCGTAACTAGAAACGTTGCAATTAAAAAATAGTAAGTCATTCCACTGCACTAGGTCGGATAAGAACCATTGCGAAATTCCATCTTTGATATATCAAAGGCGGTATGACGCATATGCTTTGATCTGACTTAGTGTCTATTCCACTTACGGCAATTGCCGCTCGGTAGATGCACTGTCAGAGTCTTCATTCCTCTCCTCCCTCTCCCTCTCCGCCTTTTCCCTCTCCATCCGGGACTTGTTAGTGGCAGTGATCACGGTCTCTTCATCGATCACTTGACTCACGACGACGTGCTCGATGTCGCACACGTACTTGATTTCACCTGTATATTTTGTGTTCACCTTATTTTGACCTAATCCGAAAAAAAGTGAAAATCAGGTCGATTCATAGGTGAGAGGCGTCATAAACACTTATTTCTCCCTCTCTTCCCACACATAAAATATTACAATAGAAGTACATTCACCATAGGAAAGAAAGACTGTATGAATACTAAATGATACTTGGGACTTCAATAATGGATGAAAAACAACATTTCCAAGTTGACTTAGTATAAGAATTAGAAAACATTTCATTAACTGACCGTACAGTTCGTTCGACATCTTCGTAATGAAGAGGAAAACAGGCAGTTCATCCTCAGTCTTGCCTTCGTATTGAGCGAACTCATTCGTGTACTCCTGGAAAGTGATATTAAAGAAGGTGTAACACGAATAAGAGATGAGAAGGTAATGCATTCTGATGAGCGTGTTAGGTAGATATAATGTTTCCCCTCAGCCCGAACCAACGGTGATCATAGCGCAGTGGGTAACTCCTGCGCGCCAAGCGCAATATACGTGGGTTCAAATCCAGCTAGGTGCCGTTCGTTGTTGATGTTTTTGTCTTTCATTTCAAATACGCCTGCGCTGAGGCCCGATCTTCTCATTCTCATATCTGGAGATCATCTGTGTCACTTCGGATAAAGTGATTTCTCATTGGATTTATGTCCTCTACGACAACCACTATTCCACATGTACAATTTATTTTTCGTGTTACTCCTTTAATCGCTACAATAAACTAAATCGCACAAACGTTGCATCGAAGTAGTTGATATTATTAGAAATCGAGATCTCACCAGATCTTTGATCAGTATATCCTTTTAATGTCAAGAAATTGGTCCAGTACCTTGATCATAGCTGAGATATTCTTGAAATCTCTCGTTCCATCGGGTCGTCTCTCGATCTTCGCCGCTTTCCATCTCGGCGGCACCT
Organism: Pristionchus mayeri; assembly: GCA_036245805.1. Taxonomy (NCBI): domain Eukaryota; kingdom Metazoa; phylum Nematoda; class Chromadorea; order Rhabditida; family Neodiplogasteridae; genus Pristionchus; species Pristionchus mayeri. The sequence continues at coordinate 12,110,765 of BTRK01000006.1, forward strand.
CGTAGTCCTCCCTGGGTACGTTCATCTTCCTCGCCACGCACTTCTTCACCAATTCACGGTAGAAGTCACTGAACACACATTACATTATAATTTTTTCACACATTATAATTCCTAAAATAATCTAACTCTATTTAGCATCGTAAATCATAAATATATTCATCATACACACTCTATCACCAGCCTAACAGTTGAAATAATATGAAGTGAACCATGTTTTGCATGTCCATCCATAGTCAGAGGATAACTCTCATGGCAACCCCTTGAACTGATAAAGAAGTAAAATGATGTAATCATAACAAGTGATCATAACAAACTGACGCGACTTGTGCTTTCGAGACGGCATCGGTTAGTATGAGGAGAATGAATCGAATCTTCTTTTGGGTAGTCTCCATAGCACTTGAAACAAAGAACTTTCCCGTGTCTTTGTTCATTTCCAGCCTTCTCAAGCTGTCATCATCATCATTCTGCAACATCATAGATTCATAAGAACATAGCTACCCAGACCTTTCCCAGTACGGCGCACGGCTTGACCACTCGGCCCTCGCACTCGATCATGTTGGGATTGAAGGTGGCCTGCATGCACGATTATTTCAAAATGCATTTGAAATTCGTAATTGCAATGTATACACCGAGCTAAATAATCGAATAGGAGAATGATATGTTCGTGAGGTTTTTGTGAAGTTGAAGCGTCGAATGCACTTAACAAATGAAGGCATGCAAACTGACTTTCATTTATCTCAAGAACTCGTCGTTTCCATACTCCAACTTCTCTGCAACAATCTTATTCGTGATGTTGTAATGGTCGGCAGGCTTGCGGGCAAGCTTCTGCAATAAAAAATGTTATTAGAATAGCAATATTTTTATCTGATAGCAACTTAATCTTGTAAAAAGACTTGACTACTCTTCGTTGACTGTTGTATGATAGTATCGGCGCTTTTCGTGTTGGTGATATAGTTATGCCCTTAAAGAGAAATAACACACCTTGGTGATGTTGAGTCGCGCGTAGAAATTGAGGAGGTGCATGTACTTTTGCGGCTCTTTGTCGTTGGTGAGGAGGACTTCCATGGGCAGGCGATACTCTTTCGAGCCACTCTTCACCACGCACAGAGGTAGCTTGGGATATCTGAAAGAGGACATCATTGATTATTCAGGATATCATTCCAGCATCTAAGAAGCGTAGCTACATACTATGCGGACGTTCGTCCGGTAGTCGATAATTATATACAATGGTGAGCGCTAACCGAATTTTCTCTCAATCAAAACCAAGAAGGCAATACATGTGATTGAGAATAATTTTCTGAATTGTAACTACATCTCACTTTATGTCCACTCGTTGAGATTTATACCACGCGTCCATCCGCACTCTGCTGTACCAAATCTTCTTAGTCCGTCCGTCTCTCATCCTGATCTCCTCGAATTCCCGCCCCTTCCTGTCTTCCACTAGCAGTTCCTCTCTGTCAGCAGACGTTATATTATCCAGCTTGATGAATTTGAAGTGCTTCTCACAAGGACCATTCACGAGCTCGACCCTGTTCCACCTGCATATATTTTACATATTTGTTTAAATAGGACTTTTGCATTTATCCACAGCCTAGGTAAAAAAATATCATTGTACAAATAACCAACTTCTTCTGGCCAGGCACACAAGCACACTTAAGCTTGAAGTCTTTCAATTTTCGATTGAAATCCTCAACAGCTGGCGGTATCATGCAACTATTCCGGGGCAGCTCCGGCAGTTGTTTCGCTTCGGAGATGGACTGAAGGAAAGATCGAATCAGTACGAGTGACGACACTCGATAAATGATAAGTGAGATTAAGCAATAGATTTGTAGAAATGTATCAACACTCCATGTGGACATTTTTCTTGAAAGATCAATTTCATCTTACTGCTTAAAGTGGATTTTTATGTCAGTAAAATTCTCAACTTACGTCATTGAGAATAAGTAGGTAGAAAGTGACGAGATCCAGATTCGGTTTGACGAACAGCTTATGAATTACTGCAATACATAAACATATTTTTGATTACACGCACCATGACTGCATCTTTAATCTTAGTTTGAGCACATTCCCTTAATCAATGTAATAAATGTGATGTTTCTAACGTATGAGCTACCCAATCGTCGAACTGCCCGAAGCTGTGAACAGTAGTAATGAGAGAACTTACGAAGTTCTCCATCCTCCTCACGGAGGCGTAGGTCCCGAGCCAAGCCTGCACCCCGGGTTGCACGTTGATCTGCGAAATCATTGTTGAAAGTGCTAAAAATACTGAATAAACAATTCTTGCCATAGCAAATGGTTGTATAGTGATACTAAAATCAATTTTGCGAAAATATAAAAGTAGTTATATTATATCTCAATTGGGCCACGTTGTAGTTTGTAGTCTAGTCTAAAGCCAATCGACATTGTAGTCTAATCGATTTTGTGGTCGATCAATAGTTTAAACAAAACATAATTCAATTTTCAAATTAATTCCACGCCAATCAATATTTTTCCCCACCAATTCAAACACAGTTTTTTTTTAATTAAAAAAATTTCGAGTCACTAATTCTGCTAATTGCAATGTGACAATCAATACCAGCACGATTGTATTTATGGCTTCAACTTTTCAACATAATATACAATTGAATTGTCAAAAATATTGGTGCATAATCGTCTATTATCTGGTGTTGTTGGATGCAAATCAACCATTAAATAACCATAGGGCTGAAATTTTACAGCATCTTCGTATGCCTCCCAAAAGTAATTTGTTTTACCGGGGAATATTTGCTTTGCAAAGTTCTGAATTTGTAAAGTATCTCCCGTAGATTTAGTGAGACAAAACTGTTTGCTCTCGCCGTTCTTTCTTGTGCAAACAAAGACTGAACTATATTGAATATTGAACAGTTGCAATGATGAGACACTCGGGTAAATAGATTATTTAATTCCGTCTTATTTTTAATGTAATACGACATGAGATCATCCAAAATCAACAATTTGTGATCTTTTCCTTCCAGCATTTGCATGTCCGGTGGTCCTTGATGAAGCTGAATCTTGTCATGTTTGGGAAAGTCGTTAGTGTCTATGCCGTAACACCAAATAATTCTATCGATTGGCTTGTCAAACAATTTGACTTCATTTTCTAAAATCTTGCGTAAAAGCGTTGTTTTTCCAGTTTGGGTTGATCCAGAACAATATAGCAGGCATGGAGTCTTTATAACAAACTTGTCCGAGTTCATATCTTCACAATGAATATATTGAATTCTACCAAAAGGTCGTCCCTATTTATTCTATTCCAACTAGCCATAGTTTCAGTCTGTATTACTGCAGCGCTTATCAATATTACGTTCTTTCCCAACAGCGATCGACGATCCTTCTGGCTTGGTCTTTTGTCTAGTTGTCTTACCCTTATTATTCCTTTTCCTATTGGTCATGGCGGAATTTTTCATAACGATTCCATCCAACATTCCGGATCATCCCGAGAACTCCAGCTCGTCATTTCTGGTACGCCTGCCAGAACCAATCAAGTTGAAAACTGAAAAATGGAAGTGTGGATTGGCTGAGATCGTATACACAAACAGCTTTGAAAACGTTACAGAACCAATAAGGTTCACAACTGTCGACAAAAGTGGAAATAGGTCTGACTTTTACCTCCCTCCTGGTAACTATAGAGATGCACTGGGTCTGGTTGATTCTCTTTGGTCTGTCACTTTAGGGAGGCGTAAAAGAGAAGCCAGAGAAATGACAGAAGATGAAAAGGCTGAATTGTTAAAAAAAGATAGCGCGAGGAGAGGGAAGACCAGCAACTCAACAGGAGATTGACGATTTGATCGCTAGACGCACGAAGAACCGCCAAGCTGAGGAAAATACAGAAAATCCTCCAGAACATACACCAATGCCAAATACTGCTGATGAACAAAAGAGAATTGAAGAAGAAAAGCAAAGGAAAGAAGAAGAAAAGCGAGTACAAGAAGAAAAACGGAGGCTAGTAGAAGAAAAGAGAGTACAAGAAGAAAAACAGAGGCAGGATGAAGAAAAGAAACAACAAAAAGAAAAGAAACAACAAGAAGAAAAGAGGCAGCAAGAGGAAAAACAGAGACAGGAAGACGTAAAGAGAAAGGAAGAACAACAAAGACAAGCCGAAGAGGATAAAAAACGAAACCAAAAGGATAACAAAAAGTATACCGAAATGTTTGAGAGTGCCATCAACAAATTTGTTAAACACAGTGATACGCTGACCAACAAGATAATTAACGCAGCGAAGCAGAACACTGAAGGTTTAGTACAGGAAAACAAGAATCTACAAACCCTTTTGAAAGACTCTATCAAAGTTGCAAAGGACAATACCTCTACTCTAATAACGGAGGAAAACAACTCCTCAAAGTCATTTGCAGAAGCTTGTAAAAAACAAACGGATGCTCTCGTTGAAGAAAGCAAAAATCTTCAAGCGTTGATCAAAGAGTCAATTACTATCCAAAAGAGTAATGCTGTAGACTCCAGGATTGCTAATCAGGCAAATGTCCGCAGTTATTCGCTAGGGCGCGCTCAATCGCAGTACTCAAAACATGGATTCTCGTTTGATTTTGATCCTCTATTAAATCGCATCATTATATCACTTAACAAGAACATGCTTTCTAGTCTCGAGCTTTCACCCGAGCTTGCTTACCTTTGTGGATTTTCTTCACATTTAAGCGAGGATTATGTGATTGACGAATCCAAAACGATTGCCCCATACTCTATCGATTTTAATAACAATATTTCGTCCGTTTTCGTGTATGCTGACTGTATCCAACCTTCTATTGTGGGAAACTGCAAGTCACAACTTTTAAGAATAATTTCAACCTCGTCAGAGTCGTCAAACGTTTCAATAGCATTCAACCCAATTCATCATTTGGCCATCAATAAGGAATTTATCGATACGATTCGAATAGACATCTGTGATGCCTTTGGAAAACCTATAAAGTTCCACTACGGAACGACCATTTGTACTTTACATTTTCTTAAGATCAAGTCATGACCGCTTCAAGTTGTTCAGAGTTTTTCGATTGCGATAAAGTAGACTTTGTTAATCTATTGCAGTATGGCGCAGGCAATAAATTTGTTGGAGTTCGTAACCAACGCGGTCGAGGTATTGCTGGAGTCGTCAAAAGACTTCGAGTAGCGATATCTTCATTTCTTGAATCGCCCATTGGCAAACAAATAACGCAAGCCGCAGCAAGCGTCGCAACTGACGTCATCAGCGGCTCGAGTCCGACAGATGCATTTAAGCGAGCAGGCAGACGAAGTATTCGCAATCTAACTGGTCTTGGAAGTCGTAAACGGCCCTCCAATTCCGCTTTCATCCCATCCGAAAAACGTTCCTATTTTATTCCCGCTCAATAATGCAAAAAAATATCAATCCCAAGTCTAAGAGGTCAACTGTTCCTGAGCTTGATCTGTTTAGCATTCCCGATACTTCAGTGGGTGTAGTCAACAGTCGTTACGTCGAATGCCCTCTTACAAATTCATTTTCATCAACTCAGCAAGGGCCCCTAGAATGGAGCTATAATCTCCAAAAGAGCTTCCTCAACCTCCAACGTAGTTATATTCAGTTCACCATTGGTATTAGAGACAAGGATGGCAAGAAGATTGAAGTTAAAGCAGACGAAAAACTTCCCATCGCATTTTGCCAGATGATTGGCAAGACTCTCTTCAAGCAATTCCAAGTGTACATTAATAGCGTACTCGTGGAAGATTCTTCGCCACTTTATGCTTGGAGAAGTATCATTGAGACTGAGCTCAACTTTGACAAGGAAACCAAGAACACTACTCTATCGCTTGGTGGTTATGCTTCGGATGATAAACCCAACAATGATCCGACGTCATCAGGTCATGTGAAAAGGACGGGTTGGGTAGAAAAGGGAAAGGATGCGCAGTTTGCCGCCACGCTTAATCTGAATCTTTTCAATCAACCGCGTCTTCTTATCAACTACGTGGACTTTAAGCTAATTGGTTATCTAAATTTTGTCATCGATTCACTCGAGATTGATAAGGATCTCAAAGCCCCAAATGACGCAATCTACACGTACGAACTTACGGACATTAAACTTCTTCTTCACAAGTACGAACTTCATGACTCTGCCTCACTAGCAATCGAGCAGCTTCTCAAAAAGGAAAAGATGATCACCTACCCCCTTACAAACGTTGAAATGCGAAGTTTCTATGTTGCTCCTGGCCGTTATGATGCTCCAGAATGCCGTTTGATGACATCTGCTCTACCAAAGAGGGTAGTCATGTGCATGGTTGATGCACTATCTTACATTGGATCTCATTCTAAGACGCCATTCAACTTTAGACATTTTGACGTAAAAGAGGCTTATATTGAATGCGGTGGAAGAACCATTCCATCTCGACCCCTGAACCTTGACTTTGAAAAAGACTTGTACATGCCCGCTTATCTCAACATGCTCGAAGGAACTGGACTCGCTCGCTCACTGGACAATAATGGAATTTCCAGGGATATGTTCAAGAATGGCTGCACTTTCCTTGTCTTTGAAATTTCTGCAAACCTAGACTCTGAAACCTTTGACCTCATTAGCCTTGGAACAACAAGTTTTAATGTTAAATTTAACAAAGCTGTGCCCGATCCAGGGCTTTATTGTATTCTTCATATAGAGCATGATTCTGTTTTTACCATTGACGATAACCGTGTACCTCATGTTGACGCTCCCATGTAATGTTTATCAAATAAATCGAATACAATGAAGAAAAAAGAAAAAAAGGGGGACCCTAAGGGGGGCCTAGGAAGCAAAGCTTCCCCGGGAACCAAAGGTTCCCAAGGGTAGGGTAGGGGACCTAGGGAAGCAAAGCTTCCCCCCGGAACCAAAGGTTCCAAGGGCCTAGGGCCCTTGTTTGCACGGCAAACTAGGGCCCTAGGGATAGGGTTTCCTAGGGATTAGGGTTTTCCCTAGGGCGCGCGCGTTGCGGCGGGTACAATTTCTGGCTCATAGACAATTCCGGAGATTTCCTCTCCTGCTTGATCAACTAGACGATATGTGGGTGGTGAACCGGCTAGTGCTCGAACAATTTGAAATATTGGGGTGTCCGGAAAGTTCGTATAATTTTTTGTTTTTATTTTTTATTCAATGCTTTACAATTCTCAGTGACCAATGTATGCCCCCTTCTTTCTCACTACCCCCCTCCAGCGATTGGGCAGGGTCTCGATTCCTCTCTTCCAGAATGCGGGTTTCTTCGAGACCGCCCAGTTCACGAAAGCCCTCACAACTTCATCTCGATTCTTGAACTTCTTTCCTTTGCAGAAGTCAGAGAGAGAGCGGAAGCAGTGGTAGTCGCATGGGGAGAGATCCGGGGAATACGGTGGATGGGGAATCCTCTCGATCTTCAGCTCGTCCATTTTCTTCTGGGTCATCTTCGCTCGATGTGGGCGAGCATTGTCCATCAGAAGAAGAATTTTGCCATGGTTCAGGAGTCTGGGAGGGACTCTGATCGCGACATCTTCCAGTTGTTCAGAGAAGAGGTCGGCATTGATGCTGGTGCCAGGGGCGAGGATCTCCCAGCAGATGGGACCGAGCACTGAGCACTGAGAAGCAGAAGCAGAGGAGTTCCTTCTTTCCGTGCTCTTCCTTCTTCGGGACGGGCGTGGGCTTCTCATCTGCATCCACCCATTGCAGTCTCCTCACAGGGTTATCGTACGTGATCCACTTCTCATCTGTAGCGATGATGGAATTGACCCATCGAAGATTGGATCTACGATGGAGTAATTCCCGACAGACTTGAACACGATTTTTCAGCTGTTCAGGGGAAAGGTCATGGGGAATCACTTGTGGGAGTTTCGGCTTCTTCCCAGATCGATGGAGGATATCGGACACCGTTGATCTGGGAGTACCAGTATCCTTCTTCAACTCACGCACACTGGCCATGGGCTTGCGCTTCAGTGTGCGGAGAACGAGAGGCTGATCGAGGGAGGGAGGGCGTCCAGAGCGGGGTTGATCATCGAGACCAAACTCCCCTTTCTTGAAGCGGGAGAACCACTTATAGCAGAAGGGTATGGAGGGGGCGTCAGCTCCTTCCGACTGGGCCAGGGCAGAGTGGGCCTCCTTCACGGATCGGCCAAGACGGTAGTAATGAAGTAAAACTGCTCGGAGGTAGAGATGGGAGTCCATCACAAGAATCAATGTAGCAACTAGGAGACTGATTAAATCCTCTCACAACTCAACGTCAGAATGATGCAATACATTGTTGACAAACAGATTGCGCAATCACTGCATTTGATCGCGAACTGACTTTTTTTCCGAAGCATTATACGAACTTTCCGGACACCCCAATATTTCCGAGGTCCAGCCAGACTTGTAAGCACGTCGGAATGCCTTATTTTCCTGGCTCATGCGAACCAAACGACCAACTTTGTAATGAGGTTTTTTGAAGGGTGGGCTTACACGATCCGCTGGCTTCTTTTCTCCAGAAAATACTTGTTCAGGAGTACACTTGATCATACGGTGGTATGAGTTATTGATCGCTTTGGTTAATTTGTCGGAAACATCTATCCACTTCTTTGTAGAATTTGCGGTTAGATACTTGAAAAGCCGAGTTTCCCATGTTCGATTAAAACGTTCAACAATTGCACATTTAATATCCAAATTTGGATGAATCAGTTTAATGAATCGTGATGTCAAGTATTCCTTTACACGAGATCCTACGAATTCTTTGCCCCGATCAGTTATGAGAAAAGTGGGAAACATTTGAAGACCCTCAAATGTGCGCTCTAATGCGTCAGCGACCTCTTGTCCAGTTTTTCTGTGAAGAGGGACGACAAAAGCTAACCGGCTGTAGCAGTCAATCATGGAAAGGGCAAAACGGTGCCCCCTGTTTTGACGAGCAAACGCACTCATATCGATCAAGTCTGCCTGAACGTGGGAAAATACAAACACTCCAGTCGTGAGACGACGAGGAAATTTGTACCTTATTTGCTTGTGAAGGGAGTATACTGGTTGACATTCTAGGAATTTTACAACTTTTTTGTATGATGCTTTGCTGGCTTTTTGCAACGGCCCAGCTGATGAGTAAGCCGAAGGCTGGTCAAGGTCATAGAAAAGCTTTTTCAACATTATACAATAAAAAATTAGGGCCAAGCCCTTATGTAAAGCCTTTTGCCAAGTCCATGCTGAACACGTTGAAGGCGCGAAGACTTTGTTGGTCTTGCCCAACTAGGAAGAAAGCCATCGTTTTGAACAGCATGCGCGGTAGGTCGTTTCCTTACAGATTTTGCCGGTGTTTTAACGCTTGCTCTAGGACAAATAGGCTTTTAATCGTTTTCGTTCTTGATTGAGGAATATTTGCAATGGCTTTTTTAGGAGGTCTGAACGACGTTGGTAGGGGAACAAACTTTGTTGGCGTAATATCTGGTTGTGTTGATGCAATGTCATCGTCGTCGATGGTTGAAGTAATGTCAACTTGTTCTTGAGGTTCAGATCGAAAGTCTACGAGTGGAGCTGAAACGTCGGGAACAAGGGGATCGGACCTATCGTCTTTCACTTCATTATCCTTTCTATAGTTGATAAGGCGAGCAAGTCGATCCTGGTACAATCTCATTTTGACATGAGGGTCAATGTCCTTGCGAAGTATAATCTCCTCTAATTTTCTCTCCATCTCGATAGCATTAGCCTCTTTCTGTGTAACTGCGATAAATGGTTGGACTCGGGAAGTATGCTTCATCATTTTATCAGAGCATCATTTTATCACAATGATACGAATGAAATGATGAGCAAAGGTTAGCAATAAGTCTCGTGCCTTTTCAGCGTCTCGACACTTGCCAATATATCGCATGATTGGAACGACTCGTTCGGAACGACTAAAGGCTATTTTATGGATGTTGAAAAGAATTTCGACAAGACAGCCAATCTCTGAATTGTTAGCTTGTTTAATGGCTTGTCGGGTATGACGAACAACTTTTAGTAGAAAGTCAGAATTACGGGCTATGCGATTTTGAATCATGGCTAATCTGGACTGAAATAGTCCCGTCAGCTGGGCTTTTGTAGACGCCGAGATTGCAAATCAATTGTTCCTTGGTCTGTTCGGTTGACTGATCGACTTTAATGGACGCCCGATGGACCTTTTCGTGTCGAACTCGAGAGAAGGGCGAAGAAAAGACTCGATTGCAAGGAAGGCAATAGAGTCTGGAATGTTTTTCACTCATATGCTTGCCAAGGTCAGCACAATGAATTTGGCAAATTTTACAGAAGGAAGACATCGCACAACCACTTACTGTGATGGTAGAGGGGATAAATGATAGCCAAAGTGTATCTTTAAATACTTTCGGACATACCTATCGTCTTGTTTGATTCGATGAAAGGTGGAAACTAGTGACTGAAAGGACTTTTTATTTGCCAACATTTCGTTTATAACACTGTATGCCCCGCATGTATTCTCATGTGGTTATTGGTGTGTTTCGCGGTTAAAATAGCATTGATTAAAATTTTTACAAAAATTTCGAATATTTTTAACACGGGGTGTGCCTCCAAACGAATCAAAATAATAGCAAGTGCCGTTTTGTACGACAATAGCTAGCCAGTGAGTACCTTATTCTTCAGAAGAGTCTGAATTTACAATGAGACCAAAGGTAGAGGGCAATTCATCGATTCGCGGCAAACAGTCTGACGGGAACACTCCCAAGAAATTTGGAATGTGAGCAAGCGTAGACGTAATTTTACTGGTATTCATCGTTTATGAAATTTGCACTTGACAACGTTGTCGATTAGAACAATGTTTTTGAATAAATGTGGTTAAATCTGTCAGATATATGGCGTCATTTATACCGCGAAGTACTTCGTTCAAACAGGCAATGGAGATTGGTCCTTGTCGAAGAAAAACGATTAGCTCAATAAGTCGTGCAAGACCTTCCGGTTCATCAGGATGAAACGTGTTGTAAATGGCCGTAGAAGCAGAGAAAGTGGGCGAAGTCCAACCACTCATCATGACTGACCGCTTTGTGAATGACTCTTTTTATCAGAGCTGGCTTATAACTCTTCCAATTTACGCGCCACCATAACCGATTCAAGGTTTCTATGGAGAATGAAACAGTAGATCAACAGGATAATGTTCGCCGAAGTGTTTAAAACGGTGAAAATGTTATAGAAAATGTTTGAATGAAAACGGACAGGCAGATTGTCGTACGATGAGTAGACAATATCGCCGTGTTTAAAAAATATAACTTTTGTAAAATTGACATAGAGATATCCTTGAATATTTTCAAGTAGTCTCACTTGATTTTCCTTGTTGATATGGAAAAGCGTATTATGCTCAAACAAAAATGATTCTTCGTCATTTATCCACTCTTCACTCGCCAAGGCAAGACAACAACCGCTTAGTAATAGGAAAAGAATCATGACTGTATAATTAATACAGAGTATGCATTTATAGAAAAATATTAAGCATGAGCAGATGCTATTGGATGTATGTTTTAATTTAGAAGGCGCCGTTTGATGAAATTAATGCGCAAATACGAGTTGAATGATACCAATATTAGTCAACATTTTCATAGTTGGGATTCAGAAGGCCAGACGTCATCAGTTGAAATGTATGCTCAACAACGAGTTGAATGATACCAATATTGGTCAACATTTTCATAGTTGGGATTCAGAAGGCCAGACGTCATCAGTTGAAATGTATGCTCAACAACGATTTTAATGATACCAATATTGGCCAACATTTTCATAGTTGGGATTCAGAAGGCCAGACGTCATCAGTTGCAAATTCATAGGCTATGACTCACTCTCAAATCTCGTTTTTTAGCTCTGAGTCGAGGTTTCACTCTCAAAACACGTTTCAGAACACGGTAAACCCTTTGAGTCATAGCCTATGAGTCAACACTCTAAGAGAGGGTGCGAGACAGTTACGGATTCTCCCTGCTATAAAAAGAAGAGTGAAATGATAGGTCACACACTTCCAAGGGGGAGGCGGAAGCATCCCCAGACCAATCTCTCTTCTCCTAACTCAATGGGCACTCTCCCTTTCACTGTACTCTCCCTTCACTACACAATCGGAAAAGGTTAGTTATGGTCATTGTTGATGCTCTTAGTGTGCGCTTTTTCTGGCAATTTGCAACTGATGACGTCTGGCCTTCTGAATCCCAACTATGAAAATGTTGGCCAATATTGGTATCATTCAACTCGTTGTTGAGCATACATTTCAACTGATGACGTCTGGCCTTCTGAATCCCAACTATGAAAATGTTGACCAATATTGGTATCATTCGACTCCTTCTTGAGCATACATTTCAACTGATGACGTCTAGCCTTCTGAATCCCAACTATGAAAATGTTGACCAATATTGGTATCATTCAACTCGTTGTTGAGCATACATTTCAACTGATGACGTCTGGCCTTCTGAATCCCAACTATGAAAATGTTGGCCAATATTGATATCATTCAACTCGTTGTTGAGCATACATTTCAACTGATGACGTCTGGCCTTCTGAATCCTAACTATGAAAATGTTGACCAATATTGGTATCATTCAACTCGTTGTTGAGCATACATTTCAACTGATGACGTCTGGCCTTCTGAATCCCAACTATGAAAATGTTGACTAATATTGGTATCATTCAACTCGTATTTGCGCATTAATTTCATCAAACGGCGCCTTCTAAATTAAAACATACATCCAATGGCATCTGCTCATGCTTAATATTTTTCTATAAATGCATACTCTGTATTAATTATACAGTCATGATTCTTTTCCTATTACTAAGCGGTTGTTGTCTTGCCTTGGCGAGTGAAGAGTGGATAAATGACGAAGAATCATTTTTGTTTGAGCATAATACGCTTTTCCATATCAACAAGGAAAATCAAGTGAGACTACTTGAAAATATTCAAGGATATCTCTATGTCAATTTTACAAAAGTTATATTTTTTAAACACGGCGATATTGTCTACTCATCGTACGACAATCTGCCTGTCCGTTTTCATTCAAACATTTTCTATAACATTTTCACCGTTTTAAACACTTCGGCGAACATTATCCTGTTGATCTACTGTTTCATTCTCCATAGAAACCTTGAATCGGTTATTGTGGCGCGTAAATTGGAAGAGTTATAAGCCAGCTCTGATAAAAAGAGTCATTCACAAAGCGGTCAGTCATGATGAGTGGTTGGACTTCGCCCACTTTCTCTGCTTCTACGGCCATTTACAACACGTTTCATCCTGATGAACCGGAAGGTCTTGCACGACTTATTGAGCTAATCGTTTTTCTTCGACAAGGACCAATCTCCATTGCCTGTTTGAACGAAGTACTTCGCGATATAAATGACGCCATATATCTGACAGATTTAACCACATTTATTCAAAAACATTGTTCTAATCTGTCTTTCGTTCTAATCGACAACGTTGTCAAGTGCAAATTTCATAAACGATGAATACCAGTAAAATTACGTCTACGCTTGCTCACATTCCAAATTTCTTGGGAGTGTTCCCGTCAGACTGTTTGCCGCGAATCGATGAATTGCCCTCTACCTTTGGTCTCATTGTAAATTCAGACTCTTCTGAAGAATACGGTACTCACTGGCTAGCTATTGTCGTACAAAACGGCACTTGCTATTATTTTGATTCGTTTGGAGGCACACCCCGTGTGAAAAATATTCGAAATTTTTGTAAAAATTTTAATCAATGCTATTTTAACCGCGAAACACACCAATAACCACATGAGAATACATGCGGGGCATACAGTGTTCTTGTCCTAAACGAAATGTTGGCAAATAAAAAGTCCTTTCAGTCACTAGTTTCCACCTTTCATCGAATCAAAAAAGACGATAGGTATGTCCGAAAGTATTTAAAGATACACTTTGGCTATCATTTATCCCCTCTACCATCACAGTAAGTGGTTGTGCGATGTCTTCCTTCTGTAAAATTTGCCAAATTCATTGTGCTGACCTTTGCAAGCATATGAGTGAAAAACATTCCAGTCTCTATTGCCTTCCTTGCAATCGAGTCTTTTCTTCGCCCTTCTCTCGAGTTCGACACGAAAAGGTCCATCGGGCGTCCATTAAAGTCGATCAGTCAACCGAACAGACCAAGGAACAATTGATTTGCAATCTCGGCGTCTACAGAAGCCCAGCTGACGGGACTATTTCAGTCCAGATTAGCCATGATTCAAAATCGCATAGCCCGTAATTCTGACTTTCTACTAAAAGTTGTTCGTCATACCCGACAAGCCATTAAACAAGCTAACAATTCAGAGATTGGCTGTCTTGTCGAAATTCTTTTCAACATCCATAAAATAGCCTTTAGTCGTTCCGAACGAAACGCAATTGTTCAATTCCTTCCAATCATGCGATATATTGGCAAGTGTCGAGACGCTGAAAAGGCACGAGACTTATTGCTAACCTTTGCTCATCATTTCATTCGTATCATTGTGATAAAATGATGCTCTGATAAAATGATGAAGCATACTTCCCGAGTCCAACCATTTATCGCAGTTACACAGAAAGAGGCTAATGCTATCGAGATGGAGAGAAAATTAGAGGAGATTATACTTCGCAAGGACATTGACCCTCATGTCAAAATGAGATTGTACCAGGATCGACTTGCTCGCCTTATCAACTATAGAAAGGATAATGAAGTGAAAGACGATAGGTCCGATCCCCTTGTTCCCGACGTTTCAGCTCCACTCGTAGACTTTCGATCTGAACCTCAAGAACAAGTTGACATTACTTCAACCATCGACGACGATGACATTGCATCAACACAACCAGATATTACGCCAACAAAGTTTGTTCCCCTACCAACGTCGTTCAGACCTCCTAAAAAAGCCATTGCAAATATTCCTCAATCAAGAACGAAAACGATTAAAAGCCTATTTGTCCTAGAGCAAGCGTTAAAACACCGGCAAAATCTGTAAGGAAACGACCTACCGCGCATGCTGTTCAAAACGATGGCTTTCTTCCTAGTTGGGCAAGACCAACAAAGTCTTCGCGCCTTCAACGCGTTCAGCATGGACTTGGCAAAAGGCTTTACATAAGGGCTTGGCCCTAATTTTTTATTGTATAATGTTGAAAAAGCTTTTCTATGACCTTGACCAGCCTTCGGCTTACTCATCAGCTGGGCCGTTGCAAAAAGCCAGCAAAGCATCATACAAAAAAGTTGTAAAATTCCTAGAATGTCAACCAGTATACTCCCTTCACAAGCAAATAAGGTACAAATTTCCTCGTCGTCTCACGACTGGAGTGTTTGTATTTTCCCACGTTCAGGCAGACTTGATCGATATGAGTGCGTTTGCTCGTCAAAACAGGGGGCACCGTTTTGCCCTTTCCATGATTGACTGCTACAGCCGGTTAGCTTTTGTCGTCCCTCTTCACAGAAAAACTGGACAAGAGGTCGCTGACGCATTAGAGCGCACATTTGAGGGTCTTCAAATGTTTCCCACTTTTCTCATAACTGATCGGGGCAAAGAATTCGTAGGATCTCGTGTAAAGGAATACTTGACATCACGATTCATTAAACTGATTCATCCAAATTTGGATATTAAATGTGCAATTGTTGAACGTTTTAATCGAACATGGGAAACTCGGCTTTTCAAGTATCTAACCGCAAATTCTACAAAGAAGTGGATAGATGTTTCCGACAAATTAACCAAAGCGATCAATAACTCATACCACCGTATGATCAAGTGTACTCCTGAACAAGTATTTTCTGGAGAAAAGAAGCCAGCGGATCGTGTAAGCCCACCCTTCAAAAAACCTCATTACAAAGTTGGTCGTTTGGTTCGCATGAGCCAGGAAAATAAGGCATTCCGACGTGCTTACAAGTCTGGCTGGACCTCGGAAATATTGGGGTGTCCGGAAAGTTCGTATAATGCTTCGGAAAAAAAGTCAGTTCGCGATCAAATGCAGTGATTGCGCAATCTGTTTGTCAACAATGTATTGCATCATTCTGACGTTGAGTTGTGAGAGGATTTAATCAGTCTCCTAGTTGCTACATTGATTCTTGTGATGGACTCCCATCTCTACCTCCGAGCAGTTTTACTTCATTACTACCGTCTTGGCCGATCCGTGAAGGAGGCCCACTCTGCCCTGGCCCAGTCGGAAGGAGCTGACGCCCCCTCCATACCCTTCTGCTATAAGTGGTTCTCCCGCTTCAAGAAAGGGGAGTTTGGTCTCGATGATCAACCCCGCTCTGGACGCCCTCCCTCCCTCGATCAGCCTCTCGTTCTGAAGAGGGGTCAGGAGAAGGGAAGAGAGACGCGTATACGGGAGCGAAACCTATCGCTGCCCTAATCCCGGTCGGGACCCTTCACTTCCTCGCTGATCGCAAGTGCAGCACTGTCGGTTAACGTGCCTGGGGCAAGTGACACGAACCGAGCAGTGAGGCCTTCCAAACTCAGAAGAGTATGGGTAGCCGTGCTAACAGCTTAGAAACTCGCGAATAAACAGACTATAAGAAACACACGAGAGACCGAGAGGCCGCGACCTCTCTCGGTCAAGGAAGGGAAGGGGTATGAGGAATAGTCAAATATGCATAGATTGATATATAATATCAGATGTACGTCTACAAAGTGGCAATGACTGAAGAGCAGCGTAATCAAGGGAAGCGAGGACAGCCTGAGCCAGCTGCGGAGATATTCAGGTGTGCATTTGATATGTCGGGGGGGGGGGGGGGGGGTTCCATCCTTATTTACATCCTCACGAACAAGTGTATGAGTTATGTTAGAGAAATTAATGGAAGTATTAAAGCAAAATGTATAATTCAGATAATTTTTTTAAGATCATCGAGATCGAAGATCTTCTGGAATAGATTGATAGTAAGGCCACTCGGGTGGTTCTCGTGAACGTCCCCGAGGGAGACAACGAAGAGGATACGGTAAGGAAGGACAAGGAGCTCCTGCTGAGAATCTTCAACGAGATCAACAATCCCCAGCTGAACAAGCTGCTCGATGAGGAGAAGGTAACGTTCTTCCGCCATCCTCAGGTAAGGAGAGATGGCAGTACTCATCCAAGGATCATCAAGATCCAGCTAGATAGTGCAGCCAGTCGAACGCTGTTCCTGACCGAGGCGATCCGCGTCAAATGCGGTCGCCTTACTGGCTCCACCCGTTCGTACATCCGACCGGACTACACGTTGGACCAGCTCTCCCTAGAGCGAAAGCTGAAGAGAGAGGCATACGAGAGAAATCTGGAATCTGGTAAGATAAGATTCGTGGTAAGGAATCTCGAGATTGTCCAGCTGCGAGAGTGTCGAGATCTCCCTGAAGGTATGAAGGTCGAGATTTATAAGAGAGCAGCCTCATCCAGAGAGAGTGCACCTTCCCTTCTCTCATCTCTCTCCCACTTCCCCCTCCCCTTCCCTCTCAATCCCCTGTTCTCAGATAGAGGTCAGGGTTCTTCTCGTTCTCGTGCCAGACAAAGCCATCGTGGTCGTGGAAGTGCCTCAATCTCGGCCTCCGGCTCTCGTCGACGTGCTCGTCCGTCTTCTGGTGGAATGCCCGGTGAGCCGGCTCCCAAAGCCCCTCACACCCTCTCTCCTCCCCCTTCCCTCGACGACTCCTCCTCGTCTATCGTCACTGTCGTTTCCCCCTCTCTCCATAATGGTCACACGCTCAAAGCCAGCTAGGTCATTCCTCTAGGGGTCTCTCAGTTCAGTCCTTCCCTCTCTTTCTCTGCACTCTCCTCACCCCAGCGTAATCTCTCGCCTCTCCCTAGCTCTTCCCATCCCCCTATCTCTCACTCATCTCCCCATCGCGTCTCTTTCCCTCCCCCAAACAGCCTTGTCTCTTCTGATTCCAATAGTCATTCTCGCTCTATTAAATGCTCGTTAATTAATTGTCGCTCTGCGCTGTCTAAGATACACACATTAGAACAATACGCTCTGTCCTCAAACATCTCCATCCTGAACCTTACCGAAACGTGGGCTTCTCCCCTGACCTTAACTGACGCAATGCTCTCCTTTGACCGATACGTAGTGTACAGATCTGACCGAGACCCATCCATACTAGGTGGAGGAGTCGACATTCTTATTGATAGTTCGCTCCCCTCCTCAATTATTTCATCCCGATCCTTTTCAGTTTACTGCCAGCTAGTATCTTGTCAGGTCACCCTCACACCCTCCATTTCACTGATCATTATTTGTGTCTATCGCAGTCCTTTGTGCTGTATTGAGTCTTTTAACGAGTTCCTTGAGTATATCTATGATTTGAACTGTTCTCATCTCTCCCCTATTGTCGTAGTAGGTGACTTTAACTGCAAGGAAATCGATTGGCCCTCCCTTTCCCTCTCATCTACCAGTCCTCATTCCAACGCACTTCTCTCTTTCTCCCGATCACTCCCACTCCACCAAATAGTTTCCTCGCCCACTCGCAATCTAAATATTCTCGATCTAGTTTTCACCTCTAATATCCATCTCGTTGACGACTGTTTCGTTGAACCCCCGCTTCCGTCGTTCGACCACTCTATTGTTCGGTTTTCTCTTCCTATCTCCCTTCCTCCCGCCATTCCCCCTCCTCGTAGAGATTACAGTCAGGTCGATTGGAATTCAATCTGCTCACAGATTGATTCCATCGACTGGACTTCTCTACTTTCCTCTTCCTCTAATCCTGACATACTCTACTCTAATTTCCTTACAATTATTCACTATATCATTGAAAAATGCGTCCCCCTCCGCTCGTTCAATCGGAAGCGCATACGTTTTTCCTCCCGCTCTATTCGCCTTATTCGTAAATGTAGGAAATCGTATAGGAGGCGATCCTTTAATGACTACTTTTCTGCATGTCGCTCACTTAAACAATCGATCAAACACACGGCTAGGAGTAGGGAAAACCGTCTGGCAAAATCAAACAACCTCAAATCTTTATTCTCTTATGCAAGTACGCGAATCAAAGATTTATCCGATACTATCCCCTCATTAGTCTCTCCCGACGGTTCTCTCTGCGTATCTGACTTATCTAAGGCATGTGAATTAGCACGCCATTTTTCTGTTTCTTACAATCGTTCCTCCCTAGCCATCCCTTCCACATGTACTCTCTCTTCCCCCGCCTCTATTGATTATGTTGACATCTCCCCTCTCTTAGTAGCCAAGTTCCTCTCTCGCCTCCCCCCTCGCACGTCATCCTCTCCCGATAACATTCCCTATGTCTTTCTAAAGCGTACCGCCCCACACATTTGCATCCCTCTCTTCATCCTCTTCAATAGATTCTTACTTCATGGCACCTCTCCCTCCATTTGGAAGACTGCCAAAGTCAAGGCAATCTATAAGCGCAAAGGGGCAAAAAATTCTGCCACCTCTTATCGACCTATCTCACTTACCTATTCGTCGTCCAAAGTTATGGAGAGAATCGTAGGCGAGACTCTCTGGAATTACCTTTCCGAGCATAATCTCATCTCCCCTTACCAACATGGTTTCCGGCCGCGGAGATCATGTACATCTGCACTTCTTAACTCATTCTCTCAATGGCACTCTGCACTTAACGATGGCCACTACATTTCTGTTGCATTTATCGATTTCTCTCGCGCCTTTGACTCTATCCCAATCGACTTACTCATTCACAAATGTTCACTTCTAGGCATTTGTGGTTCCCTCCTGTCCTGGATTCGCTCTTTCTTATTCGGTAGATCACAATCTGTCTCCATCAATGCCTCTTCCTTTCCTTCTTTCCCTGCCCGGTTTTGGTGAACTTGCGCTGAACACACTCGATGCTACGAGATAAGTCTATACTCTGAGGGGACCAAAGTTCGGAGCAATATTCGAGTATAGGTCGGACGTAAGTAACAAAGAGACGAGAATACAGTTGAGGATTTTTGGAGACAAAGGATCGCAGGATGTATGAGCACGAGAACGGGCCTTTGAGATCTTACTAGATATGTGTGCGCTGAACTCAAGTTTATTAGAGTATGTGACTCCTTGATCGGTGAACTGGGTACGGTAGGGAGATAAGTGCCATTAAGAGTGAAGATAGAGAGGGGATGTGATCTTCCAATTAGCATTATTTCGGTCTTAGTGAGGGATACGGTAAGGCCCCAGTCAGATGACCACTTATATAGAATCTCAAGAGAGGATTGGAGAGAGGCAGGGTCAGAGTAAGACCAGAGTTTAACATCATCTGCGTAAAGAATACAGTGTACATTAGGAGGAAGTAAGGAGGGCAGGTCACTGATGTAAAGGGAGAAAAGAAGGGTCCAAAAACAGAGCCTTGGGGAACTCCTGAGAGGGCAGGGAAAGAAGGAGAGGAAGAGGCATTGATGGAGACAGATTGTGATCTACCGAATAAGAAAGAGCGAATCTAGGACAGGAGGGAACCACAAATGCCTAGAAGTGAACATTTGTGAATGAGTAAGTCGATTGGGATAGAGTCAAAGGCGCGAGAGAAATCGATAAATGCAACAGAAATGTAGTGACCATCGTTAAGTGCAGAGTGAGATTGAGAGAATGAGTTAAGAAGTGCAGATGTACATGATCTCCGCGGCCGGAAACCATGTTGGTAAGGGGAGATGAGATTATGCTCGGAAAGGTAATTCCAGAGAGTCTCGCCTACGATTCTCTCCATAACTTTGGACGACGAATAGGTAAGTGAGATAGGTCGATAAGAGGTGGCAGAATTTTTTGCCCCTTTGCGCTTATAGATTGCCTTGACTTTGGCAGTCTTCCAAATGGAGGGAGAGGTGCCATGAAGTAAGAATCTATTGAAGAGGATGGAGAGAGGGATGCAAATGTGTGGGGCGGTACGCTTTAGAAAGACATAGGGAATGTTATCGGGAGAGGATGACGTGCGAGGGAGGAGGCGAGAGAGGAACTTGGCTACTAAGAGAGGGGAGAAGTCAACATAATCAATCGAGGCGGGGGAAGAGAGAGTACATGTGGAAGGGATGGCTAGGGAGGAACGATTGTAAGAAACAGAAAAATGGCGTGCTAATTCACATGCCTTAGATAAGTCAGATACGCAGAGAGAGGGAGTGGGATGCTCGACAGAAGGGGACAACGTGGCAACGTGGGGAGCCTTGGCGGCCGGCTCACCGGGCATCCCTCCAGAAGACGGACGAGTGCGAGTACGAGTCCTAGATTGGGTTCCACCACGAGAGAGTGACGAGAGAGAGGAATTCCCTCGACCACGAAACTAGCCACCCCATACTTTTGTTTGGCCTTTTTAAAAATATTTTGGCAAAGTTTGAATGTTTAACTTATTTTGATAGAAAGTCTAATTAGTCATAGGCTGAATTTATTTTTTAAATTAATCCAGCCATAATTATGATTTTATTTAACTTTTTAAAAACTATTTTGATAAAAATAACAACTAAAGCATACCCTAGACTAAATTCTAATCATGTCTGCGCTCTCTTCATTTTACGTACTCTCTCGCCAAGAAAATTTCAAAAATCAATTAAGAATTTTAAATAATTAAAAATATTAACCAAGAACTACCGTAATCCTCGTTACAGTATCCCAAGAGAGACACAACCTTCCGCGATCACCGTTGAATAAAGAATGAGAAAATTGAGAAAAATCTAAAAGATATATACCAAACATTTCATTTAGCACAATCTCTCCAAAACAAGTTATTCACTCGTATCCCCGGGGGCGCGCCGCGTGTAACCGTTTTCATCATAATAATACGATTTAAAATGTAATTAATAATGCCGCCAGAATCTGACTCGCAAGCGTCGCGCGGATGCGCGAATGCGCGGTAGACCCTGGCGGAATGTTTCTTTCTATGAAATCCATAGAACAATTTCTTAATATCACTTCATCATATTTTCATTACAGAATTTGTACAAAAAAAAAGAAAATAAACCGCGGATACCGCGTATGACAGGAAATGTTTTACCGCGGATACCGCGTAATTTAAAAAAAGTCCCCGCGGATACCGCGTATGACAGGAAATTTTTTACCGCGGATACCGCGTAATTTGAAAAAAAATATCCCCGCGGATACCGCGTATGACAGGAAAAATGATTTACCGCGGATACAGCGTAATTTAAAAAGTCCCCGCGGATACCGCGTATGACAGGGAAGGGTGTATTTTTATTACTCGTATTTTCATTCATAAAATTGTAATACGCACCTGACTTCCATCCTTTTAATTATCCATTCCTAACTGCAATTGCTCTCCATCCTCTTGTCCTATCGTCCATCCTAACGTCGGTCGTCCTGTCGTCGTTTTCACTGTCGGCGATTGTTCATCCCAGCCCGGTTGTCTTTCCTCGATTGTACTTTCCTTCCTCGTCATGTTTTTTGTGCTCTTTTTACTCCTCTTTCCCCATCCAACAGTTTGATTGAAAGTAAGTAAAAATGAGGGACCGTGAGTGTCATATGGGCTTACATAAACGAACATCGCGTTCAAATGGTGTTTTCGGCTCAGCCTTAACTAGCTATCCAGTACCATCGAGACTCGGCTTAATTCCAATACTAACGACTGCTCGTATCTACCTATAAACCTCAATGAATTCTATGTTGAGGAAAAATTCTATGATGAGGAAAGTCCCGAAATAGCCCCCCATAATACTACTCAGGCAGAGATGCATAAGAGAGCATCGCGAGAGTGTCCCTTCCCTCTTCTCAACTCTCTCCCATTTCTCCCACTCTCTCGGTGCCAATCCCTTCTATGCAGATAGATCTCAGGGATCCTCTCGTTCTCGTGGTCGATCGAGCAATCGTGGTGGTCGTGGTCGAGGGAATTCCTCTCTCTCGTCACTCTCTCGTGGTGGAACCCAATCTAGGACTCGTACTCGCACTCGTCCGTCTTCTGGAGGGATGCCCGGTGAGCCGGCCGCCAAGGCTCCCCACGTTGCCACGTTGTCCCCTTCTGTCGAGCATCCCACTCCCTCTGACTCTCCTATCGTCTCTTCCTCCCCCACTCACAACGAGGGTCACACTCTCACACTCGGCTAGGTCATTCCTCTAGGGGTTCCTCTATCTATCCCCTCTCTCTCGCTCTCTGCACCCTCCTCACCCCAGTGCACTCTCTCACCTCATCCCATCCTTTCCCTCTCTCTCCCTCCTTCTTCTCTTCCATCGTCTGGGTCATTTCCCCCTCTTGTCCCCTCCCCACCATCACGCAGCCTGCCATTCTCTCATCCTAATAGTCGCTCCCGTTCAATCAAATGCTCGTTGATTAATTGTCTCTCGGTGCTTTCTAAAATCCACACTCTAGAACAGTATGCTCTATCTTCAGACCTTTCCATTCTGAACCTAACTGAAACGTGGGCTTCTCCCTTTACTTTAACTGACGCGGTGCTTTCCTTTGACCGATACATAGTGAGTGTACAGAGCCGATCGAGACCCCTCTATCGCAGGTGGCGGAGTCGCCATTCTTGTTGATAGTACGCTCCCCTCCTCCTTGATATCATCCCAATCCTTTTCTGCTTACTGCCAACTAGTATCATGTCTGATCACCCTCACTTTATCCATTTCCGTGATCCTAATTTTGTCTATCGCAGCCCTTCGTGTTGTATTGAGTCCTTTAACGAGTGCCTTGAGTATATCTATGATCTGAACTGTTCCCATCTCTCCCCCATTATTTTAGTAGGTGATTTTAACTGCAAGGAAATTGATTGGCCCTCTCTCTCCCTCTCTTCGACCAATCCTCATTCCAATGCTCTTCTATCTTTCTCCCGATCTCTTCCTCTCCATCAAATAGTTTCCTCGCCTACTCGTAATCTAAATATTCTCGATCTTGTTTTTTACTTCTCATATTCATCTCGTCGACGATTGTGTTGTCGAACCTCCTCTCCCTTCTCTCGATCACTCTATTATCCGATTCTCTCTTCCCATATCTCTTCCTCCCCATTCCCACGCACCCCGTAGAGACTACAGTCGAGTCGATTGGAGCGCAGTCTGCTCTCAGATTGACGCTGTCGACTGGACCTCTCTGCTATCCTCCTCTTCCGACCCCGATTTTCTCTACTCTAGTTTCCTCGAAATAGTTCACTCTATCATAGACAACTTCGTACCACTTCGCTCATTCAATCGAAAGCGTATCCGTTTCTCCTCTCGCTCCATTCGCCTATTACGTAAATGTAGGAAGTCATATATGAGGCGATCCATCACTGACTATTTCTCTGCATGCCGTTCACTTAAACAATCTATTAAGCACACCGCTAGGAATAGGGAAAACCGTCTGGCAAAATCGAATAACCTCAAAGCTTTCTTCTCTTATGCAAGTACGCTAATAAAAGATCAATCCGATACTATCCCCTCACTAGTCTCTCCCGACGGTTCTCTCTGCGTTTCTGACACATCAAAACCATGTGAACTAGCTCGTCTTTTCACTGCTTCGTACAATAGCACCTCCCCTCCTATCCCTCTCTCTTGCACTCTTTCTTCCCCCACATCTATTGATTACGTCGACATTTCCCCTCTCCTCGTAGCTCAGTTTCTCTCTCGTCTCCCACCCCGCTCATCCACTTCTCCCGATCATATCCCTTACATCTTCCTTAAACATACTGCCCCTCACATTTGCATTCCTCTCTCCATACTGTTCAATAGATTCTTACTCCATGGCGCTTCTCCTTCCATTTGGAAAACTGCCAAAGTCAAGGCAATCTATAAGCGTAAGGGCCCGAAAAACACTGCCTCCTCGTACCGACCCATCTCACTTACTTGCTCCTCTTCCAAAGTTATGGAGAAAATCGTAGGCGAGACTCTCTGGAAGTACCTTTCCAAGAACAATCTCATCTCCCCTTACCAACACGGTTTCCGCCCACGTAGATCGTGCACCTCTGCACTTCTTAACTCTTTCTCTCAATGGCACTCTGCACTTAACGATGGTCACTACATTTCTGTTGCATTTATCGATTTCTCGCGTGCCTTTGACTCTATCCCGATCAACTTACTCATCCACAAATGCTCACTTCTAGGCATTTGTGGATTCCTCTTATCTTGGATTCGTTCGTTCTTACTCGGTAGATCACAATCAGTATCAGTCAATACCTCTTCCTCCCCCTCTTCCCTGCCCACTCAGGCGTGCCTCAAGGCTCTGTCTTAGGGCCTCTTCTCTTCTCCCTCTACATTAGTGACCTACCCTCCCTACTTCCTCCAAATGTTCGCTGTATTCTTTATGCCGATGATGCCAAACTCTGGTCTTACTTACTCTGATCCTGCCTCTCTCCAATCCTCTCTTGATATCCTTTTTAAGTGGTCCTCTGATTGGAGCCTTACCGTATCCCTCACTAAGACCGAGACAATGCTTATAGGAAGGTCACATCCTCCCTCTATCTTTACTCTTAATGGTATTTCTCTTCCTACCGTATCCCAATTCACCGACTTAGGAATTACATACTCTAATAAACTAGAATTTAGTGCTCACATATCTAGTAAGATCTCAAAGGCCCGTTCTCGTTGCTCATACATCTTGCGCACCTTTGTTTCAAAAAATCCTCAGCTTTATTCTCGACTTTTTGTCACATACGTCCGCCCCATCCTCGAATATTGTTCTGAACTTTGGTCACCTCAAAGTAGGGATTTGTCTAATAGCATCGAGCGTGTCTAGCGCAAATACACCAAATCTGTACTCCTTAAATGTCGCGTCCCTAACAGGTCTTATCCTGATCGCCTACGTTATTTCCATTTAGAACCTTTAGAGTATCGTCGTACAATTATTGACTTAGCATTCGTATATAAAGTTATTCACGAAGATGTAGACATAGGCTGCCCCTCCTTTCTCCTCCTAGCCCCCCCTCCACCTAGGCGCCCCAATCTCTTCCAGTTACGTAAACATCGTTCCATATCTGCTATTTACCACACATTTCTCACAAATAGAGTTGTGCCCTTATGGAACCGTATCCCGAATAATATTATAATCTCTAGAAATAGTGAACTGCTCTCACTCAGAGCTAGAGCTATAAATAGTATTGATTATTCTCATTATCTCTAATTCACTCTCGCTTGTAACTGACGGCTATACTCCCTTTGTCATCTAGATATGACATCGTAATTATCATAATTCTAATTTTCCCTGTAACATCTATTTTATACCTCTGCACTGTCGCATGATAAATAATTATTAATTAATGGAAGTATTACCATTGATGTTCACAATCAAATATCTGGCTTACCCATTGTACATCAGAAAGAGCTAATATATCGATTTTTCGAGACATCCAAAATGTGTTTGGACGGCTATATCTTCATTCCCAGTTGAGTGATGGGGCTCATATTTTGCAGGTACTATACACTAGTAATGAAGATACACTTTGCCAAGTTTGATAGTGATCAGATAACAAATTTCAAAAATCCCTACTTTTCACCGATGTGGAATCGACCTTTAAAGGGATACGGTGGCCCAAAATATTACATTTTTATTTTTCATGCCCTTTGTTTATTGAAATATATATTAAAAATAAATTATTACGAAAAAAATAAAAATAAAAATAAAAATATGCAAGGGGTGAAATTAGACTTCGAAAATTGCATTAATTTGAACGGGAGCGTGTTCCATGGCATACTGTGGGAGAGGTTTCGACATCGACAAGTTGGCACTTTGCCAAGTCGCGCCACTGGCATTGACTTTACTGACGTTTTGCTGTCGTTTTGCCCTTTCTTGCTAGTCAATTTTTATTAAAATGTGTTGTATAATGATCTAGACATCTTTTCCGCAATGAATTGAAGAAGGAGTGGGTCTTTTAAGTCTGCTATGTGATGCCAAACCTCTAATTGCACTGACGAGTTAACTTCTCTAGTTGAGCTGACTTCACTTTCGCGTAACTTGCGTATAATCTGTATTTTAAATACTGATAACTCGCCCCGCGATTCTGCCACTGCTTATTCAGGGTGAATCAAACGTGCCCTCCGCGTAGAATTGCTCGTTGTTAGCATGCTACACGTTTTGCTGCCTTGTTGTTTCCATTTGTTGCACTGAGCTCTTTTCCTCATTGTTGTTTTATTTAAATATATCGCAGTTTTGTGATGTTTCTATTGTCGTGATCGTCATTCGATCATTTCTCCCATTTCAGCGGAATACAATCGGCCGTCTGCGAAGTAATTGAGCCCACTCCTGCACGAGGAATTACAAGGTAAGTGGTTTTACTTGCTTATTTGATTCCAGAGTTTAAGAAAAATATTGCATTAATTACTTCAGCAATACGTAATCGCTGTGGACAAGGCTCTCAAGTCGTACGAGAACACCATCGATTGGGCCGACCACATCTCTGCGCTGGGCAAGCTCGCCAAGGTTTGATCTACTTTCAGTATTATCGATTTTCTCTATCGATCCTGCTGAACTTTCATTGATTAGGTTATGGACTAACGGCCTGTTATGGCGCTGGAACACTCGCTATAATACACGGTGTTGTGCTTGTCGATGTTCCGCGTCGGGCTTTGGAGCTAGCGCGATCGATAATCCTTGTTCCAGGTGTTCTCCCAACACGCCAAGTACGGTGACATCCCGAAGGCGGTTTCGGTAGCCAAACGACTCTCGCAGTGCCTCCATCCCGCCCTGCCCATGGGTGAGCGATCGATTGCTAATGGAGACTGTACTCGTAGAAATCGATTAGTTTAAATCTGTGGGGGTGCATTAGTTGTCGAAGAAGTAGTATGATCGAAAATAGTATTGATCGGTGAACAATAATTCAAATACCGCTGTCAATATCTCAAGTTATATTCGACTGTATAGGTTAATGCAAACAGCGACAATTATTATCGATTGAGTCTAGCGAATCGATTCCCGTACCCCTTCTTCGCAGGAGTCCATCTGAAGGCACTGGAGACCTACAAGCAGATCTTCGATATTCTCGGCCAGGAGGCACTCCCGAAGCAGTTGTATCTCTTCGCCGTCGGCCTCTTCCCCATCATGGACCACTGCACCATCAAGGTGAGATCAATATCTAGAACGATACGGTAGTCGCGTATATCGATTAGTGAGAGCAAGCGCATCATCAGGGATACACTTCTTAATGTATAATATTTATTGCACTGCCTGGTTGATTATCGTTGATCTAAAAATGTTACTGTATTCGTATTTCTTGTGAAACACTAAACGCGCAGGCGTGTTTGCAATGTTCATGGTCTCAAAATTTTGGAGATCATTAGGCAAGAGTGGGTATTTGACAAGTTACAGGAATTAGGTGCATTATTGGTTCATCTGGCAGGTGAAAGGCGAGCTGCTGACGATCTTCGAGTTCTACCTCCTTCCACTGAGGGAGAAACTGTGCCCGTCCCGTCTCTGCCCTGATTCTTCGCGGGAGTGCTGCTGGGACTGGAGGAGCGCACCGAGTTCTACGATCGGTCTGTGCGATTGAAAACAATTCCGGATTACATTGGGCCTGTTAGGCCATATTTTATAGTGAGACTCGATTATGTCGAGTGGGAGTTATCTGGAGGTATAGTGTGTGTTTCTGCCTGGGTAATAGCAAGTCAGGGATTGTACTGCACACAACTCCCACTAAATGTAGCAGCATTGAAACATAAAACCTAATGCGTCTTTTTTTCTTCGAATGGTTATGGAGGCAGAAGGAAGACGAGAATTTCGTTGGGTCTAATCTCACATGCTGTATAATCTGTTAGGAATACGAATGCGAATAGACAGATGATTTGAAATTAAATATTATTTATTCTGAACAATTTGTTTTCAGTTCCTTCAAACTGCTCGATAAAGTGTGCTAGTACGTGGGCCCAACCTCGTTCTACGCCTGTCTCTGGCGCACTGTTGGTTTACTTATAATTTTTTATAATTAATTTAATCCCAATCGGGGCTGTAACAACGTGTTTCTCGAAATGGGCAGATATGTGTTTCAGTAGTGATTCATCATCTTCGATCCACAGTAGAAGCGATCACTCTAGACCAAATCGTTGCGAAACAATCAACCTCAATATCGAAGGTGCTCGGTTCTCCCTCCGTTCGACTTCCCGCTCTGATCTACGTGAATGCGAATTTCGACAAGTCGAAATCGATCGATGAACAATCGTGGATTATCGGAGACAACGTGCATCACATGGTGTGGAGGGAGTACGGTAGAGGGAGAGCGAGGTGGTGTATGAGTGTATTGTATGATTTGCCGGTGACGAATCTAACTACCAAAACCACAACCACGAGTAATTAGTAACAATGCTAAATATCATTATGATTACGGTAGGATGCGATGTCGAATTTGAGTACGGTAACTTGTTTCAATGTCAGGAATTCTGTGAACCATTGTAATGTAAAAGAAAAAAATGTGCAGGTGTAACTGAAGGGAGTGGCGACTACGTGGTTCGTAGACTGCGCGAGGAGAAACGACCTGCCCACCATCATACAGGTGCGTTCTACTTTTTTTTGTTTTTTCTACTACGTGAGGAGCGTTGATTACCGGTTCCCGATCACTTAATGTTTTGAAATATCGCTGGACATGGAAATCACCGTGCTTGTGCACATTTTACTGTTGGCCTTCCTTTCAACCCTCGAATATATTAATACTTTTCCAGATGTTGGCAGTGATGTTGATGAATCCAGCGACTGCGAGAATCTCCATCCAGTATGTGAAGCAGGAGGCCAAGTCAGATATTTATATTTTACTTATTGTTTGGTAAATATTGTATAAATTTTCTCCTGGAAATTTGATTTAACAATTTTCGGAATTTGTCCCTGGCGGTTTGTGTTACACATTTTTTATATAGGCCTTGCGGGTTTCAAGATTTGATTCTCACCAGAAATGCATTTCAAAACAATAATATTCCCTCCAGGGTGACTCACTCCGAGTGCACTGCAATCCCTGTGGACGTGCAGTCGATCATGCTGCTGGCTGCCGACAAACGACAGAGACTGCACCATCTCATGAACGAGGCCGAGCAGGAGGAAAGGTACGGTAGCGCACTTTGAAGGGGATTCGAGAACTGACTTTATTCGATCTTGTAGGAATTACTAACGGTTTCAGTGATTGGATGTGCGACCTCCGCTCTAAACAGCTCGTATCATCGTCGAAGGAATCGAAGAAGACCGATCTCTTCCCCACTGCTCCCACTGTCAGTGCCCAATTTCGACGAGGAGGAAACGGTGAGTAAACACGTTGTTTTGTTGTTGTAATTTCCGTAGATGGATAATTGATGTTATGCGTGGGTATTTGTTTTAAGATAGTAGTGAAACATAAATCTTCACGCTTGCATATTTCCTCATTCTGCGACCAGCATGACCTGTTGTGCTTCAAAGAAGAGTTATAATTTGAATCTCTCATCAGTCATAGATCAGATTTGCGCTTATTTGTAGGACTCTCTGGACACTCTATCGCTGTCGATGGAGGGGCACGATCCCACGGTGGTGGTGGAGACACTCCAGTGGATTATCGATTGTGTTGTTGATGAGGAGGAGAGCGAATTGGACACTCAGAGGAGATTCAACGAGGCCATGAACTAGAGGGGAGGAAGCACTCCGAGTACGGTGAGTGATCGAGAATTGTGATTATTGATTGGATCACTTTTCCTCTATAAATCAAAAGTGGAGGTTACGGAGTGGTCTTGTGAACTGTTTGAAACGGGAGTCAACCATGCGCTTTGAGGCGAAGATCCTACCGGATGTGGTGCCCGACTCGGCGAGATCCGATACATTGGTTAGCATTTCATTTCCTTCATGTTGATTATCTTACTCTAGAACGTTTAATTGCTGGAATGAGAAGTGATTTTTTTCTTAATGTTTTCCCTTTCATTATTGTGAGAATTAGCAGATCGCAACGGCGAACGGAATGACGGAGGAAGAGGTGGCGCGAGCGGCGCGCGAAGCATCCGCCTCACTCGCGGATGGCTATCCGCTTCCGGCCTCTGACGTCGCTTCTCCTTCGGTGACCCGTGACGGAGTTCGCGTATCCGGAGAGGTCACAAGAGACAGGATTCACTGGCGGAGACCATCTTCTGCATGGCGAGGGACGATCTGAGGTAGGTCAAACTGTTCGTGGGAGAGGGCTTATTATGATCTATTTTCGCTTTCATGGAGGCGTTATTTCATGAATTTTTTCTCAAGTATTTATTGTAATTCTCTAGCTCATAATCTGCAGGTTGTTCGACATGTCCGATGTACTCAATCAGCCCACCTTAAGATTCAAGATCGAAGTTGGAGGAGTTCCAAAGGTGGGGGGAACCAGGGGTTGTTGGGTAAATTTGGTATCTCCTTATTGGGACATTGAGGGTGGGCGGCGCAAGCTGCCTGTATGAGAAGAGCAGGAAGATGGATCAGGTGAGACAAGAGGGAGAGTGCCCAGAAGGTTTAGAAAGGTTATAATTTGCATAGTGTAAAGAATAAAGACTAAACGTATGACTAAATTAATATATCAATAGAATAAAAAATCGTTTTCTCGTCATTGTCCTAACGATTAGTGGTACTAGCACTTTTCAATTGTTGTTTCTTATATATATTCAAATTGAATAAAGTTAATATCAATTGGTAATTAGGTTCTCATCGTTTCTCTTATTGATTTTTTTCAATCGTATTTAAATTTCGAGATGCATTGAATAAATATATTGTTGTTCGTACTCGAGACCTAGTGTGTTGCGGAGTGGGCATGTGGAATGGGAGGTCGGACATTGCATCGGCAATGTCATCTACCATGTCCATTGGCTCCTGCACAGAGTGCTCAAGCTGTAATAGTAAATATTCATTTGTGTGTATGCACTATTGCCTCACCTGATTCTGTGTTTTATCTGATTGCCTCCCCAGGGCATATTCTCATATAGTTCTAGTGTCTTTCGGAAATAAGCATTTGGACCCATACTTGAAGCTGATCGTGATCCGCTCTCTGAAGACTAGGAAGGCTTTCTCTCTGTTCACGATGTTAAATACACGGGGTAAGGCAAGCGATAAATATTATTCGTGGTCAAATGAACACGTGTGTATGCGTTATTGCCTCCTCTGGGCCTGTGTTTTATCTGATTGCCTCCCCAGGGCGTACAATGATATAATTCTAGTGTATATCGGAAATAAAGAATTGTGCCCTTGCCTGCTCTTGATCTTGGTCCGCCCTCTAAAGACGTGGAGTGCCTTTTTTCTGTTCACGACGCTAAACTCGCGGAATAAGGCAATCGAAAAAACACTTTCTGATAAAATGAAAAGACATTGGTAAGTACAACGCGTAGGTCATAACAATCGCATCAAATCAAGTAGACAATGACTCACATCGATTGGAGGGGGCTTCTCGCCCTTCTTCGAGCGCGGAAAGTGGTTGTGGCAGAGCCTTGACCGCTTGCCCTGTGCTTGAACAGACGCGACCTTCCCCTCCAACGCTTGGAACTCGTCCTCGATGAGATTGAGGCGGAGCAACCACTCCCTTCTCAGCTCGGGAGTGGAAGGAATCACGCGAGTTTCGCTTGAACGGAGTGGACAGGCGATGCATGTATACGTTGCCATGAATTGATAGCAACTTGAATCAATAAACACGGAAAGAGTATGAAAATGAAGACTGAAGACATGCAATGACATAAAGAATCTGGTTTATACGCCGTTAATAGCCGTAATATGCTTAATCCTGCGTTTACCTTTACAAATCAGAACACCGAAAAGGGAATACAACGTAAACTACTGAAAAAAAGCGAAACTATCTAGAGAAATAGCCAAATTAAACCGAAGGACCTTGGCATGGACGGAAAAAAATCAATTAGGCAAAAATACCGTTTTTTTTTAAATTCCCGCTCAAATACCGTAATTGTCCTATGTTTCCTAATTCACTCTCCCATAATAAATACCATTCCCCGGCTTTGTCCATTTTCTCGTTTAAATATTTTTTAAAAATTTTTTTGAAACATTTCATTATTATGACACGCCAAAGCCTCGCAAATTAAGACAAACTTGTTTTTCGACTTCCGGATCCCTTTAACGGTATCGAAAAAATCCACCTTTTGGCAACTTTAAGCAGACACTACTAATGAATAAGTGTGCAAAATCGCAAAGTGAGACGAATCTTCCAGCACTTTTTGCAGGCTAATAGCCATCGAAGATCAGAATGGCTAAAATCGTCCGAAATGGCCCAAAGCGAAAGGCTATCTAGCCTAACGGGAAAGTTTCTTTAAAAATGGCTCCGATTTAATGAGGAATGTACATATTTAGTGCTTGGGAAACTGTTAGGTGCGTTTCATGCAATTTGAATAAGATTCAATTTGACCCTGTACCGTGTTTGACGGCTCATGACTGTCTGACTCTCGATGGCTATTAGGGTGTAAAATGTGCTGGAAGAGTCGTCTCGCGATTTTGCACACTTATTCATTGATAGTTTCTGCTTAAAGTTGCAAAAAGGCGTATTTTTTCGATAGATTTAAAGGACGATTCCACATCAGTGAAACATGGGGACCAACATTTTTCGATTTTTGAAATTTGTTGTCTGATCACTATCAAACTTGGCAAAGTATATCTTCATTACTAGTGTATAGTACCTGCAAAATATGAGCCCCATCGCTCAACTGGGAGTGAAGATATAGCCGTCCAAACACATTTCGGATGTCCCGAAAAATCGATATATTAGCTCTTTCTGATGTGCAATGGGTAAGCCAGATTGTTGATTATAAACATCAATGGTAATACTTCCATTACAGGTTCGTGTGAGGTAACATCAATTTACGGCTGAGTTTCAAAAAATACATGGAGATTGTGATGCCGAAAATTACATTCAGAAACCCGCGATAATTGTGTTTCAGATCATGAACCATATGACTATCTTCTCCTGACATTCACCTTTCGAATGGTCCAAACCATAAGTCTCTAGCTCAATTTTGAAAGAAGTTATAGCAATTCGAAATTTGGGGCTAAACTTTTGTCCGCTACTGTAAGTATTTTGGAATGGTTTAGCAAGTAACATTTATCAACATTTATCATTAAATTATCTGACTGGTTAGATAGGACGTAAAAAACTATAAAAATCGCAAGAAGTAATATTTCCTAGGAAGCTACTCCCAGGAGACTTACCTCAACAATTCTCTCAATATCAATTCGAGAAAATATACCAGATATCTCCAGTTTCTCGCATGTTCTTCTCAAGATATATTTCACAAAATGAACATTACATGTAATATTTCTCATTTCTTCCTAACACACACAAATTTCCTTTGCAAAGGCAGAAATTTCCATTAGAAAGTTCTTAATATCTGAAACAACTAATTTCGCCCGAGTCGGAGCGAATTCAGTAATTTGAAAAGCGTTGCATGAACTCACCAACGGAAAACGACTGCAGAAATCTAATTTCGACGTATTTCGGTTTAAATTTTCGAATGAAATCAGAAGATGATTGGCTAAAATTGACAACTTTTGACGTAGTTTTCCCTTTATCTCACAATTCAACGCTTCCTTGTGCAAGAGCAACAATTCTAATTGCTGATATACATGTTCCATCGAAAATATTGAACTTTCGAATAATCCGTTCGTGAACGCCAACAAAAATCATCCGTGAGAAGTATTTTCCGAAAACAATGCGCTTCAAAACTTGTAAAATTGTTCATCATTGCTACTTTTAACAATGAGTGCCTAAAAGAGTATGCATACTATATGAATAACATACATGAACCTACATTTAGATAAGATCCATTATCAGTGCGTAAAACACCAGATTTGGAAATATTGAGTCTCGTTAGAGTGGAGTTCAAATGAGTAATATACGTCAAGCGGTGATTATTACCACGAATATCAAAATTAATATCAATTTCGCCGTCTCCTATATCCTGACATATTTTTTTTCAGTTCTTATGTGTATTGTTCAAAACAGCTCAAAAATGCAGTACTTACAATTGCTTCAAACGAAAAATATCCATTTCACGTTTACTCACTGACTCCTCGACTATTACTTTCGCCATCATATTGACCTACGATAATTTTTTTTAAAATAACTTTACCATTTCTCACCTCTCGCATTAAAATTAGGGATGTAGCTTCCACGAATCTGCACATATTGTGATTGAATCTCTTAGGAAGACTCGAAAAATGGATCGTCATTTTACTAATAGTAATTGGAAATACGAAAATGGACGGTTCAGAGGGTATCTTGGCACCGCGTTCTTAGTAAAGAGAAGAATACTCAGTCTCACCCTATTTTAAATATTTAGATAAGAATAGATACTCGGCTGGCAATAAGCAA
The DNA here is from genome assembly GCA_036245805.1 of Pristionchus mayeri. Taxonomy (NCBI): domain Eukaryota; kingdom Metazoa; phylum Nematoda; class Chromadorea; order Rhabditida; family Neodiplogasteridae; genus Pristionchus; species Pristionchus mayeri. The sequence goes on from BTRK01000006.1 coordinate 12,145,726, forward strand.
TTGGTAATTGCATTCTGTATGAACGAATTATCAGACAAACGTTTGGTGCTCATCATGAGTTGACAATCAACACATCCGAATCTGCTGGAAAAAAAGTTGGAATGTGGGCCGATCTACTCTAGGCCAATTTTATTCAGAGGAAGGCATTGCATCGAGTATGACTTATCCCACATGAAAAAATAGTTCGAATAGGCAGCATGTAAATTCATTTAATCAAATAATGCATGGAGCTACTCATTAGGGTTGCAGGATCGAATTCGCGAGATTCGTGCTCTCTGGGGGTCTTCCCTTCCTCCCTCGAACTGGGGGGGGTCAATTCGCTCTCTCTAATCGAATGTAGCTAGCACTCTCTATGCCAGAGGGTACGAATCTTGCACTCCCATCGAACTTCGCACTCGCTTCTCTCCCTCTTTTCCTCGTGCTCGAGGGGGGGGGGGGGGAGAGGGTGCGTGAGTTCCCCCCTCGAGCACGGGGAAAAGAGGGAGAGAAGTGAGTGAAAATCGATGGGAGAGCGAGATTCGTACCCCCTGGCAGATCGACATAGCTCGATCGAAATTCGGGGAGAGAGAGTGGAAGGGGTGCCAGGGGGAATACGAAGTTCGAATTCCAATTCGATCACTCATTCATCTTTTTTGTTTACTATATAGAAAAATAAAACCAAATTTTAATAGGCACAGTAGGGAAGTTCAACAAAATGTTTAAATGCGAATGGATTAGGATATTTTGTATCACTCGATTTCCACGTGTTTGATAGATAGCCCTTCTATTTTATAAGCGCCAATCTGAACATCAATCATAGTTTCTTTGGTCGCCGCAGTAAATTCAATTTTCTTATCTTGTTGATGAAACACCTGAAAAATACAAATTAAATGCGCAAATTTGTAAACACATATCGAAATTTGTTTTTCTTACCTGCACAAGTCTCTCGATGTCCGATCGATAAAAACGGCCAGGAAATTCCAGTATTTCACATTTTCCGCACAAAATATTTTCAACAAGAGATAGAGCGCATGGACTGGCTCTTTGTTTACACAGTACTATTATCTTCACGGCCACGCCAGCCACTTCTTTCAGAAGATTCGAGAATCCTGAATTATCATAATAATTGAAGGGAAAGGTAACGGGAAGCCTGGTGTATTCTTACGCTTTGTTAGCGATTCGAGGTATATGCTCACAATTTGTGGTCTAAATTTTCGCACAAAATCGATAGAAGAGGGATGGCTGGAATTATTTCTCGTTTACATTGTATTTGGCGTTTATATTTTCAGAAACTTACAAGCCAATGTTGCCATTAGTGTTGAATGACACACATGGAACAGAACATCCTTCTAAAATATCGATGCACTTTTGAATTTCCCCTTCCTTGACACCAGTGAAATGAATATATTTGAACTTAAGTCCAAAAAGAAAGAGCTTCAAGAATTCGTAAGTTGTTTCATCATTGAGCGATGTAGCTGCGAATTTCTAAAATAAATAAAAAAATAGACAAAAAGTACGCGTATTATCCTCGTGCATTAAAACAAACTAACACTTTGATCATATATGACATATTCGTTCGCGGTCCATAATGCATTTGGATTGGCAATATTTAGTCTCGTTACAGTCGAATTGAAACGGATAATCCACGTTAAACGGCGCATATTCCCATAAATGTTAGTAGAAAATGTAATTCCGTGTTGTGCTTCCTGAAACTGTATATTTTCATCAACAATTGGCGATGTATATTTACGAAGTAGTAGCGAAAATGAAGCACTTACATGAATGGTAAGGCTATCGAGCTCCATCTCGCGACTATTCACTGACTCCTCGACTATTTCCTTCGCTTTCTTATAGACCTAAAGCAATCCATACAAAACATTTTTTTTACAATTTCTCACCTCTCGCATAGACATGAGGGATTTCGCATCCATGAAATTAATCATACTGCTATTGAATCTCCTAGGGAGAATATTGAAGTGGATCGGCATTTCACAAATATTAACTGAACATTGGAAAGATGATTCAATGCAAGCGTTGGCGCCGTTTTTTTATGAAATAGGTTTCTATAATATAGTTTCGTGTCACTTTAAATAGTTAACTAGTGGTACTGACTCGGCTGGCAGTAAGTCAGCATTTAGATTGAGTATGTATGAGCGGAGAATCATCACCCCGATTACTTACAGTTGCGGACAAAAGTTTAGCACCAAAATTCAAATGATCATAACTTCTTTAAAAATTGAGATAAAGACTTACGGTTTGGAGCATTCGAGAGATACACCTCAGGACATTATCGGCATATGGATGATGTGCTGAATCCTAAATATTGCGGGTTTCAAAATTTATTTTCCCGGAGATCTTTCGATTTGATTTTTTTAAACCTCAGCGAACTGCGCTATGAAGCCAAATTAATTTTGCAAAGAGTACCTCCCCCGATGATGTGAATCCACTATCCAGCGTGTTTGGTGCTTCTCGATGAGAGTCGGTATATCGATTTTCCGAGACCTCACAAATTTGGTTTTTTGGCTATATCTTCGGAACAAATTGAGCCAAAATGTCAAAATTTCATAGGTGTCATTCTCTCGTGATGGAGCAACAACCTGCCAAGTTTCATAGCGAACGGACCATTAGTGTTGAATGACACACATGGAACAGAACATCCTTCTAAAATTTTGTGTACAAACTTTCTTGGGAAGTCATCGCTTTAACGGAACGCATTTCAGCTACGACATCTACAACATGCTTGGGGAGGGTCGGTGGGGAAGGAACGCATTCGTGAGGTTTGAGGAAAAATAGAGCATTGTCAGATTTGCACTAAACCAACATGTTAGCATATTTAGACCAAGTTATGAACATTTATCGTTGAATTGCGTTCATTTGAATTGAAATGTTCGAGTTCGGATAATGAGATTGTTGAGTCCGACTACTTCTGAACAGCCGCTCCACTCTGAACCTCGCCGAGTATTCACATGCAAAATGGGTATAAAGAATCAAATAATCTCGAAATTTCGCACAATAATTCTCTAATAGTTTCTGCATAAAGTGACAAGAAATCAGATTTTTCTCTGAACCCGATTGGTTACTTTCATGTGGCTGAATATTGGTGAACATTTTTTTTCGATTTTTGCAATTTTTAGTCCGTTCGCTATGAAACTTGGCAGGTTGTTGCTCCATCACGAGAGAATGACACCTATGAAATTTTGACCCTTTAGCTCAATTTGTTCCGAAGATAAAGCCAAAAAACGAAATTTGTGATGTCTCGGAAAATTGATATACCGACTCTCATCGAGAAGCACCAAACACTCTGGATAGTGGACTTCATCGGGGGAGGTATTAATTTGGCTTCATATCGCAGTTCGGCTGAGGTTTAAAAAATCAAATCGAAAGATCTCCGGGAAAATAAATTTTGAAACCCGCGATATTTAGGTTTCAGCACATCATCCATATGCCAATAATGTCCTGAGGTGTATCTCTCGAATGCTCCAAACCGTAAGTCTTTATCTCAATTTTGAAATAAGTTATGATCATTTGAAATTTGGTGCTAAACTTTTGTCCGCAACTGTATATCTCCCCGATTCGGAATTGTACATAAATTTTTGAATCGTCATATTTTGACATCATCTTGAAGACATGAACTAACTTGAAAGTTTCCTCACGAATATGCAATCAGTGCCGAAATATGTTATGTAAATATTTATGGCTCCAAAATACAAATTGTTTATCAGTTCGATATCGAATATACATTGTTCATCAGCTACATATTCGTTATGCATGGTTTATCAGTTAGATTTCGATTCTACATCCTTTTGATGCACTGCACTTCCCCGTTGGTTGAGGCTGATATCCAGTTGCAGAAGAAGGAGATCTTCGAGAAGATCGCTGAAATTTTCAATAATTATTGTATAGTCTCGAATCACTGGATCACACCTGGCTATGAACAGCTGGAATGTGCGATCATGGTAGTACCCGGTACTATGTCGAATGAGAACCAAAAACGGACAATTCTCCAGTGTTTTCTCAGTATCATTTTTGTGAGTTTACGAACGTATTCTGAAAATCCTGGATACGGGTACCTTTATTGGTTCTCATCCGGTGGTTTGTCATCTGATCTAGAACCCGAATTATCGGCCTATTTTCATAAAAAGTGATGCTTAACAGGGCTCGAAACTTAGCGGATCAGGGAAAATGAACTCACTCCCTCACTCCCACATATTCACTCATGTTCTCTGTCGAACAATATTCAGAAAATCGAATTCCTCCCTTCTACATTATCCCAGTACAAACACAATGAGGTTCCCCAGTGGTTGTCAATAGAAAATATGACACTTTGTTGGATGAGAATTATGACTCCATGCCGCCTTTATCCGACTTACTGTCACATTACCGTACCGGGTAGTTTGCAGTTTCCATCAATCATCGACGCAGATCCGTGCTGGAACCAAGTGCCGTTCGGCGACTGAACCATGAGAGGAACGCCCTCGTCGTACTTAAATTAAGAAAGTTTAAGGGGGGGGGGTGGTATCATTCCGATCGTACACGCTGTGCGACACTTGATTCTTTAACGTTTTGGGCGGACATATCGCTGATTCTGTGCCGTTTCTGATGACACATCGGATTGCAGTGAATATTTGCCCCCGAAATCCTTCTTGTTCCCCCAAACGGTACATAACCCAAAACGTCTATTTTCAGTTGGAATTCATGGTAATGAATTACGCGGGAAAGTCAAAGTAACTCAAATGGATTTCATCGCGTACCTTGCACAGAGTCTTGGCGCTGTCACCTGCGCACGTTTCCGACTGCAATTCGATGCATTATTTGGATGTTCAAGCATGATCGCATAGAAAAAGCAGGAGGAAATAGGCTAAAAAAATTTAAAAAATACAACAAATTAAATTGAATGATTCTTAACGAAATACTGGATGGTTGTCCCACTTCCTGTACAAATTTCAAGACCATAGCTCTATTGGGAAAGAAATGGCAAAAAGGAGGCAAATATTTTCGAAATTTTCTCTTTCCACTTTTTTCACGCCATGAGATAAAAGAGCCGTACCTCGTACATCATCCTGCCCCACGTCTTCTCGCACACCTCACTACCGTCCATGTCGATCTTGGCCTTCAATTCAAATTAGGAGGTCTTCAGAGAGATCGCATGTACCGTGAAACAAACAAAATATTACTCCAAGTCATTCCCTACTATGAGGGTTGATGTAGGCAAAGGAATTTCGAGTTAATAGACTCATATAGACATTCAACACACAAAATATAATTAAAAATAACAACCTGCTCCATCGCTTTGTTGAGGCGTCCAGCTTCTGAAAAATCGATTTTGTATTATAGTAAAAGTCGATTTTTGACTAATTTAAATGTTCAAAATCACATACTTTTCTGTTCTCCCCATCCGGTAACCCATCCGAAGAGGTTGGGTGAGAAGACATCGTCATCTTCTACTGGAAGACAGATTGGCTGCACGTAGTCGTTGAAGGTGAACTCGTCCTTTGTCTGAGAACATGTGATTGATAACTATTTTTGGAATGTAATTGTCGATATAATATCATGTTTAGTCACTAATTATTCCTCTTATACGTCAACTATAATATCTGAGGACACCTTTTATTTACGATAGGAAACCAGCTAAAGGCACATACTGAATACGTCCCATCACATTTTATTTTTTAGCCAAACATTTTTCGCTATACTGATGGTATTCCTACCTCAATGAGCAGAATGTTGTCCTGCTTGGTGCTGGGATCATATGACGGATGCTGGTAGACTGCTTTCACCGCGAGTCGCTGCTCTTCCTCCTCCCTGAGGAATGCGCTCATGATTAGAAGGCGGGTGAGAACTATGACGTCATGGCACCCTTCGTATATCAACGGCGGCATGATGCCATAGTTCTCATTCGATCTTGTCTCAGATTAGGGTTGGCGATCCGGGTAGTCGTCAGTCTTGAGCACTTTCTGGCCCGGTCAGGTAGTGAAAGAGAGTGGTAAATGCGACGAATCGGGTCCGAATTTCGAATTTTCGTTATTATCTTATCGCTTGTCTCGAAAGTCGAGCAAACCGTTAGGAAAATGCATCTTTCAGGAAACATTTTAGATAAAGCGAAATTGTTTGACGTACTGGACGTTCTCGCGAACCAGTCCTCCTCTCACGCGCCAGTCCTTGAGATTTCCACTGAGGCAACTGGCTGAACAAAAAGTGACATTATTTCGAACGATTCCTCAATTTTTCAAATAAAAAGTTGTCAGCTTAGTTCAGCAAAACATAAAGGAGAACAAATTCATCGGACAAGTCCTCATAGACTCACCAGTAGCCAGTGCCCATCGCTCTCCAATGACAGTCGCCACGCATTTGAAATTGCAACCTCCGAACCAGTCTTGAAAAGAAAGGAAATAGAGCAATTACGAATACATCGAGCGATTCATGCACCTCGGTCGCACACGTTGTAAGCATGTTATATATAAGCATGTTATATAGTATATATACTTGTCCCGTAAGCTCTAGCCCATTTTGAACATATACTTGTTTACAAGTCAGATATTGGCTTGGGCGTATAGTGAGACACACAAGCATATAACATGCACATTTACAACGCATGACTACATCATACACTACCATTCTCGCAGACTCCGGCAGTCCATGGCCAGGCGTGATCGACTGATTCGACACTATTGGTGATCGCATTGCTAGTGACTACACCACTAGTGAGCACCGGTTCGATGACACCCACTCCGCAACTGCAAATGGACATTGCCAAAATATCAATTCAAGTAATATAAAAAAATTGTTTTATGACAAGTGAACAGTAAAAAGGCTCACGGATGACGAGAGCTATTACATCATGCCGCTTTTGATACACCAATGGTGGAATGACGTCATCGTTCTCATCCGTCCTACTGCTTTAAAAAAAACTCACGGATGGTGGAGAGTAGCGACTGCGACGACGAGCGTGAGAAGAAGTGCCAGTGAGCGCATTACTACAACATAAATATCATCACTAGGTATGATAACGATCCGGATGAGCACCAAACATGAATACTTCTGCAGAACTTTCCCAGAAGCATTTTTTCTAATGTGAACGTACTGGGGAAGAGCACCATTTTTGGTTGTCATCCGGAACGTTATCCTTCGACCTAGTGGCTAGGATAGCGTGCGTCCATTCGTGCGCCCGTGAGGGGTGGTCGTACTCCGATCGCCTCCTCTCTGGCGTGCGTTTGGGAGTCCCCAGTCGTCAGCTTGGACAACCGTACTGGGTCTCGCCTGTCCATCGGATGCAGCCTTCTACCATCCGCGTCGGTTTTCTCAACGTACGAACTCTCCGAACAGCCGACCGAGTTGCCGAACTAGAAGATTGCGTGTGGGGTGCAATTCGATATAATCGCCCTCCAGGAACTAAGAAGAATTGGCCGTACGTCCCTGACCTTGAATGCCAGTGGCCATTTATTGGTTGGATACGGTACCAAGTCCGCCAATGGAACCGGATTTCTTGTGGCGCAGCAACTCGCCTCTCACGTAATCTTCCACTCGGTGAATGACAGATTGTCGTTCATTGACGTTCCACCTCTTGGCTTGCGTGTCATCACCGTATACGCCCCTACGACCAGTCACTCGGACCAAGATTACGACACCATTTTGAATGAGTTAGGTGCACTCGTGGATTCCTCCTCCCGTAGTGTTCGTCTACCTGGGGGAGGTAAGGGTCACGTAGTTGTCACTGGCGACTTCAATGCTAAGATAGGACGACGTCTGTCGGAGGATGAGCACTATATTGGACGACACGGCCTAGGAGACAGAAATGATCGAGGCCAATGTCTCCTCGACTTTTGCACTGAGTCAAAACTGTTCGTTCACAACACGCGATTTGACAAACGGGACTCGAGGAAATGGACGTGGATGTCCCCAAACATGCAAACACGAAACCAAATTGACTACATTATATCCCGCAATAAGTCAATAATACAAGATGTGAATGTGGTCGGTCGATTCAACTTTACAACCGATCATCGACTAGTTATGGCTCGTCTGAAAGTTCTGAACACATCAAAGAGGTTTTACAATCGGCCTCGCCCTCTTCTGCAATTTGACCGAACACTGTTTACAAGAAAGATCATTTCGAAGTCTAAGGATGACTTCATGTGCTACAAGAAGATCACATGCACTATAGGAGAAATCGCACACGACTCAATGGTTCCGAGGCATCAAGACGAAAGATTTTCAAAGACGACAAAGGATCTATTCGAGAAAAGGAGGCGTAGTAGAGATGTCACACCAAATGCTCATAATCGGATTGACTTTTGCCAGACAAACAAACTACTAAGATTCTCTGTAGCCGAAGATCTGCGAAAGAAGCATTTGGAAGTGGTGAGAGAAGCTGTTAGATACGGGTACAGTACACGAAGAGCGCTACGATCGTCGCAAATCGGAAATACTCAAATGAATCAGCTGGAAAAGCCCGATGGTTCTATCGCCTACTCCAAAATGACTTAAGACATGTTGTGAAATCTTATTATGATGATTTATTTGCAAGCAGACAAAGACCGTCTAGAGTGACGTGTAAATCAACTGAAACCTTCTTGCCTATTCTCAAAAGTGAAGTTGAATGCTCAATCAGAAAATTGAAGAATGGCAAGTCTCCTGGCCCAGATAAGATTACTGCAGAAATGTTGAAGAGTGGAATTGATATAATCTCCCAACCTCTTACTTCATTATTCAACGAATGGATCGCCAAGGAGGAAGTGCCCGACAATCTCTCGAATTCACTCATTTCACTCATATTCAAGAAGGGGAATCAGTTAGATATCACAAACTACAGACCGATAGCGTTGCTAAATCTGATCGACAAAGTTTTTACATCCACGATCGATACACGAATAGAGTGTACGTTAAATGCAAGCCAAACTCACGATCAAGCCGGATTCAGAAGGAATTATTCAACACTTGACCACTCCTTTACTATAAGCGATATTATAAGCAAATCAATGGAATATGACTTTCCCTGTTTCATGGTCTTCATTGACTATACCAAAGCGTTTGACAGCATCGAATTCGGTTCGGTTTGGGCAGCATTGTCAAAACAAGGAATACATTCTAAAATTGTGAACGTTATGAGAAATGTGTGCAACAAAAGTCAAGTATGTGTGAGATTGGGCAAGGAAAAAGTTCCTATTGACATAGCAAAAGGTGTCCGACAAGGAGACCCACTATCCCCTCATTTATTCAATGCAGTGCTGCAAGAATGTTTTAGTGAGCTGAACTGGCAGAATTACGGAATAAATATAGATGGAAAACGGCTGAACAATCTCAGATATGCGGATGACGTCGTATTGGTTTCTCATTTTGCGCAAGAAGCTCAAACAATGATAGATGATCTATGCACAGCAAGCAGGAAAGTCGGTCTCGTTATAAACAAGAAGAAGACTGTTGTTATGTCAAATCGAAACCAGCCACGACTAATCGCTGACCACGAAGCTCTGAAATACGTCAATTCTTTCATCTACCTTGGAATACGCGTCTCTTTTGATCAATGCCTAATGCAAGAAATTAATCGCAGGATCGGAAGTGCATGGAGAGGGTTTAACCGGTTTCACGAGTTCCTCACGAACAGAAAGATTGAAATGGGACTGAAGAGACGAGTGTACATGATGTGCGTTGTGCCAGCTCTGTTATATGGATCTGAACTATGGAGTCCGACGAAAAAGATACATACTCGGCTCATTGTAGCACAGCGTAGTATGTTGCGGAAAATGTGCGGAGTAACAAGATTGGAACGCCGAACGAATGATTGGCTGTCTCTAAAAGTCCCTCTCCCAGATATCCGAGCACAGGCAATGGAAAGGAAATGGTTTTGGGCCGCAAGACTGGCATATATAAATGACGACAGATGGACAAAACGTGTGATGGACTGGACTCCGTACGATCGAGCCAGGCCAATTGGCAGACCAAAAACAAGATGGAAGGACGAATTTGTGAAGCAACTTGGAGCTAATTGGGGGAGCGTTTGCACAAGAGACCCCGATAAATGGAAGAACTGTATCATCCATCAGGCCCAGACCTTGATCAATGGATAAATAATGATAATGAGTGGCTAGAGATAATTATTCATGATATTCCCTAATCAGTCTTTGCTCGCAACTAGCCAATAAAATATGTAGAATGGAGAGGTGACATCACAATTTCGAAGTTTACTATGTCTGGTTACGCTCAGTGAAAACACTACATGATTTCAAATATTATACACAAAAATATTAAATGAGAATCATCAATCCACACGGCATTGCTAGTGAAGGACGTAAATGACATTTCAAAGCGAATACACATCAATATGTCTCGAAGTGAACTATCGTGATCTGGGGGCTTTTTATCGCCATCCCGGTGACACTATTGTCTAGTTGATTCCTTGCTGCTTTGATGTTTTAGATAAGAATGCGAGATCATGGTACACCTTGTCTCGTCGAAACACGCACTCTCTCCTCTCTCTTGAGGGAAGAGTGGGCGGAAAAGAAGGAAACAGCACATCCAATCCGACCGATAAAACATCATCTTTACACACATTTACACACAATCGTATGAATGGACATCGTAGTCTACCGTGTTCGAACTAAGCTTGGAACTACGATCTTTGACGTCAGCTTCGATAGTCAGAATAGGGTTGGCTTTGTGATTGCCGATCGATTTCCCGAAAGGGAGTGAAATTATTCCGACAAAGTTGCAGATGGGGGAACTTTTTCGGATCGTAATCAGCCTCACGAGTCTTTCACAACTCTCATGCTTCGGGATGAATTGAGGTTAAGCTGCACTTACAGTAATCCAATGTCATGTGATTTTTTAGCTAAATTAACAATTATCGTGCCACTTTAAACAATTCGAGTATGACAGACAAGCGGCTGGCACAATCGAGGTTATTTAATTATGATACATGCGCGCAGCAATCAAATAGCGATATGTATTATTACAAATGCATGGCTCGTTAAGGAAGACCTTGAACGCACGCATATCGCCCCTCTGCCCTCACTCTAACCCGGCACAGTTAGAGCGCGCCCTCTCGCCGGCCTATTTATGCGAGCTCGCATTCCGCCTACGAAACGAGGACTTCCCCCTCTCGTTAACGACGTGATACCACCGTTAAGTAACCCTCTCGCTGAAAACTAGAATAAATGTTGCTGGTTCCAATAAATCGAAAGCGCGGGAACAGCCAAGCGACGCGTGTTTTTCAAGTCTGTGCCTTCATTGTCCTAACGAGCCGTGAATGGATCAGATGGTATCAGCAAACAAATAATTTCATTATTACGATAATAGAATAATCAAAGTGAAAAAAACAACAAATGTGTCGATGAACATAGCTGAATCATTTATAGGTTCACGTGCTCAATTATTATTTCGCCACTGTTTCTCCCTCGGCTCAATGTACTCTCCTATCTGCAAATTTCTTTGAATTCCGTCGTTATAAGCCGTAAATGAGATCTTCTTATTCTGGTGATTGAAAAACTGGAAATATTATTTTAGAGGCAACGAAAATATGTGTGCTCACTTCTATAAGGTTTTCTATACTTGAAAAGGAAATATGTTCATCACTAGACATCGTATTGCATTTTCCGCGCAGAATATTGGAAACTATCGATTCAATATCCATTCTAGTTTGAACTCTGTGCATCAAATAAATGTTATCTACTACATCAGCAAGATCAATAAGGCAATTGTACATATCTGAAAAAAAAACAATTTAGCAAAATCGATTCATATACTCTGGATTTCGAAAAAGCATATGTTCAACAGACTATCTGAAAATCCGCGAATTTGTAGAGATGTTTCAGTCGGTTTCAATTTTCTGATCACCTTTTGTGAAGTATGACTGAAATAATTTAATTGCATGTTTCTATTTAAATAAAACAAACGTACAAAGCGATATCGTTAAAGTTATCAATGTCAATAACAAGTTCTGAAACATATCCTTCATCGAACAGCATGGAACACTTTTGGATTATCCTCGTATGAACTTTGTCAAAGGTTACGTAATCCACATGTATTCCATGAACGACAGGTTTCAACAACTCAACTACATCATTTTCAGTTTCTGGCGGTGTAACAATTCTCTGAATTTTAATGGCAATGCATCGTTGGAGATTCCACGCAGTTTCATCATACCAAACGTCGGCATTTACCATCAAGATCTCCAATTGTGATTGCACATGTCGAATTCGAGTAATCCAAATCAAACGATTTAGTGCAGAGTGCATATCGAATTCAATCATTATGGCTTCAAACGCCGTCTAAATATACATTTTGCTTTGCCGATAATTATTGACCGTCCGACAGGTCAATGAACGACTTCTGTGCTAATACATATTGGGTTACTTACCCCAAACAAAATCAAGTGCTAAGTCTCGAGTGCTAATCGAATAGCTTGTCTCGGTTTGCTTGTCTCAAATCATGTTGCACGTACAATTAATAAACTAAGAGCTCACCTTTCTCAGTGTCAAAAGATTTTGATCTTTCAAGAATCTTGAAGTATCAGGTTGTCTCAAAAGTTCCTTTCTTTTTTTCATGAATGGACATTCTGCCTCATATTGTCCTTCAAGTTTAACCAATCCACTTATGTTTTTCTTTGCAATTGATGTGGGCTTGCATACTCTTTATAGCGAACATTACTTTAGGCCATACCGATCAGCAAGTTTGACACCCTTGAACACCGAATCCAGCCGAGTCGAAGAACTGTTCGATTATTTAAATGCTCATAGTTCCTTGAAGAATAGCTGAACGTGCTAATTTGACCTACTATCGTAAAGAACGACACATATGGATATTATTGAGCTCGATTCCATTATTGTGTCACTTGATACCTACTTTAAGCAAGCACCGAGTCTGCACATCGCAATGCATTGAATTTTTCATTGAGAGAGTAATGAGCGTTGTTCTTTACTCGGATATCCCAGATCTCATATTGTACAGTCTTTGCAAATACATACTATGATAGGTATAGTAATCAAGCTAGGCAATGGTTCATTAATCTATTCGTGAGCAGTACGATTACAAATCTTGGTACGGAAATTCATTGATCGAAATGAGTCGATTTTGATATATAGCGTTCCCCAAAACGATTGAGGGCCAGTTTTGTCGATCGTATTTTTACATGCTATTCTTAATCTATTACCTATTAACTGAGCAGAGTCTATAAGCTACCGAGATTCTAAGAAAACATACTCAAAATCCTCGTTTTTTGGCCATCTCGGAATTTTGTTATTTTACTCGTTTCCAATGCAATCGGAAAACGATTTGTACACAATGCAGAAATCTACTAGCAAGGCCCTAACTCATGTTATGAAGAAAACGGGAGCTGCCAAAGTTCACATAAAGAAACTTGAAAAATCAAAAGGAAAGAAACTTTTGAGACAACCAATATATTCAATGAAAGACTGAGGAAAGTTTGTGAAATGGAGAAGCATACAACGGTCTGAAATTATTAGACACAAATACTTGCTACTGTCAGGTCAGGGGGTTGAGAGTTTGAGCGATATGAAAAATGCAAACTACAGTAATTCTCACCGCACGCCAAATATATTGTGTTCATGGGGCTTTCCCCGTGACGAAGATTATTCCACCAGTGAGGCGAAGTGACCAAATATTTAAATTTAAATTTTATTGATTTATCCGCCAGGAGCAAGCACCCAGGGAGAAATCTTCGTGGGAGTTTGACAGATGTCCGACGTATTGAAGAGTCTGTCATGGCTTGGGAAAATACATCGAAGTAATGAAAATGCGAAGTCAACAAATTCGAATCGTATTTTGACAGTTCTGATATCGGATTAGTCCTGTTCCATAATCGTAAAGACGAGTCAGCGATATAGTCCCTTAGAAAGCTTCATCAGATCTGACGTGATACATGGGTTTTGACGAGTACCACCCCATCCTCACCTAAGCAATATTGCATGACGTGATAAATATTGATTGATTAACTACGGGTATGAGACGTGAGCTCTTGGGTCAAGTGACAACGAAAGATTTAGAAGGTACGCGAGATCACTTGAGTTTGCGACTGAAATAAATAAACAAACAGAAATAGAGACAAGTGGGCATTGAAGATCCATCACATGTGGAAAACAATGGGTGGAGACCCTACAATTTTGTGCGCTGTCCAAGCCGTACCAAATTTCAATGACTTTCATAATCAGTAGAACTGTTGGTCAGCAGTAGCGGTACCGAACCCATAATTAAAAGCCCCATTGGCGAGCCCGCATGTATCTCACGTGGAAATCCAATCCACTGCGGTCCCATTGAGAAACTTTGTTCCTTTGTTCCATTTGGAATCCAGCTTGAAGAGCACTTCAAAACCCACATTTCATCTGACGAACGTTTTTCCAGCGTCCAAAATGAATGGAGTTAATAGCAACAAAACGGGCAGCCAAAGTCAATTTTTGATGTGATCCACCACCTCTCACTCTGGTTCAGATGTCCCATACAGGGTTTATCGAAAATCGATGAGAAATTAGGAAGTAAACTACATGTGCAAGGGTTGTGGAGAAACTCAGCGATTCTACGATGAAACGCATGATATAAAAGAGGTCAGATTAATATGATGATATAAATAAAGATATTAAAGAGAAGAACAAAGTTGTAAACGCAGTTCTTTTGCAATAATGACATAATATAAGTAACATTATGCAATGTTCAATTTATTGAATATCCACATGTTTGATCCATACCATGTATATCTCGTCCGTTTGATCGTATAATGTTTTGATTTCATAGAATCCGATCTGACAATTCATGGGACCTTCATAAGTTAGGGCTCTGAATGTAATTTTCTTGTCCTGATTATGAAGAAACTGCAATGCAAACTTAATTGTTTTCCAATTCTTAGCACGTATTGCACATGATACATTTACCTCAAGAATCCGCTCAATATCCATTCGAGAAAAAATTCAAGGTAATTCTAGAATCTCGCATGCCCTTCTCAAGATATTTACGACAAAAGCTGCGGTGCATGTATCACTTCCCGTTCCTTCCCAAGGAACGATAAGATCAGTTGTAAACTGAGAAATTTCCATCAGAACGTTCTTCGTTTCTGAGACATTACTGATTGCACATTTATAAATACATATTTCTAGAATTCAGTATCCTTGTATAGAAATTCGTAAATATACCTCTGGAAAACGACCGGTTGCAGCTAATGTTAACGAACGTCGGTTTAAATTTACGAATGAAATCGACAGACGACTGGCTAGATGTCTGAACGTTTGTTTCAATTTTCCCTATAGGAACTTACAAGTCAAAGTTTTCGACTTCAAAAGAGGCAACCATAACAGCTGATATGCATGATTCCTCGAAAATGTTGATGCAGTTTCGAATAAACTGATCGCGAACGCCACAAAAGACAATCTGCGAGAAGTTTATTTCGGAAACTAGGGGCTTGAAGAGTTCGCAAACAGTTTCTTCGTTGTCGGCTGTTGAAGTAAACGTCTGAATATAAAAACAAATATAGAGCGTGCACGCCGTCCAAAGCAACAACTCACAGTTGTGTTATATCTATCAGCACTCTGTAGTACAGTAGATCTGGAAATATTCAATTGTTGTAAAACGGAGTTTAATCGACTGATCCAAATCAAGCGACTTATATTGCCATTAATCTCGAACGAATAGGTATACTGATGTAGGGATATACCGTTTCCTGTATTCTGAAAAAAAAACATTTTTGAATATCAACTTTATCAAGAATAAATATAGAATTTTAAAAAAACCGAAACATAAATGACATACTTACCTCAATAAACAGAGGATTAAGCTCCATTTTATGTTTACACACTGAATTTTCGACTATTCCTTTCGCCATTTTATTGACCTAAATTACAATAGTACTTTTAAAATATAAAGAAAAAATCACCTCTCGCATAGAAAGAATGGTGTTAGCCTCCACGAAACTGCACATATTATCGTTGAATCTCTTAGACAGAGTCGAGCAATGGATCGTCATTTCAAAAATAATATATTATTGCAAACGCTTGAATTAGTAGTCGAGGGCGCGAGTTTGCGTCGCGTTCTTAGTAAATAGAGAAACTTACAGTAATTCACACTCCAATTTAAAAAAAAGTACACGTATGGAATAGACTCGGCTGGCAATAAGCCTAGAGCGTTCGCTCAGTACACAGTAAGGAAATGCACTTTGTTACGCATGAGTAAGTAACCATACCCCGTACTAAGAGCTGCCTACGTCCACGAGATGACCAAGCATGAATATTCGTGCTTCTCGCTATCATACATTTTTGCATTTTTGAGAAAAGACTTCGAGTGTTGCACTCTTAAAAATGGGTTTTAGAAAAATTGATTTTAATAGATCGATAGAGCTCAAAAAATGAGTGGGGGTCACTCAGAGGTTGATTTTGCACCATCGTTTACCGTATCCAAGAAAACAGCTCTCAGAGTAAGTGATCCCGACCCTACGTAGGGAGCTCCAAAATGAAGTGTAAGCAATGAGACTTCGGGGGTCACTCAGGTATCTCAGGGTGGCCAATACCCGTTAGAACTCATTTCAGCGTGATATGATCTCACTCATAGTGAGAGTTTTGCTAGATTAGGCTTAGACCAGATGTGCAATCAGTCTTAGTGACTTCGCGAACACATCCTTACCATCTTCGGGAAAAAGAAAAAGGGTTTGTGAATTGGGAGAACTTCCGTCCGCTTCGTCTCTTACGTTAGGATTCATAGGGATAGTCACAATTCTGAGAATCATCGATGATGAAAATGTATAGCTGTGGCCGCTTCAGTCGACCCGAGGTGAGTGTATGAGAAAATGATCAAAGAAGATGGGAGAAAGAAATGTGATGTGTGATGCAATTAATGACGCGAGAGAGAGAAAACATTAGCAGGTAATGCATTTAGCAGTGAATAACAATTTGAATGAGGGTTTGATTTATAAGTTACTGCATAAACAGTTACACATATAATAAAAAAACAGATAGTAATGTAATTAAAATTTCAAAAGAAATGTAGTTTTAAAAGAGGAAAAGTGAACGATGATAATAGCTGAGTTATTCAATAGTTCATGTGTTAAAAACAGTACTGTGTCGATTATCCCTCCTCCTTGACTAAGCTTGTACAGTCCGATTTGAGAATTCTTGGGAACTGCAAAGTTGCACGCAGCGAACGAAATGTGCTTCTCACGATGGTGAACAACCTGAAAATATGCATGTAATCTTCGCTAAATTTAATTAAATATATATATTTTTAAATATTTTAATTAATGGTTCCTTCAGGCACAGGAACTTACTTGGAGAAGCTTTTCAAAACTTGCTCTTGAAATGTTTAATTGACAGTAGATTTTATTGCATTTTCTTCTTAGAATATTACCAACAAGATATGTCATATCAATTTTTGAACTGACTATCTCATTATCCGATGTCAAATGAATGTAGTCAACAACTTCGGCAATCTCAAAGAGTTGGCTACAAAAATCTGAAAATAACATGTGCTAAAATTTATTCTCCTGTTTAATGAAAAATAATGCACATACCTTCTCTTAGCGTATGAAAATTAAAATATGCAGTGCTCGGTTTGACTTTTCGGATCAAATCATAAGATGATCCACTACAATCAACTTTATATATTGGAAAACATAAATAATCTTACAATTCATAAGAAGTAAATTTATCAGTGGTTAATGCCACTTCGCCTGCGGATCCTTCTTCGAATAGTACGGAATATCGTTTGATTATTTTCGAACGAACATTTACGAATGTGAGATATTCACAATGCATTCCACGAACTAGTTGTTTCGATAACTCAAAAATAGTTTTCTCAGATCAAGAGTCTCTGAATCATAATGTTAATTTTATATTGGGGTTAATTCACTTACAGCTGGTTCAAATCGGCTCCGCACATAACAAGTGTCGCTCATTGAAATTTGAAATTGTGAAAGCAACGATTGGAAACGAGCAAGCCAAATCAAGCGCGGTTTAGGACCGACAATGACGAATGCAAAAAGTATGCCTTTCCTCTTTTTCTAAAAATATTTTTCAAGTTTTCAATAATGATATTTTCAAAAAGAAGAATTGTTTACTCGCAAAAAACAATGTATACCTCAACATAAAACGAGTGAATTGCTTCATCGTTAGTGTTAATTGATTTTTCAAGGGATTCTTTTGTCGATTTGCTTGTCTGTGAAAGACATCGTTAAAAAAATAATTAAATTTAATTAACCCAACCAACCTTTCTCAATCTCAGAAGAGATTGATCATCCACGAATCTTGAGATATTTTTAATGACAGACTGTGGGAGGATATCCATTGCCACAATAATCGGACGCAATGACAGGGAATGCCAGAGACTGGACAACGCATGTGTTTGCGCGGTCAAATATTGGCGGGCTGACCTGTACGAACCTTTGCGACGCGTTCCTGGGAAATAGCATCAACTACAGTACCGCTCACATCACACACAATTGTGCGTTCATCGGGCTTATACAGCTAATATATGACTTTTTATGCAACGAATTTCAGAGCCGGTGGATAAATTAGTCTGACGACAGAAGAAAGAATGAACGTCAGTTGTACATGCAAAATGAGAGGGTGCATATGATCGAGGAAGCTCCATCTGATGTGCAATTGTTTTCTTTATCATGAATTCGCCGGAAACTGTTCGTAGTGGAGAGATTATGACTGACTCTTTCCAATTTTCGGTGGGAAACATGCATATTGATGGAGTTTTTTTTAGAAACCAGGCGGATACCGGATTAATTTGCAGTAACAAGTTTTCACTGTATTAAAATATGTTTATTGGCTAAACAATCTGAGAATAATCTTACTCGAACGCTTGCTCAATGACTTGTTCCTTTAACTCGATAAATTTCATGTGCGCCTGACACTCGCTGTTAGCGTACTGCTCTTGCTATTGACTGGTGTGGAATATGGTGTAGTGCGAATTACTGTATTTTATAATTTTCTCAGAGACGCCGCGTACCAAAAATGGACGGTAAACTCTATATCGTGATATTATTTACAAATATATATATATATATTCGGACCAAAACAGTTGTAATGCCGATCGATTTTGCCTCTCTACCTCACAATTTCGTGAGCACTGTGATGTGCTTGCTGGAAGACCTCATGACACTGAGAATGGTGGGTGTAGTTTGTTTTTTTTCATCCGACTCCCGGCCAACTCTTTTTGTAGGTCAACAAGACTGTGAAGACATTAACCGACAATTTGCTCAGGGCTTGTATCTTGCCCTTCAACAACTCCCACTTACGAGTAAATGTAAATACTTCACAAAGATGAAATGCAAATTGAAACCATTTTTCAATCCACCAGTTTGCAAATATTTATTTTTTTAGACACAAGGAAAGGATGTTCGCTTCAAATTCGAAGTTTATGGGACTAAACGCCGCTTGAAATGGATCGCTCGTTTTTATGGTGTACTGCACAATCTTCAAATATCACCATCAGTTGTCGTGCACAAGTCGAGTGGACGATGGTGCTTGTCTGGGACGACTTTTCATATACGATCCCAAAGTTTTCTGGAATTTTCGAGGAAGGATTTGCATCGAGAATTGGAATTGCATTTTGCACTACTGTTCCGGAATATTTCGCTTAGCAAGTTACAAAGAAATTCTTGAGGAAACAAATATAAATTTCAGCCAAGCTGCTCTTGATTTCGTCCGAAAAGTTAGGCCTGAAATGGTTGATTTCTACAAGCACCCTCTGAGCAAACGTGTGTATTTTTTTCAATAATTATAATTAAATGATAGGGGAATGAACAAACTAATACTAAAAATAAGAAATAATGAGTTTAGGCTTTATGAGCTTTCTACCAAGATTCGCTGATATTGTTAACGCAATTGAAATAACAGCATCAAAAGGCTCTGCTGGATCAGCGATAGAAAACTATGTTGTTAGAAATATGCTCAGCCGAAAATGTGAAAGTCTTATCTTCCGAAAGGTCTATATTTATATCGATGATGCTGAGAAAATAGTTCAAGTGAGTTTGCTATACTAGAGCCATTGAACATCCAAGGAACATATGAAATTTTGGTTCATTTTAGTCAATACATCATCGAGGGAGGAATATAACGTTTGGCGCAAATATCAACCAAGTTCGGTATACGATGGCAGCTCAGATCGGAGAGTACACAATACGCATAGTTGAAAACAGTTGCATGATTAAACCGGCGGGATAATGGATCACTTTATGACATTTTAATACTCGTAGTTTCATATTTACTAGATTTGTCCGAATTAAATTCAAAGTTCATAATTTGCTTACCACTGCCATTGCACCTTAAACATGTATGTAAGCACTGTGAAGTTGTCACGTTTTTTTAAAAATTTGATTTGCCTCAACGACATTATGTTATTACACAATTTGAATTTGCCCTATAGGTGCAAAGCAATAATCCAAATCAATCACCTCCCTTCCTCTATCTCTCCTTCCCTCATGTTCGTCTGTCTACTCCCTCACCACCGGTTGGCCTCCTTCTTTCCTTCTTCATAGTCTCTCAATCCTTCCCCAACTCCCTTAGTCATGCATAAGTTCACGCCCATTGTGAGCCCTCAAATCCTATGGATCTTACCCATGTTATGTTCCCATAAGTTCATATCGAAGCAGACTACTACAGTATCCCAAGTGTGCAACCGTACCCTCCATCCATTTCAGTCGGTAGCCTTCCTCTTCTCCTACTTTCAACTCATCCTCTCGATCGTTCTTACAATCTCGGACCCTTGCTAAGCTGCCACGTAAGATACCACCATTAAAACTCGATTCCTAAAATGTTTCATGATCCATTAATTCACCTGTTATATACCTTTTTGAATCATATGATGGAACAAATATGAGGCCGTTTGTCTAAGAGTCGAACAAGGACCGGGACAGCAAAAAAACCTCGATTTCCTGTAACAATGTGTTTTGGGGTAATTGAAGGTGCTGAAAACGGTGGACACACCCAGAGTTTTTTGCATCTAGAGTCGTTGTTGGCTCCAGACGGCGTCACGTCGAAAACGGGTTTTCGCGTATGTCGCCTCTCCCGAAAGTGCTAAAATTACGCGAATAGGATTTCCGGGGTAGAATTTCATGCTGATGACGCCTATCCACTTCACTTTTCACGAATTTTTAAAATAATTTTTAAAAATTCAACTTTTCATTGACACAATTTCGAGCCAAACGAGTTACATGGTTGGAACCGGTGTGACGAGTAGATTCAGAATACCAAATTGCATCGAATTTGTTCTTTGGCTTTTCGAAATTGGAGTGAAATAGTGAGCCGAGAACTGTGGTAAACGGGTCGGTACTCCACTGTCCCCTTCTTCCCTAGCGAGGAAGAGGCGAGAGAGTGTGGTGGTGCGAGAGAGCGCAGAAGTAACGAGAGGGGAGACGAGAGAGGAGCGCCGTTTTCGCACGAAATCGACTCACTATTTCACTCCAATTTCGAAAAGCCTATAGACAAAATCGATGAATTTTGAAATTCTGAATCCGCACGTCACGGCTGTTCGAACCATGTAACTCGTTTGGCTCGAAATTGTGTCAATGAAAAGTTGAATTTTTAAAAATTCGTGAAAAGTGAAGTGGATAGGCGTCATCAGCATGAAATTCTACCCCGGAAATCCTATTCGCGTAATTTTAGCACTTTCGGGAGAGGCGACATACGCGAAAACCCGTGTTCACCGTGATGCCATCTGGGGCCAATGACGACATTGGGAGCAAAATGAATGTGCCCACCGTTTTCAGCATCTTGAATTACCCCAAAATACATTGTTACAGGAAATCGAAGTTTTTTTGCTGTCCCGGAATCTGTCGAATTTGCTCGATTCTTAGGCGAAAGGCCTCATATTGTATTACTCCATCCACAATTTCATAAAATATTGTCCCAGGTCAAGCTGGTCATCGTTGTGGGCAAGATTGCGGTATTTTTCCCTGGAATATTCGGCCTCTGGAAGAAGAAGACAAAGTTTTTGCTCGTGTTCATGGCAATTGCTGTCACTTTCTAGTCAAAAGAGTAAAATTCATTTATTTTTCTCTTCAGTCTCTCTCTGCGGTCGTTACCATGTGCTACTCTATCTATAGCGTGTTTAAAATACAGCGTGAGTAATTTTCAAACATTTTTATGAAAAAAAAAGTAACGAAAACATAACGTTTACTTTGTAGAAGGCGACTTTCGGGACACTGTTAAGAAGACCATCAACAATGTGAATATCACCGTGACTGATAAGATGCTCACGACACATCGGGTAATGTAATGGGAAATATATTCCAATCACAGATACAAATTTCATTGTATCCAACAATATGCGAAATATATGCGAAAAGCTGATAAAAAATGATTAGGAACGTACATTTATTCGTTGGGTTAGATCCTTTGGAGTGGAGTGCATTGCATTTCCTTCAATCATTTCGTTCCAGGTCCTCGCTCATGCCTGGATCATCACGTCTTTCATCATTTCCATACTACAACGTAGGTGATCTACATTTAAAGAAGGAGTGTCAGCAAAGTTAAATTTTTGACGCTGTCATAACCGTGACCTAGACAAGCATCCAACTATCATAGCGCGAGCTAAGAGGATAGGAAAAGATCAATCGCATAGCTCAGTGGTAAAGCAGTCGCCGCGTAATCGGAAGGTTGCGGGTTCAAATCCCACCAGTTTTTGAAAAATCTTCTAGATATTTGAATTCCCGCACGTCCCTTCCCTTCAAGCCCTCCTTGGAATTCTGCAAACTAATGATAACTCGATTCAAAATAGAGATCTCTTATGGTTGTACAAAGGTTGGTCATGGTTATGACAACGTCAAAATTTCAACTTTGCTGACAGTCCTTCTTTAAATGCTGTGCGTATGCTAAATTCATAAACTTGCAGTCGTCCTCACGTACGTCTACTACCTGGCGTATAATCAGGTTCATATTTGTCTCAAGTTCACTCCATAATTTAATGACTTATATTTCAACAAACTAGTGGGCAACTACGTCTCACTTAAAGTTTTCTGAATATTTAGAAAATAATCCCACTTGGATGCTGCGAAATGCCCGCAAAACCGTGGCTCTCACGCTTTTTTGCATCCATCTGCAGACGAAATCATGAATCTGACCCAGCGTCTGACCCAGCGCACTGGATTACGGTAGGCTTTGGTTACGGTAGTATTACGGTATCGATGAATTCCATCCATCTTCCGATGAAATCATGAGTCTGACACACCATCTGACCCAACGCCACTTCCGGGTTACTGTACGAGCACTCACAAACGAACACCACTTTTTTCATCGTAAAAATTTTTCTTCTGGAAATTTTTGAAATCTTTTTAGTGTAAAGACCTTCTAATTTGATTGCACAGAAACTTTCAAAATCTCGCTCGAATCGGAAGCGCCAGTCAAAAAAGCTTTCAGTTTATGGTAAGGTATGCAACTAGCGGGCAACTACGTCTTTTCGACATGAAAAAAATAGGTGCGGTAGCTTTTATATATCGTGGACAAACGATATTGACGTTCGGAATACATTTTAAGGCGAAATCATAAATCTGACCCAGCGAATGACTCAACTCTACGGTATACGGTAGCTTTAGGATACGGTAATAATACTTTATTGAAGTTTTGCATCGATCCGGCGACGAAATCATGAATCTTACCCAGCGTCTGACCCAATGCCACGGTATACGGTAGCTTTTGGTTACGGTAGCCTACCACAAGCATACGGTATTTTGCCAAACATGCCCAAGCTTCTTGGACCATGGCAAAACGTTTTGACGCAGGCGGGTATCGAACCCCCCACTTTGTGTTTACTAGTCTATCGCGTTAGCCACTCGGCCATGGTAAAATTACAATAGTATATTTAAAAATAATTAAATTAAAAGACTGTCACAATGCACCATAGAAACATTTCAAATAACGCGATTCCCAAAAGCCATAAAATCGCGCTCTGGAATATTAGTTGCCCCAGCGGACTTTTGGGGTGTACGGTAGTTTATCGATTCGTCGTTATGAACAAAAGCGTGTCTCGGCCAGACAAGCTCCACATCATCTTTTGGTAGCGGCCGATATCTAATGTCCTCTCATACCCCGATTTCTTGGAAATGATTACGGTAGTGGACACACAAACAAAGCAACACCTATTTTGCGCACCTCCTAGATTTGTTTTTTAAGAAATGTCTTCGGATTCATGTGTGTTGACCTTACGAAACCTTTGTTCCTTGCCGACTTAGAATATGACAATTGGTACAATTCAATTTGTCGCTCATCCTCAGTTAGCGTTACTTTATGCACGAGATCAGCAACTTCAAGAATAATATTCATAAAATCTGAAATAATAATATTTATACTACATATTATTTACTCTCCACAGCTGATATATTGCTTAAATGTGACCTGTGGGCAGCGAATGCCGACTGCATCGGGTTTAATAATTCGGATTAAATTAATTGAAGACCGGCTGCAATATTATGAACGTGAAATGTGTTTTTTTTAAAAAAAAAGCTTACAAGCCGAAGTCGTTTTGAAAATTGGCGAAAGTGATTGTTTACGCAAGACCGACTTCGAATATAGCGGAACACTTTTGGATAACATCCAAAGGTGCATTCACAAATAATAGCCATCTTCCACGAGCTCCCCAAAGAATTTTCTTCAAAAATGTATCCATATTACCCTCATTGAAAGGTGTGCACCAAAACATCTGGAGCAGAATTGAATAACATTAATAATTGAATAAATTACTTACATTCGGGGCATAATCCAGTGGTTTATGAGTAAAAAGTAGCAAAGGAACTTCAAGCTGCAAAATGCACACGAATAATCCAAATCAGACGACGCAATGGATCACCACAGCAAAATTTGAATGATATAGCCTTTCCCCATTTCTGTTAAATTCCTTTATTGTTTCAGGATGACAAATCGCAAAATATTGATGATGCCTTACCCTAACTACAGTTTTCTCAATGTAGAGATGGTGAAATATGATTGATGTGCTACCAGATTCGCATTGTTCTTACATGTCTGCAATCAGAAGAGTTAGAAAATGGTCATACTAAAGCGAGAGAGTGTGGAAAACGAGGAGATCCCTCAAAAAGAGGGGAGCCCCTCAACTTTCCCACTCTATCTCTTCATTATAACCTACACTTTTTACCGCTTTATAATGAACGAAGAATCTCTACAAAATACCTCACCTTTCGAAGTGTAAATTGTGATGGGCACTCAATGAACTTGGTGAACTCGCCGACGAATCGTCGAGGGAGACTATCGAAATGAATGACCGTACTAAACTAAAATAAATTTTTAAAATAAATTAGTCTTGGCACAAAAGAGAACACATATTTGAGTATATCGCGTCGCTAGTAATCCTCGTAAACTACTGTATTTTTTTCGCGCCAAACTTACATGATCTGATTGATATAGTGAGAAGAGAGATATAGTTCTCACCATATAGTTATCAAATGTATAGTAAATGTATAGATATAGTTATCAAATGAAAGTAATGGATATCAAGTGAATGATCGAAAACATTATTCATGAAATTAAATATAATTGTTTTATCAAATATGCATGAGTTGAGAAAACACTGATATTTTGACCGAATAAGTTTACAAAAAATTATGTGAAAGCAAAAAGTTTAAAAAGCAAATAATGATACCACAATACTCTCAAGAAAGCCATTTACTCAAATGCTTAATTGTCATGCTGTCGGGGTGCATTTGCAGTGTGTATTCTCCAATCTGGAAATTGTTCGCAACTTCCGTAATCATCGTACTAAACACAATGATCTTCCCGTGATGGTGAAAACGCTGAAGTTAATGAAAATTTAGGTTTCCAAATATACATTTTATGGGGGGTCGGACATTTCGGCAACGGAAATTTCGGCAACGGAACGCCATTCGCTGGAGATTCGGCGCAGCTCCTTGGGAGTTGTGTCATTGTAACTAGTATGTGCTAGGCCGAACTTAAGTTTCACTCCATATCTATGTATAGGGGTTCAGAGCGGAAAATCATGGTTAGATAAACACCAAATATCGTAACCAATTCATATTCCAGTATCACAGCATCTACTGTTACCTGTTAAAATGGTTATCGATTGGTCACGATATTTGGTGTTTATCTATTGGGGTGTCCGGAAAGTTCGTATAATGCTTCGGAAAAAAAGTCAGTTCGCGATCAAATGCAGTGATTGCGCAATCTGTTTGTCAACAATGTATTGCATCATTCTGACGTTGAGTAGTGAGAGGATTTAATCAGTCTCCTAGTTGCTACATTGATTCTTGTGATGGACTCCCATCTCTACCTCCGAGCAGTTTTACTTCATTACTACCGTCTTGGCCGATCCGTGAAGGAGGCCCACTCTGCCCTGGCCCAGTCGGAAGGAGCTGACGCCCCCTCCATACCCTTCTGCTATAAGTGGTTCTCCCGCTTCAAGAAAGGGGAGTTTGGTCTCGATGATCAACCCCGCTCTGGACGCCCTCCCTCCCTCGATCAGCCTCTCGTTCTCCGCACACTGAAGCGCAAGCCCATGGCCAGTGTGCGTGAGTTGAAGAAGGATACTGGTACTCCCAGATCAACGGTGTCCGATATCCTCCATCGATCTGGGAAGAAGCCGAAACTCCCACAAGTGATTCCCCATGACCTCTCCCCCGAACAGCTGAAAAATCGTGTTCAAGTCTGTCGGGAATTACTCCATCGTAGATCCAATCTTCGATGGGTCAATTCCATCATCGCTACAGATGAGAAGTGGATCACGTACGATAACCCTGTGAGGAGACTGCAATGGGTGGATGCAGATGAGAAGCCCACGCCCGT
Source organism: Pristionchus mayeri (assembly GCA_036245805.1). Taxonomy (NCBI): domain Eukaryota; kingdom Metazoa; phylum Nematoda; class Chromadorea; order Rhabditida; family Neodiplogasteridae; genus Pristionchus; species Pristionchus mayeri. The sequence continues at coordinate 12,172,446 of BTRK01000006.1, forward strand.
CCCGAAGAAGGAAGAGCACGGAAAGAGGGAACTCCTCTGCTTCTTCTTCTCAGTGCTCGGTCCCATCTACTGGGAGATCCTCGCCCCTGGCACCAGCATCAATGCCGACCTCTTCTCTGAACAACTGCAAGATGTCGCGGTCAGAGTCCCTCCCAGACTCCTGAACCAGGGCAAAATTCTTCTTCTGATGGACAATGCTCGCCCACATCGAGCGAAGATGACCTAGAAGAAAATGGACGAGCTGAAGATCGAGAGGATTCCCCATCCACCGTATTCCCCGGATCTCTCCCCATGCGACTACCACTGCTTCCGCTCTCTCTCTGACTTCTGCAAAGGAAAGACGTTCAAGAATCGAGATGAAGTTGTGAGGGCTTTCGTGAACTGGGCGGTCTCGAAGAAACCCGCATTCTGGAAGAGAGGAATCGAGACCCTGCCCAATCACTGGAGGGAGGTAGTGAGAAAGAAGGGGGCATACATTGGTCACTGAGAATTGTAAAGCATTGAATAAAAAATAAAAACAAAAAAAATATACGAACTTTCCGGACACCCCAATAACAATGATTTTCCACTCAAATTCTCAATTTTGAACCATGAACACCTATACATAAATATGGAGTGAAATTCACATTCGGCTGGTAAAAATAATTATACATACACATGTAGGGTAGCAAATACTAGTTACAATGACACAACTCCCAAGGATTTGCGTCGAATCTCCAGCGAATGGCGTTCCGTTGCCGAAATGTCCGCCCCCATTTTATGCCACAATGGTTATCTTACTTGGACAATTTTCTCGACATTCTTGAGAGAAATTATGATGTTACGTAAATGCAGCCTTTCACATTTTCGATTACATATAGTTGCGACAATATATACGGCATATATCTCTGATCTAGCTACCTCTTCTGATAATGATATTTCAATTTCATTAACTTTTTCCGCAACTTGAGGAAGAATGTTTGTCAAACCTCAACTTTTTAATTGCTTATATTACAAGAAAATGTAAGCTTGTAGTGTATAATCACGTTTGAAAAATAACGCACATATGGTGAGAGGGTGCTTGTGGAATTCGACCGTGTCAGGTTTAGCGTTTCGATTGAACTTAAGTGCAGATTGGCTGAAATGTATTCATCAAGAATAGTAAAGTGAGAGAGTGTCCATCAACTTATGTTCATCAACTTACTAATCGAAATATTCCGATTCAGCAGTGTAAAATGAAACTAATGAAGCAATATTCGAAAAATTCCCTTCGTGGAAAATTCCAGAAAACCTTGCAATAGTATCAGGAAAGGCATCCCATTTCAGATAAGAGAAGCGAAATCCACCCACTAATTGTATCAACTTTTCAAACATTAGTTCCTGATTCATTGTTGTGACTATGAAAATCTAAAATATATTTTCGAAATTGAAATCTTAATTATTGCTCACGTTTGGTTGGTATCAACCTGACTCGTGCTTAAGAATCGAAGGCGATACTTGCAGATTATGAAGTACAGAATTCAAACGTGCAATCCATGTTAATCGATATTTAGTAATAAAGAATGCAAATTCGAAACGCACATCATCTCCATATTTCTGCAGTATTGTAATCAATTACACGTTGTACAATTTGATCGAAGTACTTACTTCTACATATAAATGACATGATACTATTGAGCGAGTGCGAAGGAAATTATCGGTCATTGTCTTCGTAGAGTGGCCGACCTTCCAGATGGAATGATACTGCACAGCGCTTCTTTTGTGTACTGGGATTCAAACCCTGAACTGTATTTTCGCCCATACCGGACCGGTTTTACACACTTGGATTCGAAAAGTTAAGTCCAATATGGTTCACTTGTAATTCGATATGATTTTATGAAAACTGAAAACTCTTGTCATACTCTCTGTTGATGGAACTGCGCCTCCAGGAACGCATGTGAACGCGTCGAATGTGGTGTACACTGAGAAATATTGTATGATTACTAGGGACGCGACGCGCCAAAATAGATGGGTTACGCAAATCTTGTTAGTTTTGTCGTATAGACAGTTCAAAGAGGTTCAAATGCAGATCGAATTTCCCACTCTTACCTTACGATTCATGAAAAGTTTGGGTTGTTTGGTGGACGAGGATGTTCTAACGACGCTGCGATTGGAAAGCCTTACTTACTTCATCCAGAGCACAAGCCAAAAAAATTGAACAGGTCGGCCACTCTACGAAGACAATGACCGATAATTTCCTTCGCACTCGCTCAATAGTATCATGTCATTTATATGTAGAAGTAAGTACTTCGATCAAATTGTACAACGTGTAATTGATTACTATACTGCAGAAATATGGAGATGATGTGCGTTTCGAATTTGCATTCTTTATTACTAAATATCGATTAACATGGATTGCACGTTTGAATTCTGTACTTCATAATCTGCAAGTATCGCCTTCGATTCTTAAGCACGAGTCAGGTTGATACCAACCAAACGTGAGCAATAATTAAGATTTCAATTTCGAAAATATATTTTAGATTTTCATAGTCACAACAATGAATCAGGAACTAATGTTTGGTTTGACAAACATTCTTCCTCAAGTTGCGGAAAAAGTTAATGAAATTGAAATATCATTATCAGAAGAGGTATATGCCGTATATATTGTCGCAACTATATGTAATCGAAAATGTGAAAGGCTGCATTTACGTAACATCATAATTTCTCTCAAGAATGTCGAGAAAATTGTCCAAGTAAGATAACCATTGTGGCATAAAATGGGGGCGGACATTTCGGCAACGGACATTTCGGCAACGGAACGCCATTCGCTGGATATTCGACGCAAATCCTTGGGAGTTGTGTCATTGTAACTAGTATTTGCTACCCTACATGTGTATGTATAATTATTTTTACCAGCCGAATGTGAATTTCACTCCATATTTATGTATTCATGGTTCAAAATTGAGAATTTGAGTGGAAAATCATTGTTATTGGGGTGTCCGGAAAGTTCGTATATTTTTTTTGTTTTTATTTTTTATTCAATGCTTTACAATTCTCAGTGACCAATGTATGCCCCCTTCTTTCTCACTACCTCCCTCCAGTGATTGGGCAGGGTCTCGATTCCTCTCTTCCAGAATGCGGGTTTCTTCGAGACCGCCCAGTTCACGAAAGCCCTCACAACTTCATCTCGATTCTTGAACGTCTTTCCTTTGCAGAAGTCAGAGAGAGAGCGGAAGCAGTGGTAGTCGCATGGGGAGAGATCCGGGGAATACGGTGGATGGGGAATCCTCTCGATCTTCAGCTCGTCCATTTTATTCTAGGTCATCTTCGCTCGATGTGGGCGAGCATTGTCCATCAGAAGAAGAATTTTGCCCTGGTTCAGGAGTCTGGGAGGGACTCTGACCGCGACATCTTGCAGTTGTTCAGAGAAGAGGTCGGCATTGATGCTGGTGCCAGGGGCGAGGATCTCCCAGTAGATGGGACCGAGCACTGAGAAGAAGAAGCAGAGGAGTTCCCTCTTTCCGTGCTCTTCCTTCTTCGGGACGGGCGTGGGCTTCTCATCTGCATCCACCCATTGCAGTCTCCTCACAGGGTTATCGTACGTGATCCACTTCTCATCTGTAGCGATGATGGAATTGACCCATCGAAGATTGGATCTACGATGGAGTAATTCTCGACAGACTTGAACACGATTTTTCAGCTGTTCGGGGGAGAGGTCATGGGGAATCACTTGTGGGAGTTTCGGCTTCTTCCCAGATCGATGGAGGATATCGGACACCGTTGATCTGGGAGTACCAGTATCCTTCTTCAACTCACGCACACTGGCCATGGGCTTGCGCTTCAGTGTGCGGAGAACGAGAGGCTGATCGAGGGAGGGAGGGCGTCCAGAGCGGGGTTGATCATCGAGACCAAACTCCCCTTTCTTGAAGCGGGAGAACCACTTATAGCAGAAGGGTATGGAGGAGGCGTCAGCTCCTTCCGACTGGGCCAGGGCAGAGTGGGCCTCCTTCACGGATCGGCTAAGACGGTAGTAATGAAGTAAAACTGCTCGGAGGTAGAGATGGGAGTCCATCACAAGAATCAATGTAGCAACTAGGAGACTGATTAAATCCTCTCACTACTCAACGTCAGAATGATGCAATACATTGTTGACAAACAGATTGCGCAATCACTGCATTTGATCGCGAACTGACTTTTTTTCCGAAGCATTATACGAACTTTCCGGACACCCCAATAGTTACAATGACACAACTCCCAAGGAGCTGCGCCGAATCTCCAGCGAATGGCGTTCCGTTGCCGAAATTTCCGTTGCCGAAATGTCCGACCCCCCATAAAATGTATATTTGGAAACCTAAATTTTCATTAACTTCAGCGTTTTCACCATCACGGGAAGATCATTGTGTTTAGTACGATGATTACGGAAGTTGCGAACAATTTCCAGATTGGAGAATACACACTGCAAATGCACCCCGACAGCATGACAATTAAGCATTTGAGTAAATGGCTTTCTTGAGAGTATTGTGGTATCATTATTTGCTTTTTAAACTTTTTGCTTTCACATAATTTTTTGTAAACTTATTCGGTCAAAATATCAGTGTTTTCTCAACTCATGCATATTTGATAAAACAATTATATTTAATTTCATGAATAATGTTTTCGATCATTCACTTGATATCCATTACTTTCATTTGATAACTATATCTATACATTTACTATACATTTGATAACTATATGGTGAGAACTATATCTCTCTTCTCACTATATCAATCAGATCATGTAAGTTTGGCGCGAAAAAAATACAGTAGTTTACGAGGATTACTAGCGACGCGATATACTCAAATATGTGTTCTCTTTTGTGCCAAGACTAATTTATTTTAAAAATTTATTTTAGTTTAGTACGGTCATTCATTTCGATAGTCTCCCTCGACGATTCGTCGGCGAGTTCACCAAGTTCATTGAGTGCCCATCACAATTTACACTTCGAAAGGTGAGGTATTTTGTAGAGATTCTTCGTTCATTATAAAGCGGTAAAAAGTGTAGGTTATAATGAAGAGATAGAGTGGGAAAGTTGAGGGGCTCCCCTCTTTTTGAGGGATCTCCTCGTTTTCCACACTCTCTCGCTTTAGTATGACCATTTTCTAACTCTTCTGATTGCAGACATGTAAGAACAATGCGAATCTGGTAGCACATCAATCATATTTCACCATCTCTACATTGAGAAAACTGTAGTTAGGGTAAGGCATCATCAATATTTTGCGATTTGTCATCCTGAAACAATAAAGGAATTTAACAGAAATGGGGAAAGGCTATATCATTCAAATTTTGCTGTGGTGATCCATTGCGTCGTCTGATTTGGATTATTCGTGTGCATTTTGCAGCTTGAAGTTCCTTTGCTACTTTTTACTCATAAACCACTGGATTATGCCCCGAATGTAAGTAATTTATTCAATTATTAATGTTATTCAATTCTGCTCCAGATGTTTTGGTGCACACCTTTCAATGAGGGTAATATGGATACATTTTTGAAGAAAATTCTTTGGGGAGCTCGTGGAAGCTGGCTATTATTTGTGAATGCACCTTTGGATGTTATCCAAAAGTGTTCCGCTATATTCGAAGTCGGTCTTGCGTAAACAATCACTTTCGCCAATTTTCAAAACGACTTCGGCTTGTAAGCTTTTTTTTTTAAAAAAACACATTTCACGTTCATAATATTGCAGCCGGTCTTCAATTAATTTAATCCGAATTATTAAACCCGATGCAGTCGGCATTCGCTGCCCACAGGTCACATTTAAGCAATATATCAGCTGTGGAGAGTAAATAATATGTAGTATAAATATTATTATTTCAGATTTTATGAATATTATTCTTGAAGTTGCTGATCTCGTGCATAAAGTAACGCTAACTGAGGATGAGCGACAAATTGAATTGTACCAATTGTCATATTCTAAGTCGGCAAGGAACAAAGGTTTCAAATGACAATTTCTTGCTCAACTCTTGATAAAATTGTTCAAGTAAGGACAATAGTTTCCGCATTTATAAATTTGCCCCATTTAGTTGTTTCACCACCTGGGAAAGAACCTCTCATTCACCTCAAAATCGGCTGAGGCAACGGGTTTTCAAATCGGAATGCATAGAATCGAACGACCAAACGTGATAAGATCTGAAGATGTGATTATTGTCAAGCCAGTTCATGAAATCTGATATTTAAAGCAATGATAACACTGTCCCATACATATACTTTTCAACAAAATTTGGCAATGACATTCATTTTCAAGAATTCCACAATCCCATTCAATTTTATTTGAATAGACGCCGATACATTATTCATTTCCGATATTGAATAACTTTATACTGATAAATACATAATTTTGCCATAAACTTGAACTTTGAACTCTTTTTTTCAGTTTCTGTATTGCTTGGCTAGTCTGAAGAGTGCGGTAGCAGAGATGCCCACCAGGGCTACGGTAGACAGACAACGAAGTCGCGCCAGGACCTGTGAAACGAAATAATCAATGTGCAGCTCCAAGATTCACTAGGTCGGATGATAACTATGACGCCATACCTCATTTGCTACATCAAGGGCGGCATGACGTCATAGTTCTCATCCGACCTAGTGCCCTTCTAGATGGAAGGATACTGCACAGCTCTACTTTTGAGTACTGGGATTCAAACCCTGAACTGTTTTTTCACCCATCCCTACCATGTTTTCAGTCATTTGCCGATCGAAATAATTACCGTATCCTGCCATTGTCGTCTCTTGACGACTTCTGAATAGGGAATGCGAGTGAATGTGACCATGGAGTAGAGCGGAATCCACGATTGAGGGAACCATCTGCAAAAAAATAATTTACACAAACTGATAGCGAATCATGTTAGTTTTAGTTACGTTTCACGGTGCATAGTTCTCACATTATATTAGGTTGTCTCAAAAGTTTCTTTTCCAGGTTTTCACCTCTCCTTTCCGTGGATGTTGACCGATATACTTCTAGTGTTCGACCATTTATGAGGGCTTGGGATCTCTATCTAGCGCACAGCATCTCACTCCTACAGAGCTCGTGCGAATCTCGCGATAAACTCTAAAATTCAACTAGATGTGCAAGGTGACCAACTTATTGAAAGGATCAAATTTTTTAAGAGAACCGTGTGAGGTGCAAATTGAATACACTTCCTTGAAGTACTCCCTACGGGATATTCTCGGGTGATATCCTACGTTGTTCAGTTATATCCACGTTCATATTGAGCGTGCAATTCGAAAACTGGGATGGTATTTCGCAAATTATCATCATTACATCCTTAATTTCTTTTGAGAATCCGAGAGAGCTCATTTGTGGTGGTTTGTGAAGTACTTTCCCAAATAAGTACATGACCATAATTAGGAGATATGTGGACCATCCGTAGTGGAGTTGAACTTGCCGGAATGTGTAAGTACAATCTCCTACATTAAAATATGAAATTTTCATAACCTCCTGTTCCAAGCGCACATTGATTACCATATTGTTCAAGGATATCTGAACAATTGGCTCTTGGACAATCCCTCTACGATTGGGCGGAATCAATAGGTCAATGCAATTTGAGAAATAATAATCAACAAAATGTACCAAAAATAGGCATATTTCGGCATTTCGGCAAAAATATTTCATTTTTCTCAAACTACCCATCATAGTTTATATTGCAATGCTTGGTAGTATTATACGAGAAGCATCATTTGTTTCAGTGACTTTGTAACGTTAGTTTCAGTTACGTTTCAGGGTGTTCATTTCCTCATGAAGGAACGTGGAATCTAATTTCAGACTTTTTTTTCAATTCTTCACAATAATAATAATCACCTAGCTTGGTAGTATTATACTACCAAGACCCTACCTCACGCTACAAGTAAAATTGAAACATCCGAAGCTGACGAGACCAAACTTGAAAAAATTAATAGTCAGAAACTTTTGAGACAACCTAATAAATATCAAATTTAATATTGGCGAGATTTCTAGTCCAAATTAAAATGCGAAATATAGAAGTTTTTGAGGAAGCACAGATTGAGGAGAAGCATCAATGGTTTCAGTGACTTTGTACCGTTAGTTTCAGTTACGTTTCAGGGTGTTCATTTCCTCTTGAATTAACGCGAAATCTGATTTTGTGTTCTTGTTGTCTTTACAATAATAATTGGAACCTATTGAGGGCTAGGTCCAGCTTCTTCCTCAGCTTGTAGCTGGTGTGATTCACGAGGTCGCGCAACTAAAATTAGCTTAATAAGTAATTAATTAACCAATTAACTAATTACCTCTTGGTAATTGTACATTGCGAGGTCATTGATTGTGTGTGCATCCTTCACTCGTGTAGAGGAGTACAGTGCGATGGCAGCGGCTGAGCATTATTGATTGGTTTTGATCTTCCAGTGTTATTTATCTCGTTTTTAGGCGACAAACTACGGTCTGCGACTTCAATGCAACCGAACAATCCGTTCCGATTTATCCCCTTCTCCAACTCAAAGTTAACTCAAAGTCATCGAATGTGTTTCGCATAATCGTGAAATTGTAATGAATCTTGTTGTGGTAATGTTCGATCGGCTGTCAATGCTAAAAAATCAAAAAAAAATCTCTTCCAGTGTCATAATGCCCCTCCTTTGTGTTATGTAAATGAAAACACCCACGGATGTCCTCCTTTGCCTGGTTGAGAGCTTCCGCCAGAACAAGACAGTCCTCGAATCCCTGAGAAATCGATTTGGTTTTATTCCACCATATCTTGTCAGGCGCACTGCGGGTGGTGTAATGTCCTGCGTATATCTCTGACACTGTTTTACATTATTCAAAATAATTCATTATTGTATTAGCAAGACATACACAGTTCATTCCTTGCCCGTAGAAGGGTACCATTGCGTGCGCAGCGTCGCCGGTCAGTACTACTCCACTGAAAATATTGTTTTATTATTTTTTATACTATTGCACTCAATACCCTCATTTGCAAACGGGTTTCACGGACATGTGATATTGTAAATGTTCATCACTTGAAAAAACCCTAGAGAGGGAAATAGAAGAACGAGAGTATCACTACCTGCCGAAGTGATGGGGCGAGCACTTGAGCGAGACGAGGGATTGGATGCCCACTTCGGCGAAACGAGCCGTGAGTGCTTCACTGATGAAATGCATTGATATCATATCGCAGTATTATAATGACTGTATAATGTTGGTGTTTGCATTATCACTCATTCACGTTATAGTGACAATGGTGATTTTGTAAAGCGACAATCAAAACTCACTGTGTGATGAGTTTCAGCGCATCCGGAAAGTGCTGCTCGAAGAAGGCGATTTGCTGAATGGGACAATGACCATATAAAATTATCAAAAACATCGTCTCTCCTTAGGTGCAAGTTAGTAATGAAAAAAAATCAATTCTCTCACATGCGCCTTGTCCCTCATCTCTTCCTCGAAGATTTGGAAGGGCCCGAAAAGCGTGACCGTGAACGTCTTGTCCTACGAATATGTTTCATTATTTAAATTCATCTCAAACTCGAGATCGTATTGTGAACTCGTCATCGTTAGAATTCACAATACGATCTCAAAAATTCAATAAATTATCAAAATAGTCGACATTTCGAATTCGGAATCCGTTGAACTCACAATATTTGCCAGGGCGATAAGCGTGAACTTTCCTCTCGGCCATAGGTGGAAGACGTTGGGTTCGAGGGCGAACTGAAAATGGGTGAACATGGGGTACTGGACAGCATCGTTGACTGGCGATAATTGGAAGTATGTTGTGAATTCATGTGTTCAGCGTATACCAATCTAGTGTTTTCCCGTGAGATGAAAATATGAGCAGACATACGAACCTCTCCGTTCTTCGGCAGGATCGACAGCTCGATGTATCCGTGTTCAATGTACTCCTGTAGTAGATAATTATAATTGTAGATTTTGAAATATACAAATTCGGTAAAAGATAATTCCCTGCTTATACTATCAGATCACATGATAACTGCCGCTTACCTGTTCGTAGTCGAATCTCGGCTGGGTCATCAGCGACCGCCTCACTGCAGAGTAGGCGCCGTCAGCTGCGACGATGAGATCGCCCTCGACGATCACCTCGACGCCTCCGCTGGAGAAATTATTGAATTATTTTTAGAACACGAGCGCAAAAGTAATTGCTGAATCAACGCATGTACAAAATATGAACCAACTCTCAAACACAACATGCATTCGAAGTACATTTTTCCTACAGCATTACAATAAACCTTAACCAATGCATAATTATTTGTAATGTATGTATGTGTTGATCAAACTAACTGTTCGACGATGATCTCATTGCGCTGGAGGTCCACTTTCTTCACCTAAAATTATTTAATGTTTTTTTTAAAATTTTATTGCTCAATAGTGTGAAAAGAGGACAAACCTTGTGTTGAAAGAAGAAGCGGACGTTGGGCGCCTGCTCCGCTTGTGTAATCATCACCTTTAACCATTGATTTTGATTAATATTGGCGTATTATTGTTAACCGAGGTACGCAGGCAGCATTGGTAACCTTTGAAATTATTATGTATATTTAATTAACCTGAAACGTAAAACTTCACAACCAAAAAGCTACATTTTGCACCACACATTTTAAGGATTTCAAGCATTAATTGAGATCAAAGATCACCTCGTTGAGGTGGCGACGATTGATGGAGACGATGTGCTAGAATGAACACAAAAATTTTAAAATAAATATTTTGCTTCCTTCCAGTTTTCGGCTTACTTACAGTCGTTACATCCAAGAGCAACCAAATCACTACGATTAAAGATCAAAGGTCAACGATCACACCTCTCCGGGCTGCCCATAAGGCTGTCTGTTCGTCCTTATCCCATCCGATTCGTGCACGAGCCTCGCGTGCATTTGTACTCCTAATTCATTATTTTTATCTTATTAATTTTATTTAAAAGTCCTCCGAAAGCCAAAAATTACCCCCTCTTATTATTGTTTTAAACGTTGCTATTCAGTGAGAAAAATGTGCCAGCAACAAAGAAATTGAACGAAAATAGCCCCAGGGCTCGTAATTAGCGATAATGTGTGAAATATCGAATGGATTGAACCGCACGATCGAGGTAGGATAGAGAAAATTTCAAATAGTGGTTACTGTAGGGTAGTATTCATAGCTGTTCAGAAATGGCAGCGAGTGTGAGGGGGTGCGGTGCACAAGGCATGTATAGGGGGTCATGGTGAAAATCAATAGTAGGTCATGAGTAGGTCAAGACTAGTACCATAACCAATCGATACACATAGATACCGTATACCGCTACCGTAGCCCTGATTATTGAGAACTGACTTTATTTTCAAAAAGTCAAAATACCGTACCCAATCGGTCATACTGTACACATACCGTAACCCAGTGTACAGTACCCCTTGCTACCGTAATTCACACCACTGCGGTCAATCGTAAACTGACTTTTTTCCAAAACATTTTCCATTGAGTTGATCGATAGTACCCAATCGATAGTACAGTACCTCAAGATACCGTATACCACTACCGTAACCCCGATCATCGCAAACTAACTTTATTTTTAAAAAGTCCTGGTACCGTGCCCAATCGATTATACACTACCCAAGAAACTACAGTAACCCAGTTCCTTGGGTCAGATCCAGTTCATTGGGTCAAACATTTTTCTAAAAATCGAATTTAAAATTATTTTAAAGTATCCTACCGTATATGCGATTATTGTATAATCATTTAATAATCAATTTTGGATTTTTAGAAAAATGTTTTTAATATTTAGAAAAATGTTTGACCCAAGGAACTGGATCTGACCCAAGGAACTGGGTTACTGTAGTTCCTTGGGTAGTGTATAATCGATTGGGCACGGTACCAGGACTTTTAAAAATAAAGTTAGTTTGCGATAATCAGGATTACGGTAGCGGTATACGGTATCTAGAAGTACTGTACGATCGATTTTGTACGGTACTTAGTCTTGATCTACTATGACATAATTGTCGACCATGACCCGAAAATACATGTCTTGTACAGTACCCCCCTGATACTCGATCTACTGTATGATACTGTAAAATTTTTGAAGATGCGCGCAAGGGCTTGCCGTTCAATCACTAGCCGCGAATTTGAAAAAATCGATGATTTCGGAGGACCTTTAAAAATTATTATTTCTAGAATTCGAATGATTTTGATAAAAATTATGGTGAATTGCACAAAATAAGAAAAACATTAAAGGAGGAGCAAAGGCAAAATTAATTTTTTGAAGCTTTCATATGGACTGCCTAGGTCTCTCCAACGATTAGAAGTTCCGAAATTTTGATATTGATATCTTACGAACATAACGAACGGTATATCGAGCTATCGGTACGAATACGAGCTATCGGTAGTTGGTGTGGAGCCAAATCAGGGAAAGCTCAGGCAACGAGCGAGAGGATAAGCGACTTGAATCCCTCTAATTGAAACATATTTCAACCGGGCACGCGTTTGCCTTTACTCCTCCTTTAAATGGATATTTTTAGAATATTCAGATCTTTACCCTGATTAACGATGTAGTCCTTCAAGCCGACGGCCTCCAGAGCGGTCTTGCCACTGAAAGTTCAAGTTGTTCTTTAATCTAAAAAGAAATATGCAATACTCAAATAAAATACCGGCAAGAGAGCGCGAGGTTAATGGAGCGGCCGGGCACGTGCTCCATAGTTCGAATATCTTAAAGTTTTAATCACACCAGGAATGGACAAGATATGATAAAGAAACGATTTCCTTCTAAACAATTCCTAAAACACAGCCTCTTCATGCCATTCTTGCCACTGATGATTTCACAGTAACTTTCCCACTCCCATTTTAAAACAAATATGCTTCTGTTTGTTAATGTAAAAAACCCAATTGCTAAATTCAATTTACTAAATTCTTTTAACGATTTTATCGTTTTACCGTACCCGCTCTCTATTCAAGAAATATCACTCACCCCTTCTGTACTCGTACACCTCCACCGTCCACCCTCTCTTAGCGAAGAAGCAGGCGTGCAGCGCCCCCACGAGACCCGCGCCAGCGATGATCACTTTGGGCATCTGGAATTGATCTTTGAACTCTCTAATCAATCAATTGATCAATAAATAGGCGTTAACGATAGAACAATTGTGATAACCTGTGATAACCACATGACAAGAAAAGGGAAAAGGCAATATGGGAAATGACACATCTCGACGGCCACTAAAGTATGTGTTTGATTGAACACATACTGCTTGATTAAAATAGACGTGGCAACCCTCACATTGAATTTGTTGTTCATTCAAACACCCTTTCACTGTACCACGTTGCTTAAGTATGACCATTTTTCGGCAACAAAATATCTCTAGATAAAGATATGCATCGAGTGAGCGGTGGTCAGTTATGTTGCGAGAGAAGAAGAAAAGGCATGGGGGACGATAACATTACTGAGACACATCACGAACGAATACATGAAAATTAGCAGTGAAAATTGTTAATTTTTATGCGAGATTGTTCAGACATTACGAAGAAAAGCTGCTGGAGCTGCCATTTTCATGCAGCTCTCATTTCGATTAAGTGGATGGAGATAAACCAACCTTCATTTAACTGGAAAATCAGAGAAACAGGAAGTGAAGTATAAGGGTAAGCGGAGTGTTCCAACTATCGAGGACTATTAACACGCAAAAGGTAGAAGAAGGAATGGGAAGAGAAATAGAAACTGTGATCGATCCCTGGGCGATCTTAATTAACAAGGACGAATAAAGGTCAAAATAAGGAAGAATGGAGATAGTTGGCTATTGATTCTTAGGTAATTCTCAGAAAATTCTGCCTATAAAATTATGCACGCAATCGGGAACCGCCAATTACTAGTGGATTATCACCCGAGCAAATAAGTACTGAGTCGAACGTGAATGGCCTGCAAAATCGGAATTATCCTAGTCAGTTTCAGAGAATTGGCTCAGTACGCAAATGGAAGCAAAATGCACTATGCCCGTAACCGTCCGAGCTGCTCACTTTGTGCAGATATTCTTTCGATTTTATCAGGAGTGCTCTGATAACCCATATCGATAGAGGGAACAGAGCAATAAACGGCGTGATATACGACAGAGGGCAATGGGGAGTGATCGGGCAGTGGACAACCTTGCTCACCGATCGCAGAGTCGAAATAGTTCGCTAAAGGAAGAGTGCGCGCTCTTATGTTGCCATATCCAAGTAGATGAGTGAAAGAGGGTGGAGAGAGGGATAGAAATAGAGAAGGGGAATGTGAGAGGCCATGGGGCAGGGAACCTTGAATAGGAAAGGGACGGCGACGAAAATGGATAGGGGTCAAACGAGTTTTTGCACGTGGCGGAGTGGAATTTAGCGTGTGCTGAACCGCGTGGGGTGATCAGTGATTGCTCGCTTTAACGAGCTCATTCTCTCATGTATGCATGTAATCTCTCACACGAAGCATGAAATCATATTGAAGTTATATGATACATTGGGAGCGTTTTGCGTGTTCGCTCTCTGGCATTTGAGTGAAATTTTATTTTGAATTATTGAATGGGTTCCTGGCACCTCTCAATCAGTAAAGACGATATATTGCATCAGTATATTTTCCGAATTTGTGCTTACTACATCCCGAATATCAAAATCCGTACCCGTAAGACTGACCACTTTTCGATTCTAAGTGAAATCAATAAGCGACGCAGGAGGCAAAACATCCTTCCAATATATCAGTGCGTTCGCGTAAGAATCACATACTCACAGGTACAGAAAAATAGGCAGTTTGGGATTTTAGCAGTTTCTGATACCTGATGATCCCATCTTTCCATTTTTATACGTATCAATGATTCAAATCAATAATTTGCATAATAACTCATGCTCAAAGATATGTACCCAAAATTCCTAAAATTTCGCCAATTGTCGCATAATTTGTCTAAAATTCTGAAAACTTGGTAATAGGCCTTTTTTGATGCGCTCTATCCGCCTATGTTGTTTATTCATGCAAAATCGGAAGTTTAAATTTTGATCAATTTTTCGAAAATTTTTTTCTCTAAAACAAAGCCGAACACATAGCTGGATTTTACATATGTTTTCAACCTTGATGAGATCTAACTGCTAAATATTTTGGATGCGATTTAATGGTTGTAATGATAGTTTTTCATGTGGCTGAAAACTTTCATCCCAGCCGTAGCCTTCGCCGAATTCGAATGTGTTTCAGGATTATTTGATAATGTCGCTCCTTTATTGAAGGAGATCCTCAGCCGTCCATATTATGTTGCATTGAAACACATTCAAATTTGATCAACGAGTAGGCCGGAGTGAATATTTCCGTCACATGAAAAACTATCATTACAATCATTAAATCGCTTCCAAAATTTTTAGCAGGTTGATCTCATCAAGGAGGAAAACATATGTAAAATCCAGCTATGTGTTCGGCTTTGTTTTCGAGAAAAAATCTTCGAAAAATTGATGAAAATGTAAACTTCCGATTTTGCGTGAATAAACAACATAGCCGGATAGAGCGCATCAAAATAGGTCTATAGCTATGTTTTCAGAATTTTAGGAAATTTTTAAGCCTAGTTACGAATCAAATAAGTTAAAAAGTGCATAACTTCAAGCGTAATTAATTATGCAAATTAGTCCTTCTGAAACATGCCAAGTATAGAAATCGAAAGAGGGTGCCCGTGGTTATCAGAAACTTAAAAAAAATTTCAAAGTGCCTCTTTTTGATGTGAAGGATTTATCGAATATTGTGCGATTCTTAGGCGAACGCACTGATATGAGTGTTGATCGAAGTTTTCAGTTCAAAATTTCATCAAATAGAAATATCTTAGCTCATGCATTCAGATTATGAAATAATAAGAGAAATTTTAAATTTAATGGATTGTCTCACATCGGCCAAAATTAATAAGCAAGGAAAGGAAATCAAGCCATCTCCACTTTCTCCTTTTCGCTTTCTTGCTTTCGCCGTTTTCGCTCCTCGATTTCCAATCTTCGACTTTCTTTAGCGATTTTTGTGAATTCCGCCGGCTTATCCGTTGCGACGGGATAGAAGAGGAAGTTGACCTGAGAAAGAAGACTTATGGTAAGAGAAGGGCTGACATTCAACTTATTTGGCCGGATGTGATCAAGGCAAAAGTACTCACAATAAGCATGAGAATGCAGTTGAGAATGAATACGTGTCGCCATCCTGAAATGTTTATTTTTAACCTTCCACCCCATTGTTCCACGCAATTCTGATCAGTACGGGAAGGAGAGAATAATGAAACAGTTGAGGAGACGAGGAATATTTTAATTCCCTCAATTTCGTTTCTCCGCTCTCAGTTGAGCTGGCAACTGGGAACTTGGAATATGAAGTGGAAAACGCTTTTACACCTCATATTCCAAATTTCAACTCGTTTGGGAGCCGAGATACGAAATTGCAGGAATTCAAATATTTCCCTTCTCCTCGACTTTCTCCACGGAATTAGCAACTGCAACTCACCTGCAGCGTCTCCATCGCTCTTCGTTAGGATGGAAACCATCGCAGGGCCGATGATATGAGCAGCGCACTTCATCATTTGCATCGTAGCCAGCACGAAATGAGCGTACTGCCTGTGAGGGTTGGCAATTGGAATTCGTATTGTGAATTCGCAACCGCCTCCCCCTCAAATATAGAGGAATCCCAGAGGAGGAAGTGATTACGAATTATCATTCGACTCTGAATAATTGCCAACTCTACTGCCTGTGAGGATAATTGTGAGTCCCCGCAGCACATTGCCTGGCGCATTTACTTTAAAAAAGTGACAACCTTGAAACGAGTGCCCCGCATTTGAAATATCCTCCCGCATTCGCTGCCATGATGGACACTGTGAGGGTGAGCAAGCAAACGCCAAGCTGAAAGACCATCTGAGGAATCATCTGGCTCTCTCCAAACCACACGCTCTCTCTTCGATCAGAGTTAGCGAGATAGTGCATGGTATGGAGAGAGCGAGAACAATGCTCCCTTACATTGCCGTGGAAATGCTTTGTTATACACTGGCACTTAAAATGATAGGGAAAGAAGGTAGAGTGCGACTTGCCTCTCTTGTCGGGGCGAATCCTATGCCCGCACAGGTGAAGCCTGCGACGCCCGCGCCAATCGTGTTGAAGAACATTAGCTTGGCTCTTTCCGAGAAACAACTGAAATCGCTTTGATCTGTTTGATTGGAGTAAGAATATACAATCGAAACAACTAACCCCATGGAATCGCCGAGGTAGCCGGCGATCATCTTAATAGCTACGTGGAATATTGACCCGAGCGAAGAATAGAACGAAGTCTCCCGGATTGTAAACCCCAACACCTGAAAACATGACAGCGAATTGTATGGCCGTTTTATGCGTAATATCACGCCGTTCACGAGAGAATCGAGCTATCCCAGGGAATGGAGGAAAATCGTAAAATTGGTTCTTACCAGTTTTGATCATCCCAAGGCATGCTTGACTGACTCCCGAAGTCTCAATATGCATACTTCATTTTCGAGCACTCTACACCTCGTCAGCTATCGGCTGCACCCTCTTTGACCGCTCTTTTGTCGGTTCTATTGAATGATATACGAAAATTGCCCTCTGAGTGACCCCCGCTCATTTTTCGAGCTCTATCGATCCTTCTAAATCATTTTCCATGAAAATCAATTTCAAAAATGCTACATTCCATATCAAATTTCTTAAAAGTGTAAAAGGTGCAAACGAAATTCGCACAGTACATGCAGTTCATAAAGACCTTTCGAATGATATATCAGGTTGGAACAAAAGTTTTGCACGATTTTCAAATTTTCGTTTCCACCATACTCTGTCCTTTATTTTCAAAATTATGTAATATTGTTTCATGTATTCGTTCACAGCTTGAATACTCTTTCTATCACACATTAGTATTACCCATACCATTTGATATCGTGGCGACATTTTAAAGTCAAAGTTGCTACATTTGAGAACTGAACTGCTTAATTTTTGGGTCTGCTCTCTCTGGACATCGATGATAATGCAAATATCAGGGTATATTTGGAACGTGTGATGAACAGGCATCATAAAGTAGTATGAAAATGGGGATCACCTCAAATGGTATTCCAGAAACTTAGGTCATTTTTGATCTCGCGTCAAAATGGGCTTGGTCTGAATTAGTTGACTTCAACGCATAATCGTAGCCGTATGCCTATCGATCTCAAATGCATTTAAACTTTAAGTACCTTCCATGTAAAACTCACAATTATTTTCGTGTGGACATACATTGCTTCTATTAAAAAATGCAATATTGCATACTCAGATACTGATATTAGAGTGTCGAAATTGATGTTTCTATGAATGAAATGTTTCCAGCATAAAAGGAAGCTTAGACTTTATATGGTTAACTGAACAAGCACCTCTTACTCTATCACTTATTGGCTTGGTCGAGTCAGGGGATAGCTTCCTTTTGAGGAGATCGACTCGAACAATGTACACCGAATTTCAAAATTTTGGCTGTGATGATCATAATTCAAAAAATATAATTTTTCTAGAAGCGGAAAGGGATATGCTCCAGTATTTCTTTATGTTATAAACCCCCAAGGTAGTGTATGTAAAAGCTCTTAAGATCAAGCCATCATGATTGATTGTCGAGGCAATAACAGCGATCCATTAAGTAACGGTACTTCGCGAATGTTGCAATTTAATGGTCTGCAATCCTTGATAAATTGAAGCAACCACTTGATCCTACATAGCTTTAGAAAGAACTACCAACGGGCTCTACAATGCGAGATTATACAATGACTTTTTCTGTTAGAATAGGAGCGGGATAAACAAATGTCCATGTAACTCAAAAATTTCATATTTAACGAAACCTGATTTTTTTGCAAACCCTCAGAGCAGGATTCGATTCGAAGTAGCGGATATATTTTACAAATAGTCCATAAATATATGCTATCCGGTTAGATCGGCCCGATTAAAGTGAAGCCTTTTAAGCAAGTTCAAAACTTCATGGTCGAAATCGTGCAAAACTTTTGTTCCAACCTAATACTTGCGCCAAAAACGGACACTTAGACGCCTCTCATGACCATTTTACAATTCTCGATCATTTGAAGTCATTTCAATCACACCGAATCGCTCGTTTTCGAAAGGGAGAAATGAAATTGAAATTGAAAAAGGGCATAGTTCTCATATTTCGGATACGTTTCAAGTTAGCATAAAATAGTTGATTGGTGATGAGGAACATATAGGGCTTGAAACCTATCCGAAATAGGTGAACTCTAGTCTTCTCTTCTTTAATTTCATTTCGTGCGTTCGAAAGCGAGCGAATCGGTGTCATTGAAATGACTTCAAATGATCGCGTATCGTAAAATTGGCATAAGTTGCGTCTAAGTGCCCGTATTTTTGGCGCAAGTATATCGTTCGAAAGCTCTTTATGAACTGCATGTGCTGTGCGAATTTCGTTTGCACCTTTTCCTACACTTTTGAGAAATTTAGCTTAGAATGTGCCATTGTTTAAATTGATTTTCATGGAAAATGGTTTAGAAGGCTCGATAGTGCTCGAAAAATGAGCGGGGGTCACTCAGAGGACAATTTTCGTTAACCCTTCAATAGAACCGAGAAAAGAGCGGTCAAAGAAGGTGCAGCCGATAGCTGACCCGGTGTAGGGAGCATCAACATGAAGTATGCATATTGAGACTTCGGGGGTCATTCAAGCATGCCTTGGGATGATCAAAACTGGTAAGAACCAATTTTACGATTTTCCTCCATTCCCTGAAATGGCTATTCTAGCTCGATTCTCTCGTGAGAGGCGTGATATACCTTAGCAAAATAGATGGGCGCGTATGTGAGCAGGAGGAGGCCGGAGTTGATTTCGATTATGGAGGTTAGCCAAACGACAAGCACCGTTCTATCCATGCAGATCTCCTGAGGAGGGTGAGTCAAAATCCTGTATTCGAGTCAAAATCCAATATTCGAAAAATACATTTGATCGGATTCAAGGTTTCCCTTTTTAAATCAACCACTTAACTTGCAAGAAAAAAGTTCTGGAAATCGTTACTTTGTATACTAGGGAGGCAAAAACGGATCACGATTAACCTTCGTGTTTACAATCTCATACGGTTAACTGTAGTGGGTGCACAACCTCATTCTTCAAAAAAGGAAAGGGCTGCGAGAGGGGGGCGGTTAACCGTCTCATCCGTCTCTGACCCCTCCCATTGATCCGTTTTTGCCACCCTACCTTGTACGGCACGAATCCATCTCTATGCAAATGCTCCGCAGTCTTGTCCTTCTCTATTACTGCAAGTTCGCTGTGAGATACTGCCTGAACTGCTCGAAGAATTGTTTTTTTTTTAATTTCATCCACTGTTCAATGTATTTTCAAGTTCTGTAAAATTTTCAATGATTAATCATATGCAACTAACGGGATGCTCCTGAGGATCATCTCGATAGACGACGAGGAAGATGAGAAAAAGGAGCGTCGTTGCTGCGCCAAAGGCATAGAATGCAGCCCGCCAGCCCCACGCCGAAGTACAGAACTGTGAGCATCGTTGATTTATTTATTAATTCTGTGATAAATCATCATAAATACTTCCTATGTGCCTTAACCATTTTAAAGGAGGAGCAAAGGTGAACCTAAAAAAACACTTTCATTACCTAGCTTCCCCAACTATAAAAGATTCTGAGTTATCACAACTTGGCTGATTGCCAGCCATGGACATCTGGGTAAATATCTCAGCGAAAGAACGATATAGAGCGCGATGCGAGAGGGTATCCCTCTCGTTTCTCTAACGGCGCGCGGTTGCCGAGACTCATCCTTTAATCGTAATGTGATATAGGGAAACTCACAAATCCGACAATTGAATTCGTGATAGTGAATGCAATCGCTTCGAAACTCATCAGAATCCCGATATATGTTGCTGGAAAATCGTGATTGTATCATAAATTTGTAAATCATAATCCGTTTCGAAATTGTAACTCAGCTCACCAGTTTCGTTGAGCGGCGCCCATCGCACGTAAATGACGCCGACTGCAGCGAAATCTGCAGCGAAGGCAAACCCCTAAACAATTCTCGGCGCTTCTTAGGTTTCTGGCCACCCCCCCCCTTCCACTAATTTTCGTCTGGCCACCCCCCCCCCCCCTTCCACTAATTCTCCCTGGTTTCCGACCACTCAAGCCCTCCATAATGGGAAGAAATTGGAAATGAGGGGGGGGGGGTGGCTAGAAATCGAAGAAGTTCCTCAATATATCATATCACTTATGTTATTGCCTCTTCTCACGTGTGACAAAAGCAGCACACATGAGAAGAGACAATACATTTACCGGCTCTGTACCGTTTGGGGGGACAGACCGATTTCTGTCCCGTTTGGGTGGACGTACCAGAATCACAGTGGACGTATCAGAATTACAGTGGACGTATCAGAAATACAGTGGACGTATCAGAATCACAGTGGACGTATCAGAATTAGAGTGGACAATTCATGCTTGAGCTAGCTAACCATTATGATATTGACATAAGGTTACACATCGCGTTAGCATATGCGAACTTCGTTCTCTAAAAATCGTTTCTCTAACCGTGAAACCCCCCAACAATTGTAACTTCCCATTTGAATCAATGCGTCCAATAGCTTCTACGAGCACTAAAACGCCAACATTAGCATTGCGAAATTCTAGGAAATCAGAGCTACTCTCTTTATGTATGTTTACTGTGCTGAGTCAAGGAATTCCCCACTTTATTCCTCATTTTATCAGCTGATTTAGATTATCAAAGAAAATAAATAAAAGGGTAAGACGAAGAGCAACTGAAGGAGCATTACACGTTCAGTTACGGGGAAGCCTTTTGCGACGGAGATGGAGTTACAGAGTGCATATATATTAGGTTGAACAGAAAGTCTTTATAAACTTTTTATTTCAATTCTTCTGACAATAAAGCGCAAGAGCGAAATCAAACGCATGCACCATTGTTATCTACGACAAATCTCCAACGTTCAGGCAACTTATGGATTCCCTCATTATAGAACCCATCTCGGCGCGAATCAAAATATTGCTTGAGTGCGGCCTCGATCGCCCCACGGAAAGTGAAGGATCTCTGATCGAGATGACGGGTCAGATCCGAGAACAACCAATCATCCGAAGGGGCCAAGCCAGGAGAATACGGTGTATGAGGGAGAACCATCCAGCCATATTTGGACAGCTCCTGCTTGACCTGCCGTACAACATGGGGTCGGGCGTTATCGTGTTGATAGTACACTTTCTTGCCGTTCAGGGCAGATTGTGCGGATTTCTTCTTGAGATTCCGTAGTTGTTTAGTGTAGACATATCCAGTAATTATCCGCTTCTCGGGTAGGAGCTCCCAGTAAATCGGGCCATCCACTCCCCACCAGGCAGAGAGCAAGATTTTCATAGGGTGAAGGTCAGGCTTTGCGACGTCCTGTGGGGTCTCATTGGCATCCACCCACTGTGCCTTCCTATGGTGATTCTCATAGCAGACCCACTTATCGACCCCTGTTATGAGACGGTCCACCCATCGATCTCCAGCGTGAAGAGTGAGTAGAGAAAGGGAATCGTCGACACGGTGGTCAAACTGGTCTTGGGTCAATTTGTGGGGTATGAAACGGCCTAGCTTCTTCTTCTTGCCAATGGAGACCAATCATTTTACGATGGTGCTTTGCGATACCCCAAGTGTGGCTGCCACGTCGCGGGTATTTGGAAAGGATCCAATTCCACTACGATCCGTAGCGCATCCAAATCCAGCTCGGGTGGCCTCCCAGACCGGTCATGATCATCCATGGAAAAGTCCCCCTTCTCGAAGAGTTGGTACCAATTGCGCATGGTCTGGTAGTAAGTGGCATATGAATCGTACACTTCAGCCAACTGACGTTCCTATTCCTTCATTGTAGTGTGAGAGAGGAATACGAATAACAGAACGTTGCGGATGTGCAAGGCCGTGTGAACAAACATCGTGATCTTACTAGTAGCAGAATGAAAGGCGTGGAATGGGGAGTTGTTGACCACATAGTCCCTTTGTCATTTGTTATTCACTAGAGGCGAGGGAACACCAAAGGTCTCGTGCACTGAGCAGTGATCGAGCAAAACAGTTTATAAAGACTTTCTGTTCAACCTAATAATAGGCACAATGCGCTATAGAGCTAACACACTCAGACATGGAAAACCATTTGGAGGGTCCAGAATTACAGTGGACGTATCAGAAATACAGTGGACGTATCAGAATTACAGTGGACATCCGTCCACCAACACCTCTTTTGTCCCCCCAAACGGTACAGAGCCCATTTACCTGTATAAATCTGACAACCACGAGCATCACGATTGACTGCTGTGCCATCATGGGAATAGCAACAGTACTCGCCGCGGAGATCAGACCAGCCGTGAAGAACGGCCACCTACGAGTATTACTGCGAATAGTGTTTGGCTACTATTGTCCCATTTCCCCCTGTTCATTCTACACAATGCCAATCAAAATCTAATCAAATGCATTCAATCATCAGTTATTGGGCCTGTTGTTCATCGGGGTTTCTTCTGCATTTGCTACAGAATTGCGAACTTGTGCAATACGAATAAATTGGATTAAGCAATAGATCCTTAGGAAATAGTAAATTTGCTTTACCTTGCTCCAAACTTGGCGTGCAGCCAGTTGAATACGATCGCGCCTATGAAGGTGCCCACCTGTATGCATTAATTACCCCCACTTTTATTCATTAATTACTTAATTAATTAATAATTAATTAATTTTTATTAAAGGTGCTTACTGCGACTGATGATCTGATGTAGCTTTTCTCCGTCGGGGTGTAGACGAATCTTTTGGCAAGCGTCTGAATGATGTCATTTTTATGTATCGCGCGGTTACTGTGAGAAGAGAAAGCGTAGTCCGTGGCATGGTGGCGGCGTACATTTGATTATAAATATACACGGAATGTTTTTCGTCCGCGTTTCGTGTATATTTAAAATCAAATGTTCTACATCTCATCACCACACCACGGTCTACGCTTTATGTTCTCACAGTACCATACATTTTCCCTGAAAATATATATAGCCTACTCTCACCCCATTTCCAGCATCGTGCATATCACTTGGGTCCTCGGCCATGCACACGAACGCTAGATTGATCACAGTGATATTCGCCTGAAACACTCCACATGCCCACTAGTGTCTCAACATGTTAAGGTAATTTAGGATCATTTTCGGTATATTTCATGTGCGCTATTTAGCGCATGAGCTTGGCAGATATCTAGCGCACCTGAAACACATCCAAAAATCGCCCATAAATACCTGAAAAATGGAACAGTTATGAACACTTAGTACTTTCTCGTGCTAATTAAATTAAGACTGAAATCTCACCTGCAGCGCCACGAGACACGCCAGGCCGACGAAGAGGATGACGAATCGGAAGGGAATGCAGCAGTATCTTCGATCGTCGATGACAATGGCGTCCATGTCCACTTCAGCACCTTCTGCCCCTAATTCGTCACTATAACATCACAGAAAATATAAACTAAATAATATCAGAAATGAAAACAAAAAAAGCTTCATTCGATCGCGAATCTCTAATAATTGATCTTTCGGAGTTGGCATTGCCCTTACAAATGTTAGAAACATACGCGCGAATAGTTATAGTATCAAAGAGAGTATGTGCACAGAAAATGTTTTAATTTATCACAGTTTTTATACTGGCGATTGAAATTCCTTATTGTAATCACAGCACGGGATGGATTAATCACCGCTCTGAAATTGAAAGAAGTGGAATGTGCGATTCACCATTTGTTTGTTCCGATAAAATTGGTATGGGCATGAGACGGGATGTGCGGGGTTAGGTCAAAGATCTGGTGATCACAAGAGTGATCCGACTCTGAACAAACGGATTGTTATTGATGACCTTGTGAACACACTGTAAACAAGGTGTTATTGCTGAAAGCATTGAATCGTCCCGGAACCTTCAAATGATCAGATGAGTCACTGAAGCTTCTTGAATAACATCTCGGAGAATTTCAATTTGAAGGGACAGGGATTCTGAGAATACTATGTCATTTGTATTTGCTCTTCTCCTCGACTTGTTCCACGCCCCCCCCCCCCAGGAAAGAGACAGAATCAGAAAAATAATCGTAGGAAAGTCATCCAGTCCCTCTCCCGGTCTCTCATCATTTCTATCTCTCTCTCTCTCTCTTGTGGGAGCTACCAAGCAACCAAAAGCGCCACTCGGTGGATGTTCCGTTGTGTAATTTGTCAATTGTATAATGTTATGCATTCGTTCTTGTGCATCACCACCAGACGAACAACTCTTTAAAAATGTTATGCACAGCCTTCTCGAAATCTAATTACAAAAAAGGGTTTGTTGTGAAGCAAGCAGTGAATGAGTGGAGACAATTTATGTCCGCTGGTCGACGGTTGCACTTGTTGAACCCGCCAATCCTGAATCAAAAATTTTTAAGATTTTAAAGTGATTTTAAATTGTTCTTCCAGATTGACTGAGTTAGAATACAATCAGAATGAGCAAGACAATTAATTCATTTTTCTAACATTTTTTTCCTTTGAGCACGCCTTATTGATGGAGAATCCTGATCAGATCATGCCCTCGTCTCGTTTATATCAATACTCCCGTCTAAAAGATCAGGTCGTAAAAAGAGTTCGAATGATTAGTTACCTTTTTCAACAGGATGTCTTTCCTGCTACATACGACCAGTGAAGTTTGACGCTAATGAGATCGTGTAGAAATCTCAACATCAAGAAAATGTGAACTAGAAAAAATCAAATATCTGGGACAACAAGAGGAAAGAGAAGAAGACAGAGTCAGCTAAAGAATCGTATGGTAATCATGCAGCCCTCTCTTTCGGGCTTTCTCTCACGGGAGTTACCAAGCAACTAAAAGATTCACCCTCTGGATGCTCCGTTTGCGTGGTTCATTTGCTTTCTCCATAAAACAACGATGAAACAAGGAAAAACTGTTCGAAATTTACAAACTAGAACTGAATGATAACAAAATAACATTTAACTACGAACACTTTTTAATTCTTCATACGTTATATCACTTGAAAATTGGAGAAATACTCGCTGGAAGTTATCACATCTTATTTTTACTAGTTTCATCGATACAAACATCTTCTACCATTGTTGTAAGCAACTCTTTATTCAGTCTACTCAAACACGGGAAGGGGGACGATGAGTCCACTCTCAGATTGGTTGAGGCTCTCGGTAGGGACGACGGACCAGTGACGGAAAAAAGGCTTCCTATGCCATACATCCAATTTTAAAAAAAAGGATCGGTTGGTATGTGCTTGTCCGTCGATTCAGTCCTGCGAATGCAAGTAGTGAACGACCCGACAAAAAAGTTAATCCAAATGCAATGATGAAATTGCATTTTTAGACGTAAAAATACATTTTTAGTCGATAAATCAGGACAAAATGCTTCTTACCAGTTTCCCTCCTCAGTCGAAGCGAGGAGTCGATGGAGTAGTGTCGAGATACTGTAATATATCGAAAACATAACGATAAACACAACACATCACGACTTCTCAGATATTAACGACCAGTCTGCTTTAAAAGTGAATTTGTGTTGGAACGTTCGAAAAATATATTTTCTGGTAACTAACTTGGATACAAATGTATACACTCGCTCCGTCAATTCTCATTGCGTTCTATACTCTATCGAACTTTTAGGGTGAATTTTCCCGAATAGGAAGCAAACAAAGCATCATGTGAATGCATTCACAACGCCCAGCTAATCCCTCACTCGAATCTGTCGTCAACAAAGCGGATCACAAACCAACCTGATAAGAGTAGTTCCAAAAGATCAGTGTCTTCCACTGTTTAGTCCCCTTTTCACAGTCGATTTACACCTCTAAAATGATACCTCATCGCATATTCTGCTTGAACACAATTGTACGTTATTTTCCCATTTCTATGAAGTTTTCGTGAGTTTTTTTATCGATTTCGGATTCAGCGCGCTGAAATACACTAGAAATGTCAGCCTTTGTGACATTTTGCAACAAAAGTTAATATTCGGATTTTTCGAAAAATGTCGAAAAATATTTTCTCCGAACATTCCGATTTAACAAGTATTTATAACGTATTTCAGCGCGCTGAATCCGAATTCGACAAATAAAAACTCACGAAAACTTCACAGAATCGGGAAAAACTCGAAAAAGTTAGAATTTTGTTAAAAATTGTGACATTTTGTGGTAGTGAATCACCCATAAGATCTTAGATTCGACTGCAAAAGCTTTTTGTGGTAAAAATTACTTACAATAGTAATGTTACACTGCACTGGAATAGATTTGAAGTGGATTAAAAGCGAGAGAAAATCTAATTCTCGTCAAATTGTAAGAAAAAAATAGATATTCGACATTTCGAAATTTTGAGGTCCCCCAAGTCTCAGTTTGCTTCAAATTGGTTGGAGAAGTTGAGTTAACCAATATATACAGTATATAGGTAGTTAGGGACACGTAGGTACCGTATGTGATAATTTGAAAATCTCAAATCTCAGAATTTTGCACGAAATGTCCAATTTCATGTTCGAAAAAGTCGACGTAAACCGATTTTTAAAATTCTCTAAAAATTACAGTAGATGTGGTGCCACTAGTAGATTCCAAAAATGCCTATCACCCAAATTTATATTTTTTTAAATCGAGTTATGGCAGTTGATGTGCCATTTCGGATCGAAATTTTCGGGTTTTCGGCAATAATTTCTTTCTTTCTAATTTTCTCGCGTTCTAATATGGAAATTCGGTTTCTACTCGTGAAAATACACTAGGAAATCTATATTACAGATGATTTTGAGAAAGTCGATTTTTCGACCCCAAAAGTGAGGGGTGCCAGAAACTTTTTCAAAATCGACCCCAGACCTTAGTCATTGCTGCCGGCGATCAGCACTCGGGACCCCCATTTCAGAAAAAAAGTATGTGAAATATCGAATTTTTGGCCATACGTGGACCCTCATCAGCTGTTACGTTCTCTGGTGGAGAGCCTCTTAAATCAAAAAAATAACACAATAGCTTTGATATCCTAGACTTCAGAAATGAAATTTGCAGTATTAATTTGTTTGTGTCAGTGAAATTTTAAGTGTTCAAGCTAGTGAAAAAACATGGAACTTTCAGATTCTGATTCAGAGATTGAATATGATTGTTGAAATTGTCATGTTCATTCTCCTCGCATTCGTTATGCGCAAGTTGCTGCATCAGCTGGTATTGCTCATTGCTGTGGTACAAGTGAGGAATTAACGGCTAATCTAAAGTACTCAAGCGCCAAAATAGTCAAACAAAATTACAATGCGAAATACAAACTATTCGCTTCGTGCTCTGTTGTGTATTAAGGATAATTTTGTAAGCATAACTGCTGTTTGCGCAAGTGAGAGTTGTGAGCAACTCCATATTTCGAAACTCACTTCGCAAACAGCAGTTATTCTTACAAAAATTATCCTTAAGATACGAGAAAGCAACGTAGCGAACAGTTTGCATTTCGCCTTACAATTTTGTTTGACTATTGTAATTTTTTCCTGGTAAGATTTAAGGAAGTTGCCCATCGGCCATATACATTGCCGAAATCATCGATGAAAGTAGAAAATCCCAGACCTGAAATAATTATTTTTTGATCGAATCTCAATTCTAAACAAATGCATTATTTCCGAAATTGTTTAATTTGCTGCGAGTCGTTCGCAGCCGAAGTTCAAATGCCAAGTATTAGGTTGTTCGGAAAGTTTCTTTCTTTTATTTTTATCATGCCAATTCTTGTGGCATTCGACTTCAATTATTTGGTCTATGGTATATGTAAGGGCCTTGGCGGTGGAATACTACAGTATGTTCAAATCGAATCTCGGTCGTATATCAGGCTAGAAAAAAATATCAAATGTTAGCAAATGCCAAAATGCCAAAAATTTCAGTATTGTTTGTTGGGTCCTTTCTTCCCGAGAACTAGATGCCTACCGATATTAAGCCGATTATGTATGATAGGGCAAGAGTTGATATTAATGATAACAAAGAAAAACCAGGCTTTCAACCTTCGAGAAAGACGAGAGATATCGATGTGTCACCATTTCGATGTTCAAATTTCGGCATAAATATTCTTTTAAAAGCCTGCTCTTGAATACGTAATTGGATTCCCACCTAGTTAGGGTTAGCAAGTGGCCATGTAAAGTACATCACAAATAACAAGCGCTTTGTTCTCTAGGTTGATCGGGGGAAGCACAGTAAGTTCAAAATTCTGCTCGAAAAACAAATCGAAGTGCGGATTACCCAATCGACGCTTCGTTAGATTAGGTAATACGTGCTAGATTTAAAACTTTACGTTTACTAATAACCCTATTTGACGTACTTCACAATATTGGGTCACTTTAATACCTATCTCGGTTCCGCAAAGAAATGTGTGCATTTAAAAATCGCGGAGAAAAGTCGACTAAGCTAACTTCTGACCTTCATTGCTCAAGATTTATTGATCGAAAAGGTCTGTACTACTGGTTGTCATAGAGAGTATCCAAGCCCACATCAACTACAAAAAACCATAAGATGATTGGTCAAGGTTAAATAAAGGAGAAGTGAATAATGTCCAAATATGAAAAAAGAAAGAAACTTTCCGAACAACCTAATATTTCGTTAACCGCAAACAAATGTGTTTGCTGAAAATTATTAATTACGTAGCAACAATTTAAGCAACTATTCTCAGATGGTCATTTTGGTCTTATGGATAGTGTCTTTCGCCTACGACTTGATTCCAATATGTTCAACTTATCACACTATGTTTGAATTTATCGCATTCCCGCACTAATCCCAGACAAACTTCAGTCGTACAACTTGCGTACACATGATCATAATTATTCCGTCGATACTGGAAATTGTTTGCCTCGTCTTATGCTATCATTTGATTGTATACAAGAAACAGTGAGTTAAACATCTCCGGTTTAATGTATTGCGTTATTACAAGTTAATTGTTAACGATATTTTGTTCACGGTATAGAAATGGTTTTACACTTTACATTACTTCACTGTTATCGTATCTACCATTGTAATCTCTTTTCAGCACTAATCTCCAATTGAAATAAGATGATACCCAGCAAACCACGAGTAAAGTTCCAAGATACGAGAAGAAATGTGATCATCTATACCCTCCTTGATCATTTGTCTTCATTCTTTCACTCGTCTGGCATATCGTGAAGCTAGTGAGATCATGTATAAATCAAAATAACGCAATTGAGCAAACATATTAAGTAAATTACGATATTAGAAATGGAGTAGGGTCGATATGATTGTATCAGAGAATCTGTAGTGAATCCACTCGTACTTCTCTCTTTTTCTCTCTATATGCCCAATATAAATCAATGAAGTGGGTTCATTCTTGGCTTTCCGCGTTGTATAGCATTTATGCAATTAAAACACGGCAACACACAATACGCGTTACGCCCAGAGGGATCAGATAGATCACCGTGAATACACATTGATTCATGAGTAACACATGAAAACAGGCAAGAACAAATATTATACCAAAAATAACACATAATAGATATCAAAGATACAATTTTACAATTCAAAGAATGAACCATACGATTATTTGATTCTTATTGCACTTACAGATATTTATTCGTTCCCACTTTTAGAGTGAATTTGGTTGAGTAGGAGGCAAACAAAACATATTCCGACTGCAGTGACAACGCCCAGATAATCCCTTATTCGAATCTGGCTCGAAAAAAGACAATCGGCTTGTTTAATCTGTCAGAAATGTGCGAGAAAAGTTGCGTAAAAAGTTGCGTAAAAAGTTCGCGAACTTCTGATTCTCTCCTGTTCGTGTACTCTCTCTCTTTCTCTAACCAGGTCGTTGAAAAGTTCACGAACTTTTCGACGAACTATGTTCGAAAATCATACTTTTCTTTTGTTTTACTTATTTTTATAAACTATTTTTGCTTTTAACTTATGACTTCTTATAATGACAACCTTCCCTTAGCTGGAATAGCTTCAGAATACAGCGTAGTGAAAGTAAACAGGGTTGGAGTATTTTTTTCGAAAATGGGTCACCACTTTCCCCACCCTGTAATGTCAAGCTATTCCATCAGAGGGAAGGTTGTTCTTATAAGCAGTCATAAGTTGAAAGCAAAAATAATTGATAAAAATAAGTAAAACAAAAGAAAAGTACGAATTTCGAACATAGTTCGTCGAAAAGTTCGTGAACTTTTCAAGGAGCTGCGTGAAAAGTTAGAGAAAGGCGAGAGAGCACGCGTTCTTGAGAGAGGGAAAAGGAAGCAGTGATTGTTTACTTCCTTTCCCCTCTCTCAAGAATGCGTGCTCTCTCGCCTTTCTCTAACTTTTCACGCAGCTCCTTGAAAAGTTCGTTAAAAACCGGCATTAATTCGTTCGAAATTCGTACTTTTCTTTTGTTTTACTTATTTTTATCAATTATTTTTGCTCTTAACTTATGACTGCGTATAAGAACAACCTTCCCTCTGATGGAATAGCTTGGCATTACAGGGTGGGGAAAGTGGTGACCCATTTTCGAAAAAAATACTCCAACCCTGTTTACTTTCACTACGCTGTATTCTGAAGCTATTCCAGCTAAGGGAAGGTTGTCATTATAAGAAATCATAAGTTAAAAGCAAAAATAGTTTATAAAAGTAAGTAAAACAAAAGAAAAGTATGATTTTCGAACACAGTTCGTCGAAAAGTTCGTGAACTTTTCATCGACCTGGTTAGAGAAAGAGAGAGAGCATGCGAAATGGAGAGAATCAGAAGTTCGCGAACTTTTTACGCAACTTTTTCTCGCACATTTCTGACAGATTAAACAGGCCGAATATGTTTGTGCAGACTACATATGTAGCCTCCGCATGCGCATTTACAAATTTGCAATAATTTCTTCCGTATAACGATTTCTTTTGCAAATTGCAGATGATAAACAGCGAGATTATGTAGAGATCTGGAAAAAAAGACGATGTATATTCGAAATATGTGAGGAAATGGCAAAATAAATCGGGAAGCGTCAGTCGTACAATCGTAGAAGAATCTCTCCCATCCCTTCTCTCAGTCTCTCTCTGTGCTTGGCGCTGCCAGGCAACAAGAGAACGCTCCTCAGTGGATTCGCAATGACGGGAAATGAAAATATATACTAGTGCAATCTTCGTGTGTACTCAAATGAAATTAACGATTGTTGTACAGTGAGTCTTCCAACTCCGGATTGGTAAAGCGAACATTCATCATTGCAACCTCAACGGTGCTTCACTAATAACCAGTGTTTATTCAGATTAATCAGAAACGAAATACAAATGGACGAGAGAAAGGTAGGCGTTCTTGCAGCGACTTTGAATGTGAGGAATTATCACTGCAATGACTGTACTTTTCTCATAGAAGAGCTATCTCACTTTTCCTCTCTGCCTAATGTTCTATAATCTCTATAATCGCATTACCAACCTGCCTTCCTCGCCTCTTCGGTACACTGCACAACAACTGCAATCTTCATGTCTATCGATTAATATTTGTGGGTTCATTCGAAGAGTTGATTTGCATTACACCGGAAATATCGGCTTACACAATATTTGCCAGTGCTACTCTCGCTGGATTCGTTTTAATAGATGAATTTCATACCTTGTATCTCTGGATATCTTCCCAATAATTTCTACATACATGCACATACTAATTTTTTGTTTTATCATTAACATGCATTGTCGGCTTGTTTAACTTGTCACAGTTTGCAAACACTGAGATCGCATAGAAATCTGAAAAGGGAATTATAAAATATGAAGGCGAGCGTAAAAGAAGAAGCGAAAACGGGCAGAGACAGTCGTACTATCCCATGCGAACCAGCCATCCCTTCTCCCATCTACTCTCCCCCTCTCTCCCCACTTCTCGGAGCTTACTAAATTCTTTCTTTAAAAATTATGTACAATTTGGGTTCGTTGTGCTGCAGAGGATACGTCGATCTTGTGTTCCGAACTGTGCTCCGCAAATTAACTGCAATGAATAATGTGTGTACTACGGAATCGCAGGTGATCAAGTGATGGGAATATCATCAGAAGTGCGATTGATCCGTTTAGAATACTTTCCTTCTTACTTGCCTAGGCCTCGGCGATGTGGAGAGACATCAATAATACTCGTCGCTAGACGCAGCAGATTACGATTACTTCGATCGATGCAATATGTGTCACGGATCGCCGATATCATTGTTCTTTTTCATTACCGATGTGTATTGCAGTGTAGATGGTAATCAATGAAATTACATAAAAATCTGAAAAAAGTGAGGAAAGATTCGAATATATGACAGTGACGACAGAGAGAAGAAACGTAAACGAGAAGAGTGAGTCGTCGTTCCTCCCTCTCTCGTGTCCCCTCTGTCCTCCCTATTCTCGGAGCTGCTAGGCAACAAGAGTCGCTGAGTGAAAACTCTAATGCTCGCAGCAATTTAGTTATTTAGCCAATGTGCATTGACAATCACTGCTAGAAAATACTACAATAGAACAGTTTAAGCGAAATTTGTGTTCTTGAAGTGGACTTTTCACTCCCACGTATCCTAAATACTAACGAGTATCTCATTACATGCTCAATGATATTCCTCTAATTGAACATTTATTCAGATTATAACGATATACAAAGGATCAAGAGCGTGAGGATTGCGGGCATTCCTAACACCAGATATTTTGAGGTGCGATTTACATCGACACAGCCGACAGTGATGTGTATGTCATGAAAGAACTTTAAATTTCCTCTTCTCCAAGTATTTTTATCTCCTCGGGATACCTACCATGGCTTGGCTTGCTTGACATATCCACACCCTATGTCATCCAACGAGAGCTTAAATCATATTCATTCGCAATCACTCTTTCCGCTGTAGATCACACTGGAAATTAGGGCAATATTATATGAATTTCCGCAACGCTGACTATATGTGTAGTGTTCATAGTAGGATGAATTTTCCTAATTGTTAACGTTTTAAAATAACTCTGAAAATGCTATATCAGCGTACAAATTCAAGTGTTTTTACCTTTTTAAATGATATTATAATTAACGATAGGTTTGCTTTACACTGTGAAGATGGCAAGCAACGAAATTGTATAGAAATCTGGAAAATATATTTAGGAAATACATATCCAAAAAAAGAAGAAGACCGCAAATAAAGAGATAAAAAATTAGAAAAAAGAGAAAGAGAGAGGAATCAATCTTGCAATCGCAACAAATAAGCTTGGGTTTGCTTATCACAGCGTAGATGGCAAACACCGAGATTGTGTAAAAATCTGGAAAACAATTTGACGGAAAAAATATCTAAAAATAAGACATCGAATAAAGAGAGAAAAAAGCGGGAAGAGTCAGTCGTACAATCGTAGGTGAATCTGCTTTCCAATTCTTTCTCTCTCTTTTCTCCCTCGGGAGTTGCCAGGCAATAAAAAGCGCTTCAAATGGATTCGCAGTGGAAGAAATGACAGAATAAGTATCGTACATGAAGTGCCTAGAGTCATAATTTACTTATTACATAGTGGTTTTGACCATCTATGTGATCACGAAATGCAACATCCAACTCTCGATTCATCCGTACTGCTTGATTATTGAATGTAATAAGAAGCAATTCTGAACACGAGAGCAGCTTAGAATAGAAATCATGGGATTCATTCATTCAACGCATTACAATACAACGTATGTTAAAGTAATATTTCGAGTAAATCATTCACAGATATACATCATTCTCAATTTTGAATTTGCTAGTCTGGGGCAGAGTCGCTCCAGACACTAAACATTCGAAAAAGATTTATCGTGGATTGTTGATTGACGCATATTAGTTCATCTCGCCAGGGAATGTGCAATCGCTTGGTGGTAGCTGCAAAACTAGAATGAGTATCGTTGAATCGCATGCAATCGAGTGTGGTGGAATATCTTGGAATTATAACTAAATTTTTAACTCTTTTTCAAGGTGGTCCCCTTCTTTCTGTGTACATCAATCCCTCTTACGTAGCTTCCATGTGCACATCGATGTCTGTCATCTTCATTGCTTTGCAAATTGAAGATGACAGACATCGAGATTCTGTAAAAATCTGGAAAACAAATCGGAGTTTATTCGAAAATATGATCGCGAGCAATGAGGAAAACGGAAAGCGCCAGTCGTACAATTGTAGGAGAATATATCCCACCCCTCTCCGATTTTCTTTGTTCCCTCTTGCAGCCAGGCAACAAGAGAACGCTTCTCAGAGGATCCACAAAACAAGAAATGAAAGGAAATGCAGACAACTACTTGTTTGGAGTGCGTGAAAAAGCAAAATTCATTAGATCAGTCGAACCGAACCAAATGCCATCACTGTAGTAAGGAATAAAAATAAGACTAATTGTGTGACCAATCGGGGTGAAAACTCGATGCTCGCACCGAACAACAATTCACTGCAATTATCAACTTTTCAAATGTTATGGAATAGAACAGTCAATCGTGGCTAGTGTGATAGTATTGGGTTCTTCAATGTTGCTTCTCTGATTAATCATCTTTATTCTGATGAATCAACAACATACAAATATGGAATGGAACGCAGTTCATGTCAGCATACATCCATCCGACAAATTCGTACGTGCTTGGCATCGAACCTGCAATGAATCCCGTTGAATCTCACCAAAAAGTTGGGGAAGGGCATGATAGTGATATCTACCGAATTTTGTTCTCTTTTCAGATTTCTTTCCTGGGCTGCTCACTCACGTCTAACAATCCGGTGTAGGTGAATTTCGTGTCATCTGAATTTATCTTCTTTAGTAATCAATGATTCTTTCGAGTTGAATATGTTGACTTAGTCTCCTGAAAAAAAAAATAGTACTACACTTACCGTCTAGTCTCTCGCGGTTTCCATTGTAACGAGAAGCACAACTACCTTACTTTCGCCTCGACGAATCCTCCGGCCCACGTTGCTTGCATGAGTACATCTTTGCTCACATTTTTGTCTTGCTTTCCAACAGCGGTATTCATTTGCAGCGTAGATGGCAAACAGAGAGATTATGTATAAATCTGGAAAAAAACAGAAGCTGGGCATGTAAGGTATTGAGAAGTGCGAGAGAAAAGGGGAAGAGTCTTACAATCGTAGGCGAACCGCCCGTCCCTTACTTCCGTCCCCTTTCCCCTCTTTGTTATGTGCAACCAGGCAACAGGGAAAAAGCTCCTCAATGGGTTGTATTCGATACTAATGTGTGACTGAATAAATCAGTACGAAAATGTACTCATGCAGGTCCATACAATCATATATGTTCATAGAATCGGAATGCTAAGCATGAATTATTTAATTGGTATAGAACATCATGGTATTGGAAAGTGCTGATGAAGAACGTGATGGTTGCGTACCTGTAAATCAGGCATGTTTTAACAGGATTAGAATCACGCGCGCTGTTACTCCATGTTTTTGAAGAACTTGCGGCATATTTTAACCGATGAAAAACATGAGGAGGTGATTGCCTCTGATGCATTTCGTCGTAGAATCATCCACAAAGCGTAGCGGGATTGCATTCATTCGTACTCGCACTGCATATTTCATTGGTTAAAATATTTCAGTCTATGAGTAGATGCAAGTTAGGGTGATCTTGTAGAAATATAAAGGTCAAATAGTAAATGCATTAACGTGGGCGAAATTCAAGAACATCTCAGTACAAGTTCAAGAACAAGAACATCTCTGCTTCTCAGTAGTGAACAGAAATGTTCCTCAGCCAAGCAACCGATAACGAGTCATTTCTTCCTCGTTTCTCTTTACTCTTTTCTATCTTTTTGTGCGATAGAGAGCAATGAAATGACTTATTTTTTCTGCATTACATCACACATGCAATCAAAATAAAAGCAGTTCGATTACAACTATGGAGATTTCAATTTTAGGTTGAGTTTGCTTGATTAGGTGGCAAATTGTACATGAGCCGACTGAAGTGAAAACGCCCAGATAATCCCCTACTCAAATTTGACGTCATTAGGAAGCGGATCAACCTGAGAAGAGTAACAAACGATCACGATCGAGTGTCATCCTCTGTTTCCTCTCGTCCTATTCTCAGTAGATTTACACCTCTCGAATGATTCCTCATCGCATATTCTGCTGCAGCGCAAATGTACGTTTATTGCCGTTATCATGGTATACCTTCCATATCATGGGATGCGTCCTTACAGGACATATTTCAGTCTAGCATATTTATTAGCACCTAATTTAATTTGCATGATTAGGAAGGTTTACGTATGAAAATAGATTGATGCATGATTAGGAAGGTTTACGTATGAAAATAGATTGATGCATAGATTGATGCTGTATAGAAAACAGTGGGTTAATGTTTTTTTCAGAGATTTTATTTCGTAAATAATCAATAAATCAATATAGCGTACTTTTAATGATAGATCTATTAGGTTGGTCATAAAGTTTTGTCCGATTTCCGACCCCAACTTTGAGTTCGCATAGTTTGTTTGGCTCAAATCGCAACATATAGTCATGATGTCGATATATAGGGACATGTTCGGCCTTCTGAATATTATCGTTGAAATGGTGCATGTATCTCTACTGTGCGGGAAATAAAGGCCTGCGTAACTTTGAATGTTTCAGAAAAAATACGATTCTCCTTAAAGTTGATGTATTAGGTTGTTCGGAAAGTTTCTTTCTTTTTTCATGTATGGGCTCTATTGACTTATACTCTATTTAACCTTGACCAATCAGTTTATGGTTTTTTATACTTGATGCGGGCTTGGATACTCTCTATAACAATCAGTAGTACATACCTTTTCGATCAATAGATCTTGAGCAATGGAGGTTCGAAGTTAGCCTTTTTCTCCCAGATTTTTAACGGCGCACATTTCTTTGCAGAACAGAGATAGGCATACAAGTGACCCACTATTGTAGAGACCGTCGAATAGGGTTATTAGTAAACGTAAAGCTTCAAATCTAGGATATGCTCCCCAATCTAACGAAGAGTCCATGGAGTAATTCGCACTGCGATGGGTTTTTCGAGCATAATTTTGAACTTATTGTGCTTCACCCGGTCAACCTAGAGAACAAAGCGATTGTTATTTGTGAAGTACATTACATGCTCACTTGCTATCCCTAATTAGGTGGGAATCCAATCACGTATTCATGCGCAGGATTTTTCAGAAAATTTATGCCGAAATTTGAACATCGAAATGGTGGCATATTGATATCTCCCGTCTCTCTCGAGGGTTGAAAGCCTGGTTTTTCTTTGTTATTATTATCAACTCTTGCCCTATCACATATTATCCGGCTAGTAAAAGGTAAAGGTAAAGGTACATCCCGTCTTCGAGACTGGGCTCGCGGGAGAACACTGCTAGGCCAGTGTTAATATGGGCTGATTCAGTCTGGAGTGCCCACCTTTTCGCCAGACCTATTTACCTGCGTGATCTAGTCACGACTACCAATTCCCCGTCCCCAATGGGTGGGCGCCTTGGTGGGGCGGAGACGGTGTCACGGCCGGGAATCGCACCAGGGTGGGATGGAATGGGAGGGTGCGCCATAGACCACTACACCACTCCGGCTAGTATCGGTAGGCATCTATTTCTCGGGAAAAATGACCCAACAAAAAACACTGAAATTCTACTTTTTCAGGTGTTTTTGACATTTGCTAACTTTTGATATTTTCTCTAGCCTGCTATACGACCGAGATGTGATTTGAACATACTGTAGTATTCCACCGCCAAGTCCCTAACGTATACCATAGACAAAATAATTGAGGTCGAATGCCACAAGAATTGGTATGAGAAAAATAAAAGAAAGAAACTTTCCGAACAACCTAATACTTCGCAGAGAAATTTTTAGATGGAGGCTCACTAAGTTTATCAAAAAGTACTAGTCGTGCACTACCAATTATCAAAAAAGAGAGAGCTGCTGATCTCATTATGTGCTTCGTACAGGTCGATAAATAATAGACATTTCGAAACATCAGAGTTATTTCGAATAAATCACCTGTTTCGGGGATTGACGTGGCGGACACCTACCTATGGGCGCTATCATCAATATTTTAAGGGTTCTCTATTACATCAATATTTAAGAGCCCACTTGGCTGTCTCTTCTAAAAAGTGATATTTGTCTATCAATTATTTTTCTATATAAATGCCGAAATACCTAACATGGAGGGTATTCGGGCATGGATTACCCTAGAAAAAGTAGCTACCCCCATAATATTCCGAATTGGTGAGAGATAGGGTAAGGGTTGTTCATTAATTTGAGCACGAAATTACCACTCCTCAAACTCAAGGGCTAGCACAAAAACGCCAAAAGTGTGTATTTTGATGTTCAAAATTGGACACCTAAACTCCGACGAACCCTGTTCATGAATGAAGAGCCACATCCTCTCCTAAAGCTTATTGTGACTTGCATGGGACAGGTAGTTCATATTTACGAATAATTTAAATATCAAGGGCCGTCGGTATAGATACGATACTCCAGAAACGTATCGTGACAAGAGTCATGAAATCACAAACTCGGGTTACGCGCCTATCTCTAATAGACCCTTCGTGGCTGATCAGTATCAATATTACCGGTGCGACATATGACAATCGCGCTTTACAACTGTGGCAAAGATTGGGTCATATCTCTGTTGTAAATGAAATGCTGATTCAAAAAGTCAGGGTGTAGGTCGCTCACATGAAGTTTGGGACACTACTGTATTCGCTTCCTTGGTCTGACATATTTATGATAGTGTGCGCTGAAGAGAGTATAGACGCCCCTATCTACCACTAAAAGACCTAAGTTGATTGGACAAAAACGAACGAAGGGCGATGTCAGAATGCACATTGGTTAAAATCGGACAAAACTTTATGACCAACCTGATACAATTAGATGATTGCGGTATAGATATTGTTTTCATACGTTACTGTCAATAACGTCAGCGCATATAGTATTGTAATATATTTTCAGAACTTGCATCAAATTGAAATAAGGTGATACCTGCTCGCAACAACCCACAAGTAACACTCCCGGAATATATTGATCAAGTTGTTAATTAAATCGTATTGTTTAATAAATCAACTTCGTCAATCTGATACTACTCGAATTCCACGATCAACAGGGCACTACACCGGATGAGAACCGTCGGATGTGAACCAAAAAATGCACCCTTCTGTAGGACCTTCATAGAAGATTTTTTGCCACTCAGAGAACCTACTGTGAATATGATGGAGGAGGGTACTTTTTTGGTTCTCATCCGGTGGGTTCTCATCCGACGGTTCTCATCCGACCTAGTGCCATCAACAGTGCTTACAATGAACGCGTAAAGATATGGCATCCACTCGTGTATCATTGTTATGTGCATGCAATGCATACATAAATAATGAGAAGAAGCGTAGCAACTGTGATCGAAATTCATAGATGCTGTATAGTCTAATATTCAAACAAAACAAATTGATGCGATGAAAAACATCTCCAATTAAATCATATTAAAACGCAAAATTAGGGTAGTTCGCTCTATTTTGTTTTGCTTTCTTGCATACAAATATAGTAAAAATAACATTGATGCACGCCAAATTTTGGCCTAATAAGAGAATTGTGCCAAAAGGATACGCTCCCGGGTGGGTTCGAACCACCGACCTTTCGGTTAACAGCCGAACGCGCTGCCGATTGCGCCACGGAAGCATGGAAGAGACATGAGGCCGGTTACCGAAGAATCGGGCAGCAGTGTGTAGGGGTTGGCACACCAAAATTTCGAAAACATGTAGAAAGGGGTTATCGAGGGTGCTGATCAACATGGTATGCTTCATTTTGTACCAAACCGACCGGTGCAGCCGGGCTGCAAGTAGGCCCTATTTAGATTTTCCTAAATAACTCAAAAAATTGTTGACGAATAATCATGAAATTTGTGCAGATGGTACAAATGACTATAACGCATAAGATAAAATTAACAGAACAAAAACTATTTTATGCTAATTTGTAGAAAATATAGTTTTCGAATACCAGGGAGAAGCGGAAGCTGATTTTTATCTAGAAAGATGCGCCTTGCCGAGAGGATCATTTTTCGTATGCGATGTGTGGGGTAACGCCGAATCGGTTTTTTGATATGAACCATTTTCTGACTCATTTTCCTAATTACGCCGCGCTCCGATGCTCGAGCAATGAAGAATTCAAATGTGTTTCATCGCTGAATGACCTCTTATTGACGAATCGGTCTCATAATTTTGCATTCAAATTGAAACATATTTCAATTCTTCATTGCTCGCGCATCGGAACGCGGCGTAATAAGTAAAATGAGTCAGAAAATGGTTCATATCAAAAAACCGATTCGGCGTTATCCCACACATAGCATATGAAAAATGATCCTCTCGGCAAGGCGCATCTTTCTAGATAAAAATCAGCTTCCGCTTCTCCCTGGTATTCGAAAACTAAATTTTCGACAAATTTGCATAAAATATTTTTTGTTCTGTCAATTTGATCTTATGCGTTATAGTCATTTGTACCATCTCTGCAAATTTCATGATTATTCGTCAACAATTTTTTGAGTTATTTAGGAAAATCTAAATTGGGACTACTTGCAGCCCGGCTGCGCCGGTCGGTTTGGTACAAAATGAAACATACCATGTTGATCAGCACCCTCGATAACCCCTTTCTACAAGTTTTCGAAATTTTGGTGTGCCAACCCATGTTTGATTCTTCGGTAACCGGCCTCATATGAATGGATGCAGAAGAAAAGAATTTGCTTTACAATACAAGGTAAACTAAATGAAGATCAAACATTCAACTAACTTATGTTAATCTCGCACATCAGCTCATTGTTTATTCGAGAAACAAATAAATATAAATTATAAAATTCGATTGGGGTTTGCAGTCGAATCAGTTATGCGAGCTGTCCCATCAGTGGCACAATCCATTCGGTCCTGCATTGTCTGCAAAGAAGAAGCTCGGAAACATTATCACTAGAAAGCTGTGGACCCCTCTATACTATGATCTGGCATCTAGTTGTTCACATAGCGCGAGTAGACATCAGAAGTATACATTGTCGAGGATTTCAAATTTGTGCAATTAATATTCATCTTTGATTGACGACTATCGATTCGGTCGATACATGTTGAGCTGTGATGAATACTTTAAATTTTTGGTGACTCCAGATAGTTCTCAGTGCAAATGGAAGTGAGTGAAATCGTGTACAGATCTGAATGACTATAATTAATCGAATGAAAGTGAAGAAAATGACAGTAAGCAGGACGAGTAATTTAGAGAAAAGAAGCAGACGAATTCGTACAATCGTGGGCGAATGACTCATCCCCTCGTCTCTCTTCTTTCTTTGGAGACTGCTAAGCAACGAATATAGCTTTTCGTATAAAGCGAAGGAGCTCAATGGATGAGGAACGATACAGATAAAGATACAAATGAGGAGATGTGCAGAAAATAAAATAAAAAATATAATTGAACCTGTAATTAAAGTAGGAGTAAAGACAAAATTCAATTTTTGAAGCTTTCGTATACACTGCCTAGATCTCCCCAACGATATGAAGCTCCGAAATTTTCACATTACTATCTCATTCCGCATTTTCCTTAACTCCTTCTTTAAAGAACATATAGCACGCTGTAAACTAAAAATTCTGCAATAGGTGCACGGACGCTGAAAATTTGCTTCCCCGAGACATTTTTTTACAATTGCAAATCGGTTGTCGGAAAAAAGTAGTTCATTGAACGAATGTACATAAGCATGGTGAAACATTGGCTTAAAACCATTTTTGTCTGTTTCTTTTGGTAAATACATTTTATCATTTTGATCTTGGAAAAATCGTGAAAAAATTGCACTCAAAATAATTTCCGCAAAAAAAGTGCTCGACACTTTTTTTGCGGAAAAAACGTGAAAAAAATGCCTAGACATTTTTTTCGCGTTTTTTGAGCTCATCGATATGCCTCAATCGAATGAACAAAACTTATCACCTTGATTGGATCCGAACAAACAACCTCATGATCGCCGTTCCAGCGCGCTACCATTGCGCTATCCGGTCATGTTTCTTTCAACCTTCATTTCGTTCAATGAATACAATGAGTTGTTGATCTTATCACTCTTCTCGAACAAAGCCCATTATCATCCAAAAGATCAATTTCTAATTATGGTTTATTCGTTTCTGAATGCACACGCTCATTAAACGAAATGAAGGTTGAAAGAAACATGACCGAATAGCGCAATGGTAGCGCGCCGCTGGAACGAAGATCGTGAGGTTGTTGGTTCGGATCCAATCAAGGTGAAGTTTTGTTCATTCGATTGAGGCATATCGATGAGCTCAGAAAAACGCGAAGAAAATGTCTAGGCATTTTTTCACGTTTTTTTTCCGCGAAAAAAGTGTCGAGCATTTTTTTTGCGGAAAATATTTTCAAAGCAAAAACTCGGTAAAATCATTGAATAAACAGCAATTTACCGTTTTCAATTTTCCTTGCCATTTCACACACTGTAACCATTACCTTACACCTATTGCAGAATTTTTAGTTTACAGCGTGCTATATGCTACGCACAAATCAATGATTGTGATTTTTGCGGACAAATCGACGTGATAATCAACACAATATGTTTCTTAAATTTACTAAACTTAAAAATTTGTATCGCATTCCAATCATTGCCTCTGGAAAACTACGAATAATCCCACTGAATTATTCAGCTGTGTTGGCCCAATTCAATTACGTATGTGTATATTATTTGTTTTTAAAAATATTATCATTCAGAAAAGATACAACAAAATATTCATAATTTGGATGAGGTAGCAGAGGGAGTGTTCGGATTCCACGGAGCCGGAAATCGACTGCAAAATATATTTAATTACAATATGGTAATCTGATGACCGTGCATCATCCCACCATAGTCATTCGTTTAGATATTCACAATAATCCAATTATCATTTCGTGCTTCTCTCCTCTTTGGCGTATTTCCCTTACATTTACAGTAATCAGTCTTCAGCGCCGGTCATGATATGGAATGTGAGGAGTAGGATCCACTGTCTTCTGTTCTGAAACACAATATAACAACTATATTTTTGAATAGTCTCACCATTTTTAATTAATGTTGTCACGGATCAATGTGCATATCCAGTGTATATGTAAAGGGGACACCCCATTTCTAGCCAAATACCAATTATTCTGCCCCAAATTACTGTGAATCATTAATTAGAATAATTAATATAATTAAATATCGTATTTAAATAATTAAATTATAATCAATCAATACAAAATATATTAGGACTACTGTATCACACTAGTAAACCCCTATTTAA
This sequence comes from Pristionchus mayeri, assembly GCA_036245805.1. Taxonomy (NCBI): domain Eukaryota; kingdom Metazoa; phylum Nematoda; class Chromadorea; order Rhabditida; family Neodiplogasteridae; genus Pristionchus; species Pristionchus mayeri. The sequence goes on from BTRK01000006.1 coordinate 12,216,419, forward strand.
ATTCCCGCCGCGGTCTAGAACTTTCCGTGATGATACTCAGTGAAGTGTGCCCTCCTTATTTTTGTTTTTCCCAAACTTCCTTCGATTTTTCCCGTTTTGTGCGTTACGTTAATCGTTTTGATCCGTTTCTTTTGTGTTTATTGCGATAATAATAGTTGCTAATTACACTCATCGTCTTACCTGAGTTTCCACAAGGGACTGGGCTTATTCTGGGCTTAGTTTACCTCTATATTCTTCACATGTCCATAGTTGCTTAGGACTTCTATTTCCTTTGCAACTTTGTCATTGTTCTACGCAACATTCTTCTTTCTTGAGTCAACAACTATTTACCGACTATAGTTCGATTTATTTTTTATGTTTTTTTTTATTTTATCAGCTCGTTAAGTGAGTGAGATCGTGTAGAGATCTTTCGAAAGAAGATGCACAAAAATGATAAAAATTGAAAAAAGAGAAGCGGCAGTCGGATTCGTACAATCACCCTCCTCACCCCTCTACCTCCCATATTTTCTCCTGTGAGATGCTAAACAACGAAAAGTGCATCGAAAGAAGGCATTAATTGGAGTGTAATACGACACTGAAAACAAACGAAAAAATAACACATCAACCTGTATGTTTATCAACATGTTGAAAATACTGAATCAACTATTCGGCTGTCCTTAATGCGTTCATTATTTCCTCAATCTTCGTACATTTCAATGCTCGTGAAAGCCATTGACAATGTTTATCAACTGGTAATACAAATGACAACGCTAACTTTGGAAATAGAGCAGTGCTTAATCGAATCACTCATTGCTCACAAACGCATGGCTCAATCGGGCTTCCGCAGAAAGACAATTTCGTCCTGGAAATAGTAGAACAGTTTCCGACTTGTACATATTTTATATTCGGTTCGCGATAAGGTTGGAAATTGGACTGGGCGTTGGGAAGTTGAGCATTCACCGGAGAATTGGTTCATTGATGCCGCAACCACCAAACTTATGTTTTCAAATTAAGTGAATGAGATCGTGTAGTGATCTTAATGAAGACACTTGCAAGAATAAATATTTACGGAAATTGAAACAGGAAACAGGGAGACTTTTAATTATAGGAATAATTTTAAACAAAAAAAGTATATGAGCAGAAAGGAGAGGCAGTCGCATTCGTACTAACATAGACGAATGCTTCTTCCCTTCTCCCATTCTCTTTTCTATCTGCTAAGAAACGCATAGTGCTCCTTGAATCGAAAGAGGGGCATTGATGAGCATGCAAGAAGGCTCAGAAAAACAAATGGGATGTCTATGCGATGGTTTGACAGTCACTTTATTGAGGCAATGAGACATGAAAGGAAAAAATCAATACAATAAATTGGACGGTTCAGAAGTATATGACGAGGGCGCCTCACTAATTCTGCTCGCGATGTAGTATGGTCATGATAATCGTCTGCGTATTGGAAGTTCAGAAACATGATCTTGGCAGCCTAAGCTACCCGGTCCATTTTCATTTCTCTTTTGGAAAGAAGTCACGATGCAGCCCAATCACGGCAGGCATGTAGTTGTCCATCTATAATTATGTTTTCGAATCTCAAGATAATTTAGACGGGGTCTATACCTGTTCATTTCATCTTTTCGAGGTACGATGAGATTTTGAAATTGCAAAAAAATATTGATTCCACAAATCCTATTTACATAGTAAATAAAAGTAAATGAGACCGTGTAGAGATCTGAATGAAGATCTTCAATCGAAGAGACTTTAAAGTACAAATAATGAATAAGTTAGAGGAGAGACGAGGCATTCGTACACTCGGAGCGAATGATTCATCCCTCCTCCACTCTCCTTCTTCTCTCTTCGAGGGCTGCTAAGCAACGAGAAGTAGTCCTCGAATCAAAAAATGACTCGAGTGCATGCAACTCAAAGGCGAAAAGTACAGAATGGATAAATGCAGAAGATAAAATTAAGCATTGTAATCGAACAACTGTCCCTGCTCATCATGAATGAAGTTGACAACGTGGAGCGAAATACGTGAATAAATTGAATTTGTTTATCTCGTGAATGTAATAAATTTTTATGCAAACAATTGAGAAATTAACATGTTGAATCATTCATGAACAGACGGTCTCATCGCAATTTCAGAAGCAGATGGATTGTTCGCATGCTGAAAGTGACAAACTTTAAATGGAACGGTCATCATTCAATTTTTATTGAAAATGTCTAACCTAGTTCTCGAAGTGCCAATCTTTGGTGATGGATTCTGTGGGATATCGCTGACTGTACAAGTATCGAACAAAACTCTCCAATTTGTCATTCAGATAAATTACCAGAGCAAATGCATGAATCGCTTACTTGTGCCTGCATCAGCGTTGATGCTCATCAAGTAGTATATGAATCAATATCATGATCAGGCAGAGGGAATATCTACAATTTCAAATAGTACACTGCCACGAAATTGTTTGGTTTACTTTAAAAAGTATTCGTAATTCATGCTTCCGATAAGAATAATGAGATCGAATAAAAATCTGAAATATCGACATTAATCAAGGAAATGATCAGATAATCATCCCTTCCCTTCTCCTCTGTCTTTGGGGTCTACTGAGCAACGAAAAGTGCTCCGCGAATCGAAAGAAGGAAATATCCAGATAATCAAATTATATCTGAGTAAAAAGAAAGAAAGTAAAGATTCAGTCGGATTCGAACAATCGGTGGATGAGGGATATCCACTCTCCCTCTCAAGCTTCGCTCTCCCAATTCGTGAGAGATGCTAAGCAACGAACGGGACTACCCGTCCGATGTCCCACTTTACGAGATTCTGACAATGCAATATATAAGCAAATCGCCCAAATGTGCATTGTGGATCTCGAAATGACGAAAAATCACATGTCCGGTTTGGTACGGTCGAATGTTTTTGGTTGCCTTATCGTAGATGTTTGTAAATGTTCGTAGTCAATATATGCAATCAGCTCATGTGCAAAGTAAGTATTGTCCAGAAAAGAATGCAAATCATTGAGATCGAGTAGGGATCTGAATGAAGATAATCAATCAAAGAAAAATGTGCATCAAATGAAAAGAAAATGCTCCTCGAAACTATCTGGACCTCAAGTGGCAATAGGAGACAGAGAACGATTCAAATAAAAACAGAAGAAACATCAAATAAGAGAAACATCAAAAAGAGAATCAACCATAACAGTACTGTCCCCATTTCTAAGTCTGCAAATTGTAATCCCAGACCACACATGCTTTCACAATCTTGAATATCGAGCATGTACCTCTATATATTTACCCAGAACAGATACGGATGCCATGGGGAGTGAAATCGGTGTAGTAATATAATCTAGAGAGGGGAGACACAATATGTAAAGGAGGTGGTAAACAAGATATGAAACGGGTGCACGTGCATGAACAACTAGCGTTGAAATCTAGCGCACGATTTACTCGCTTCGATCATGAACATACAATTCTGAATTTATTCATGCATCTCTTGCTGTTCTCGTGTTTGTTTACTCTCTTTGACTCCATCTCGAGTCCCTCTCATTGCTTGTAACTGCCCAAAGAGTCGTCTATAGCGAAAGTCGTCGTCTGAGTCTGAAATTTTTGATTTTTGTGATTACATTATTTTTTTTGAAAATAATGGAACAAATTTTTATATATAATATTGCCTTACATTATATTAGGATATTGACACAATCCTATGTAATGAATCAAAAAAAGAATAGGACTAAAGTTTCAGAGATCAAAGATTGCAAATCAACTGACCCCATCAATATTCCCCATCGAGTTGTCTCTAGCAAGAGTCGTCGTCTGAGTCTGAAATTAACAAGTAATGAAAATTGTTTCAACATGACGTCAATGATTTCATATAATTACTTGTATTCAATTAACTCACCAAATCAATGGTGCCCTGAGTGTTTTCCTCCATCGTGGACGATGGAATATCACTGGAGGGAGTAACCGAGGCTAGCTTACTCGAGGTGGAGGAGGGGGAGGCCCGTTCTTAACGGTAGTACAATTTTGAATAAACGGGAGGGTGACGAAACGTGAACCGACAAAACGTAAACAATTCACAGCTCCTTCGGGATTCGAAGTAGGGACTTGGCAGTTGTTGCATTGTTATCAATATGCCCTACACTACACCACCCTGATTAGATCCAACTAGACGAAGTTGAGTTTTGCTCAACACCAACGTACAGGGGTTAGTGGTCCAAATTGGGAATTTTAGTGCAAAATTACGATTAGATAACCACAAGTTACAGTAATCAATCGATATTCTAGCACCCCTGAAATTACTCTAACCCGGTAAAATGAACATCAAATGGTTACGGCATTTTGAGTTTATCTAACCATAATTTTTCACTCAAATTCCCAATTTTGGACCATGAACACCTATACGTTGCTAGTGAGTGAAAATCAAGTTTACATAGTTATATCTAATCAGGGTGGTGTAGTGTAGGGCATACTGATAACAATGCAACACCTGCCAAGTCCCCACTTCATATCCCGAGGGAGCTGCGATTTGTTTACTTTTTGTCGGTTCACGTTTTGTCACCCCCCCCCCCCCCGAATAAACAAATATCAAATGTGGCCAATGCAACGACTGTAATCAGACTATCAATATATTTCTACCTTGGTCGATTCGCGCTTTCGACCGTTCAATTCACGCAGAAAACGTTGTTGCCACGTCTCCTTCTACAAAAATTGTACGAATCGGTTTTTTAACATCTATTTTCTTCCTACATTGATTCAGCAATCGCGTAAATCTTTATAAACTTTTTGCTCGTACCTCACTGGAATTGCGATCGTAGGAGTAGTTCTTCAGTGTTGATTCAGTAGGAGGATGATTCTTAGCTGGTTCGGCCTTCTTCTTTCGGAAACGAAGAACCTGTAAAATGTGAACTGGAAATATAATAATTTGGGGGGTGACAATTGCCCAAACGACAAACTCGTTGCCGTTCGATTGGAATTTGGCAAAGCAGCTTGGGAGTTGTTTCATTGTAACCAGTATGTGCTCCACTACATATGTAACTCTTGTTACCAGCCGATCTTGAGTTTCACTCCATATCTATGTATAGGGGTTCATGGTCCAAAATTGGCAATTTGAATGGAAAATCAGGGTTAGATAAACACCCAATGCCCTAACCAATCGATAACAATTTTACTGGGATAAAGTATTAGGCTGTCAAGAAAGTTTCGCTCGATTTGAAACATGATGTTTGAGCCCGCCTAAAATCCTTTTCGTTAAAGATCTCAAGCTACCTCGGTAGCATGTAGTAGGGGTTTACTTGGGCAATGTATGCATATGTACGAATCGCATCATGCCTTTTGGATATCCGGAAAATCCAAGTTTTATCAAAAGTGATATTTTCACTATTTTCTAAAAATATCTGACTGATTATCATTGAAAATTTTCTCCTGGGGTAACTTTTCATGGGGAATTCAATGAACATAGTTAAAAATACACGCCTTTTGGAAAAATTTTCAGGGTGTCAAATTTGAAAATTTAAATGGGTATGATTTTTTTTCAGAGACAAGCTAGCCTTTTACTTCCAACGGTAAAAATGCTTATCTCGTCGAAATATGTGACAATTTAAATATGTATGGGGTTTTGAAACTGCAGTTTAAAAGTTTCAAAAACCGAACACCCAAATTTGGCGCACCGCGTAAAATCAGGCGTTTGAGATACGGCTTTCTAAGGTCGATTTTCGGACTCTACGTGAAAAGTTACCCCTAGGGATATCTTAAAATCAGCACTGTATTTTTCGCTGTACGGCCTCTGATCAGTTCTCTCAGATATTCACTCATATATTTGCGAAAATTCGAGATATACAACCGATAGTTACAAAATGCATCGATGAAAGCTCTTTTAGGAGTGATACAAGGTTGGCTAAAAACACTGGTAAAGACTCAGAAGATGATATTGGCATGGGACACGATTCTATCAGGTTGTTGCGAAAGTCTTGCTCGATTTTATCATTTTAATACTTCTGTCTGCGTTGGCATTCGAATTCATTTCAGACTTACCTGGTTTTTCTTATACTATGAGGGTATCAATGTTCATTCTAGCGCACCTTAGATCAGACCTCTCATTTCATTTAGGAATGCTTACTTATAGTTCAAATCTTGCGCTATGAGTTAATCAAGATGACTTTTCCTTCTACCATAATTTTATGGAGACTAGATATATGACCATACCTGAAGTACAAGCGTACATAGCTATGTTAATACATCACTCATGATCACTTACTATATAAGTCATAATCACTTCTCCATTCTTCTCCATTCTCCATTCTCCATTCTCCATTCTCCATTCTCCATTCTCCATTCTCCATTCTCCATTCTCCATTCTCCATTCTCCATTCTCCATTCTCCATTCTCCATTCTCCATTCTCCATTCTCCATTCTCCATTCTCCATTTTCTCCATTCTCCATTCTCCATTCTCCATTCTCCATTCTCCATTCTCCATTCTCCATTCTCCATTCTCCATTCGTGCGCCCGTGAGGGGTGGTCGTACTCCGATCGCCTCCTCTCTGGCGTGCGTTTGGGAGTCCCCAGTCGTCAGCTTGGACAACCGTACTGGGTCTCGCCTGTCCATCGGATGCAGCCTTCTATCATCCGCGTCGGTTCTCTCAACGTACGAACTCTCCGAACAGCCGACCGAGTTGCCGAACTAGAAGATTGCGTGAGTGGGGTGCAATTCGATATAATCGCCCTCCAGGAACTAAGAAGAATTGGCCGTACGTCCCTGACCTTGAATGCCAGTGGCCATTTATTGGTTGGATACGGTACCAAGTCCGCCAATGGAACCGGATTTCTTGTGGCGCAGCAACTCGCCTCTCACGTAATCTTCCACTCGGTGAATGACAGATTGTCGTTCATTGACGTCCCACCTCTTGGCTTGCGTGTCATCACCGTATACGCCCCTACGACCAGTCACTCGGACCAAGATTACGACACCATTTTGAATGAGTTAGGTGCACTCGTGGATTCCTCCTCCCGTAGTGTTCGTCTACCTGGGGGAGGTAGGGGTCACGTAGTTGTCACTGGCGACTTCAATGCGAAGATAGGACGACGTCTGTCGGAGGATGAGCACTATATTGGACGACACGGCCTAGGAGACAGAAATGATCGAGGCCAATGTCTCCTCGACTTTTGCACTGAGTCAAAACTGTTCGTTCACAACACGCAATTTGACAAACGGGACTCGAGGAAATGGACGTGGATGTCCCCAAACATGCAAACACTAAACCAAATTGACTACATTATATCCCGCAATAAGTCAATAATCCCGCAATAAGTCAATAATACAAGATGTGAATGTGGTCGGTCGATTCAACTTTACAACCGATCATCGACTAGTTATGGCACGTCTGAAAGTTCTGAACAAATCAAGGAGGTTTTACAATCAGCCTCGCCCTCTTCTGCAATTTGATCGAACACTGTTTACAAGAAAGATCATTTCAAAGTCTAAGGATGACTTCATGTGCTACAAGAAGATCACATGCACTATAGGAGAAATCGCACACGACTCAATGGTTCCGAGGCATCAAGACGAAAGATTTTCAAAGACGACAAAGGATCTATTCGAGAAAAGGAGACGTATTAGAGATGTCACACCAAATGCTCATAATCGGATTGACTTTTGCCAGACAAACAAACTACTAAGATTCTCTATAGCCGAAGATCTGCGAAAGAAGCATTTGGAAGTGGTGAGAGAAGCTGTTAGATACGGGTACAGTACACGAAGAGCGCTACGATCGTCGCAAATCGGAAATACTCAAATGAATCAGCTGGAAAAGCCCGATGGTTCTATCGCCTACTCCAAAAATGACTTAAGACATGTTGTGAAATCTTATTATGATGATTTATTTGCAAGCAGACAAAGACCGTCTAGAGTGACGTGTAAATCAACTGAAACCTTCTTGCCTATCCTCAAAAGTGAAGTTGAATGCTCAATCAGGAAATTGAAGAATGGCAAGTCTCCTGGCCCAGATAAGATTACTGCAGAAATGTTGAAGAGTGGAATTGATATAATCTCCCAACCTCTTACTTCATTATTCAACGAATGGACCGCCAAGGAGGAAGTGCCCGACAATCTCTCGAATTCACTCATTTCACTCATATTCAAGAAGGGGAATCAGTTAGATATCACAAACTACAGACCGATAGCGTTGCTAAATCTGATCTACAAAGTTTTTACATCCACGATCGATACACGAATAGAGTGTACGTTAAATGCAAGCCAAACTCACGATCAAGCCGGATTCAGAAGGAATTATTCAACACTTGATCACTCCTTTACTATAAGCGAGATTATAAGCAAATCAATGGAATATGACTTTCCCTGTTTCATGGTCTTCATTGACTATACCAAAGCGTTTGACAGCATCGAATTCGGTTCGGTTTGGGCAGCATTGTCAAAACAAGGAATACATTCTAAAATTGTGAACGTTATGAGAAATGTGTACAACAAAAGTCAAGTATGTGTGAGATTGGGCAAGGAAAAAGTTCCTATTGACATAGCAAGGTGTCCGACAAGGAGAAGGTGTCCGACAAGGAGACCCACTATCCCCTCATTTATTCAATGCAGTGCTGCAAGAATGTTTTAGTGAGCTGAACTGGCAGAATTACGGAATAAATATAGATGGAAAACGGCTGAACAATCTCAGATATGCGGATGACGTCGTATTGGTTTCTCATTTTGCGCAAGAAGCTCAAACAATGATAGATGATCTATGCACAGCAAGCAGGAAAGTCGGTCTCGTTATAAACAAGAAGAAGACTGTTGTTATGTCAAATCGAAACCAGCCACGACTAATCGCTGACCACGAAGCTCTGAAATACGTCAATTCTTTCATCTACCTTGGAATACGCGTCTCTTTTGATCAATGCCTAATGCAAGAAATTAATCGCAGGATCGGAAGTGCATGGAGAGGGTTTAACCGGTTTCACGAGTTCCTCACGAACAGAAAGATTGAAATGGGACTGAAGAGACGAGTGTACATGATGTGCGTTGTGCCAGCTCTGTTATATGGATCTGAACTATGGAGTCCGACGAAAAAGATACATACTCGGCTCATTGTAGCACAGCGTAGTATGATGCGGAAAATGTGCGGAGTAACAAGATTGGAACGCCGAACGAATGATTGGCTGTCTCTAAAAGTCCCTCTCCCAGATATCCGAGCACAGGCAATGGAAAGGAAATGGTTTTGGGCCGCAAGACTGGCATATATAAATGACGACAGATGGACAAAACGTGTGATGGACTGGACTCCGTACGATCGAGCCAGGCCAATTGGTAGACCAAAAACAAGATGGAAGGACGAATTTGTGAAGCAACTTGGAGCTAATTGGGGGAGCGTTTGCACAAGAGACCCCGATAAATGGAAGAACTGTATCATCCATCAGGCCCAGACCTTGATCAATGGATAAATAATGATGATAATGATAATGATGAATTCATATTATAGTGGTAGCATACACTAGAGCCAACTTCTCGAAAAATGTAGGCCACATGTCCCAGAGCCGGCTTTTAGGAATTTTCCGGTTTGGCTTCCGGCTATACTGTATCTCAGCTCCCAGACGAGCTAGAGACTTGGCAAGGTGCTCAAAATGATCGGAAAAATATAATAAAAAACTTTCATGATATGAACTAAGCGATATAAGCAACGCTCGCCAAGTTATGCTCTATAAAGCAGATTTTGATCGAGATAAAAAATCGTAGCTTTTTCGAGAGTATGCGTTTCAAGCAATTTTATTGCCAAATATAGTAGGTCGAGTTCATACACGACTATAAAAAAAACACAAGTCGATTTCTGTGATAGGCCTTTTTGGCAATATGCATTTGAATGCTCCAAAGTGACGTTGGCCATAAAAAGATGTTCGTTACCCTGCTTTGTTTTGCCCATTATTTAATACCTATTACTATATTTCAACATTTCTGTAATAGGAGACTTCGATAACGTCGAAAAAATAAGAGATTTCACAACTTCTGAAAATTCGATTTTGAGACCTCAGTTTTCATCAAATTTACGGCTATCCAAGTCAGAAATTTGACAACAGCTACTATCAACGCTGGGTGGAACCTTCGACTTGAATTGATTTCTATGAAAAGAACTTCTATATGCGCTCTAAAAGTTATTATATTTTGCTTCGAAGATGCTCGTTCGAAAGGGAATTTTTAGAACAATTAATTTTTTTGATGTTCAGAATATGATATTTAGTACGGTTCAAGTATATTTCTCAATTGTTGGTAACAATGTATGGTTAAATCAACATTAGAACTTACTAGCTTTGAGATACGTAAATTTGGTAAAAAATGGGTCTCAAAATCGAATTTTCAGAAGTTGTGAAATCTTTTATTTTTTCGACGTTATCGAAGTCTCCTATTACAGAAATGTTGACATATAGTAATAGTCATTAAATAATGGGCAAAACAAAGCAGGGTAACGCACATCTTTTTATGGCCAACGTCACTTTGGAGCATTGCATATTGCCAAAAAGGCCTATCACAGAAATCGACTTGTGTATTTTTTATATTCGTGTATGAACTCGACCTACTATATTTGGCAATAAAATTGCTTGAAACGCATACTCTCGAAAAAGCTACGATTTTTATCTCGATCAAAATCTGCTTTACAGAGCATAACTTGGCGAGAGTTGGTTATACCGCTTAGGTCATAACATCAAAGTTTTTTATTATATTTTTCCGATCATTTTGAGCACCTTGGGATACTGGTCAACCAGTGGTCGGTCGGGGACTGGCCAACCACTGGTCAGTGCACTGGTCAACCACTGGTTGGGCGAAACTCCGCCCCATTGCACTGGTTAACCACAGGTTGGGAGAAACCAGAGTTGGCTAATTGAGGCCATGGTGTTACTCTTTCCTTCCAACTGATTGAAAATTCCGTATAGAAGAACGAGATGTAAAGCTATCTCGAATGGCCGACTCGAACTCAATGTATGCAAAATATCACTATTATCTTCTTTAGAAGACTAGGGATTTCCATGGTTAAATCACGGTCAAGTCTGCATGGAAGATCAGGACGAATCCGCCTCGAAGTCATCCTTGTAGTCTCGCTGAAAAGTTTATGGTTCTAGTCATAAAATGTATTATTATGGTTTTCTGTTTTTCCGTGAATATACCACAGGCGACTGATTCCAATAAAAAATACATATTTTCAGTAGACCTTGAAACATATCGGCGTGGCGTCATATCGTGCTGCCAGCGAGTAAAATCGAGATCCCGGAATTTATTGACTACTAGTGAACGAACTCCATTCTCTCATTTCTCCATTCTCTTTCTCCATTCTCCATTCTCCATTCTCCATTCTCCATTCTCCATTCTCCATTCTCCATTCTCCATTCTCCATTCTCCATTCTCCATTCTCCATTCTCCATTCTCCATTCTCCATTCTCCATTCTCCATTCTCCATTCTCCATTCTCCATTCTCCATTCTCCATTCTCCATTCTCCATTCTCCATTCTAGCGCTCGTGATGGGCGGTCGTCCCTGACCCCGCTTTTTTCCGACCTAGTTTGGGGAATCCTCTCCCGTCAGCTTGGGCAACCCGGAGAGTATCGCCTACTTGGTACACTTCAAGAGGAGGAGCACGGACGGATTCCCATCGTCTCGAGTGATCTACCGTCAAGAAAGCCCCGCTGTCTGCGTTGTGAGTTCCTAACCGGCGCAAGTCAGGTGTTCGGCGGCAGGATGATCTACTTCGACGCTCAACGGAGATCCTTCACGATCGTCCCTACAGTTGACCAGAGAAGCCAAAGAAGATCCCATCCCTTGACCTAACGACGCTCTGAGACCGAAGATCCCCATTCCCTCCACACTGAAGTCACCCTCCTGCAGGACCATTGTGCCTGACGTCAGGATAAATATGATGAAAAAAATATGATGAGTGAACGAACTGTTGAAGAAATAACGTATGTTAATAGTTGTACGCTTCTTTATAATTTTCTTTATTGTTTTTCTATTGGGACACGCAGCATCATTGAGGGTTTTCCAGATCATTGGACTATACGACGAGGCTGAAACTTATCCTAATATCTCGCTTTTTATTAAATCAAATAAATTCACTCACACTCTCCTCATCCCTCCGTATCTCGAATGCTCCTCCCGACTCCTCCGATCCCTCGCGTATCTTGTCGTAAACCGAATTCTGATAATTACAGAAATTAAACTTTGCCTGCTGCTCTTGCTGCTCCGCGCCCACGCCCTTCATCACCTGATCGAAGCTGCAAAATAATTTGTTTGATCCAGACGAATCAAAGATGTGTCCCAGCGAACAAAAGAGTTACTGTAGTCGAGTGCACCGTTTCGGGAGTGCCTGCTGTGAGCTGATAAGGCCCTGTAGTTCGACTACGAGTGGTCGATCCTCGACGCTGTCCTTCATCTCGCGTATGGATCGTTCGTACTCTCGCTGACGCTCCACGAGCTCTCTTCTGGATTTGATTCAAAGTCAGTTATTGTTAAGTAACATGATGGAAAAAATAATTGAAGCTTGAAGAACAATTGATTTTTGAGAACTTCTTGAAACATAGTATCTTCGCAAAATTATCTGCATGAATCGGCTGAAATTAGCCTGACCATGTTCATGCTCCGTATGTTCCTGAACCAACGACTCGGTACCAGGACCTCCATAATGATGGTACATCATAAGATATTGGACTGTTGTTTAGGGCCACCATAGGAGTCCAAATCCGAAGAAACCTCGATTTGGTTAATTCCGCCAAATCCGGCATTGAGCTCGATTCTTAGGTGAATGGCGTGCTATGACGGAAAAATTTGACTTAATTCGATTCTACATGTTGATTAGAGTTCGAGAAATGAAACAACGCTCTCTTCATTCTAGACACTATCTCGCCATTCGACCGGTCGAGAGAGTGTGTAAAAGGAAGAGACCCGAATTACGAAGTCTAATGTTGATCATACAATTCATATTTCGGAGATTTATATTACCTAATAGTTTGCTGAATCTTGATACTTTATTTCGAGGATAAGTAGTAAGGAAATGGTTGCAAATGTTATGGATGGCAAAATAATCTCGTTTTCGTGATGTAGCCATGTCATTCTCTCTACTCGCATGACATAAACATTCTCTGTTGCGACCAAAGGAATGTATAAACATTGTTTGTCGATCATTAACCCATCAATGACTTGTAACGACAGCGCTTCAGATGACTGGGACGATATTGCTGACATCTGGTGTAATTTCAACTCGTTTTTCATCAAAGACTTTCCATTCGGGATAATCATCATGTACTGGTTCGTTTTAATAGCAGCTCATCTGAGGTACGGTCTTCCCATCAACTCGGTGTTACTGTATTTTTCGGAACTGTTTACGTTCTTATCTTTCGGGCATCGGATATATTGGAGTATTCCTTCAGAATTTTCGTTTTAAACTCACGTAAGTATTACACAATTGGAAAACATTTGACAATGCATAATTCGGTTTTAGTAATTGGAAGTTTAATTACGATTTTATTGCTTGGAATCGCACCAGAAGAGAACTCAAATAAAGAAGACTCAAATCAAAAATATGATGATTCACTATGGTGGTCGTTAGCAGTAAAACTAACTGTAGATAAATACAAAATGATTATAAATTTTAGGCGGGGGTTAGGGTACTTTCGCCCGTCGTTTTCAATCTCGGACTGACTTTATCACGATATACAGCAATGTATCAACAACAGAACAACAACAGAGCAATGTAACAACAGAAGCAGGCATGGTGACTATTTATGTATAGTTATTTAATATATTGTTTTAGATTTGGGAGTCAAGGAATATCCGCTTGAGCATTCTTATTATGTGGTTGTATATTGTAATATTTAGCCTTCTGTTTGATGTAAGACAATTCTATATTATTTAAAAAGATTCGTATCTGCTCAGGTAATAGAGCAATGGCTATTTGATCCAATCATCATACCTTGCATATTGGAGATGATTGAGTTTACAATTTGTATAATGATTTTCGCGAAATTGAAATTACATGTGGGCTATTCACTAAAACCGAAATTAATTAACTTTTACAGGCTCGACCATCCAGAAATAACACCAATATCCTTTCAAAATACGTTTCCAGAACAATAATATCATCCTTTCCGATGATTCTGGGTTAACGAATGAAGTAGTGGCAAAATAATGTGTATATTTCAGCAGCACTCCCGATCATTCTCTTAGAGATTGCAAATATTCGCCCAGTAAAAATATTTATAAAGAATTTTGTCAAGGTAGACGACGACGGATTACGGGACAACATCGAAAACTTTTCTATGTAAGTGAACTCAAAATAACCAATCAACGTGCACTTCCAGAGCATCTATCACATTCGCCAACTCATCAACCTTTTGGATTCTGATTATATTCTTTCCTAAGGTTCACATTATCACTCACAACATTGAGATATTAGCTTACATTTTCAGATTCGTCACGAAATATTCACATGTGAACTCAGTTGTTGCTTAATCTGCTGTTTTTGCCGTTTTCGATGCACGCAGATTGCTATTAGCAGAAAATAAGGTACGCAATCAATGTCGATATATGTGCTTCTCTGTGTGTATAATGTTTACATTTCACAAAAAAATATTTAATGGACAAGGTGTTATCGTATGGGTACAGTGATTAACTGCCGTCGTCTTATGCAGTTGGTACGATATCGTCTTGGTCTTGTGCGGTGTCGATGAGTAGAGGCTGCAATGAGAGTGACATGTACATCTCAGGAAATATTATCAGGGGTGCGAACATGTTGACTACTGCAACAATTGTGAGCTATATCTAAACGTATGCACCTCTAAACATTTGCATCTGTGATAAATCTGAGAGAATGATCTAAAAAAATTGTTGAAGTGTGAACATTGGTTATCACGTGCTCTCATTCCCTAACAATGCAGTGGAAAATCAGCAGGAAAACATTATTTCCAAAGAGACGATACCTGCTTCTCCATTACTCGTGGTTGTGCCAACTATTCGACTACTTCTTATTGGATCCATCGACTTGTACATAGCGCATGTTTTTATATAACCTTGTTCAGTGCTAAAAAAACTTTAAAAATCAAATAATTGATTAAATGTAATTACTTACTTTGTTTGTACTTGAACTTTTAGTTGAAAATTGTTAAATTAGTATAGTTGTAGGTGATTGAGATCGAGTAGATATCTGAGAGCGGCATAATGAGTGAAGAAGGAACAACAAAAGCTAGACAAAGATGCAAGCCAAGGAGTCAGTAGGATTAGTACAGCCGTATGTGAGCACCACCAAGCTTCTCGATTCAGTGGCAACCATGCAACACAAAGGACTCCTCTTCTTTACGAGAGAGGGAGAGTGGAAGAGAGAAAGACACGATAGTGAGATATCTGATGTGTGTGAGAGAGAGAGAAAGAAGTGAATTGTACACGATGCGATATTTGGCATTTGAATTAGAATTTTATTTAATGGAGTATCGATTTTAATACAGAGGAAGTTGAAGCATCATCAGCAGTGAGACGGGGGAGTTTTGCCACCTTGTTCACCTCACCCGTTCTGTTTGCCGTTCTGAGATGTGTTTTAGCTGCTAGTCGACCTATAATTTGTCTTCCGTTTCATTGAAAATAAATATAAATGACGACACTCCATTTTAAAATGTTCATCCGATAGTGCCAATTATTTCGTCGTCATCTCGAATAATTAAATATTGTGCAGGCACTCACTCGGTTCCTTTGAATCGCCTATGGTTTCCCGGGTCTGGTCGCTCTCCATTTATTTAAACATGAAGCACCTGCAATCGCATCCAATGTACAACTGCACTCACAAGAGCATCTTCGAACGGTAAAAGTACCCTCCGGGGGGGGGGGGGGGGGGATTGAATTCGCGGCCAGTCCCTGAATTGAAACCCAAGTACCAATTTGAATAGTGGTACTGTATTATACTGTAAATCGAGTACTTAGTCCATTCACAGTGTGATACAGTATGAAAAGCTTAATTGGCACGCTAGGGATTGTATTTCAGTGACTACCAGCGAATACAAAATAATTCCCCCGGACTTGTACTTATCAATTAGCAATATGCCTGACAGGCATTGCCTGTACCTTGTTTTTAACGCGCATTGTAGAGTGCATTTCCACATGGTCTCACACTTGCAGTGTATGCAGAATGAAGTGACATCGTGTATAGATCTGAAAAAGGGTAATGAAAATCGACGATAGAGCGCAATTCTAGTAGAGGAAAGAGCCGATCACACAATCGTTCCTTCCCCCCTTCCACTCTCTGTGTGCTACCTAGCAACAAAGAGGACTCCTCTCCCTAGAGAGCGATGGCCGTCTGCAACGAATGTGAACAAACCAGAAAATACGGTTCAGTTTTTCTGTGACAATGAACGCTTTATCAAGAAAAACGTTGAACATCTATCTCTCTTTTTACAAATTGTGAAAATATTTTCGATCGATACTTCGATTATCAATTCGAGATACACCACCTATCTCTACTAAATGTATCGATGAAAGCTCTCGACGAGTGATACGAGGTTGACACAAAACACTGGGAAAGACTGTGATCGTGAAATTGACATAAGACGAGGATTCTAATTATTGGTTGCTAAGTATTATGCTTTTCTTGCAGATCCAGGGAATAGAGTTGGTGATTGTCTTTTCATTTGTGGGAAATGAAGAGAGAATATTCCAAATTTCGAGATACTATGGAAGAGGATACTCTCTCCCCTCCCCCTCCAAAATATCCTAGGCAAGCTCGCTAGTTTCCGTTCTCTCTGTGATGTTGGACAACTTAGAAGGTGAGCGCTTAGGAGACGAGGGGCCTGGAAAAAGAGCTTCTTCGATGTGATATCACTGATAATTCTTTAGTAGAATATTATTATTGCAAAACTAGTGAGAAGTAAGTCGAAGGCACTACCAGAAGACGCGGGCGATGATCCAGAAGACGAATCGTCGTTGTCGTTGAGGGAGACGGGCTTCGACGGCGGAGACTTCTTCCTGGAACAAAGAAAGACTCTCAACAGCTCACATTTTTCGCAATGGCAAATCAGTAGTTCCAGGAACTCACTAAATTACTCACATGAGAGTATTCTTCCAGTAAATATTAGCTATATTTGTCAGAATATCTGCGTAAACTCACGCGGAAGATGATGAAGAAGACGAAGAAGAGGAAGTTTGCATGGAAGACGAGGAGGAATCCGCCTCGAACTCATCCTTGTATTTTCGCTGCAATATTCAAATTTATATATTTTCCAATATTTTTTTTTTCTATTTTGTGTTTTTTCGAAGGAAGACAAAAAGAAATTGAGGCAATATTCAAGTTCGCGCAGCAAATATTTTCGCTTTTTTGTATTTTTTCTCAGAATGATTGAGGATTACTGATTCGAATGAAGATCATTCCGTTTCTTATGACGCTGAAACATGTATGTGCCATATTTGTTCTTCAAGTTACAATCCCTGCCACCTAAGCATGTTTTGCTCTATAAATTATGTTAACAGTTTGACTATTGCGTGTTTAGTTATTTAAGTTTTTGTTTTTTTTTCCTTACACGAAGAAGAATCATTGAAAGTTATTCAGATAATCAAAATATATTACGAAGCTGGAACTCACAGAAGCATCCCGCGTATATTTGCACTTTCCCGAAAAAAATCACTCACACTCTCTTCCTCCCTCCGTATCTCGAATGTTCCTCCCGACTCCTCCGATCCCTCGCGTCTCTTGTCGTAAACCGTCAGCTGCTGAAAAAATCACGACTTTGACCCACCGAATTCTGATAATTACAGTAATCAACCTCCTGCGGTGGCTGCTCCGCGCCCACGCCCTTCATCACCTGGTCGAAGCTGCAAAATCGTGTGTTTGACCCAGCAAACAAAAGGGTTACTGTAGTCGATTGTACCGTTTCTGGAGTGCCTGCTGCGAGCTGATTATGCCCTGTCTTTCGACTACGAGTGGTCGATCCTCGACTCGATCTTTCATCTCGCGTAGGGATCGTTCGTACTCGCGCTGACGCTCCACGAGCTCTCTTCTGGATTTGATTCAAAGTCAGTTATTGTTAAGTAACATGATGGAAAAAGTAACTGAAGCTTGAAGAACAATTGATTTTTGAGAACTTCTTGAAACATAGTATCTTCGCAAAATTATCTGCATGAATCGGCTGAAATTAGCCTGACCATGTTCATGCTCCGTATGTTCCTGAACCAAGGACTCGGTACCAGGACCTCCATAATGATGGTACATCATAAGATATTGGACTGTTGTTTAGGGCCACCATAGGAGTCCAAATCCGAAGAAACCTCGATTTGGTTAATTCCGCCAAATCCGGCATTGAGCTCGATTCTTAGGTGAATGGCGTGCTATGACGGAAAAATTTGACTTAATTCGATTCTACATGTTGATTAGAGTTCGAGAAATGAAACAACGCTCTCTTCATTCTAGACACTATCTCGCCATTCGACCGGTCGAGAGAGTGTGTAAAAGGAAGAGACCCGAATTACGAAGTCTAATGTTGATCATACAATTCATATTTCGGAGATTTATATTACCTAATAGTTTGCTGAATCTTGATACTTTATTTCGAGGATAAGTAGTAAGGAAATGGTTGCAAATGTTATGGATGGCAAAATAATCTCGTGTCGTCACCACTATTAAGCCTTCACTACTGTCGTCACCACTATTAAGCCCATACCCGAGGTCGAATTGCACGCAATATTTAACGAACCAATGGCAAAGGGACCACCGAACAAGAAGAAGAAGGCGGATAAAACAGATAAAACGGGGGATGATAAGAAGAAGAAGAAAAAAAACGAAAAGAAAACAGACGAGTCGGCTAAACCAGAACAACAACCTTCCAACTGTGCCAAAAGAACAACCACCACCAGAACCACAGCCAGCGCTAATTTCTACGGATCCAAAAACACAGCCAGAACCAGAACCAAATCCACAGCCAGAGCCTAAGCCACAGGCACAGCCACAACCAGAGGCGCAGCCTGAGCCACAAGCAGAGCTGATTGATCATGTTGAACCAATTCCTACTGAGCCAAAAACACAACCACCAGCAGAGCCACAGCCAGGACCACAGGCAGAGCTGATTGATCATGTTGAGCCGATTCCTACTGAGCCAAAAACACAACCCAAGCCAGAACCAGAACCAGAACCGAAACCAAAGCCAGAGCCAAAGCCAAAGCCGAAACCAAAGCCAAAACCCCAGCCACAACCAGCACCACAGCCAGAGTTGATTGATGATGTTGAGCCAACTAAGCAACGGCCAGACGACAACACGGGAGAGTTTGTCGACCATATCCCTCTTGACCAATATGTTAAAGACGGAAAACATACTGTTCTGATTAGTTATAGCTCTTTGCACAAGCTCGTAAAAATTGACCTAAACAGCACAATTGTGCGCAAGCTTGTTCTCTCAAAGGGGGTGAGTTTTTTGCTTGGTTTTGACAGAGAAGTTATTACTGAATCATCCTGGAGTTCATACTCACCCACCCCGCAAATTGGTTCAAGTACGCTGTACGTTTACAGTGACATTGCAAGTTACTCAATTTTGGGCGATACCACTGCAAACCAACTGAGAATTGTACCAGTAAATGGACCATATGGCACTATTTGTGATGCTGTGTTTAACCCGATTATATATTACAAATTCCGCACCGGTATAATCTCCAGCATTCAAATCGATATCCGCAATGAATATGGTGAAAAAGTTAAATTTCACTACGGCACAGCCGTTACAATGCTACATCCTAGTCATTCTGTTATTTTTCATTACTGTTGAGCGGTTGTATTACCATGAAGTATACGTATTTTGAGCCAGATAAAGAAGATTGGTTGAAACTAATGGGATCACAGAATGGGGGTGGGGAAATTGCATTTTATCAGGGGAAAAGGTTTCAAAGGGGTGGGTCGCTGGGTAGTATTGTTTCAACAATCTGGCGATCGATTCCAAAGTTTTTGGATAGTCCAATTGGTAAAGCAGTGCTGGGCGGGCTAACGGGAATTGTTTCTGACGTCAAGCAGGGCGTCCCACTCAAAGAGGCAGCGAAAACACACAGCAGAAGTCAAGTGCGTAATTTGACTGGACTCGGGAAGAGAAAACGAAAGAGAGCTGTCGGACAAGTTCAAAGAAAACATTACATTTGATTCATGTAACCCTTATTGTCTACTTGATTTGTGTTGTAATCATAATTTCGATAAATCATTATACCGAGAGTGTTGTAAGGACATTGAATATAATGGGATTGCCCCGCCCTTCGGTGTTATTTTGTGGTCATTTTCACAGAAACAGCGACTGTGTACGGTTGCCTCATGCCCTCTCAATCAGAAATCTATGACCGCCTGCGTAATCGTTTGGAGCAAGGTACTAAAACGAAATTGTGCAAATCAATAATCAATTTAAGGGCAGAATTACTCATTTGATATGGTTCGAGTCGGGGTACCTGAAGATGAAAGAGAACGTCGTTATTACGGGGCGATAGTATTTGAAGGTTTCCGAATTGTCGACCCGTTGCTGAACGGTGAACCGCGTACTACATTTGAAGTAACCCTTCAAAGATTCGTGGATACTATTACCCAACTTTTCACCCCTGAAACATATTACTCAATTATGATCCTTCACCCCACATTTGACCCAGACGATGACAATGGTATGTTCGTCAGCAGGGCTGATCGGCGAACGAATGTTGGAGTTCAAGTGGCACACACCATTTACTGCATCAATCAGAGTGGACGGGATGTGAATTATAACGATAAGTTCTCGATTCATATCCTTTTTAATAGTGACCCCGAATTCATACCAATTAATACTGATGCGTATGAACTGTAAATGTAGCGCATAGCAGCGTCAGCTGTCACTATCGATTGATGGGGGATATCCCCGGGGCTAGTGGGCGTCAGCTGTTTGTTTGAAAGAGCTAACCACATGAACAACTGTTGGGTATGAGTCATTCATGGAGTAGATGAACTTCATTTGAGTGTGAACTAATGTTGAAATGTGGTTGTATGTCTATTTCTCCGTGGTTACTGTAGTCATTTGCTCATTATTGTGACAATTTGATACTATTTGCCACCGTTACTTTGACAAGAGTTGACTGATCAATTATGTATTCAAAATGGCGCGAAAATAGTCACTTGTCAAAGTGCGGGGTACGGCAGGTTACGGTACTGTACAGTACTGTACGGTACTGTATGGTACTGTATGGTACTGTAGAAATCAAAGATCAGTTGCCAAGCAATTTGTCCATATAAATCAAATAATTTTTCTAGGTTAAAGGGGTGTAAGTGTCCAAATTGAGTGATATCTCACTAAGGGTGGGTTACGGTAGGAGGGTCCCAGAGGGTTACGGTATATGCCCATATAAGGATGGTGAAATGTGAGCTGCCCATTCTACTGCAATTGCTGCTTAAGGATTTCCTGAAACACAAACAGTTTTTTTCAAGAATTTATTTTTTTGTTGCAGTCATTATCCATCATTTTCAGCTAGAACATGAGAAGTCATCAACACAGTTTCCTATCGCTACTTTCAATCCGGATGTTTACGCGCGTCTCTCTGCGTCCTAATTAGGTTTAGTAAACCTCGCGTTTGCTCAGTTTACGATCGCACGGTTGTTACGGGAGAGAGATTGGAGTGATATCAGGCGAATCACCCTATCGCAATGCAATCAACATTTACAACGCATCCACCACAAGAGGAGGTTGTGTTGCCTAGTAAAACAGCATCAAATGCAACGATAAGCGCTGCAAAAGATTACACTCCCGGGTGGGTTCGAACCACCGACCTTTCGGATAACAGCCGAACGCGCTGCCGATTGCGCCACGGAAGCTCATGCGGGCTCACCTTTTCTGCTCGGCTTTGACACGAATCTCCTCCTCGACCGATTTCCTCTCTCCGACGAGGGCTTTTAAGCGATGGGCATTGCGAATGAATCGATCTCGTTCTTCCCTCTTCCTTTCTTCCGTCTTCATCACGTCGGAAGTGTGCAATTCGAGCTTTTCCCTGCAGAAAACAACAAGATTTGGCAGAATTCTCGTCGCTTTACATGCTCTTTCACCTCTTCATCGGTATCCAATAATGATAAACTGTATATTGTATAGAATTGTAAATGTCATTTTAAAAATTTTCAATGGAAATTTCAATGCACTCTTTTTTTCTATAGTGTTCATTCAAATTTCGTTTTAAATGTCAAAGAAATGAGATGCGCAATCGAAACATGTAAAGAATGTTCGGTATTTGAACGGGAACTTGAGCTCTCTTTTTCCGCCCTCTCTCTCAGAAGTTGGAATGAGAACAGAATGCTCCGTGCGAACCATGCTGTTTGTTAGTTCATGTGCGTGAGTGAGGGAGGGAGGGAGTAACTCTTGAGCGGGGAGTGTTCCGAGGCTCAGGATGTACCCGTACTATCTATCATTCTCTCAATTACGTACGCGCTCTCTATAATCCTCTAGTTCTTTCCGAGCTTCGAGTTCCGCGTTCTTGCTTTCGTCAGTATTGTCCTCCCTTTTCTCCCAAACTTTCGTAGTGAATATCGTGCATGCGCCGCGCCCAGCCAGTGTACTATTAATTAGTTTAATAATTAGCTAATTAATAGGCTAATTAATAAGCCAATTAGCGAGTGTAACCCACCTTATCGCTCGTTCCCTCATCTCGCTCGCTTGCGTCTTTCGTATCGGCGAGGGCGAGTGCTTGGGAATCACAGGCACTCTCTTATCCGTTCGCTTTTCTTGCTTCTCCTCATCGAGGCACTGAAATGGAATCAATTTAATTGTTTCATGTTTTTTATGATCTCCGAACCAATTTTTCTCTAACTTTCATAGAATCCCTGGAACCCGTCGCACTTTTCCGCCGAAAACGAGGAGCAAAATGCTGGTATTTTCGAAATTATCTCCGTTCGCTTTTCCTCGTCAAGACACTGAATTAGAACAAACATCTAGAGTTTTCATGGTTTTCGTGTTTTTTTTTCTTTTTCTTTTTTATTTGCACCGAAACTTCCGATGATCAGAGAACCAAAACTCTTCTATCTTTCCAAAAATCCCTGAAACGCAACGCACGTTTTCACCGCGCACAAGGCTATTTCATCGGAGTTTCGCTGAGAGCATTTAATTTATTTCCAAAAGAAAGGACGACAAGATCCCCGACTTGTAATCTCCCTCCCTTACGAGGAATTCCTGAAACACATCCCAATTTCAGCGCGGAGAAGCGCGAAAAATTCCCAAAATGATTCGCTCCGCGCGCATTTCGCCAAAACTGCACAGGAATCTCGACAATGGCCGAGATACTCTCGCTTTCTTTTATCTCTCCTGCTCTCTCCGGCGAGAGAGTGTGTAGAATTGAGAGAGTTCTCCCCCATATCTCTCTCTCTTCTCCCAAGGTGATTATCACATCCTCCTCCTCTCACTATCCGTCCTCTCCTTGACTTCTTTCGCACCGCTCGATCCGCTTTTCTGTGCGCTGATTTCGCGCGGTTTTTGGCGCTAAATCTCCCAAAAGCCCCGGTGTATTTATCCCTCCACCTCCGCTGCTCCGCTACCGCAATATCACGCATCTCACCAGAGAATCGAGCCAGAACGACGATTCTTGGGAATGGAGGAAAAAGCGTCAAACGAGTTGTAGCCGGTTTTGGGCATCCTGAGGCATGTCTAAGACTCCCACAAATGCTCATTGTACATACTTCATTTTGGAGCTCACTTCACCGGGTTGGATCTCGGCACCTCCTTCTTTGGTGGCATTTTCCGCGCGTCTCGTGATAGATATACGAAAAATGCCCTCTGAGTGACCCCCACTCATTTTTCGAGCTCTATCGATCTGAATGCTTCACTTCCTCAGAAAATTAATTTGAATTGAGTTACAGTTCAGTCTACTTTTCTCAAAAGTGTAGGCAAAGGCGCAGCTGAAACTGTTGCGGTTTATGCAGTTTATCATGGGCTATCGAATGAGTGGCTTGCCATGAAAATACCGGGGGAAGAACACGAGTTATGCCACTTTTACTGTTTCCGATCATTTGAAATCATTTCATTCCACCCCACACCGCGCACTTTCGAGCGAGCATAATGAAATGATCCCATTGTTCCATTGTCTCTCCCTTCCAATTTTCGCTCGCTCACCCGAAAGCGCGCGGTGAGGTGTGGAATGAAAAGATTTCAAATGATCAGAAACTGTAAAAGTGGCATAACTCGTGTTCTCCCCCCGGTATTTTCATGGCAAGCCACTCATTCGATAGCCCATGATAAACTGCATAAACCGCAAAAGTTTCAGATGCGCCTTTGCCTACACTTTTGAGAAAAGTAGACTGAACTGTAACTCAGTTCAAATTAATTTTCTGAGGAAGTGAAGAATACAGATCGATAGAGCTCGAAAAATGAGTGGGGGTCACTCAGAGGGCATTTTTCGTATATCTATCACGAGACGCGCGGAAAGTGCCACCAAAGAAGGAAGTACCGAGATCCAACCCGGTGTAGTGAGCTCCAAAATGAAGTATCTACAATGAGCATTTGTGGGAGTCTTAGACATGCCTCAGGATGCCCAAAACCGGCTACAACTCTTTTGACGCTTTTTTCTCCATTCCCATGGCCAGCTCGATTCTCTGGTGAGAGGCGTGATATCCTTTGAGCGCAAGGTGTGCTCACTTGCGATTTTTTTTCTTCTTGGGTTTTTAGATATAAATAGGTGTTTCTCTCTTTCCAGTTTGATCCCTAGCTCAACACATAATCTTTTTTTTTAATTCGTGCATTTCTGCGTAATCTCTCGATGTTCCTATAGTTGAGAAACAGAATGAGGGTGGTCAGTTCTTGCAAATACAACCCTGTCGCCACATTACTTGGGAAGTCGGAATAAGGATTTCTTCCCTCAAATTATCAAGGTGAAAGGACAGTGCGGGGTGGAAGAAACTCAGTTGACGATCACGCCAGGATATTATAGAGTACCTTCTTGTGCTTGCTCTTCGTGGTGGTCGTGAGGTTGAATGGCACGGGTACGGTAGGCGGCTTGTATTGAGCGTCGCCCAGCTTCTCTTCGAACTTGCGGTGCAGCTTGGCGAAATCGGGAACACTGTAATAAAGTCAGTTGCAGATTGCGAAAATCAGTTTTCAATAGCCCTGGGATACTGTAGTATACTGTACCTGGTAGGGATTTGATGCTGGGAGAAGTCGCCGGTGCAGGGCCGATGGCGCAGCGTTGTGCGCACGTGCGTGCGAGCCTCGTGCTCCTGACGGATTACGATAGATCATCGATTGATTACCGTAGTCAGTAATCGATCAATTACTGTAGCTCGTAAGTGATCTAAGACCATCCCCCGTCGACCTTCAACGCTGCTTCACAGCGGGAGGATGCGCATACCACATATCCCCCCTCTATCTCCGCCTCTCTCCCTCCCTCTCCCTCTCTCTCCCTCCCACCTCCCCCCTTTCTTACTAGATCATACCCACTATCTCACACTCCTTTCATCTTTGTTTTCGTCTTATCTGCCTACTATTGCCTACTCCCCCCCCCCCCTCTCTCTATCTCTCTTGCACCAACTCGGTGTGCGTGATCGCGCAGGAATGCTGATCAACATTTCAATGCTGCTCATTTTGAGAGTTTTGCGGTCACTATGCCATTCTCGCAGATGATTTCCAAGAGTTATTGGAGCTATAGCAGTTGGAATCCAATCGTCCCGAAATCCTACAGTAACCCTTCCATAACCCTACCGTACTCCCCTCCTCACCTTCAATCCCGGAGGAGTAGACGCCTCGGTGAGTAGCCTCAGAGCACGCTCGTGTGCGCTCTTCGATCTGTGAGAAATTTAGTCAGTTAGCGATTGTTCTATCGTAAAGTAGTACTGTCAGTTTTCTATTGCCTGGATCTCTCCTAGCTAGACTCACTTAGAAAAAGAGTTCGGAATTTGAGATTGTCCACTTCTTACCTCTTCATCGCATACGACTTGGGCGGGATGTAGGTGGTGAGCGGGACAGGGCGGGCCTTCGGAGCTGCAATGATGATGATTGTTGTTGTTATTGTTGCTGCTTTTGTTATTACTTCGCTCGTCTGGCAGGATAGTGAGCAATCAAACGCAAATGGCTCTTAGTGGACAGCCAGTTTTACTATTTCCCCCCATCATTTCTGAAATGTTGGTATAGGAACGTCCTCAGAAAGATTTTGCAATTGATTGTTTTTAATTTTCTTAACTGGCAAAGAAGTCTCCGTCCCATCGATGTCATATTTGATCTCTCTCTTGTATGATTTGTGTGAAACATACGCGCTCCCGCTGATGATTGTGGAATTTCGGACCATTTCTTTTTGCATTCTCCCGAAAAAAAAATTATTAGGTCATTCTTCACCCCAATCAAGGCCCTATAATTTCCTCAGAGGCGGTCTCGCAAACTCTATCCCTTGCTGGGTTGTGCAAAGATTATACGGTCTCTTCATTCCGCACACTCTCTCGCACTGTCTGGCCGGCTAGAGAGTATGCGGAATGAAGAGACCGAACAATTTTTGCTCAACCCAGATCCCTTGCTCTCGTCACTTAGCGCATTCTTCCGCAATTGTTGCCTCGTGAGAGGAATCATGTGGAAAAAAGGTTAAGACGATTGTTCCAATCAGGTGTCCTTTCCTCTCCCTTCTCTTCCTTGCTCTCTCCCTCTCCCCTCCGTCTCTCTGGTAGGTCAAGAGAGGCGAGAGAGTACGTGAAATGAAGAGTGTCAGGCAGTCAGACAAGGCGAGAGAGCGTGCAGAATGAAGAGGGTCCCTGCTCAGTGTCCCCCCTCGGATCATAGTTGTTTGTCATGTAGTTCTTTCCCAGCGCGAGGGAGGAGATGACATGGAGAAGGGCGGCTAGCATCTCTCACTCTCTCAATTCCACAAACTATCTCGAACGTTCTAACTACCTGACTCTCTCCAGTGCCCACACTCTCTCGCTCGCTCTACCTTCCGATAGAGAGTGGTGATGGATAGGGGAAGGAGAGGCTAGTCCACTTCATCCCCTCCTATCCCCCTCGTTCACTCGTTCAAGAACCCGGCCATTCCGGAGCCGGGAATGAGCTGCTCTCTCCATTTCATGCACTCTCTCGCACTCTTTCTAATGGACGTATCATGGTGATCGTTGATCTCTCGCCAGTGGCGAGTCGCCACTTTTCCAACTGTGTGTCCAGAATGTTCCCTCATTTCCGCAACCGAGGGAGATTGGAAAAGTTCGTCAATTTCTCCAAGTGGCAAAGCGCGCACTTTGTTTGCTGTCGTTTCTAGCGAGAAAAGGAACGTATTGTGATTAGTCATCTTAAATCAAATTATTTGTTTATAATCGACACTATCGGGCGAACGATTGAATATGAACTCGCCCACATCCCAATATTCCATCTCTGAAACTCAACTGTTTGTGATTTTCACTCCTGGCAAATTTTTAGCTGCCATTCATTATTGCGCAGTCGTCTCTTTACCCTACCAACCAATGATAGCCTTGGTGCACTGATTATAGTTATTCTATTTTTAATATCTGTTAGTTTATTACTTAATTAAATTTATAATAATTAATTATTTACCCCACAACTCCTCGCTCGACTTGCTTTTCCATCGCGCCATCCGCTGCTGGGTGCGCGCTCGAACAGCCTGAAAATTTACAAAGTTTATAATTAGTTAGTTAATTAATTAATTAGTCCCATTTTTGACTAGCGCACATCCCAAAGCCTCATCGTTTATCCTCGCCTTTCTCTAAACTGCCGAAGCTCTAACGTGTTGATATTTCCTCTATCCCACTCCCCCCCTACTGCTCCCTTGTGGGTTCCGACTTGGTACCATATCTGGTACCGTACCCCTGGTACCGTATACGATGGTACCGTACTCACTTCAACGTACTCGTCCATGAGCACGCGCGGGTTCGTCGGGTGGTAGGTGGACTCGGGCACAGGCACCGCGTTGAATCTGCCATGTTTTCACCGAGTTTCCATTATTTTCCGATTTTTTCGATTTCGAGATAATTCGGAAATTTTTCATTTCTTCATTCAGAGAATTTGGTCGTAAATTTAGGTATGTTTCAGCAGTAGCTCATTGCTCTGGTAACTTCGGAAATACGATTCGTCCGATGGTCCCAGCTTACAGAAAATTTTCAACAAAAGAGCTGAAAAGGCCATTAGCAGAGTTCTTCTTTCACTATTCCTGTGCAATTCTCCAATGTGCTACCATAAACGCATTAAATTCCCAGTTAGAGTAGTTAGGATATGCCTAGTTAGAGACACTCCTTCTTCTCTCTCACTTGTACTTCATCTGCTTCTCCTCCTCTCCCTTCCTCTCCTCCTCCTCCTTCCTCCTCTTCTCAATCAATCGATCGACGAACTGCTTACTGTACCGGGCGCGAATCGGCTCCCTGCAGGAATGATACAGTACGCAAATTACATTGTAAGGCGGGCTACTGTAGCGTTGCAATGCACACACTGATTTCAACAGTTGCTCATAGTTTAGCAAGTTCCGTCCTTATCGCGCAAGCTCGCCCCACTCCAGGCATTTCCGCATTGAAGAGGGCGGATTTAGACTCAAGTGATCACGAATTGGAGTGAACCCGCTCCGGTTCGAATACGGCATTTCTAGATGTCAAAGGTACCAATGATTGAATCCACCTTTATGCTGGGTTCATAGTAGAAAAAGCTGAGGGGTCACTCTCTTCATTTCCCGAACTCTCTCTACCGGTCGACAGAGTTCGGGAAATGAAGAGAGTGACCCCTCAGCTTTTTCGACTATGAATGGGCCATTAGTCATCACTCCGATGTGCTTTGTTACTGAATAGGCAATCTAGAGCAAATATGCTTCACTAGCCGCCCATCTTCGCAATGTGATTCTTGAAATGATTCTGGACCGTCACTTCGTCAAAATCATAATATTATAATATTTCAACATCTTTTGACCCTCGTTACCGTAATCAAGGCTACCGTATCTCTTCATCGATTTCTCCTAGGTACCGTATCCTACCGTACCTCGTGCTCATCGTGAAGGGTCTTGGCTCGGTGACAGCCGGGATCCACTGTTGCTTCCGCCTCTCCGCAGCCTCCTCGGCCTGTAGGAATCTTCTCATTTTCATGACCTATCGGAGACGCGTCGCGGCCACTGTCTGACTCTCTTCGTTTCCCGCACTCTCTCGTCCACTGTGACCAGCGAGTGGCTCACCTGCAGCTTTCTGGTCTCTCGCAGATCCGAGGCGCTCCTCCACCTCCTGGCGCGCTCTCCTGAACGGGATACGGTATCCAATCGGTAATTGAATTTTCATCTAACTATCCCCACTCTCTTCATTTCGCCCACTCTCTCGCCCTGCGTATCATCTCCTTGTTTTGATTTCACCTCTCTCGAGAGTAAGCAAACACTGCCGCCTCTTGCTCTACAAGTGATGAGCCGAATCACTGATACACAATTCGACTCGAAACACCCAAAATAGTCCGCCGCTCTCACACTTTTGCCTGTTCTCTCGCATTTTCGCGCTATTCCAACCAGTTTTGGAGCTGTTTTGGCATATTTTGCAAGCAGTAACCATTGATTTTGACTAGTTTTCGAGCGGGAATCGTCCTATTATGTGTACTCTGACTCACTCTCCGCCGTAACGGTAACCGGTCGCTTCCGTTGCCGTCTATCGTCGGGGGAAGAGTCGCGCGCCTCCTGCTCTTCTTGGTGCTGCAATTACCTCGATTTGTCAATGTTATGTAGAAAATTCGCGGTTAGTCGTTGCGGCGTTCTGCGCAAGTTCAACAAAACAAACTTCATGCGACTTTTCATTTTCATTAGATTTGTTTTGTGCGAGACTAAAGCGACAAATATCGTCGAACCCAATCCTCGACATTTTCGGCAAAATTCCTGAAACATTCAAATTTCTTACTGTCTGACTCTCTCTGTTCCGCGCACTCTCTCGTTCTGTCTGACCAATGGGCACTAGATCGGAACTATTATGTGATGCCGTCTTTGATACATGAAAACTGCATGACGTCATAGTTCTCATCCGACTTAATACCGACGAATGAGATGCTGTGACCTACCGCTCGCCGTTCTTCCCTTCTCTCTTCTCTCTTTCGCTGGTCTTCAGAATCCCTTCGTCTGTCCTCCCCCCTCCTCTCTTCCCTTTCTCCATCCTCCATCTCCTTCCATCCGACCGATCGATAATCTTCCTTCCTCGAGTCCGTTCGTCGATATTCCGATGATCTTTGATCTCCGTCGTCTTCTCGTGTCGCTTCTCTTCTTTCACCCGTTCTGCAGCTCCCATTATGTCTTCCTTCGGAGGATCGATATTCCTCTCTCCTTTCCTGATCTATCGATCGATAATGGCTACTGTAGTTGCCACGAGGAAGTTCGGTGAAGGTATGAGGTCGCTCAACGAGTCGCTCCTCGTGGTACTCGTCGCCTGAGATATCAAAGACAAAAGATCGATTATTTGATGTATCGAGTGCTGGGATTACGGTTTTCTAGCTCGCTTAATCAGTATTTTTTGAGAGATAATTTATTTTAATTAGATGTATTGGCAGAGGAGCTCACGAAGATCATATCGTCACTCCCAATCCTCGACATAATTTTAGCCTATCGTTGAAACGTAACGAAATTTTCACTCTTGTGGGGAATAGAATGCAATTGGCGCCCTTTCTCCCATTCGCATTGTGGCTTAGTAAATCATTGCTTTGACCCACCGTGATCGACAATCCGCACCGCGGAGCGCGACGCGACGCGGTGCAGCGGCCGCAGCGATTCGAACGACGCGAGCCGCAGGTCGAGCGTGCTGCGCGGGCGGCCGCGCAGCGACAGCATCGAGCGGTAGATGTCGTCGGGCCGCATCGACGGCGCGATCTCGGGGTAGCCTGAATCTAGTTTATTCGTGTGGAAAATTTCCCGTTAGTCGCTGTGGCGTTCTGCAAGAGTTCATGGATATAAGGATGGGCTGCTAATAGCTCCCATCAATTCGAGTGCTTTCTCGCTGATCAGACAAAACAAGCCTGGTACGGTCAGGGTGGTACCATGATCTTGGTACCGTTCATGGTACTGTTCCTGGTACCACCTCACTTACCCGCATGCTGCAACTGGTCGTATAGTAGTAGGCCGACCCTGTTCGGAGGAGGAAGTGAGGAGGGCGGGAGGAGGGGACGACCTGAGATGGTTTTAGAGATCCCTAAGGCAGTTTTTGACCCGGTAAGGGATCTTAAGGCCCATTAAGATTCCTTTCTGAAATCTAGCTAGTTGATTGGTGCAATAAGCGGCATCCATTGGGCGATCGAAACCAAGCAGAGAAGAGGAGAGAGTATGGCGCTTGATCTATGCGGTAATTATCATATGTTATGTTTTTCATCGATTATCGATTCGGAATCATTTACGGGGTCGAAGTATCGTCTTTCAAATCAAAGCTGAAGCACATTTTGGTTCATTTATCATGTGAATTCCGAAATCGCACCGTCAAAATTGGATATTGTGCTATTCTGGCTATGCTTCACGATATAGGTAGATGAAGCAGTTATGCTTTGATCGGTATCCCACTCCGAGGGGGGAAATACAAAAATCGAATAACTTTGCTCAAGCCGTGAACTCAGAGAATATTTTAATTAACAAAGTAAACAACTAAGTAAACAATTTGCCAAACTAACCAGTGACCGACAGCGAGGGACACGCGGGGAACGCTCGCATTCTTCCCAGCTCCGACGCCGTCTGACGGTGCTGAATTCGGGGTCAATTTAATTGTGGTAGCCACCGGTATCCAGGTTCGAAAACATTCCGACACCAGTTGTTGATCCACTCTCTTCCTAGCCTGTATTGAAATATATGTCTCCGCTCCGTTATCTACCGAGCAACAGAATGAGAGAGAAAAGGTATTTTCGGTTAGCGAGACGATGTAAATTAATACGAAATCGTACCTGCTGCCTCAGGTACGTCAGCTTGGCCATGAACTCCGGGTCGGCAAGCAGCCGGTTGTCCTGAAAGTAGCATGTTTTCGAAATTTCAAAGCAAAATCACGTTTTTGTGATCCAAAATGCACCTATGTTGACCCTAATTACCCCAAAACCGGGTCGAAACACTCGCCAAGTCAGCTGGAGACCACATTGCAGAGCAAGGCATTAGGGCGTGTAACGTGAATCAAGTGAGAAATCGGGCCCGGAACCGGGGAATACGCGAGCTATGCGAGAAAAAGGGAAGAAAACGTGAAGAAGGGGCGGAAACCGGGGAATAGCAAGGAGCGGAGGAAAAGATGGACCTGCTCAATCTGCGCCAGTAGAGCGTGCGTCGCTTGAAGTGAGCGAGCCACCGAGTCGGGCCGGCCCACCGAGGATCCGTGAGCCATGCCGACCGGGTCGTGGTAGCCTGATGGCACCGCCTGTTTCCTGATAGTCTGCTAACCTGGGTACCTGGCTCTTGGTTCCAGAGGACGTGGTATCCTGGTTCCAGGTCCTGATTGAGTGGTACCGGCTGGTTCCTGGTAGTCTGGTGGTAGCCTTCTGGTAGTGTAGTTGTACAGCCCTGAGATGTGCGTGTGGTAGTGACCTCCTAGCTCGCGCGCGTGTGAGTCACAGAGAGGGATTGGTTGCTATGGATGCCGCGCGCGGTCAGAGCATGTACTCTATCCGTTCCGCGTTGTCTCTCGCTCCCAGAAGAGTGAGCTAGAGAGCATGGGAAATTGAGAGGGTCAGTGCAAAGCAGAGAAGACAGACGGCGCGAGGGAGTGTGGATAAGTGAGAGAGTCAGAGAAGAGGCACAGGTTAGACGGAGCGAGAGAGCGTGGGAACTTGAGAGAGCACCTTAGCCTCCCATCACTCTAAGGTCCTCCCATCTGGCACTAATTCTAATCG
Source organism: Pristionchus mayeri (assembly GCA_036245805.1). Classification (NCBI taxonomy): domain Eukaryota; kingdom Metazoa; phylum Nematoda; class Chromadorea; order Rhabditida; family Neodiplogasteridae; genus Pristionchus; species Pristionchus mayeri. The sequence continues at coordinate 12,249,128 of BTRK01000006.1, forward strand.
GAGACGAGGTAGAGCGGGGCGAACGGGCCGTTCCGACTCTCTTCATTTCCCGTACTCTATCGCTGTCTTTAGCTGGCGAGAGAATGTGCGGAAATGGAGAGAGTTGAACGAGGAAAGTAACGAAAATGGCTGAGCATTACGGAGAGGAAGGAAAGGAAGAAAAATAATGCGAAGGTAAGAGTCGAAAGAGTAGTTATGTTGTCGAGCAAAGGCTTTCCATGGGAGCCTGCCAGACGAGTGGATTTGAATGGGGGACGTGAATTATTTCCGGCGTTGAGTTTTGGACTCTGATACGGAAAAAATAGTAAACGCGTCAAATTTTTCCATTACGAAGGCAGAGGGAAATTTACGGGTTTTTCGTCCGATTTGCGAGACGTGGATCATGAGGGTGAGGATTCTGAATATAAAAATGGAGGTATTCCCTTTTATAGAGGCACACAAGCACAACTGGACTGCACTAAGCTAGTGACGAGGGGTCTAAAAGGAGACTTGAATTATTTCCGGAGTTTTTACAGTTCGCAGGTGGTCTGTTTCCTGTACTTTGGTGCGGGTATGTGTTCGGAAAAAATAGACGTGTCTAGCTACAGAGAACAGCTTATGTTTACCCCACGAACATGACAATGCAAGCTGAACTGGTACAGAGATGAAATATTAAAGGGTATTGCAGAAGCCTCTCGTATCTTCCGTTCATAAATTTCTAAAGACAAGCACTCTTTTACAAGAATCCACTTCCATCGCCCCTCATTGCCGCCAATTTCACTTCGACTTCCGAAAGGAAAGAACAATTCCTGGTTCCTGGATAATTCCCGTCTCCAGATATAAACCCCGGCTCCTGGATAATTCCCGGTTCCATCCCTCCCATCTGTCTTCTCCCCAATCTTCGCGCACCCATCCATCTGAAATCGGCTAGTGAAGTGGAGCCGAGGATCGGTATCCTTTGAAGCGTCGTCTCTCGATTTCCCATACTCTCTCGCTTCCTATTTTTCTCTGCTGTCTCTCGATTTCGCGTGTTCTGTCTCGCCTCGAGCCCCCAGGGCACGCACGGAATCTTGCGGGCTCCGCTCCATTCAAGGACGGATGGGGAGGGAAAGGGAGAGAGAGAGAGAGAGAGAGAGAGAGAGAGAGAGAGAGAGAGAGAGGCGAGATAGCGTGCATAATGAAGAGAGCGCGAGAATAGTCCATGGTGATTCATGCGCTTGCGTGAATGAGTAATATGAGAGAGAGCCCCGAGGATTGAGCGCGGCCACTCTTCATAGTTCTTCGGGCCCCATCGAGCAATCTGAAGTCCTCTGCTTCAGTATCTCTATCTTGAGTGCTCGTGGTCCTCGTAAGGGGCTCTTGTAGCTGTGGATGTTGTAGATAGTCAGTAGACGTTTCGAAAAAATTCACGATTTCGAAAACTGTATTGAAACCTAGTTACTACTCGGCTCACTGTTACCGGAACACATCTCACCTTCAAAATATTTCTGTTCAGACCAGATGGCGCGTGAACAGTGTTCTTTCTTCCCATTCGCTCATCTCCCTATTTGGTAGCAGCGCCTTTATTCATCTTCCCTCGTTCTTCGCGCCAAACCACACGCTTTCGCAACTGAGTAATCGTCTGCCTCTCTTCATTTTGCGCGCTCTCTCGCTTTCTCTAACCCGCGAGAGAGTGTGGAAATTGAGGAGAGTCAGACCATTGCTTTCGCAACTCCATTCCTCTTTGTTGCTCTTTGTTTCTAACGCCGTTTCGAACCTTCCTTTGCGGCACCTTCACAAGTCAGTCAATCCAAAGAAGAGAGTACGACCATTGATACCGAATGACTGGTAAGGAGAAGAGGAGTTCGCGACACTCTTTCACCTGAAGTGTCATACGGTATCAATGGACGGACTTTCTTTCAGCTTGACTCTATTCATACTTTATCGCCTACTAAAAGAGACTCATACGGTATCAAACGGAAGTGTCCAGTCACAAGACCAAATAGAGCTCTGCTCCCAGCTTGAAATCTGATCGACGCAATTTCGAAACATCTGGTGACCATATTGCAATTACTGGCCCTCGCTCTTCCTAAGCTACTCTAATAATAATAGGCATCTCTAACTGATCTCTTCAATCCCCGTACTATCTCGCTCACTCTGACTCATTCTGATCAGACTCTCTTCATTTCATGCACTCTCTCGCTCACTCTGACGAGACTCTCCCCAGTTCACGTGCTCTCTCGGCGGTCAGAGAAAGAGAATCAGGAGTCGCGTAATCTGTGATCATGAAAGTCGCTGATTGCATCCTTCTTTAGTCAAGCTCCAACAATGTTCGCCCATACTCTTCCGTCTCTCGTCTCTCCAGCGCTTCCTTGGTCTCCCTTGAGGTCATTTGTCTTTTCGTAACGAATGCATACGGTCATCTTGAGATGAGAAGAGAGAGTCAATTATTGTAATGGGTGCATCATGCCGATCTGCAGGGCAAGAAACGAATCCAGTCTCTTTTCTCTTCTCTGTTCCTTGTGTCCCTGATCTAAGCATGTAATCGGCTGATCAAACTGTGTGCATTTCAACCCCCGCTCTTCCTTACCAATTCATGGATCCACGGAACCTAGCGGCAGGGTGCCATGTTTCTTTGGGTTTCACCTTGACTTTCCTCGTTTAACACGCTTCCTCATAGGTTGGACAGGTGAGAGAGCGTGCAAAATAAGGAGAGTTAGTGTCGAACTGTCACCCCTAGTGAATCTGGTGCCATCTGTCACAGGGCGTGGGACCAAGGCCATCAGTTGGTTCGCGAGAGGGTACCCATTTCCCCCTCTCTCCCTCCCTCTACCACTCGATCATTTCTACTAAGATCGCGCACATCACTGCTAATCCCAGGAATTATTGCTATGACCTCTTTGTCTCTGCGAACACTCCCTGCTTTAGTAGGGGAGAGTCTAGACTCCTTGACTCTCCTAATTTTGACTGCTCTTTCTCTCCCTGTTTGATGAGAAAGTATGTGGTATTGTAAGAATGTAAATCAAATCGTCATAATTTCTGAACGCTCCTTAGCTTACTCGAATAGAAACTTGAGTTTTCTTTTCATAGACTTCCATGCGCTGTCTACAGGCAAATTGCTCAGTTCACCCCCTAGTAATCTCATTCTCACCCTTACTCGTACTGCTAAGCAGTTTCGCGCGCCAGTTTCACAGCCTTGATTACGATTAGATTGGATGTCATAGCACTCTCTAAATTTCACACACTCTCTCTCCCTCTCTCTGACCGACGAGAGAGCTCGGGAAACGAAGAGAGTAGCCTCGGGGGCCATTCTTGATAATCAAGCCAAGCGGACAAAGTCCAAACGGGTTAGCCTCGCCACCTTTCCCCTCGCCTTCTCTTTTCTCTGACTCTCCTCAATCAGCGCACTCTCTTGCCTCCAGAGCAGACGAGAGAGCACGCAAAATGAAGAGATCGTCCTTCTCTCTCTCCCTTTTCTCATATCGCTCAATTATGATGCATAAGGACGTATCAGCTCTCTACCTCTCCCCCCTCGTACTCCTCCTCCCCCCAAGGGTCATCCCCCCACTTTCCCTCTCCCCTCCTCTGATTGCAACCTTATCCCTCTCTTATCTCGTTTCAACCTAATTTATCGCCCCTTTCTTTCGATTCTTGCCTAGGGATCACGCAATTTACCCATATTTTCGTAATTTAGAAGGAAAACTGGCATCTGTACCTTCATTTTCCTTGCATACTTTCCTCGCCACAGTTTGTATCATCACGCTTGTTCTTCCTTTTCAATATTTTCACTTCAATCGCCCTAGTATCTCCCCTCCCTCCAGTTTTCACACTCCTTTATCGCTATCATTCGAGCCACTTAGGAAGCTCGTAAAATGCCCCGATGTTGCCGATTATCTGTCACCGCTGATATTTTTTCGACGCGCACCACCTGACTGGATTCCACTTTTTCCTGATGTAATGGCTCCGTGCCTTTCATCGATTTCCGATTCTATACTTACGTTATTTAGCACCGACATGGAGGAGGAGACTCGAGTAATCAAGTGCGTGCTGGTGGGAGACGCGGCCGTGGGCAAGACAGCACTGGCCGTGGCCTACTCCACCAATGGATTCGTCCAGCAGTACAACCCGACCGCATATGACAACTATTCAGGTAAGTATAAGGATGCCGACCACTTAATCACGTGTAGATCGTCAGAAGCCTAATGGCAGCCCCGCATTCTTTGTTTGGTATTCAAAAAAGTCGGACCTCATGAACAATCTCATGCGCGATGGGCGACTTTATTTGCATTTGATGTGAAACGAATCCGAATTGAACTTTCGTTGGGCATTATCTTTCAAATAGTTCGCGCACTGAGAATTCAACCTTACAAAAGAATGAGTTTCATCATCTTTGTAAATCACGTTTCTCTCCTTGTCTGAGATCCTGGATGGTTGCACTATAATCAATAATATTCTTCTGTTGACGCTGTTCACGCACCAACTCATTGCTAACTATGCCAGTTTAGGACCAAAGATAAGTAACGTTAGACCAACGATCAAAGATCAACTTTCAGTAATCGTGCGGGTGGATAAGCAACCGATCAGACTTCAGCTGTGCGACACTGCGGGACAGGTGAGGGCACTCTATCGATTACGCGTGCTGTTTCGCCATCCTTTCCATTATCGATTGATTCCCGTACCCCTTCAGGAGTCGTTCACTTCCATCCGTCCTCTCTCCTACACGGATGCCTCAGTCTTCATCCTCGTATACTCAACTGTCGACCCGAAATCCCTCAATTCGATAGCTCAGAACTGGCTTCCTGAAGTCTCCAAAGTCGCTCCCGACACACCTCGTGAGTCTGATTTCTACAGTATCCTAAAGAAAGATACTGTAAAGTCTACTGTGACCGCTACAGAAGACCCGTGTTCCTCATTAGATGGTAGAGCCTAGTTGAGTTATTTGATTACTAAGAACTGTAGCAAACATGTACGATAGACACCCGTATGTACTGAACTCGTATGCTCCGGGTTCGATAAGCAGGTCGGTAGATCATGCAAATATCTCTCCAGTAATCATCGTGGGTACGAAGGCAGATCTCGCTTGCTGGGGAACGGAGAGCGTGCCTTCAGAGCATGGACGAAGGTAAAGCATCATTTACTTCAGTATTGAATAGCATGGAGCATTAGCATTTGTATTATTTGCTCAGAATTGGACAAATATTGGTTCCAATAATGGTTACAGACGTTTGTGGGATGCTAATATTTGCAGTTTTAAATATATTTTTCTTAGATTGGCTGCGTCGATAGGCGCTGACTTCTTCGAATGTTCAGCAGTGACTCAGCAGAACCTCAAACAGGTGAACAGTAGTGGGTTACGGTTATCAATGGCGGTGATATGATGGAGGCAAAGAAATATTGATGAATTATCGTCTGCATGTGAGAAGAATATGACGGCGGTCGCGTAAGAATCGAGCAAGGCCTGGCACAGCGATTTTTAGAAAATTTGTGGAAAGGGGTTCTCGAGGGTGCTGATCATCATGGTCAACTTCATTTTGCACCAACTCGACCGGTTGAGCCAGACTGCATGTAGGCTGCATGTACATTTATGTTAATAGCTCCGAAGCCGGTTGTGCTATCACCTTCAAATTTGTACAGAGGTACTATAAGCATCCTGTGAGCCTGTCGAATCAAAATTTGCATATTTTTAAATAGGATAATTTTATGAAATTTTGGATCTCGAAAATAAGGCAAAAACTAACGACGAGAATTGTATGAGAAGATGCGCCTTGTTCAGAGGATCATTTTTCGTATGCATAGTGTGGGGTTTAATGTCGTCGTTTTTCTGCTACTAATTATTGTTTGTCCCATTTATCACCTCTGCGCCGCGCTCTTTGCGCGAACAGCGAGGAATGAGAATGAGTTTCGCTCTCACTTTCAATCACATTTCCATTCCTCACTATCCAGGCAATAATTGAAATGAAGTGAGAGTGAAACTCATTCTCATTCCTCGCTGTTCGCGCAAAGAGCGCGGCGCAGAGGTGATAAATAGTACAGGAAATAATTCGTAGGAGAAAAACGACGACATCAAACCCTACACTGTGCATATGAAAAATGATCCCCTGAATAAGGCGCATCTTCTCATACAATTCTCGTCGTTAGTTTTTGCCTTATACTCGAGCTCCAAAATTTCATAAAATTAGCATATTTAAAAAAGTATATTTTGTTTCGACGGGCTCACAGGTAGCTTATAGTACCTCTGTACAAATTTGAAGGTGATAGCACAACCGGCTTCGGAGCTATTAACAGAAATGTACCTGCAGCCTACATGCAGTCTGGCTCAACCGGTCGAGTTGGTGCAAAATGAAGTTGACAACGATGATCAGCACCCTCGAGAACCCCTTTCTACAAATTTTCGAAAAATCCCTGTGCCAGGTCCTTCAGGTCGTTGTTCGATTCTTACGCGACCGCCATCATATTGAACATGAACAAAATGTTTGCGTTTTGTGCCAGTGCGGAAACATAAACGAAGCGAACACAAAAGCCCACACAATGTGAATTTTTTTGGGTCCTAATATTTTTCCTTCCTTGAATATTTGCTAAGTTTTTGTCAACTATCCTTGAAAATTATAACAATTTAATAATTAATGTATTTTCCCAAAAGGTATTTGACTGTGCGATTCTCGCTGGTCTCTCTGGAGGTCGTAAACTAAAATCGTCGTCATCTTCGAGACTCAAGCAGCGTCTCAACGGCATGGGCGAGCGAATCGCCTCCTTCACCAGGAAGGTCTTCTAACCCGTCGAACGACGCACCGAACTCCCTGCCGTACCCCTCCCCTAAAGTATCCCCACCATGACCATCGACTTACTCGGTATTCCATTGTATTTAGTATTCACTCACTGCCTGCCCCCGAAAGCCCATAGTCTTCTCGCTGAACTACAGGGAATTGTGTTGTCAATTTTATTAAACTTTTAAATTTCATGCTAAACGGGTCGATCCCACCACGCTATCATACTGTAATGTCCGATTATCGATCGACCGTCATCGTATTTTTCTTTTTCCTCTTTTTAAGTCTCGCAAGGAATGTGCCGGTATTATGCATCGTAAATCGAATGAAGCTACTCGAAAAAGTGCAGTTGAATGTCAGGTAACCAATCCATGACCTACAAGGGATACTTGAGGCAATGAATGGGATTGGGCAGCGCTGGATGGCTCTATTTTGGTGCTGAGACTTAATTTGTTAGATTTTGTTAGTCTTATAATATCGTTTCTTGTTGTGTCTCTTTTTTCCGTTTTTAATTTACACAAAGATTCTGGGTATTTGAAATATTTGACGGGATTAAATCGGCAAACCACAAACACGTTTCACGTTCTATGTAAATCTCGAGGCACATCTCATCTGAGATCACTCCTTGAATTCTTCGGGAAAAAATAGTCAATAATTCGAGAACAAGGGCCCATGTCGTTTTTCGATGTTTTCCACGTATTTCCGCCTCAGAACTTCCTTCATTTAGCACCGCTAAGGAGGAGGAGATACGAGTGCTTAGGTGCGTGCTGGTGGGAGACGTGGCTGTGGGTAAGACATAACTGGCCGTGGCCTACTCAACCAATGGATTCTTTCAATAATGCCTACCCAATTTTTTATGATAACAATTCGAGTGAATTCCAGGCACCATAGTTTATGGATGCCATCGCAACAATTGACTGCCTTCATTTCAAGTGATATGTCTCCAGTCAGACCGATGAGAAAATACACATAATAAAGAGATCCATTTCTTACGAAGTCTTTTTTTCCAGGTACCAGACTGTAGAGTGGCAATCTTGGGCATGCATCCAAATCATTGAAATTTCTGGCTGGCTGCTTCAATAGGCGCGGACTTCTTCGAGTGATCCGCGGTAACGCAGCAGAACCTCAAGCAGGTATACGGTAGAAGGTTACAGTAGCATTGGTAATACAGATGAAAATTGTAAATTAGCGACTTCCTTGAGATTTTAAGCGGTTAAAACATGATCGAGTAACTAATTCCATCTTTTTTCCAGGTGTTCGACTGTGCTATCCTCGCTGGTATCTCTGGAGGTCGCAAGCTCAAGTCCTCATCATCATCCCGACTCAAGCAGCGCCTCAACGGAATGGGCGAGCGTATCGCCTCCATCACTAGGAAGGTCTTCTGACCCGTCGAACGACCCACCGAACTCCCTACCGTATCCCCCCTCTACAGTATCCCCACCATGACCATCGACTTACTCGGTATTCCAATGTATTTAGTATTCACACACTGCCAGCCCCCGAAAGCCCATAGTCTTCTCTCGAACGAACATGGAATTACGTTGTCAATTTTATTAAACTTTTAAATTACAATTTAAACGGGTCGATCCCACCACGCTATCCTACTGATTATCGATCGACCTTCGTATTTTTCTCTTTCATATTCGTAAGTCGCAAGGAATGTGCCGGTATTATGCATCGTAAAACGAATGAAGAGCCTGCCAGGGAAACTTGGAAGAATGGAAAACGCTTGTAGCACATGGTAGCATGCAATTTCTGTCTTTGTTTTTTGAGTAGTTTTCCACAAGAAACGATGAGCGAATCCCATAGAGGAAGATTGTAGTCTTTTACAGAGAGTCTGAAACACATTTTAGAGTTGTCCAATTTCAATTCACCAGGTCGTCGAATCAGTGGTCGACGAAAAACAACAACTAAGTTTCATCCTCTATTCAAATCTCGAGGGTTCATTCGTCTGAGATGGATTGACTCTTGTGTACTTTTTTGAAATCGATATAAATCTTGCCTTCTCATCAGATGACGTGAGGCTGAGTGGCGCGAAAAAGCGATAGAGAGGGATAACAAGGGTTGCGGAGCTCGTTGCCTAGAGAGATTTATAGATGTCAAGGCATGTGTGGGTTGCACGGTCGAGATCGGGATCGGGATATCCGCACCCTCTTCCCATCCTCTCGCACTGTCTCCCCAAATTCGTGAGCGCGAGCCGAACCTGCCAGCATGCACGAAAATCCCGACATAGGACGAATTTTTCGCTCCTCTCTTCCTCCCTTCCCTTGGACTGATCGGAAGTGATAGAGCGTCCTCCAAGGTGGGGCGAGTCATGAGAAAGGAAGGGGAAAAGGAGCGCGAAAAATTCGTACTATGTCGGGATTTTCGTGCCCACTGGCGCCTTTCCCGGAAATTTCGTGGGGAAGAGGGGCGCGACCTCTCTAAAGAGCACGTGCGAGAGGGAGATGGGAAGGGGTGCCAGAGGGGACGAAATTGCCGATCCCGATCGTGCAACCCTAGTGTGTAAGGTAAGGGAAGAACTGTGGCGCCTTCTGCCGTCGACGAGGGGGAGGGTGGTTAAGGGGTTGGATCTTTGGACTCATCCATCTTATTAAGAATCGTTCTTTGTCACTTGACGCATCTCTCATGAGCATGCGGAAAGTTTCGCATGAAGTCGAACCGTATCTCCTCTTTAGGCGCTTGCATTCTTCCCTTAGACTAGTCGCTACTGAGATCGTATTCTTCTTGAATCTTGCATCCCGTTGAATAGCTCTCCTTCGCCTGTTACGAGCTCGGAATATCGCTATCGTTTAGCCATCCCTAATGCTCGCCAAAGCGAATTGACTCTGTTAATGTCTTGTGATATCTCGTCAGTCAGAGCAGCGAGAGAGCACGCATAATGAAGAGATTAACTTATTTCATAGCCTTGTCTTAGGATAGAGCCTCATTTCATGCGAAGCCATCTTCTCCAGGGTGTTGCGTGGCAAGCTAGCAAATGAAAGAAGATATTTGGGTGATCAGTTAGACTAGCATTGTTTTTAATTCATTTTATCTTGGACGATGGATGAAGAAACGATCTCGGAAGTGATGAGCGACTGGATTTACAGTAGATGCGAAACGCATTCTAATTGTCTTTCTCAATCTCACCTGGAACTATCCACTTTGTGTGAATGCAACCAGTAGGGAAACGGTTGAGTTTCATCCACTTTGCAAATCCCGAGGATCTCCTCACATCAGATCCTTTCCCAATGTATGTTCAATATAAAAAAATGTAGTCAATAATGAGAGACAAAATGAAGTGCGGATGTTGTGCATACTGCGAGTATTCCTATCGTCTTAGTCGACTTTCGCCTAGTTACTCTCTCCGTGCAGCACTATTATGGAGGATAAGCCTTCAGTGCACTCGCCGTGGCCTACTCAATTAATGGATTCGTTCAGCAGTACAACCCAATCGCCTAAGGGTTCCAGGGTACCAAAGTTTATGGATGCTTTAGCAAGTATTGACTATATTCAATTCAAACGTGATATCTTTCCAGTCGGACAGGCGAGCAAACACTACAGTAGAAGTGAAACGCATTCAAATAGTTTGTTTCAATTATCTTTATAATTCGTTGTGAATAGAAGCGGAAGATACGATTGAGTTTCATCCTCTTTATACATCCCGAGAATCTCCCTTTTATTGACGCGTTGCTAGACCGATTTTTAAAATAAATAAATAAATAAATAATCAAATAAACAATAAAAAGCGTTGATTCAGTGACAAGTCTTGCTGGACTCTCTCTGACAAGCAAAGTATCAAAGATCAATCTAACAGTAGTCGAGCGAGTGGACAAACAGCCGATCCGAGTGCAGATCTGCTTCTTGTCGTTCATTATTCCGACCGTATTCACCGATGTCCGCCTCAGTAATTCACTCATTTAACGTCGTTATGAATTACGAATCTCAAGACAGCACTGACCGGGGAGTACTCAACTAATCGATTGGTGCAGCAGCAACAACCAACCGCCTGATTCTAGTCGGGTGAGTACCACAGTTATGCCAAGAATTGGCTCGCGTAATTTCAGTTGAAATCTCGCCATTCAGATAGAGCACACCTGTGCTTTTCAAAATAACTAAAACAACAGTAAAGATCGTTGATTCAGTGGCGAATCTTGCTGCGCTTGCCCTTGCACATGAATATATATTTTTTAAAAATAAACCCTCAATGACATGAGCGAGCGCATCGCCTCCTTCACTAGGAAGGTCTTCTGACCTGTGGAACGACCCACCGAACTCCCTACCTTACAGTATCCTCCCCTCCATGACCATCTTCATACTCGGTATTCCATTGTATTTAGTATTCACACACTAAATTTCAAGCTAAACGGGTCGATACAACCACGCTATCCTACTGTAATGTATGATTATCGATCGACCGTAATTTTATCTTTCCTCTTTGTAAGTCTCGAAAGGAATGAGCCATAGTATGCATCGTGAATCGAATGAAGTGATTCAAGAAAATGTGTTGATTGTTTGAGTGTCATTGCATAGTCTGCCACGGAAACCTTGGAACAATGGAAAACACGAGGAGCATCATACGGTAGCATGCAACTTCTCTTTTTATTTTATTTTTTTCTCAAAGAGGGCGAACGCGGAATCCCAGAGAGGAAGAGCGTCGGCTTTTACAGATAGTCTGAATCACATTTTATGAATTTCCAATTTCACTTTGAAATTATTACCAATCAGAGATCGTAGAAAAACAACAACTGCGTTTCATCGTCTTTTAAAATTCAGAGGGTATCCTCGTCTGAGATGGCTGGTCGCTTGATTACCAAAAAAAACAATTCGAAAAAAAACTCTCGTCTTCGCATCTGCTAATTCCTTTTTTCACAATGAGATCATTCACGCCACTTATTAAGTTCGTAAAACGCCCCGAACCTGCCTCTCATATGTTTCCATTGTTATTTTTGTCTTCGCGCATCATCTCATCCTTCCTCTTTTCCTCACTTCTCCACATTTCCTACAGTGCACATCCTTTTATTGTCAATTTCAGGAAATAAACCAATAAGCGGAACGATTTTATCGTTTCGTTCGTCTTCACCGAATTTCGTCCGAATTATCTATGTACGGATGGACAAGCCGATACATCTGCAGCTGTTGCCATGCGGTAAAACGTCACGAGTGAGCGCAGCACAAGGAAGGTTTTCTAAAACGAAAAAAAAATCGAGATAAAAAATGAGCTGATGTTTTGATAGTTGTTTTCATTATAACGATCGAAAACCTTCCTTCGACACCCTTGGACGGAGAAAGTCCGATCGGAAGGACAAAATGAGGTGGCGAGACGAACTTGTGCACCACTTGGGAGTTAACTGGGCCGACAAAAGCAGAAGATACCCCGATAAGTGGAAAGATTGCATGATTCAGCAGGCCCGTGACCTGATGCTTGAATAAATTTGATTTGATTTGATTGATTTGATCGACTTCACCGAATTCCGCGTAAAGACATCCTGCATTTATCTCCGATATGGAGGAGGAGACTCGAGTGCTCAAGTTTGTGCTGGTGGGAGACGCAGCAGTGGGCAAAAACGCGCCGTGGCCTAATCGATTCATGCAGCACAACCCAACTGCATACGAGAATTACTCGGCTAAGTGCCAGTGTGCGATGAAGAAATCCACACATACCTAGACGCGAAACCATATTTTCGGGTCATCAAATTCTGGCGCAGTAATTGGATTATCTGCGAGTATATTGTGTGGTAATTGGATTAGCGAGAGAGTGCAGAGGAGGGGGGAGGGTGGAATTTCATTAGTGAGAGGGAGAGGGAAAGTGCATTCTTCATTCATTTCGTCCTCTCTGTTCCGTGGTGAGGGGTCTCTCCCCCTCATTTTCCAAATCAGTCTGAGAGGAGCGCTGGCGGAGGAAGGTTGCGCGGGAAGGAGCAGCGATTTGGAGGAGGAGGAGTGAGTGGGGAAAGGGAGGGGGATCCTACCTAGCTTTCAGGATTCGGGGATTGGAGCAAGATTCTATTGTTGAATGAAACAATATTGAACCCTAGAATTGAAGTATACGAGGGAGGATCAGGTACTCGGGGAGCTACAGTATCCAATGTAATCTCAGGCAATCTCTCTTACATTAACCCCTCCCTTCCTGGAACCGTGCCAAGAAGAGGAGGGAGGGAACCCCGCATACAGTACTCTCCCTTCTTGTAACCGTGCCAAGAAGAGGAGGGAGGGAACCCCGCATACAGTACTCTCCCTTCTTGTAACCGTGCCAAGAAGAGAAGGGAGGGAACCCCGCTTACAGTACTCTCAATTCTTGGAACCATGTCAAGAAGAGGCGGAAATGATCCTCACTTCCAGTAACTCTACTTCCTTGGAACTGTGCCAAGAAGAGAAGGGAGGGAATCCTGCTTACAGTACTCTCCCTTCTTGGAACCGTGCCAAGAAGAGAATAAAGGGAACCCCGCTTACAGTACTCTCCCTTCTTGGAACCGTGCCAATAGGAGAATTCGGGCAATCTCTTACAGTAACCCCTTCCTTCCTGGAACCGTGCCAAGAAGAGAAGGGAGGGAGCCCCGCTTACAGTAACTCTCCCTTCTTGGAACCGTGCCAAGAAGAGGCGGAAGGGATCCTCACTTCCAGTAACTCTCCTTTCTTGGAACTGTGCCAAGAAGAGAATGAAGGGAACCACGCTTACAGTACTCTCCCTTCTTGGAAACGTGCCAAGAAGATAATTCAGGCAATCTCTCTTACAGTAACCCCCCCCCCTACACTTCTTGCAACTGTGCAAAAAAGGGAAGGAAATTTACGCTGCTTACAGTACCTCTCCTATCTTGGAACAAGGGGAAGATAAAAGAAGAAGAGAAGAGAGGGGATTAAGAGATGGGGTGAAGGGGGGATGAAACGAGAGGGGGAGTAGACAATCCTAGAGCTAGGAGAGGTGGAGAGTGTCCTAGAGTTTGTGAATAGTTTTGTGATTTTAAACACATTCGATTGTGGCACCTAGCGAGCGGCGTCGGCGAGCGAAGCGCGACGACGTCGCGAGCTACCGCGTCGCGCAGCGACGGTGCCGTCTGCAAGACGGCTAGTCCAAATATACTATAGAGAGAAACCATATTTTCTCGTGGTCAGAATCTGGCGCATTTAATTGGATTTTCGAACAAAGGAGGGAGGGGGAGAGGGGAGATAATCCCTTTGTTCGAGAGAGGGAGAGGGGAAAGGGCATTTTCCATTCATTGCATATTCTCTCCTCCGTTGTGAGGGGTCTCTCCCCCTCATTCTCCAAATCAGTCTGAGAGGAGCGCTGGCGGAGGAAGGTTGCGCGGGAAGGAGGAGCGATTTGGAGAATGAAACGCGGGGAGGATGAGTGAGTCGGGGAAGGGGAGGGGATCCTACCTAGCTTTCAGGATTGGGGGATCGGAGCGATCCCGGGAAATAAAGAAGCACTGATCGGGGAAAAGGAGGAGGAAGAGGATTGAGTGAGTCGGGGGGAGGGGCGTTATACTAAAGATCTCAGACATCGTGGCACCGAGCGATACCAGGGAAGGAGATTCCCTAGGGTTACGGTGTCTACTGTAATCGCTTGCAGGCTTCCTTGGAGCGAGAATTCCTGGGGAAACGAGTGGTACGGGAAAGAAGACACGAAGAGGGATATGCGCATACAGTTACCTTCTTGGCATCGTGCCAAAAAGGGGCAGATTACTGTATCGGGTCACGATGTCGGAGAAAAGTGCCGTCTGCAAGACGGCTAGTCAATATATCTAGAGGAGGAAGGATATTTTCGCGTCGACACTTTCTGGCGAAATTAATTAGAAGGGGGAGAGGGAAAGGGGAAGGGGAAGAGGGAGAGGGGAAGGGGAAGAGGGAGAGGGAGAGGGGAAGGGGAAGATGGAGAGGGAGAGGGGTAGGGGAAGAGGGAGAGGGAAAGGGGAAGAGGAAGATGGAGAGGGGAAGGGGAAGAGGGGAAGAGGGAGAGGGGAAGGGGAAGAGGGGAAGAGGGAGAGGGGAAGGGGAAGAGGGAGAGGGGAAGGGGAAGAGGGAGAGGGGAAGGGGAAGAGGGAGAGGGGAAGGAAAAATGGAGGAGCATGAGGGGCGAGGGTGAAGGAGAGATGGATTTCCAAGAGACAGGAAAGGGAGAGGAGAGGGCCATGTAGATAGGAGAGGGGGGAATATTGTCCTAGAAATAGGAGAGGGGGAGAGGGTCCTAGAGGGAGGAGGGGGGGGGGAGGTTTTCTTAGAGATAGGAGAGTGGAGGGTCCTAGAGGTAGGAGAGGAGGATGAGAGGGTCCTAGAGATAGGAGAGGATGAGAGGGTCCTAGATGGAGGAGGGGTGGGAGATTGTCCTAGAGATAGGAGAGGGGAGGGTCCTAGTGGTAGGAGAGGAAGATGAGAGGGTCCTAGAGATAGGAGAGGGGGAGGAGATGGCCCTATAGATAGGAGAGGGGGTGGAGAGGGTCCTAGAAATAGGAGAGGGGAGGAGAGGAACCTACTAGAGATAGGAGAGGGGGAGGAGATGGCCCTATAGATAGGAGAGGGGGTGGAGAGGGTCCTAGAAATAGGAGAGGGGAGGAGAGGAACCTACTAGAGATAGGAGAGGAGGGAGAGGGCCCTAGAGATAGGAGAAGGGGAGGAGAGGGTCCTAGAGATAGGAGAGGGGGAGGAGATGGTCCTAGAGATAAGAGAGGGGAAGGAGAGGGTCCTAGAGATAGGAGAGGGGAGGAGAGGAACCTACTAGAGATAGGAGAGGAGGGAGAGGGCCCTAGAGATAGGAGAAGAGGAGGAGAGGGTCCGAGAGATAGTTGAGGGGGAGGAGATGGTCCTAGAGATAAGAGAGGGGGTGGAGAGGTCCTAGAGATAGGAGAGAGGGAGGAGATGGTCCTAGAGATAAGAGCGGGGAAGGAGAGGGTCCTAGAGATAGGAGAGGGGATGAGAGGGTCCTAGAGATAGGAGAGGATGAGAGGGTCCTAGATGGAGGAGGGGTGGGAGATTGTCCTAGAGATAGGAGAGGGGAGGGTCCTAGTGGTAGGAGAGGAAGATGAGAGGGTCCTAGAGATAGGAGAGGGGGGGAGTTTCCTAGAGGGAGGAGGGGGTGGGGATTGTCCTAGAGATATGAGAGGAGAGGGTCCTAGAGGTAGAAGAGGAGGAGGAGGAGGAGGAGAGGGTCCTAGAGATAGGAGAGGAGGAGAAGATGGTCCTAGAGATGGGAGAGGGGGGGAGAGGGTCCTAAAGATAGGAGAGGGAAGTGAGAGGGCCCTAGAGATACGAGAAGTGGGAGGAGTTGGTCCTAGAGATGGGGGAGACGGTCCTAGGGATAAAAACACATGCCACCTCCTAGCCGCCTTTAGGCGGCTAGTCAGTATATCTAGAGGAGAAATGATATTTTGTCGACGACAGAATCTGGAAATTTTAATCCAATTACCCTTTCTTTGTCCGGAGAGAGGGAGAGGGGGGGGGGGGTACGAACTAATTGATTTTTGAGAGAGTGTGGAGATTGGAGAGAGTCATTTTCCGTTCACTCGAGGAGGGAGAGCGGTAGGGAGGGGGGGGAGGGGAGGGGGGAAATAATAGGGGGGGGAAGGGGAAGAGGAGAAGGGGGAGAAGGAAAGGTGGAGGTGAATGAGGTTACGAAAAGGGGGAGGGGAGAGAGGGTGAAGGAGAGGTGACGGCCCAAGGTATATGAAAGGGGGGGGGAAGACAGTCCTAGAGATGGGAAGGGGAGGAGAGGGTCCTAGAGATAGGAGAGGGGGGGGAGATGGTCCTAGAGATAGGAGAGGTGAAGGATATGGTCCTAGAGAGAGGAGAGGGGGAGGAGATGGTCCTATAGATAGGAGAGGGGGTGGAGAGGGTCCTAGAGATAGGAGAGAGGAGGAGAGGAACCTGCTAGAGATAGGAGAGGAGGGAGAGGGCCCTAGAGATAGGAGAAGGGGAGGAGAGGGTCCTAGAGATAGGAGAAGGGGAGGAGAGGGTCCTAGAGATAGGAGAGGGGGAGGAGATGGCCCTATAGATAGGAGAGGGGGTGGAGAGGGTCCTAGAAATATGAGAGGGGAGGAGAGGAACCTACTAGAGATAGGAGAGGAGGGAGAGGGCCCTAGAGATAGGAGAAGGGGAGGAGAGGGTCCTAGAGATAGGAGAGGGGGAGGAGATGGTCCTAGAGATAACAGAGGGGAAGGAGAGGGTCCTAGAGATAGGAGAGGGGAGGAGAGGAACCTACTAGAGATAGGAGAGGAGGGAGAGGGCCCTAGAGATAGGAGAAGGGGAGGAGATCGTCCTAGAGATAAGAGAGGGGAAGGAGAGGGTCCTAGAGATAGGAGAGGGGATGAGAGGGTTCTACTAGAGATAGGAGGAGGGAGACGGCCCTAGAGATAGGAGAGGGGGGGGGAGATGGTCCTAGAGATAGGAGAGGTGAAGGATATGGTCCTAGAGAGAGGAGAGGGGGAGGAGATGGTCCTATAGATAGGAGAGGGGGTGGAGAGGGTCCTAGAGATAGGAGAGAGGAGGAGAGGAACCTGCTAGACATAGGAGAGGAGGGAGAGGGCCCTAGAGATAGGAGAGGGGGAGGAGATGGCCCTATAGATAGGAGAGGGGGTGGAGAGGGTCCTAGAGATAGGAGAGGGGAGGAGAGGAACCTACTAGAAATAGGAGAGGAGGGAGAGGGCCCTAGAGATAGGAGAAGGGGAGGAGAGGGTCCTAGAGATAGGAGAGGGGGAGGAGATGGTCCTAGAGATAAGAGAGGGGAAGGAGAGGGTCCTAGATATAGGAGAGGGGAGGAGAGGAACCTACTAGAGATAGGAGAGGAGGGAGAGGGCCCTAGAGATGGGAGAAGGGGAGGAGAGGTCCTAGAGATAAGAGAGAGGGAGGAGATGGTCCTAGAGATAAGAGAGGGGAAGGAGAGGGTCCTAGAGATAGGAGAGGGGATGAGAGGGTTCTACTAGAGATAGGAGGAGGGAGACGGCCCTAGAGATAGGAGAGGGGAGGAGAGGAACCTACTAGAAATAGGAGAGGAGGGAGAGGGCATTAGAGATAGGAGAAGGGGAGGAGAGGGTCCTAGAGATCGGAGAGGGGGAGGAGATGGTCCTAGAGATAAGAGAGGGGAAGGAGAGGGTCCTAGATATAGGAGAGGGGAGGAGAGGAACCTACTAGAGATAGGAGAGGAGGGAGAGGGCCCTAGAGATGGGAGAAGGGGAGGAGAGGTCCTAGAGATAGGAGAGAGGGAGGAGATGGTCCTAGAGATAAGAGCGGGGAAGGAGAGGGTCCTAGAAATAGGAGAGGGGAGGAGAGGAACCTACTAGAGATAGGAGAGGAGGGAGAGGGCCCTAGAGATAGGAGAAGGGGAGGATATGGTCCTAGAGAGAGGAGAGGGGGAGGAGATGGTCCTATAGATAGGAGAGGGGGTGGAGAGGGTCCTAGAGATAGGAGAGAGGAGGAGAGGAACCTGCTAGAGATAGGAGAGGAGGGAGAGGGCCCTAGAGATAGGAGAGGGGGAGGAGATGGCCCTATAGATAGGAGAGGGGGTGGAGAGGGTCCTAGAGATAGGAGAGGGGAGGAGAGGAACCTACTAGAAATAGGAGAGGAGGGAGAGGGCCCTAGAGATAGGAGAAGGGGAGGAGAGGGTCCTAGAGATAGGAGAAGGGGAGGAGAGGGTCCTAGAGATAGGAGAGGGGGAGGAGATGGCCCTATAGATAGGAGAGGGGGTGGAGAGGGTCCTAGAGATAGGAGAGGGGAGGAGAGGAACCTACTAGAGATAGGAGAGGAGGGAGAGGGCCCTAGAGATAGGAGAAGGGGAGGAGAGGGTCCGAGAGATAGTTGAGGGGGAGGAGATGGTCCTAGAGATAAGAGAGGGGGTGGAGAGGTCCTAGAGATAGGAGAGAGGGAGGAGATGGTCCTAGAGATAAGAGCGGGGAAGGAGAGGGTCCTAGAGATAGGAGAGGGGATGAGAGGGTCCTAGAGATAGGAGAGGGTGAGAGGGTCCTAGATGGAGGAGGGGTGGGAGATTGTCCTAGAGATAGGAGAGGGGAGGGTCCTAGTGGTAGGAGAGGAAGATGAGAGGGTCCTAGAGATAGGAGAGGGGGGGGGGGAGTTTCCTAGAGGGAGGAGGGGGTGGGGATTGTCCTAGAGATATGAGAGGAGAGGGTCCTAGAGGTAGAAGAGGAGGAGGAGGAGGAGGAGAGGGTCCTAGAGATAGGAGAGGAGGAGAAGATGGTCCTAGAGATGGGAGAGGGGGGGAGAGGGTCCTAAAGATAGGAGAGGGAAGTGAGAGGGCCCTAGAGATACGAGAAGTGGGAGGAGTTGGTCCTAGAGATGGGGGAGACGGTCCTAGGGATAAAAACACATGCCACCTCCTAGCCGCCTTTAGGCGGCTAGTCAGTATATCTAGAGGAGAAATGATATTTTGTCGACGACAGAATCTGGAAATTTTAATCCAATTACCCTTTCTTTGTCCGGAGAGAGGGAGAGGGGGGGGTACGAACTAATTGATTTTTGAGAGAGTGTGGAGATTGGAGAGAGTCATTTTCCGTTCACTCGAGGAGGGAGAGCGGTAGGGAGGGGGGGGGGAGGGGAGGGGGGAAATAATAGGGGGGGGGAAGGGGAAGAGGAGAAGGGGGAGAAGGAAAGGTGGAGGTGAATGAGGTTACGAAAAGGGGGAGGGGAGAGAGGGTGAAGGAGAGGTGACGGCCCAAGGTATATGAAAGGGGGGGGAAGACAGTCCTAGAGATGGGAAGGGGAGGAGAGGGTCCTAGAGATAGGAGAGGGGGGGGGAGATGGTCCTAGAGATAGGAGAGGTGAAGGATATGGTCCTAGAGAGAGGAGAGGGGGAGGAGATGGTCCTATAGATAGGAGAGGGGGTGGAGAGGGTCCTAGAGATAGGAGAAGGGGAGGAGAGGTCCTAGAGATAGGAGAGAGGGAGGAGATGGTCCTAGAGATAAGAGAGGGGAAGGAGAGGGTCCTAGAGATAGGAGAGGGGGGGGGGGAGATGGTCCTAGAGATAGGAGAGGTGAAGGATATGGTCCTAGAGAGAGGAGAGGGGGAGGAGATGGTCCTATAGATAGGAGAGGGGGTGGAGAGGGTCCTAGAGATAAGAGAGGGGAAGGAGAGGGTCCTAGAGATAGGAGAGGGGAGGAGAGGAACCTACTAGAGATAGGAGAGGAGGGAGAGGGCCCTAGAGATAGGAGAAGGGGAGGAGAGGTCCTAGAGATAGGAGAGAGGGAGGAGATGGTCCTAGAGATAGGAGAGGGGGTGGAGAGGGTCCTAGAAATAGGAGAGGGGAGGAGAGGAACCTACTAGAGATAGGAGAGGAGGGAGAGGGCCCTAGAGATAGGAGAAGGGGAGGAGAGGGTCCTAGAGATAGGAGAAGGGGAGGAGAGGGTCCTAGAGATAGGAGAGGGGGAGGAGATGGCCCTATAGATAGGAGAGGGGGTGGAGAGGGTCCTAGAAATAGGAGAGGGGAGGAGAGGAACCTACTAGAGATAGGAGAGGAGGGAGAGGGCCCTAGAGATAGGAGAAGGGGAGGAGAGGGTCCTAGAGATAGGAGAGGGGGAGGAGATGGTCCTAGAGATAAGAGAGGGGAAGGAGAGGGTCCTAGAGATAGGAGAGGGGAGGAGAGGAACCTACTAGAGATAGGAGAGGAGGGAGAGGGCCCTAGAGATAGGAGAGGGGATGAGAGGGTCCTAGAGATAGGAGAGGGTGAGAGGGTCCTAGATGGAGGAGGGGTGGGAGATTGTCCTAGAGATAGGAGAGGGGAGGGTCCTAGTGGTAGGAGAGGAAGATGAGAGGGTCCTAGAGATAGGAGAGGGGGGGGGGGGAGTTTCCTAGAGGGAGGAGGGGGTGGGGATTGTCCTAGAGATATGAGAGGAGAGGGTCCTAGAGGTAGTTGAGGTGGAGGAGATGGTCCTAGAGATAAGAGAGGGGGTGGAGAGGTCCTAGAGATAGGAGAGAGGGAGGAGATGGTCCTAGAGATAAGAGCGGGGAAGGAGAGGGTCCTAGAGATAGGAGAGGGGATGAGAGGGTCCTAGAGATAGGAGAGGGTGAGAGGGTCCTAGATGGAGGAGGGGTGGGAGATTGTCCTAGAGATAGGAGAGGGGAGGGTCCTAGTGGTAGGAGAGGAAGATGAGAGGGTCCTAGAGATAGGAGAGGGGGGGGGGAGTTTCCTAGAGGGAGGAGGGGGTGGGGATTGTCCTAGAGATATGAGAGGAGAGGGTCCTAGAGGTAGAAGAGGAGGAGGAGGAGGAGGAGAGGGTCCTAGAGATAGGAGAGGAGGAGAAGATGGTCCTAGAGATGGGAGAGGGGGGGAGAGAGTCCTAAAGATAGGAGAGGGAAGTGAGAGGGCCCTAGAGATACGAGAAGTGGGAGGAGTTGGTCCTAGAGATGGGGGAGACGGTCCTAGGGATAAAAACACATGCCACCTCCTCGCCGCCTTTAGGCGGCTAGTCAGTATATCTAGAGGAGAAATGATATTTTGTCGACGACAGAATCTGGAAATTTTAATCCAATTACCCTTTCTTTGTCCGGAGAGAGGGAGAGGGGGGGGTACGAACTAATTGATTTTTGAGAGAGTGTGGAGATTGGAGAGAGTCATTTTCCGTTCACTCGAGGAGGGAGAGCGGTAGGGAGGGGGGGGGAGGGGAGGGGGGAAATAATAGGGGGGGGGGAAGGGGAAGAGGAGAAGGGGGAGAAGGAAAGGTGGAGGTGAATGAGGTTACGAAAAGGGGGAGGGGAGAGAGGGTGAAGGAGAGGTGACGGCCCAAGGTATATGAAAGGGGGGGGAAGACAGTCCTAGAGATGGGAAGGGGAGGAGAGGGTCCTAGAGATAGGAGAGGGGGGGGGAGATGGTCCTAGAGATAGGAGAGGTGAAGGATATGGTCCTAGAGAGAGGAGAGGGGGAGGAGATGGTCCTATAGATAGGAGAGGGGGTGGAGAGGGTCCTAGAGATAAGAGAGGGGAAGGAGAGGGTCCTAGAGATAGGAGAGGGGAGGAGAGGAACCTACTAGAGATAGGAGAGGAGGGAGAGGGCCCTAGAGATAGGAGAAGGGGAGGAGAGGTCCTAGAGATAGGAGAGAGGGAGGAGATGGTCCTAGAGATAGGAGAGGGGGTGGAGAGGGTCCTAGAAATAGGAGAGGGGAGGAGAGGAACCTACTAGAGATAGGAGAGGAGGGAGAGGGCCCTAGAGATAGGAGAAGGGGAGGAGAGGGTCCTAGAGATAGGAGAAGGGGAGGAGAGGGTCCTAGAGATAGGAGAGGGGGAGGAGATGGCCCTATAGATAGGAGAGGGGGTGGAGAGGGTCCTAGAAATAGGAGAGGGGAGGAGAGGAACCTACTAGAGATAGGAGAGGAGGGAGAGGGCCCTAGAGATAGGAGAAGGGGAGGAGAGGGTCCTAGAGATAGGAGAGGGGGAGGAGATGGTCCTAGAGATAAGAGAGGGGAAGGAGAGGGTCCTAGAGATAGGAGAGGGGAGGAGAGGAACCTACTAGAGATAGGAGAGGAGGGAGAGGGCCCTAGAGATGGGAGAAGGGGAGGAGAGGTCCTAGAGATAGGAGAGAGGGAGGAGATGGTCCTAGAGATAAGAGAGGGGAAGGAGAGGGTCCTAGAGATAGGAGAGGGGATGAGAGGGTTCTACTAGAGATAGGAGGAGGGAGACGGCCCTAGAGATAGGAGAAGGGGAGGAGAGGTCCTAGAGATAAGAGAGAGGGAGGAGATGGTCCTAGAGATAAGAGAGGGGAAGGAGAGGGTCCTAGAGATAGGAGAGGGGAGGAGAGGAACCTACTAGAAATAGGAGAGGAGGGAGAGGGCCCTAGAGATAGGAGAAGGGGAGGAGAGGGTCCTAGAGATAGGAGAGGGGGAGGAGATGGTCCTAGAGATAAGAGAGAGGAAGGAGAGGGTCCTAGAGATAGGAGAGGGGAGGAGAGGAACCTACTAGAGATAGGAGAGGAGGGAGAGGGCCCTAGAGATGGGAGAAGGGGAGGAGAGGTCCTAGAGATAAGAGAGAGGGAGGAGATGGTCCTAGAGATAAGAGAGGGGAAGGAGAGGGTCCTAGAGATAGGAGAGGGGAGGAGAGGAACCTACTAGAGATAGGAGAGGAGGGAGAGGGCCCTAGAGATGGGAGAAGGGGAGGAGAGGTCCTAGAGATAAGAGAGAGGGAGGAGATGGTCCTAGAGATAAGAGAGGGGAAGGAGAGGGTCCTAGAGATAGGAGAGGGGAGGAGAGGAACCTACTAGAGATAGGAGAGGAGGGAGAGGGCCCTAGAGATAGGAGAGGTGAAGGATATGGTCCTAGAGAGAGGAGAGGGGGAGGAGATGGTCCTATAGATAGGAGAGGGGGTGGAGAGGGTCCTAGAGATAGGAGAGAGGAGGAGAGGAACCTGCTAGAGATAGGAGAGGAGGGAGATGGCCCTATAGATAGGAGAGGGGGTGGAGAGGGTCCTAGAGATAGGAGAGGGGAGGAGAGGAACCTACTAGAGATAGGAGAGGAGGGAGAGGGCCCTAGAGATAGGAGAAGGGGAGGAGAGGGTCCGAGAGATAGTTGAGGGGGAGGAGATGGTCCTAGAGATAAGAGAGGGGGTGGAGAGGGTCCTAGAGATAGGAGAGGGGAGGAGAGGAACCTGCTAGAGATAGGAGAGGACGGAGAGGGCCCTAGAGATAGGAGAAGGGGAGGAGAGGGTCCTAGAGACAGGAGTGCGGGAGGAGATTCTCCTATAGATAGGAGAGGGGGTGGAGATGGTCCTAGAGATAGGAGAGGGGGAGGAGAGGATCCTAGAGAGAGGCGAGGGAGAGAAGATGGCACTAGAGATAGGAGACGGGAAGGTGAGGGTCCTACAAATAGGAGAGAGGGGGGGAACACGGTCCTCGAGATTGTAGAGGATCCTACAGATAGGAGGGAGAGGAGAGGGTAATGGAAATAGAAAATGATGGGAAGGGGGTGGAAAAAATTATTTAAAAAAAACATTCCCGGGAGATAAAAACACATGCCACCTCCTAGCCGCCTTTAGGCGGCTAGTCCAAATATACCTAGACGCGAAACCATATTTTCGGGTCATCAAATTCTGGCGCATTTAATTGGTTTTTCGAACAAAGGAGGGAGGGAGATGATCCCTTTGTTCGAGAGAGGGAGAGGGGGGGGGGGTACGAATTGATTGGTTTTGAGAGTGTGTGGAGAGGGAGGAGAGTCATTCAAGTGGGATGGGGGGAGGGAGAGGGAAAATCATTTTCCAATCATTCGTGGAGCGCAGGAGGAGGTCGGAGGAGCAATGTGAGTGATCTCTCTCTCCCATTTTCCAAATCAGTTTGGAGGAATCGTTGTTGGAGGTATGTTGCTTGGAGGAAGGAAAGGAGCGATTTGGAGGAAGCGGAGGAGTGAGTCGGGAAAGAGGAGGAGGCCTATCTACCATTCAGGATTGGATCAAGATTCTAACGTTGAATGTAACAAGATTGAATCCTAGCATTGAATGATACGACGAAGGATCAGGAGCTCGGGGAGCTACAGTATGCAATGCAATATTGCAGGACTCGTGGGGGGATTCAGTACCATGGATACAGCAACTCTAAATTATTGGCACATTGCCAAGAGAAGGGGGAACATTGCCAGGAGAAGGTCCTGAAGCTACAGTAATCAAAAGCAGGCGGTGAAGAAGAAGGAGCAGGTACTTGGGGCTACATTACTCTCCGATTTGATTACAGGCAATAATGGCCATCCGTTTCGGGGAGCGAGAGGAACAAGGAATGGAAATGTGCGCAAGGGGGAGGGAACAGTATCCGGGATACAGTAATCATAGGGTGTTGACACAGTGCCAATAATCCGAAGGGATACGGTATCGATGCTCAGATTCGGGGGAACATACGGAGGAGGGGAATGCGCACACGGGGGAAGGGGACGGTAGCCGGGATGATGAATAGTGTTTCGTACAATCAACATTTTTGTGATTTTAAACACATTCGATTGTGGCGTCGGCGAACGGCGAACGGCGAACGTACGGCCTAGCGAACGGCGTCGGCGCGCGAAGCACGACGACGCCGCGAGCTTCCCCGTCGCGAAGCGACGGTGCCGTCTGCAAGACGGCTAGTCAATATATCTAGAGGAGAAATGATATTTTGTCGACGACAGAATCTGGAAATTTTAATCCAATTACACTTTCTTTGTCCGGAGAGAGGGAGGGACGGGGGTACCAACTAATTGATTTTGAGAGAGAGTGTGGAGATTGAAGAGAGCGATCATTTCGTATTCATTCGAGGAGGGTGAGCGGTGTGGGGGGAGGGAAAAGAGGGGAGGGAGGGAGGGAAAGGGGGGAGGGAGAGATGGAAAGGTGGAGGTGAATGAGGGATAGGAGGAGGGGGAGGTAGTGGAGGAAAGGAGAGGAAAGGAGAAGAGGATGAGGAGAGGGTCCTAGAGATAGGAGAGGGGGGATGAGAGGGTCTTAGATATAGGAGAGGGGAAGGAGAGGGTCCTAGAGATAGGAGAGGGGGGAGGAGAGGGTCCTAGATATAGGAGAGGAGAAGGAGAGGGTCCTAGAGATAGGAGAGGGGGAGGGTCCAAGAGGTATGAGAGGGGAAGGATCGGTCCTAGAGATAGGAGAGGGGGAGGAGATTGGGGGGATGAGAGGGTCTTAGATATAGGAGAGGGGAAGGAGAGGGTCCTAGAGATAGGAGAGGGGGAGGAGAGGGTCCTAGATATAGGAGAAGAGAGGGTCCTAGAGGTAGGAGAGGAGGAGGAGAGGGTAATAGAGATAGGAGAGGGGGAGAGAGTCCTAGAGGTAGGAGAGGGGGAGGAGAGGATCCTAGAGATAGGAGAGGGGGAGGAGAGGGTCCTAAAGATAGGAGAGGGGGAGAGAGTCCTAGAGGTAGGAGAGGAGGAGGAGAGGGTCCTAGATATAGGATAGGGGAAGAAGAGGGTCCTAGATATAGGATAGGGGAAGGAGAGGGTAATAGAGATAGGAGAGGGGGAGGAGAGGGTCCTAGAGATAGGAGAGGAGGAGGAGAAGGTCCTAGAGATATGAGAGGGGAAGGAGAGGGTCCTAGAGATAGGAGAGGGGGAGGAGAGGGTCCTAGATATAGTAGAGGGGGAGGAGATTGGGGGGATGAGAGGGTCTTAGATATAGGATAGGGGAAGGGGAGGGTCCAAGAGGTAGGAGAGGGGAGGAGATTGTCCTATAGATAGGAGAGGGGGAGGGTCCTAGAGGTAGGAGAGGAGGAGGAGAGGGTCCTAGATATAGGATAGGGGAAGAAGAGGGTCCTAGATATAGGATAGGGGAAGGAGAGGGTCCTAGAGATAGGAGAGGGGGAGGAGAGGGTTCTAGAGATAGGAGAGGAGGAGGAGAAGGTCCTAGAGATATGAGAGGGGAAGGAGAGGGTCCTAGAGATAGGAGAGGGGGAGAGGGTCCTAGAGGTAGGAGAGGGGGAGGAGATTGTCCTAGAGATAGGAGAGGGGAGGGTCCTAGAGGTAGGAGAGGAGGAGAAGAGGGTCCTATAGATAGGATAGGGGAAGGGGAGGGTCCAAGAGGTAGGAGAGGGGGAGGAGAGGGTCCTAGAGATAGGAGAGGGGGTGAGAGGACCCTAGAGATACGAGAGGTGGGAGGAGTTGGTACTAGAGATGGGGAGACGGTCCTAGGGATCGAAACACAAGCCACCTCCTAGCCGCCTTTAGGCGGTTAGTTGTATACCTAAGAATCGTACCACTTCTCACAAGTGTTAGCAAAAGGTATCGAAAAAAATCAACAGGACGGTTGCGGAGCATAGTTTCTGCATTCTGTATTTTTTTTAGTACGAAGTCGACACTAGACTTCGAAAGATAAACAAACTAGTACAAACTGTTTATTTTGCGGTCTCGTAACTAGTTACGAGCGAGATAACTAGTTATCAAAATCTTTATAACTAGTTGTTTACAATTTTACACGTCAATTCAATTTGAATGGGACGTGCAATATTTGTTTTTCTCTACACTCTCAACGGTTTGTTGATAACTGCTCGTAACTGTAAATAAACAACTAGTTATTGTTGTGTAGTCGCCTGTCCCGTACTCCAAGAGCAAAGAGGGAGCCGAGCTTTATCGCAGGGCAAGAGAGAGCAACCGCTCAATACAAGAGAAACCGGGGAAGAAGGACGAGAGGAGGAGAGACAGACCTGTTTACCTCCTCAATGATGGCATGTAAATGGCGAGATGATATTGGCATGCTAATGGACAAGGGAGGGGAGAGAGTACAGTCCTCTTTACATAACAGAGGGAGAGGGCCTATGGACGGAATATGATAATAGGCATGAGCAGACAGCTAAGGTGTCTGGGGAATACGGTAACAGAGGGGAGGGAATCCCTCTCGATATAACAGTTATCAGACCGATCTAATAACAGTTATGAGACGAGAATGACTGAACGAGAAATCGTTCGTAACTAGTTATATTGTTAGTAAACTGTTATGTTTCAAAGTCTAGTCGACACAGAATCTCAGATATGGCAATCATCAGCTCTTACAAAGAGACGGAAAAACACATTCGAATTTGTCGCTTTCCATTAACTTTGAAATGCGTTGTGGATGTAATCGTAATCGGGAAAAAAACGATTGAGTTCCATTATCTCTGTAAAACTCGAGACTCCTCTAATCTGCGTTTTGTCGGTAGACGAAGGGAAAATAATTAATCATGATCTGGTGTGCAAGCAATAACCTTTTTCTGAGTGTACATGTTTTGTTTGTTAGGTGCAGATATAAATAACAAAAGATGGGACTCAATAGATAAAAAAAACAAAATTACAGTCATCAGTTGGTCAAAACAACAGCTGGTCCGACTCCAGCTGTGCGGCACGGCGGGACAGGTGAGTAGCACTCTCTCTATTTCGCAAACTCTCTCGCTCAGTATGACTAACGAGAGCGCTTACGAAGCGTACAGACGAGAGAATTCTCGCGATTCAGCACGCTCTTTTTCGTACGGTCATTTCGAATTATCGATTGATTACCGTACCCCTTGAGGAGCCATTTACTACCCTTCCTTAACGACAAGAGAGCAGTGGTGGTCAACTCGACTAATTGGTTCCTGCAACTGTACAACCCAATCGCTTGTGATGACTATTCGAGTTAGTTCCAGGTACCAAAATTCGTGGATACCATTGCAAGACTTGACTCTCTTCTTTTCACTTGATATCTCGCTAGTCAGGCATAGCACTCATATTGAGTATCATTTATGGTGAAGCCCTTTATGCCAGAGTGTTGATTGCCGAGCTTGGTGCCACATCCAAGTGGTAGCACAACGGATGATGTCAGGTTAATCAGGAGTCTATCATTGTCAGTGTTCATTTTATTGTGCACGTGAGAATCTCAGAGACGATGTGTTTACGGTTGATGAAGCTCATTCGAATTTTTCGCTTCCACAATCTTTTAACCATTGTTATAGTTTTATTTTACGAGAGGGACCGACGCACAGCGTGCCAACGTTTGTTTGTCGCGGCGCCTTGTTGGTCTTGAAACATAACATTTTTGCTCAAATGCGTATATCTCTCACCAACCTCGATTTCCCCGAAGATCGAAAGAACGAAGCAGCGGAATTTAGTGAAACCCTGAGGATTCTTCTAGAAAAAATAACTCAACAGAAACTATATTTTCGATTTATTTAGTTAAGCTTGCATGGGATATGTATTGTTTGGAATTTTTCACCATTCAAACACGACAAAATCGAAGATGTGAGCTCACATTTTTTTGAAAATTTTTTACAAAGCTTTTTTAATGATTTTTTATGCACGATTGGAACAAGTTGGATGTAACTTGACCAAATATGGTTCAAGTTTTTGGAAATCTGATCAATAATTTTCGTCACCACAATCGATTTTCCATTTTTCGGACGAAAATATGTTTGGTACACAAATATCTATAGATGATTTGTTTGGATAAAATTGAACCATGACAAGCCCCTTTCAACCTACATGTAGTTCAAGCCTCAAATATAATTCAATTTCTTAGTTTTGCATGCCTAAATAGAGCACCAATCGGGGGTGTGAAAATCGACTATTTAAAAATAAAACAAACCCTCGCGTTTTGTTCCTAATTATACGTTTGCGTTCTTCTAGCTGCATTTCCCACAATATTCAAGTATCTGAACCCTCATTTTGTATCAATAACTCAATTTCGATAGGAATCCGAAGGAAATTCCGCTTTGGGAGACAATAACGGAAAAGTCCGTTTGAATTCACTTTGGATCCACCCGATGCAGAATTCATTGGGCTACATTATGAGCATAGTCACGGCTAGCCGTTCTGCTATATTCAGAAATTAGATCAGAAAAACTGAAAATTTTGGGTACGAAATCTATTTTAAAGCCAAGTTGGAATCGATTTCAATGATTCGATTTTCGTTATTGGTGATACCTAGTGCAATGCTGAAGAGATTTTGAGTCTATCTTATCGTGTTTAGGAAATATGATTTTTCGATTTTTCAAATTTCTGACCCTATAATTCACGCATCAGATACCGAAGCAGGTATTTGATGGTACTCCGTGATACTTGAGGCTAAGGGGTCCATACACATACAGCGTGGGAGCCTGGATCTCATTCCTAAGGAATCGTGTCCGGGAGGTAGTCCATTCTTACCGATCCGGTCTCTTAAAGAGACCACCCAAATCATCTCAGACACGATGAATGACGATATTTACAATTGACGGATGACACTTAATCTTGCTATCCTATTGCATTAAAGGAGAAGTGAACTCAAACGCGCGCCCGCTTGAAATATGTTTCAATTAGCGACGGAACTCTCTTCAGGTCGCGTGCTCTCTCGCGCATTGCCTGAGCTTTCCCTGATTTGGCTCCCAGCCAACTACCGATATCTCTGTTCGCAATGGAGATATAAATTTGAAAATTTCGGAGCTTCTTATCATTGGGGAGATCTAGGCCGTGCATATGAAGGCTTCAACAATAAAATTTTGCCTTTACTCCTCCTTTAACAACGTATTTTAGAGATAATGGGAATTAATCAATTGTAATGAGTTTCAGAGCATTTGTATTGAGACTCGCTCATCCTGTCGGATATGGAACTATATCGATATCCAATTAATAATAAAATGAATTTCAGACAATGGTTACTTGCCACCCAGATATCATCCGTTTGCTACCACTTATATGTGGTACCACGCTTGTCACTGTACGCAAATTAAGTTCTTACCAAGCTTGTCACTGTACGCAAATGATAGAGGTGTAATTGCTTATACCTCAAAAAAACATCAGATACCCGTTTTTGGTCAAATCCGAAAAATGGGGGATTTAACTCGATTCTTATGTGAATGGCGTGATATCAAACAAAATTAATTCAGACAATGACATGTTCTTTCACTATCCTGATTGCACCCGTCTGCTACAACTTGGATGTGGTACCAAGCTTGCCACTCAACACTGATGAAGTGGCTTCACAAGAAATGATACTCTTCATTATGCGTGCTGTCACACTCCTCTGACTGGCGAGATATCACGTGAAATTTGGAGAGTTCTTGCGATCGCATCCCTACACTGTGATACCATGGAACTTACCCGAATAATTATAATGGGAGATTTGGTGGTACTCTACTCCTTCACGAATCCATTTGTCGATTAGACCACTGTCAGTGCTGTCTTGCACACAGCAGGATCAATGACCTGACTCTCCTCATATTACACACTTTCTGGCCGGTTAGAGAAAGCGAGAGATTATGCAATTTGGAGAGAGTCAGACGATTACTCCACAGAAGCGTCGTCCACGAACACGCACTTGATCACTTGAGTCTCCTTCGGTGCTAAATCGGTAAAGAAGTGCTGATGCGAAAATTGGGGGGTGACAAAACGAAAACCGACAAAACGGAAACAATTCACAGCTCCCTCGGGATTTGACCTAGGGACGTGTGAGTTGTTGCATTGTTACCAGTATGCGCTCCACTACATTTGTATGCATAAGTCTTGTTACAAGGCGATATTGAGTTTCGACGTATAGGGGGTCATGGAAATGCATAAACCATGACCCCCGGGTCATTGATTTGGAGTGAAACTCATGATCGCCTGATGAGAAGAAGTATGTATGCAAATGTAGTGGACCGCATACTGGTAGCAATGCAACAACTCACACGTCCCTAGGTCAAATCCCGTGGGAGCTGTGAATTGTTTCCGTTTTGTCGGTTTTCGTTTTGTCACCCCCCCCCCCCCCTCGAAAATTGGACAAGACGATCTGAATACTCATCAATCCCAAGCACATAGCGCTATTTTTCCCTGTTTTGATTACATTTTTTTATTTCCAAGAGACAGGCAAGAAGTAATCTATGATGAGGAGAGCCTCGACATTTGGAAAAAAAACTTATTTGTGATTTTGGCAAATTTAATCTCCGTGCGCAAATTATTTCAATTTGGAATTAAAACCATGCGGGGAAAATGTGTTTCAGACCCTCTATAAACGTTGAAGACTCTTCTTTCCGAGATATCGAGTCCGGACATTTGAAAATATACAAACGAAAAAAGAAAATCAGACACTAAAAGAAAAGGCATGACGATACTATCCACCATATCACACTTATGTTCCGATATAGATATGGTCCACAAGGGGTATAGCCGAAAAAAAATCATCTCTCGCTTTCTCTAACCGGCCAGAAAGTGTGTAATATGAGGAGAGTCAGGTCATTGATCCTGCTGTGTGCAAGACAGCACTGACAGTGGTCTAATCGACAAATGGATTCGTGAAGGAGTAGAGTACCACCAAATCTCCCATTATAATTATTCGGGTAAGTTCCATGGTATCACAGTGTAGGGATGCGATAACAAGAACTCTCCAAATTTCACGTGATATCTCGCCAGTCAGAGGAGTGTGACAGCACGCATAATGAAGAGTATCATTTCTTGTGAAGCCACTTCATCAGTGTTGAGTGGCAAGCTTGGTACCACATCCAAGTTGTAGCAGACGGGTGCAATCAGGATAGTGAAAGAACATGTCATTGTCTGAATTAATTTTGCATTATATTTCGAAAAAGGCCATCACAAATATTTCAGACACTATGAGCGATTTTCTTTACAATAGACGTGAAATGCATTCTAATTGTTCCATTCAATCATCTTTTGAAGCACATTGTCAATGCTGTCAATACAGATTATTGAGTTTCATCATTTTTGTAAATCTGAAGGATCCCCTAATCATTGATTTTGTCTGCAATTTAGTTTCAAAATAATAAAAAAAGCAAAACAAAAGTAAATAACGCTGGCTCAGCGAGAAGTCTTGTCTCGATCCCACCGCACTATCCTACTGTAATGTATGACGATCGAATGTCATTGTATTTTCGTCTCTTTCGCCGACTTTACCGATTTCCTGCAGGCAGCAGAACCTCAAACATGTTTATCGTAGAGTTATAATCGATTGGAGTACGGTAGAATGGAGCGCACGGTATCTTTCTCCTTCTTCATCTTTATTACCGTACCTCGAAAGTTAAAATGAGGTTTTACTGGAATTTTTAACTTTTTTCAACACCATTCCTATCTACTATCGAAAAGGAGTAATATCGTTAAGCTTTTGTGCGATTGCTGAAGCATAAGCAAGCTGATCGTTCAGAATCACATCTAACCTACATTCCTGGACTAGCTTACTGTGCGGAAACTAGTCAATCCTGTCATTGAAAATTATAATCATTTTCTCATTTTCATTTTCATTTTCTATCATTCATTCTCTCACCAGGTGTTCGAATGTGCGATCCTCGCTGGTCTCTCTGGAGGTCGCAAGCTGAAGTCATCGTCATCTTCTAGATTCAAGCAGCGTCTCAACGACATGGGCGAGCGCATCGCCTCCTTCACCAGGAAGGTCTTCTGATCCGTCGAACGACACACCGAACCTCTACCGTGCCCCGTCCCTACAGTACCCTATCCATGACCATCGACTTACTCGGTATTCCATTGTATTTAGTATTCACACATTGCCTGCCCCCGAAACCCCATAGTCTTCTCGTAAACCAACAGGGAATTACGTTGTCAATATATTAAACTTTTAAATTTCAAGCAAAACGGGTCGATCCCAAAACGATATCCTACTGTAATATCTGATGGTCGATCGATCGCCATCGTATTGTTCTCTTCTTTGTAAGTCTCGCAAGGAATGTGCCTGTATTAAGCATTGTACATCGAATGAAGTTATTCAAGAATGCGTGTAGATTGTCAGAGAGCCATTTCAAAGCCTTCCAGGGAAAACTTGGAACAATGAAAAACGCTAGGCTGATCATACGGTTGCATGCGACATCTGTCTTTATTTTAAAATTTATTTTCAAAGGACGATGGGATCACTTATTATTCTTATTCTTATTCTTATTCTTTATTCACCAACAATTCTTGGGACGGGAATGGCGTGATGAAGCGTTAAGGTGGTATTTTGGCTCGGGCGAGCTTGTGGGGGGTGGGGATATGTGGCAGTTCTGTGTTACATTTTAATTTTAGAAGACTGCATTGTAAAAGATGGATTTGTTTTTATGAGGTGTCGGTAAGGGGATCGGGGCATGGTTACTACTGAGTGGGGAAGCGTGTTCCAGAGCATTAGGGAACGCGTGGCACAAGATGAGACTGAATTAGGCATAACATACGGTACGGCGATGCGTACATTGTGAGTGGAACGGAGACCACGGGCAAGGGGGGCGATCGAGTAGAGACAAGAGGTGTCGAGGAGAACAAAGGCATGCACTGAGTCGTATAGGAAATACATATCACTCAAAGAGCGGCGGCATTCAAGTGTCTCTAGTTGGAAGAACTTGAGCCTATCGGGATAAGGTAGATAAGGTAATTTAGAGCGGAACAATACACGTTTAGTGAATTCACGCTGGACTGATTCTATTTGATTTACAAGACCAATTGCAGTAGGGTTCCAGATGATAGTAGAGGACTCGAGAAGTGGGCGAATGTAAATTTTGTACGCTTTTAATAAAACACCAGGAGAAGTTGTTAGGAATGACCGCAAACAGTGCTGTCCACGCCGCCGGCGACTTTGCCACCATGAACCCCGGGTCATGGAATTCGGAAAAGTTAGAGGGAAGTACCGTAACTTCACCTACCGTACTCTGGTACGGTGGGTCAACTTTACCTCGCTGGGTCACATTCATGATTCGAAAATGCAAAAATACAGTGACAATATCAACACACCACCGTACCAGAGTACGGTAGGTGAAGTTACCGTAGGGGGATGCATTCGCCTAAATCATTAATGTATATGATAAATAACAAAGGACCAATCGCTGAGCCCTGTGGGACCCCTGAGATAATAGGAGAGGGAGGGGATAGATGATTACCAATAAAGACACGTTGAGACCTTCCCAAGAGATATGACTCAAACCATTTCACAATATGATTAGATATACCTAGAGAGGAAAGCTTATGCATAAGGAATCTTAAATCAATTGAATCGAATGCCTTTTGATAGTCGAAGAAGATGGTATCTACTGATTTTTTATTGCTTAAAGACTGGGCATAAAACGAAAGGGTTTCGCATAGGGAAGATGTTGTGCTTCTACTTTTACGGAAACCAGCTTGGCGCGGGTCTAGAAGAGAATGCGCGTCTTGATAGGAAACTAATTCGTTAATAAGAATTTTTTCAAATATTGTTGAGGCAATAATTGTTAGAGAGATGGGGCGATGGTTAGAAATGTCTGCATTACCTGATTTTTTAGGAATGGGCTTAACATGCGCTACTTTCCATTGCGAGGAAGCAATGCCAGGGAGATGTTAGGGAGATATTAAAAATTATAGAAAGGGGATTGGCAATAGTGGATTTACACTTGGTGTAGACCAAATTGGGAATATTGTCTGGAGAACCGTTAATTTTTGGGACTAATTGGGAGATGGCAATGAGAACATCGCAAATGGGTATGAAAGGGAGATCGAACGTAGAGATAGGAAGGATGGGAAGTGGAAGAAGCGAGGCACTAGGAGGCGTTTGTACCTTAGAAAAGAACTTAGAGAATGCTGTCGCTTTATCCTTATTTGTTAAAAGAACGTTCCCATTACTGTCAATAATACCAGGGAGAGATGAGTTGTTTATTTTAAAACGGGATTTACAAACCTTGAAGAAATGGTTAGGGTTATTTGAATTAACTGCGTTGCTTTCACGTTTTAACTCAAAACTTTTTCGAGCCTTTTCAAACCTCTTTCGTAGAGAATGAGTAACATCGCAGTTAGGGGCACTCTCATGTAATTTATGTAACCTATCATGCAGGTGAGATATTTAGGATAACCGGAGGACGATTTGTCACGTTTAAGGGGAACAAAAATGTCTAAGAGGGAGTTTAAAAATTCACTAAAGTAGCAATACGCTTCAGTAGCAGTCTTGTTAGAAAGAGCAATAGTCCAATTATGCATTGCTATTTGATAATTAATCATATCCCAATTAGCGAGAAGGTAGTTTCTGGTTGGTTTTATGTGATCACCCAAGGTAGTGATAAATGAAATAGATAGACTAACACCGACATGGTCGGAGAGGGGAATGTCAGGCTTCACCGATTTGATGAGAGGAGAGTTGCATAAAGCCAAATCAAGGATATTTTTCCCACGAGTAGGAAAGTCAACAAACTGATTGAAGTGTTTTGATGTAATGAGATCAAGGAATGGGGCAATGGAAGTAGTGGGAGAGGAATACGTGTACCAATCAATAGATGGGTAGTTGAAATCGCCAACTATTAATGAAGGATGGGTGCAGTCGGAAAACATATTCAAGTAATCTAAGAAAGGCGCATTAGATGATAATGGAGAATTGGGTGAGCGATATACATTAATTATCCTGAGAGCATTTTTAGCAAGTGATGGGGAGCTGGAGTAAATATCTATAGTAATACATTCATAACCAGGAATAACTAATGAAGAGACAAAGACAGGAAGAAGATTGGAACGAGCATAGATAAGAACACCGCCACTTCTAGCATCAACTCGATCAGCACGGAAAATAAAGTGGTCACGCAGGCCCCTCAAGAGATACGCATCGCAATCTGAAGAGTTAAGCCATGTTTCCGAAAGTGCGAGGACGTCGAGATTACGGTGCAGAATTAAGAGGGTTACAGTATCTAGAACGCTCCTAACGCTCCGACAATTTGCAAAAAAGAAAGAAAGGTTTTGTCTAGAATGGGGACCGTAAGGTGGGACACAATTTAACATGGGTCTAGATGTTGGGGGAGAACTCACAGCCCTGCCACACATTCCCTAGACGACAGAGGGAGCCCGATTGTCCGTCACGGCCGTCGTACCACCTGAAGAAGACACAGAGGGGGTTATTTTTTCTCTTCTTTTTTCGGCAGATTCTTGTTGTTTCGAGAGGAAACATGGGGCATTGGACGTTCGACGGATGGAGAAGAAGATTTCTCCTCATTGAGATTGGACGGAGAGACTATCTTGTTGCCAGAGGAGGAAGAACCATTGGAGGCTGTGGCAGATTCACTTGGCTTGATTTGAGATCTCGGTTTCATACTGTTGTGTGTCTTTTCAGACTTCTCCAGATGAGTACGGTAATGGGTAGGGAGCGGGCGGTAGTTCGGTCCGCGGAACTGTACCAGCTCGCAATCACGTACACCCCACATGAGACAGTCAGCTTCAAGGTTACGCTTGCGCGCTTCATCACGAGATTTCCTTTCCTGCTCCAATTCACTCGGCATCAGATCCCTTTGCATGAACATGGACGGTTCAAAGAAGGAGGGACGACCGATGGATCTCACTCCATGAAGCAAACGATCACGCAACTGGGAGGAAGGGAGAGAGAACTTGATAATGCGTCGACCAGGGGTCTCGGCCTCAGGGAAACGGCGATGAGTGATTAGCCCTTTGTTGAAGGCATCGATCAGTTCTGCATCCTGAGTAACTTCTACAATCTTCTTGAGAGTTGCTTCATCTTTCGAGGTTGTCTCCTGAGGAGTAGACATTTCAGGGGAACCCACCAACACTGCACGTTGCGCTTTGTCTTTGATCTTATCCGAGTCGGCGAGGGCGCGCACCACTGAGGCGTAGGTGTGAGAGTCCAGAGTTGGCGAGGAGACGGCAGGAGGAGGGGGTACGGTAGGAGGACGAGAGAGGGCAGCTCCATAGGTGTCTAGCTTGGCTATGAGACTCTTGACGAGGTCGGTGAGGAGGTCAACGGACTCCTGCGTCGCCAAAGGGGGCGAGGGAGAGGTCATTCGAGGGAGAGAAATGGGAGCGAACCGCTGAGAAATGAGAGAAATGGAAGGGGACTCCAGAGAGGAAGAGCGCCGCCGTTAACAGAGTCTGAAACACATTTTAGGAATTTCCAATTTTTTTATTGCCAATTACTGGTAGACAAACAAGAACTACGTTTCATCGTCTTTTCAAATTCAGAATTTGTCTCCTCATCTGAGTTGGACACCCAAGAAGCTCTCATAAAAAATAATAATTCGAAATAAAAATAGGTCTTCTTCTCATTTGTTTCTCACTTCCAAGTATTTTCAGGCTTCTGAGATCACTTTGGTTCACGCCACTAATGATGCTCATAAAACGCCCCGATGAGCCGCGTAATTTGCTGGGACTGTCATCTTTTCCACATACACGACCTTTTGTTCCTTCACTGTTCCTTACTCCTCATGTTTCCCATTGCACTGCTCTTCGTTTTTAATCGATTTCATTTTTACGATTTTCACTGATTTTCGTCTCAAGACTTCCTCAGATTAGCACCGATCTGTATGAGGAGTATCAAGTGTTGCGTGTTGATGGGAGACGCTGTTGTGGACGAGACTGCAACACATTTGCTACGCAATGGAAATTACTGATATATGCTCCACAACGCCAAATATGAATCGTGTTGTCGATTTGGATGGATATCACAAGTAAACAGTGAAGAATAATTAGTCGGAACCTAAAAAAATCTAAAGAAGTCGCCATTTCGAGCGGTATTTTCATTTCTTCGGCACTGAAAATATGGCGATTTCATAACTTATTCTAATTCTACGATACATTTGGCACAAAATATGTCGGAACTGGAGTGTGATTTTGACTTTAAGAGGTGTAGTTTCGGCGATGTATGTGCAAATGAGCGAAAAATTTTACATTTTGACTGATTTCTCGCTTCCAAGTAGACTATTTTTGACAAAAATCTAGATTCTTACATAACTTTTCAAGCCCTTTCGAATGATCTATAGCACAACGTAGAAATCCAAAATTTACAATTATCGATTTTTGTAGGTCAAAAAAGATATTTTGACTTCAATTCTCGAATGAAAGATTATTAGTCCCTAGTGGTTATATTCTGAAAGTTTGAGCATTGGAAGACCATTTTGGCGGAGTTGTGCCACTATCTCACCCTTTCACTGCGTTCTTACGGAGAACGCGTTTTAAGGAACCTGTGTTTATTATAAACATTATAGTTATTCATTTTATTTTGCAAGAGAATCCAATGCAGCATCTCATCAGCGATGATCGACTCTCTTTACAATTGATGTGAAACGCATTCGAATTGTTTGTTTCCAATATCTTTGAAATGCCTTGTGATTCTACTCGGAGAACACGATTGAGTTTCGTCATAGTTGTAAATCTCGAGGATCTGCTCATAATGGATCACGGCAGCGCATTCCAAATTTTAAAAAAATAATAATAACATTCCAAATTGTGAAAAATAATAGTCACTGACTACTACAGGTTAGGGAGATCTTCGCACGACTCTTCATTGCACGTTATATCTTGTCAGGCAGAGCGGTGAGGGACCACACATAATAAAGAGTCTCATTTCTTGCTTAGCCATCTATACCAGAGTGTTGAGTGGTATGCTTTGTCTAACATTCAAGTAGTAGTAAATAGATGATGCCGGGGGGAGGTGGTCAAGGGATCATTTATTGTCTTATTTATTTGAACTTTATAGAGAAGTGGAAGCTCGATCACATATACGACAAGAGACTGTCTTTATAATTGATGTGAAACGCAATTTCTCAATTTCCATTGCCTTTGAATTGCAATCCGAAAATACGATTGAGTTTCTTCCTTTTTGTAAATATTGAGGTTCTCTGCGTCGTTGATAAGAACGCGATGTGCGTTTCAACAACAAATAAAGCAAGAGTAAAGGATGTTGATTCAGAGGCAGGTCTTGCTGGGCTCTCTCTGACATCAAAGATCGTGAACAAAAAGGATGAAATATATGATATCAACATTCCAGTAATCGACATGGTCGACCAGCAGCCGATCCGACTTCAGCTCTGCGCCACGACGGGACATGTGAGGACACTCTCCCATGCTCTTTCCCCATATGTTTACATTTTCGATTGATCACTGTGTCCCTCACTTACACCTATGCTTTGCATCGTCATCTGCTCTACTGTCAACCCGAAATCTCTCAATTTGATTTCTAAAAAGACGAAGCTGTGGGAAAGACAGCGCTGGCCGTGGCCTACTCCACCAATGGATTCGTGCAGCAGTACAACGCAAGCGCATATTATATCTATTCGAGTGAGTACTAGAGTACCACAATTTAGCGATGCTTTCGCAATAATTGCCTCTCTTCATTGCACGTGATATCTCGCAAGTCAGACCAGACCGCCAGAAGCAGGCAAATGACTCATTTCACTCGTTTCTTAGAGACTCATTTCATAATTACTCATTTATTGTGAATTTCTACCAGAGCGTTGATTGGCGAGCTTAGTACTTCATACACGTGGTAGCAAACGATGGTATAACTAGGTGAACAAGGAATTTACCATTTAAAGATAATGTCGACTCACGATCTTAGGCGCCATGAGCGACTGGCTTTACAGTTGGTCTGAAACACGTCCAACTTCGATAACATTATCGTGAAATAGTCCGCGCGCTGAGAATGCAATCAGGCAAAGGAATGAGTTATTTTCCCATTGCAAAATTTCTAAAGTATCCTAACCTGCAGATCTTATGGGGAAAACTATGCAACGAACTTTGATTCATGTGCAGATATAGTTAGGAAAATCGAGTGCTCGTGGTGAGAGATGTGGCTGTGGACAAGACTGCTCTTGCCATGGTATTTTGGACAAATGAATGCGTGGAGTAGAACAACCCAAATTCGAAATGATAATCACTCGGATGCCATCACAAGAATTGAATCTCTTCACGGTGAGAGAGCACACATAATGAAGAGAATCATTTCATGCGAAGTCCTCTCGACCAGAGTGTAGAGTTGCAAGCTTGGTACTACATCCAAGTGGTAGCAAACGGATGATATCTAGGTTTACAAGGAACTCTTATTGTTTCTATCAGGCTGGTAAGAAAGTAATGTTACATTTTCAAATGTTGGATTTTTGGTGTACCCCATCTTTTGTTGCCACCTGATTATCATATTGGTGTGTATGTTCGTTGAGTGCGTGGATACTCTTTCCATCGCACATTCGTTCTACCCAATTCAATTAGCATTGAGGCCACAGGACGAATTCAAAAATACATCAACGGAGAGTTTATCTGATTAAGTTTTCGCCTAGCAATCCATGTAGAGTTAACAAATGGCACAGTTTATGTCATATGCGAAAAGTACCACATACGTGTATGTTGTAACATGTGAACCTGGTCCGCTACAAAAGGCCCGTCTGGGAATACACCATTTTGTTAACTCGACTATCTCGGGCAATCAACCAAAATACTTTTCCTAATCATGCATCCGTAACAATAGGAGCATAGATCTCAAATGCAGAAAAAAGGGAAAGTACTGTTCACGATCAGCTTAAAATTGTAATTATGCGATTATACAATAAGTCTGCAAAAAACAAGCAGCATTCACTACCCGGACCCTGTATTTTGAACATCGAAAATCGAAGATTTGGCAAATTGCTGATTCCATTTTTCGTGAAAAGACCCAACTTTTGAGGTTAACAGTTAAAGCAACTCTTTATCTATAAGTATTCGGCTGGGCTAAGTCAGGGGATTGCTCCTTTGTAAGGATATGCAACCCTTCAATGTGCACCAAAAAATGAAATTTTGACGATTTTGACTTGTATTTGACAATAATGAAAATTTGTGTTTTCAAGAAGCAGAAGAAGGGTGCGTTGAATTGTCCCTCTATACTACGTTGCTCCACACTACTTCATGCAAGCGCACTTGGAATTAAGCCAGGCTGAATGATCCCCGAAGCAAGATACATTGTTGTTTGAGAAGTGTTTCCTCAGTAAGGGTTGTTTTCAATGGTGTATAAATAATGTTATATTGAGGAATGCACTAAGCCAGACATATTATTCGAGAGAACTGCCAATGGGTTACTCAGTCCACTATATAAGATTATCCTGCAATTTTTCACCTCCAAATACAGGAGGCAGAAACAATTTTAAAACTTGTGAAAATATTTAATTTTGTAAGATTGATTATTTTCCGGATAGCCATAAAGCGTAAGGCGAGTCGATCACATATTTATATTGACCAAGTAGTCGCCCAATAGGCGCTACCGAGCCAGCTTTAGAACTTTAAAGAAAAGGATTTTGGGCTAGCTCAAACACCACGATCCAAATCTAACATTACTTTCTTACCAACCTAATATTTATTTTATTATGTAGGAAGAATCCATCTCTGACGCGATGAGCGAGTGTCGATGTGAAAATTTTTTTTTTATTTTCTTTTTCGTTGTGCAATGCTCTGAAAATGCGATTGAGTTTCATCCCTTTTGTAAATATCGAGGGGTTTACTCATCATTGATTTTACGGATGTTCGTCTGAAAAAATTTTAAAAAATACAAAATAAAAGTACGACGCGCTGATTGAGTTAGATGTTTATGCTCTTGCTCTTGCAGATAAATGTCAGACATCAATAACAAGATTAAATATTTAAAAACACCTTACAGTAATCGAAAGGGTTGACAAGCTGCCGATCCGACTGCAGCAGTGCACTCTCTAGACATAGCATATAATAATTTATCGCACTGTCAGTATAATGTCATGATGCCCCATAAAAATCATATCAAATCATCTGAATTCATAATTTTAAAAAAACTCAGGTGACATAATCTGTCAGTATGACTCTTAAGATCGACGTTCGACTTTTCGAATGAAAATTGAAAATTATCAATATCGTTGCGATTTCGAGCGAGTGCTGAAACATTAGCAGTATGCTTGAAAATTGATGGCAAAAGATGCCAACAATTTACCTGATCAAGCACGTTATATCTACGAAAATTAAATTGTTAAGTAATCCATATTTGCAGGTTTTCGACTGCGCGATCCTCACTGGTCTCTCTGGAGGTCGCAAGCTGAAATCGTCGTCACCTTCGAGACTTAAGCAGCGTCTCAACGGCATGGGCGAGCGCATTGCCTCCTTCACCAGGAAGGTCTTCTGACCCGTCGAACGACCTACCGTACTCACTGCCGTACCCCACCCCTACAGTATCCCCTCCATGACCATCGACTAACTCGGTATTCCGTTGTATTTAGTATTCACACACTGCCTGCCCACGAAAGCCCATAGTCTTCTCGCGAACCAACAACAGACGTGGGTTTGAGTGTCAGGGACCACTGCATGGCCTAAGAGGTTGCTAATGGGATGGACTTGGGGTGACCAGTAATGTTCCAAACAAGGGCGGTAAGAACGGATCACGAGTGACCCGCGCTATTTACGATTCCGCCGGGTGAAGAGGAAGACGAGAAAGGAAGAGGAAGACCGAGAGAGTGCGATAAATATAGAGAGCGCAGAGAGAACGATACAACACAATAATTTATTAAACGATCTCAAACATTTTCATTTTAAACTTATGAATATGCGCATGTAATGAATTTTGAATGCTGCGTCATAGAGAGTATAAATTTTGCATTTTTTGTGCGTATTATTCTCAATGATTACGAAGGAATTTCCTTGATTCGGATCAGCATCGAGTGAGAACTGAAAATAAAAGAAGAAAAACATATATGTGATATATCACATATCCTGTAAGAATAGATAAAAATTTTCATTTGCATTGCGGATGAGTAACTTCTTGCTCACGCCTCTTATCTTTCAGAAGAGTAATACACAACTTCATTCAAAAACGCGTCAAATACTCGAACACTTTTTGGAATGGGTGGTTTTGCACAAGTCATTATTAAATCCGACCTGGCGTGCTATGCACCAAATTCATCGAAAATTTGATTTTGGGCTACAACGCAACTGGATAATCGTTGCGTTGCGATACCGCAATCAAGCAATACTTTTTCAACAATGATTTTTTCAGTTGACCCAACTTTCAGGGGATACGTAGTACTAGCTGCAGTCGGCCTCACCACTCTGCTACTCTTCATGACAGTAAAACAGTTTGGCGTAGCCGCACCTCTACCTTTTTACCTTTACTGCGTCAATTATAGTACCGAAGTAATATTCCAGAACGAACGCAACACGATTCGGTAATGTAACGCACATGTTCTTGGAGAAAAAACACTCAAAATACAACGTTTGATCCTAGCTTGGAGCGAAACGACAGAACACACGCTCTAACAGTCTGAAGCTTTCGCTTCCATTTTTTAATCTCGCTTTTCTACCTTTCTGATCTATAAATTATCGCAAAATCGATCGCCTACAGTGTACAATTCAAATAATTGCAAATATCTGGACCAGCCACATTTCGCGCTATATTTGACAAAAATCGATTTGTTGTATCAGGTTGGTACAAAAATTTCTCCCTTTTTTCAGAAATTTACATTTTTTCTTCCCATGACCTCCAATGTTGATCAATCCTCATATGGTCTTTTGCA
This sequence comes from Pristionchus mayeri, assembly GCA_036245805.1. Classification (NCBI taxonomy): domain Eukaryota; kingdom Metazoa; phylum Nematoda; class Chromadorea; order Rhabditida; family Neodiplogasteridae; genus Pristionchus; species Pristionchus mayeri. The sequence continues at coordinate 12,292,394 of BTRK01000006.1, forward strand.
ATGTAATGGTACATGAATACTCTTTATAACAAGCCGTGTCCCGTTTATCCACAATTAGCAGCGTCGATACAACAATCTGTCCAATTTCTAAAAATTGATTTCCAAACTGAACTTTTATAAGGTCATCGCTAAGTGGATAGAAGAGATAAGGGTTAATCATACATACCAGTGTAAAGTATGATAACTGGACATGCTCCTGAATGTTATTCAGTATCAGTGTACCGCCATGCCAGGTGGAGATGAGCGTCTAATTAGATAATTCCGCGAAATTTCATTTCTGCAGATTTAAAATTCATATGCCCTAATGTTTAGCCATTGTCTCAGAAAGCCGTATTGTTGTGGACAGTGAAGTTCTCGCTAGTCTTAATATCAGGTTGGTGCAAAAGTTTCTCCCTTTTTTCAGAAATTTACATTTTTGCTTCCTCTGACCTCCAATGTTGATTAATTCTCATACGGTCTTTTGCAATAAAAGGGTACATTAATACTCTGTATAACAAGCCGTGTCCCAGTTCTCCACCATTAGCCGCGTCGATACAGCAATCTGTCCAATTTCTAAAAATTGATTTCCAAACTGAACTTTTATAAGGTCATCGCTAAGTGGATAGAAGAGATAAGGGTTAATCATACATACCAGTGTAAAGTATGATAACTGGACATGCTCCTGAATGTTATTCAGTATCAGTGTACCGCCATGCCAGGTGGAGATGAGCGTCTAATTAGATAATTCCGCGAAATTTCATTTCTGCAGATTTAAAATTCATATGCCCTAATGTTTAGCCATTGTCTCAGAAAGCCGTATTGTTGTGGACAGTGAAGTTCTCGCTAGTCTTAATATCAGGTTGGTGCAAAAGTTTCTCCCTTTTTTCAGAAATTTACATTTTTGCTTCCTCTGACCTCCAATGTTGATTAATTCTCATACGGTCTTTTGCAATAAAAGGGTACATTAATACTCTGTATAACAAGCCGTGTCCCAGTTCTCCACCATTAGCCGCGTCGATACAGCAATCTGTCCAATTTGGTAAAATTGATTTTCAAAGTGATTATTTATAAGGTCGTCGCTAAGTGGAGAACCGATATAGGGGTTAATCATACATACCAGTGTAAAGTATGCTAACTGGGCATGCTCATACATGTAATTCAATATCAATATGCCGTCATGCCAAGATGAGATGAGCGTCTAATTAGATAATTCCGCGAGATTAATTTCAGCGGAATTACATTTCATAGTCTCGAATGCTTAGCCTTTGACTCAGAAAGCCATATTGTTGTGGACAATGAAGTCCTCGCTAGTCTTCATATTACCCTTAAACTTGTGGCTATATCTATTCATTCGTGAACAGCAGGATGATACAGCCAAATTTCAACTAAATCAGCACTTTTTCTAATTCCCAGCATCCAACGCTTTTTGAAAGTCGGATATTTTGTGATATTCAGAAAGAGCAACTTGAGTGACATTACATATCAAGTGGGTAGAATCCATTGCTAGATCGTATTCAATTGGGAGGGTCCAGCAAAGTAACCTAATAATCGTAATATTTTTACATTTCGACTTTTTCATTATTTATTCCCCTAATATGCTTTCCAAAATTGAATTAATCCTGCACGCATTACCTACATATATGACCACAACTAATGATAAAAGGAAATTAAAGTCAGGTATATATGGCTAGAGAAAGTTTAAAAAATATATTAGGGAGAAACTTTTGCACCAACCTAATATTACCCTGAAATTTGAGATGGCTACACCTATCCATTTGTGAACAGCAGCATGAAACAGCAAAATTTCAAAGAAATCAGCACTTTTTCTAATTCCAAGCTTCCAACGCCCTTTGAAAGTCGGATATTGTGTGATATTCTGAAAGAGCAACTTGAGTGGTATTACTCTTCAAGTGGGCATAATCAATTGCTTGATCGTATTCAAATGGTAGGGTCCAGCAAAGTATCCTAATAATCGTCATATCTTGAGATTTTTACTTTTTCATTATTTCTTCCCGTAATATGCTTTCAAGAATTGAATTGATCCTGTACGTACAATCTACTTATATGCCCACAACTAATTTTAGACGGAAAATAAAGTCAGGCAAATATAGCTAGAGAAAGTTCAAAAAATATTTTAGGGAGAAACTTTTGCACCAACCTAATATATCACGCGTCTTCTGAGAGAATGCATGACCATGAGGAACAAGGAGCCTAAAGTTTGAGCAATATCCATGAGATATTTATGTTAGAGTATATTGGAGACGGGAAAACTTTTGACGTTGGCAGTTTTACCCAGAACCGTATTTTAGGAATTTTCCGGTTTTGGTCCCGGCTCTACCATAAAACAGCTGCCAGATGAGCTAGGAGGATGGCTTTGGGCTCAAAATGTGCCGAAAATTATTCAAAGGAACTTTTATGTTGGCGATGAAAATGTGTGGCTTCATCTTTATCTTGAAAAAATTGAAAATTCATTTTTGAAACTAGAAAACAAATTTTACCGGCTCGGGGACCCCCTCTTTACCACTTTTTGAGCACAGATTTCTGAATCTACGACATCGACTTACTCTAGAAAAAAATAGAACTGGCGGCTAAACCCGTGGCTTTTTGAGATTTGAGGCTGGAAAGACCAAAAAATGACCAAAATTAGATTTTTTCGATTTTTTCAACTTATCCATATATCCATATTTCGAACTCCCGATGATATTTTCTCTTATATTTTGCCATTTCCAATCTCAGAATGTCGTTTTTCACTTCAACAAAGCTAAATCCGCAAATTTACCCAGACCAGTCCAGTCATTTTGGATCGAAAAATCGAATTTCTCAAAACTATTTATTAGGTTGTCTCAAAAGTTTCTGACTATTTATTTTTCGAAGTTTCTCTTGGTGTATTTAGACTCCTTGCCATTCCGTCATGGTTGTAGTTAAGGACATGATAGTAGACTACAATAATATATTTGAATGAAACATTGCTCGTAGTTCGCCCAAGAAAATCACTTCTAGGTACAAACATGCAAAAATTGTGACTTTTTAGTGTTTTCGAATGAACAATGGTCCTCGAATATATGTGACCCACCCAATTAGCCCACAATATCAGTGGTAGAATAAGACTTGCTTGTTCAGATAATGATGAAATAACAGGAATATAGCGTGCTTGAGAAGCGGTAAACGGTTAAAAGTGCCGTTTTCAGCAATCAAATCTCTACAGAAATATTTCGAAACATCGTATTTCTTAACAGATGTATGAACATCCTCCAAAATGCAACCGTGCACTAGTACGGAAGGGCACTTCTGAGTGATCAACAAATGATGGTTGCTGGTCGATCCACACTTTCAAAATATGAGCTAATGTATATTTGGAAAATTTTAATTGGTGTAGGATTGGAATTGAGAGCAATTATCAAGTATGCTTTTGAGGCCAATCCTTTGGCATTATGAAAATTAATAAGCCCACTCGTCATCCTTTAAAACAATGCTTTTGTTTAGCCGATATCAGAGCTCTCACAAGAATTAAAATCGATTCAAAACTGAGATTAATTTACACCAATGTCGAATTTAGCTGTGTGTACAGTGCTATTCTCAGTGATTGAATTGATCCAAAATAACACTCGTTTTAAAGGGTTCCCAAGGCCACATCAACTGTTAAAAACCATTTGTTGATTGGTAGATTCAGAAGCACGGGGAAGGTCAGTATGTTCGAAAATGAAAATAGTCAGAAACTTTTGAGACAACCTAATATAATACAGTTTTTATGGTGTATTTTGTCTCGTAGAATCCGAATTTCACTACTAGAACGCGTGAAAATTCTAAATAAAGGAGTTATTAACGAAATTTCGATCCTACAAGAGCCAACATTTCAATTAAAAAATGCGAGAATATGGGTCACAATTGCGAAATTTCGTGATAGTGAAGCATCCATAAGCTCTTAGATTACTTTTCAAACTCATCAAATAGTTAGACATACTTAACTTAGTGTATGTGTTACAACTTGTGGATTCGGAAAATTCAACCATCCAATATGTTTTTTGAAATATTATTTTTGGTTTTTTTTCGGTCGACATTGTTGTTTTTCCGTTAACAACTCGTTTATTTAGAATTTTCACGCGTTCTAGTAGTGAAATTCGGCTTCTACGCGACAAAATACACCATAAAAACTGTATTATAAATAATTTTGAGAAATTCGATTTTTCGACCCCAAAATGAGGGGACGGGTCTGGGTAAATTTGTGGATTTAGCTCTGTTGAAGTCAAAAACGACATTCTGAGATCGGAAATGGAAAAATATAAGAGAAAATATCATCGGGAGTTCAAAATATGGATATTTTCAAAAGTTGAAAAAATCGAAAAAAAATAATTTTGGTCATTTTTTGGTCTTTCCAGCCTCAAATCTCAAAAATGCACGGGTTTAGCCGCCAGTTCTATTTTTTCCTAGAGTAAGTCGATGTCGTAGATTAATATTCTGTGCTCAAAAAGTGGTAAAGAGGGGGTCCCCGAGCCGGTAGAATTTGTTTTCTAGTTTCAAAAATGAATTTTCAAATTTTTCAAGATGAAGATGAAGTCAGACATTTTCATCGCCAACATAAAAGTTGCTTAGAATAATTTTCCTCACATTTTGAGCCCAAAGCCATCCTCCTAGCTCATCTGGCAGCTGTTTTATGGTAGAGCCGGGACCAAAACCGGAAAATTCCTAAAATACGGTTCTGGGTAAAACTGCCAACGTCAAAAGTTTTCTCGTCCCCAATATACTCAAACATAAATATCTCATGGATATTGCTCAAACTTTCGGCTCCTTGTTCAGCGAGGGGTCCGTTTTCATGCAATCTCTCAGAAGACGCGTGATATTATGAATTGGAAGAAGATTTTCAGGTTAATTATCGTTGGACATTTGTTCGATGTTTCGCGTATGCATCAAGTTCGGTTAAATTAACTTACATCGCCAGAGTTGAAGCGTAAAAGATGATTTTGTTGAATTGGCAAGTCACATGAAAATGTCAACTCAAAGTAACATTGCACTTTGTGGAATCCCATCTGTAAAGAAGGATTTAGCAAGGATGTCCTACCTCTTCGAAACGATAAGATCATCTGAAATTTTCGTATCAAATCTCTACTCTGAGCTGAGTTCCAGTTCAGGAAAGCTAACAAGGAATGGCCGCGAAGATAGGTTGGTTTTTGGACGAGACCTAGTGGGATCGAAAGAGGATCACATTCTAAGAACTTCTACGTTTTTCATATTTGTTGAGGAGACGTGTGGATGTCTGCGCTCATAGTGGGGAGAGGTGTAAAACCGTTCATTTCTCATGCTATGTTCCGAATTCCCACAACCACCCAACCGTCCACAGGGGCCTTCAGCAGATATGGAAACGTAGAAGTTCTTAAAATTTGATCCTCTTTCTATCCCGCTAGGTCTCGTTCCAAAAGTCCAACCTACCCTCGCGGCCATTCCTGGTAAGGAACCGATGAAGGAAAGTGCGGAAATTCAAATATGTTTTGATGCAAAATCGGCAATCCAAAGGTGCTGTTAAGCTTGCTTGGCCCAGACGCGCATATATCCATACACCCGAATCGATCGATTACCGTACACCCGGAAAGTCCGGTGGGTCACCTATTATTCCAAGTTGCGAATTCATGATTTTTTGGGAAACTCAATATTTGAATTGTTTCTATGGTACATCATCACTGTCCTTTAATTTAATTATTTTTAAATATACTGTTGTAATTTTACTGTGGCCGAGTGGATAACGCGATAGACTGGCAAACACAAAGTTGGGGGTTCGATACCCGCCACCGTCAAAATGGTTTGCCAATCGTCGAGAAGCTTGGGCATGTTGGACAAAATACCGTATGCTTATGGTAGGCTACCGTAACCGAAAGCTACCGTATACCGTGGCCTTGTGTCAGACGCTGGGTCAGATTCGTGATTTCGTCAGCGGATCGACGGAAAACTTAAATAACATACTCATAGTGTGTTTCCGAAAGCTACCGTATACCATGACGTTGGGTCAGACGCTGGGTCAGATTCTGATTTCGTTGGCGAATCGACGGAAAACCTCAATATCGTACTCCTACAGTATCGGAAACTCCCTCTATAATATGTTTAGACGTAGTTGCCCGCTAGTTGCTGCTTTACCATAACCCGATAGCTTTTTTGATGTGGAGCAGGTGGGCAGCTGTGCGTTTGGGTGGGGGTGTGCATCGGCAGTGTATGGTCAGCACACATGAAACCTAAGAATTTTATTGAAACGCAAATGTAGGAGGTGCGAAAAGGTGTTGTCCCTTTGTCTGTCTGTCCGCTACCGTACTCATTTTCTAGAAAATGCGTCATATGAGAGGACATCACATATCTGCTGCTACCCAAAGATGATGTGGAGCTTGCCTGACCGAGACACGCTTTTCATAATAAAGACGAATCGATAAATTATCGTACACCCCAAGTCAACTGGGGCAACCAATATTCCATGTGTCAAATTCATGATATTTTGGGAATCGCAGTATTTGAAATGTTTCAATGATGCAGCATTTCTGTCTTTTAATTTAATTATTTTTAAAACTACTGTTGTAATTTTACCATGGTCGAGTGGCTAACGCGATGGACTGACAAACGCAAAGTTGGGGGTTCGACTCCAGTCGGCGTGTAAACGTTTTGCCACGCTTCGACAAGCTTGGGAATGGCCGTGAAAATAATTTGGGATTACGGTAGGTCAAACTTATCGCTGGGTCAGATTCCATGGGTCATACATATGACTAATAATTGTTCACACTTAAAGGACTGTATACAAGCCATGAGCCCGTTATTTTAAGCTCATAAAACATACAAGTAGTTGCCTTCTTCCGATGGGACGTAGTTCCCCGCTAGTTGCTATATTACCAGTAACCCGTAAGCTTTTTTGCTGGAGGGTTTTTGGGGGTGCGGGAGTGGGGGCGCTAGGAGCGGCATCGGGGCACTGGCCCATTACGCACAAGTGCAGCTTTGGTCCCCTCGGCAAAATTTTCAGGACGCCAAAAAAGGTGCGTAATTCCGTCTGTAATTTTTGTTTACGATTTTCACCAAAACTACGCAGCTATCTCGCAACCTGAAAATGCGATGTAACTTGGCTGGCCCATGAAACAATTTCCCCGAAACGGCAAGCCCATCGATTACCGTGCACTGCAAAAGTCCGGTGGGGCAACTAATTTTCCTTGGAGCGACTTCATGACTTTTTCAGAAACGCAGCAATTAAAATGTTTCTTTGGTAAATCATGACTGTCCTATTATTTTAAAAATTTTGAATATACTTTTATAATTTTATCGTGGCCGAGTGGCTAACGAGATGGACTGTCATACACAAAGTTGGGGGTTCGGTGCCCGTTGTCGTCAAAACGTTTTGCCGTGCTTCGAGAAGCCTTGGACTGGTGGGAAAAATTTTTACACACTGAAAGAACTGTATCCAAGTCACAAGTTCGTTATTTTAAGCTCATAAAACATACAATTTGTTGGCAACATCTGACAGAACGTAGTTCCCACTAGTTACTACTATACCATAAACTGTAAGCAAATCGTTCCCCGAGCAGCTAGGAAGCTAATTATTTTTGCAACATGCGCGCACGCGTTGTATTTAATCAGCAGATACAAAAACAGGCACCTAAATTGAAAACGAATGAAGATATTCGCGAAAAACATGTGTGGGTGTTTCTGTGTGTTCGATACTACGGTAGCTTTGGGCTTTTCGCTTTCCTAGAGAATTAAGCGCACTTCTGTGCATTTTTAGGGTCGGCTGTCCGTGTATCGTTCATTCACACGCATCCGAATTCAATTGACGTAAATTCATTGATTATTCGCTTCGTTGCGACCGTTTTTCCATTTGTTCGGTGGGGCGATCAGATATTTATTGTCGTTTGCATTAAAACGCTGATTTTATGGTGTTTCTTTGTTTCAATAGTTACTAATAAAATTAAAATGTATTGTTTTCATAATAAAATCAAACGGGAATAACTAATTAGCTTAAATTATATGTTTGAATAATTGCAAAATGGCGACGGGGCGAACTCGTTACCTTGATTTTTGCCGAATGCATCAGAACGTTGAATTTGAGCAATTTATTAGTTTAAAATTTAGAAAACAAATTATAAATTAGTTATTTCATCATAAAATCGCTAATTAGTGGATAATTAGCTGAAATGATGCGTTTGAAGAATCGCTAAATGACGATTTTTGGAATTTATTATAAAAATCCTTATTATCCAGTGGTTCTTTGTTGAATAATTAATAACTCGATTTATGATGATTTATGAAAGTAATATTGATCTATTTCCATGGCAGAGTGGCTAAAGCAGTGGATTTGAAAAGCGAAGGTTATTGGTTCAACACGCGTCATAGTCAAACATGTTTACCGTTCTTCGGAGATGACCAGGACATGAAGTAGCGCTCTCCATCACTTAGCGTAGCGAAGTTCCCCGCTAGTTTCTATCAATTTCCATTGAAAAACCCGACGAATTCTATAATTCAAAAAATCATCAAGTTTGTGAAGTATTGACATCTTCTGATTTTTCAATAGAAATTGATAGAAGTAGGTCAATAAACATTGGAAACTGAAAGAAAACAGATCCCCGAGCGCTAATTACTTAAAAAATAAGAAAGTGAAATTTTAGATTTTGCCTCAAAACACGAGAGTCAGCATTTTTTACCCAAAATTGCACAAAAATACCACCATTAAATTGAACGAACACTATACGGTGGGGTAAAAAAGGCGTAGATTTCGAATCTGAGGAGATCTCGGTGTAACGTGGAACGATTTTTTTCACGACGATCAAATATCATGGAAAATCAGACCCCAAGAAATGGAAAATCGCAATAATCATAGTTTTTCTTCCAGCCAAAACATTTAAGTTGTTCATCTCCCTATTCCGGTCATTTCTGTTTTTTAGCCGATTCATTAGCTCAAAGTTGAAGGATGATATGAGTTTTTGAATTGCCAATATTCCCAGAGCCGGATTTTAGGCAATTGTGCATTCCCGGCCCCAAAAAGTTAACTGAATATTTCTGCGCATTGGGTACATAGACCACCAAAGTGGGGTCAATATCGGAACAATTTTAACAATTTGTCAAACAGGGGTCTTGAATTCAAGCAGTCACTTAGAAGAAGCATCAAATGCGATCGCTGCACGTAAGAAAACTGTGCGAGATACATACGTTTTAATTCAATGTAGGAGGACTGTGGGGAGGGCTTTTCCTAGTCCAATCCATGTCTTAATAGTTTCATTCTATTCAATTACATATTTTTTGACGCAAGTGGTCTCGTTTTTCGGCATTATATTTTTGGTTCCAGAAATTTTCAAGAATTTCAGAATTTTAGTTGTATACACATAAATCACTCAATGTAATTACTCACTTCGATCAGTGAAGTAATATTTTCGATAGGGAAATTCAATGTTTTCAGATTCAATACGTTGTAGCGGCATATAATTGGAATAATATCTTCTGCAGGCTTCCATCGAGTCTAAAAGCTTTCAAATTTTCTTTCACAAATTGCTTTCTCGTATGTTTTCTGTTTTGCGGATGTACATATATACACAGCAAGTTCTTGTTCAACAAGTCCATATATTAAAGAAATGAGGTGATTGGAGTCTCATGAAATTTTTAGACGATTATGGGGCATGGGGATACTTCCAGATTGTCACCTATTGAGTGGCCGAAGTTTTGGTTTCTATCATTTTCAATAAATGGTTGCTTGGCAGCCAAATATATGGAGTAAAAACATACGGAATGATCGATTGGCGCAACAAAGAATTCCATATTTGGAGCCCTGACAGAACTGAATTTCCGAATAAAGTTCTCATCGAAAGGCGACTGAAGATTCAAAGGTGCGTTTGAAATTGTAAGCTTGACTATCTTCCACTTTACGAATAGATTGGGAAAGACTGAAATTATACATATTATTGAAATGAATATTTTAGGTGTTCTGTTTATTCTCAAAAGAGAATATCAGGCCTCTCACGAGATAATCGGGAAAAATCGGCATTTTCAGTTGATATTCGAATTTTAGGAAATCAAAATTCTGAAGATTCTGATTTTTTACATCTGAAGATTCTGATTTTTTACATGCTCTGCAGCTGCAGCAAGCTGCTTCAAATTTGTGGGGCATTGATTATTGAAGTTTTCACCTACAGTGCAGGATAACATCAATGGGATTTTTTTTATCATAAAAGGTCCTTATCTTCTAGCAATTAATTTTAATTAATTAAAATTAATGGCAATTACTAACGGAATTGTTCCAGCTGTTCCCACTAATGGTGGTGAAAGTACATTTACATGAAAGCACAATCAACTATTGAACTGTTCGGTATCAAAACGCGCTGCTTTACCAGCTCACTTTTCCAACACCAAAATAATTATTTAGTTTTTTAAAGATCCCCTCCAGACGAATTTTTTTCGAATTCCCTCCATTTGCATGAACCGCAATTTCGAGCGCGCAATTTCAAAAATTGTGGAGTAACATACAGTATATGGAGTACCAGTGGGGTGCTGCACAAGGCATGTATTTTACGGTCATGGTCGATAATTGTGTCATGGTAGGTCAAGACTAAGTACTGTACCAATCGATCATACAGTACTCCCAGATACCGTATATCGATACCGTAACCCAGAATATCTCGAACTAACTTTATTTTCAAAAAGTCAATGTAAACTACGCAATCGATCCTACAGTACCCTGTGCAACCGTAATCCACACCACCGCGGTCAATCGTAAACTAACTTTTTTCCAAAACAATTTCGATTTAATTGATTCTTGCTGTATACCGTACCCAATCGATAGTACAGTACCTCCAGATACCGTATACCACTACCGTAACCCCGATTATCGCAAACTCACTTCATTTTTTAAAAGTCCTGGTACCGTGCCCAATCGATTATACAGTACCCAAGTAACTACCGTAACCCAGTGCCTTGGGTCAGATTCAGTTCCTTGGGTCAAACATTTTTATGAATATTTCAAACATTTTTCTAAAAATCCAAAATTTATCATAAAATGATTACACAATAATCACACATACGGTAGGACACTTTAAAATAATTTTAACATCGATTTTGGATTTTTAGAAAAATGTATGACCCAAGGAACTGGATCTGACCCAAGGGACTGGGTTACGGTAGTTACTTGGGTACTGTATAATCGATTGGGCACGGTACCAGGACTTTTAAAAAATGAAGTTAGTTTGCGATAATCGGGGTTACGGTAGTGGTATACGGTATCTGGAGGTATTGTACTATCTATTGGGTACGGTATACAGCAAGAATCAATTCAATCGAAATAGTTTTGGAAAAAAGTCAGTTTACGATTGACCACGGTGGTGTGGATTACGGTAGCACAGGGTACTGTACACGGGGTTACGGTATGGGTACTGTAGGGTAGATTGAGTACGGTACATTGACTTCTTGAAAATAAAGTTAGTTCGAGATATTCTGGGTTACGGTATCGATATACGGTATCTGGGAGTACTGTATGATCGATTGGTACAGTACTTAGTCTTGACCTACCATGACACAATTATCGACCATGACCGTAAAATACATGCCTTGTGCAGCACCCCCCTGGTACTCCATATACTGTATGATACTGTACAATTTTTGAAATTGCGCGCTCGAAATTGCGGTTCATGCAAATGTTCGAAAAAATTTCGTCTGGAGGGGATCTTTAAGCAATAATTTAATTCTAGGTGAGCAATCACTTTCATATATTGCAGGTATGCTATGGCACTGACTCCATATCAATCATTAGAACATGAAAAGTAAATTGTTGACAACATTTTTTTCTAAAAGGTTATATTTTGACCTAATAAGGTCTTACTGTAGTATCTAGTAAAAAAACTGATCGCAATGGGAAACTTTTGCGAATTTACCACCAAAAAAAGAGGCGAGAATTATGTAGAGCGAATGAAACACAATTAACCACCACCCTGCGCTGTAAATGAACTTTGCGCGTACGTAGGGAGCCTCAGAGCCGTGAGTGAAACTTCGGATAAAGTGAGTCATGATCGGACTGCTCGCTGCTAATACTCACAACAATGGCTTCATAAATTGATTTTACGTGTTAAAATTGGTTTTTTCGTGTTAAAAAATTGCAAAACAAATTCAACCCCTAGCAACCGTGGGAATTGTAAAATCAACCATTGTAAAACGATGAAATATCACTTACTCAAGCTGAGAATCCACGGTGACCGCGTTCAGTTGTATTTTTTTAGGAATATTTCCCCGGAATTCCTTCAACAATTTACAAAAAACAACTTATCGAGATGAATCTGAAAATAATGCTTCGTATTCGCTGTGAAGAAATTCATCGCGGAAATGACCACGACCTATGCACAACATATCCTCCAACGTATGCAAATTAGCATAAGTTGGAGGATATGCAACGAAATGTGTTTGGTCAAAAAATGCAATCTTCTGATTGTTTTGTAATTTGCCTACGGTTCGAGCACGGTTCAGTACAGATAAAAATAATGGGGTGCGACAAAAGCGCAAATTGAAATTACTCTTCCCAGAGCGGTGATACAACTTCAAGGTTAACTTGATTACTAGTGGCGAGCACATATCTACCCTGAAGGTTTATTATCGAAGCCATTTTTATCAGTTTGCACCTATCATGAAGACTGTGAAACCATGACCCGCTCTACATATGTGGAAACTCATAAACGAGACGTCGCTAATAATCCCTCAGGGCAGATAGTGAATAAATCAATTCTTGTTTGAACCTGAGATTTTAACTCATCGATTCTCACAAATAAATTTCCGAAAATAATATTATTATTCTTTTTTTTGTGAAATGGATACGTCGCAAAAAATACAAACCCTTTCCAGTATCAGATTAGTTGGAGCTAGTTTTAAATGAAGAATTCGAAGAGCGTAGAATATATTATTGGGAACTTCTTTAGCTTGTTGTAATTCATCAGGTTTCTGAACGAGTCTCCAGTAATATATAAAACACAGTTTCTGAGGAAATCAATATATCTATTAGGTTGATTCATAATTTTCGATACAAGATATTTTTGCATTTTTCTCGAGAATTGTTCACCTGTTTTCGATAATACTTTTGTGTTATTTGAGGCACCATTGATGCACTACAATCTTAGTTTTATATTGAATCGATCTCAATTGGTTAAATAGAAAAATGAATTTAATAAAAAGTGGTATTTTTTTAGTATTTTTGATACAAAATTCAAGCGTCCATAAAAACAAAACAAATGGGTTGCAAGGTCCACTCTTTGGTATCGACAGTGAGTGCGGGTGCACGCTTTTATATAACACTTAAAGGAGATCGTTAGTCTCTCTCAGAAAAGCTATTCGGGAACATTACCGATTTCGCCCTCTAAATTTCGACAGTCAGATTACTGTTTGTGACTGACTGTACATTCATGCCCATAAGTGCGCTATGAAGAGCACGCATAGACTACTATCATACAAAAATGCAAGAGAGAATTGCTAAAAGCTGAAACAAGTTATGGCTCAAAAACTTGAAAATGTCTCAAAAATTATGAATCAACCTAATATTTCATCAGGAACTTGGAAATGGCTGAAAAATGGAATGTCTCCTTTCACCAATAGGTACACCGGAGAAATTCCGTAGAAATTCCATTTTTCGGCCATTGCCATGTTTTTCTCGCATATTGAAATATAATAGATTGTGAGTAGGCTTATTGCTACGGAAAACGAAACAAACAGGTCTCCAAGTGTAGTATGAACGGTCCAGCCGAATCATATATTCCTTATCATTTCCAGATGTAATATAGATAACTCCGATTGTCCTCCCAGGGTTGAGCACAGAGAATGAAGCCATTGCGGTGCTGAATATGGATAACAATCAAAAGAGGATTTGAACATTTCTAATCTTTCCATTGTTGAAAAATGAAACCGGCAGAAATCAGGGAAGCAATCAAGGGGTGTCAAATCTGATTTAAAATATCGTTTAACTTCCTCGAATCTTTTGTGAAGGGAAAAGTTGTAATCTGCATAATAAAAACGCAGAGCGTTATGTAAAAAGTATCACATGGTGTTTTGAAAGAAATCCAATCGGCACTATTTTTACAGTATCGCCGGAAAGATTCACCACGTTTATAAGTCTACTGTAATTTTTGAAATAGGCAATTTATTGATTCAAAAAATAGCCTGGAGAAATAATTTCAGGGGGCGATAAGGTGATTGTATTGAGAACATAGTGATGACGTAGATAAGATAAGATCACTTTAAATTTTTTATTGGCAATAAAAATGAAAGGGGCGAATACATTCCAATGATAATTTATGGGATGTTGTGGCACCGACGAATCTATTGCACTAACCTGCTCAATAATGAACGCATAAATACGTCGTTTCGGTTTTCTCCATCCTTCTTGGTTGGACAGGTGCTTCATCTTCTTGCTCACGTTTTCCATTACGTCCAAACTATTTCTGAAATATATATGCGAATTGAAGTCAATGTCAGATCTGTTTTGCGAAATCAAGGTCAGGGTTGACCACGATGATCAGCACCCACGAGAACTCCTTTCCAAAAGTTTACGAAAAATCGCTGTGACCAGGATTTGTTAGTTCTTGGGCGATCGGTCTCCGGATGGACCATTGATCAACTAATTCAAAATTCGCATTTCTGAAAGTTTGCAAAAAAATTGTAAATTCAGCACCTTCGATAACCTTTTTCACTTGTTTTTTGCACAACTCTTACAAGATAAATGTGCTCAAAAGTGGCTCTATCAATAGTATCCATTCAACTAACATGTCAAGATGCGAAAATATGGAGAAGAGGCAATCGTCTGGGAGTGATGAGAGATAGTCTTCGTGGAGAGAACACGTTTCCTGGAACGAGGGGTTTTACAGCCGACAAATTTTATGAATAAAGGAGGAGTAAATGCAAACGCGCGCCCGGTTGGAATATGTTTACACTAGGGACGCACTCTCTTCAAGTCGCGTGCTATCTGGCTCCCTTCCCTGAGCTTTCCCTGATCTGGCTCCCAGCCAACTAGCTATAACTCTGTTCGGAATGGAGATATCAATGTAAAAATTTCGGAGCTTCTAATTTCGGAGTATTCGTGTTTGAGAATCTTTGAAAAACATGAAGTAGGATTCAACGGAAACTTGGGACAAAATGAATGCACTCATAGATTTCAGCGGCTTCGATTGTCCCAAACACATTTCATAATTTTTGAGATGTGTCAACCGATGCTAGAGCCTTAGGTAAACAATCATATATTGTACGAATGTGTAGTACATTAGCCGAATAATTCAGTTTTTGGTTTTCGAATGTGACATTTTTTTCGAAGATAATTGTTTTTCTGAAATCTCCTGCATTATGCCAACAGAGCTCATGATTCAACGATCAAATACGAAATCAACAATTTGCCGATTTTATACCAATAATTGGAAGTGCAGAGAGTGGTACGGTACCTTGCAGTCATCTTTGATGTCGTTGCTGTCGATGACGCCAGAATGAGCGAAATTCGACGTATCCGCTGACCAATTGTGCCCGTTGATCGTCTAAAGTAAAGTCGCATATTAATAATTGGAAAAATGTCATATCATCATGTAAATAAGGCATGCCCATTTCTAGATCCGAGCTCGTTTGAAATATATTTTTAATCTATTCCCTGCGATAATTAGATGTTTAAATAATTGAAATGAACCTCAAGTCGTGTTTTGAGAGCCGCTACTTCCACCTCCTGCCGATTATTTCTCCGTTGAAGAGAGGCCAATCTGCTTCTTAAATCATTTGCTGATTCATCATTAGCATCGATAGTAAGAAGTGGGAGCTGGGGTGATTCTTTTTCTTGCTCTGTTTCTTCTTCTTCTTGCGCTTCGGCTCGAATAAATGGTAGTAGTAGTCGATGGGGCCTGGCCACAACACCAAAGAGAACGAGGAAGATGAAAATGATGGCCAATGGCCAAAGGGCCAATGCCTGCAATCAATTCATACATTTAATCCGTCTACCGTTTTCCATATTCTGTATGCACAAAAATGGTAACAAATGGGCTAGTATTTGGGCTACGATGCATGACAAGCATGGATAGCCTATGGCATGCATAATGTTATTCAAATACAGTGCCGAGGCAACAGTAATGCCTGTTTAAAGTTCTTTATTAAAATATTTCTGTACAAATTATTTATTGTTTTGAGGACTCAAATACATTTTGTGATTTTCAACAAAAAAACAATTTGGAATCTGTTGATCATGTAACCAAATCCGATTAACGGTAAACAACTTTCCCGAGCGAATTTGGAAAAGCCAGATTTAGGAACTATTTCTTCACCTATCGTAACCTGATCAAATTTTTGTGCACTGGGTAAATTCATAATTAGAAATTAGCTCGACGGGGTTCGTAGTTACGGATAATAGTTGGATGCGACTGTTGAGGCTTAACATTTCGTAAAACTCTCTTGCCGTCTCGGGCGATCCGAAAAAGTTGTTCATGGTGCTCCGCTCCGCTCCGCCTCATCCCCAACATATTTTTCGGATCGCCCTCGGCCTCACGAGCCTTTCACATATTTAATAGCAGAATCATGCACACTCCACTCAACAACTGAACTCTACCAGTTTTGGACGAACACTTTTAGTACCTTGGAAGTCGTATCATGTTTCAATTCTCTCACCTTGAAGATGATAAAAGTGACTGCGAACACATTTATCGCCACATTTAAAATTTGAGGTAACACGTCCAGGTAACACGTCTAAAAGCACGAAATGAGTTTAATGATATAACGACAAAAGTGTGTATACATGCATCTATATTTCAACTTTCTTTTTGCCACGGAGCACGTCACGTTAAACCAGTTTTAAGATTTAAAAAATATATGAATAACATACAAAAAAATGGATAGTGATTCCCTTGCTTGAAATGAGCTCTAGGTCCAATTTTAGGATAGCCCAGAAGCTGCACAGAATGAGACTATCATGAAATGGAAAAGAAAGGAGAAGGATGAATAGGTGGAAACAAGGGAAGATAGTAACGACGATGCGAGGAGGAAAGACAAGGGCTAGAGGGGAACTACAGGAAGTGAGAAAGGGTAGGAAGAAGGATAGAATATGGAGAACTGAATTGGTTCCTCCAGTGTAGCCAAGACAGTCTAATAAGACAAGGAAAAGAGTGCTTTTCCTAGTGAAGTCATGGATGCGATCTACCAGCGGATCAATGAGAAACGATGATTACTGTATCCCCTGCGATATAAAATGAGCGGCAAAAGAAGAGTACCGTTTATCGGTCAGGTCAAGCGGAAGTTTGAATTAGAGAAATCGCCCGAGAGAGGAGTCTGAAGCATAATGAACTGTAAGATGCAAACTGGTATTTGTTTGCAAAACATTGTAAATTAGAAAAAAAACCTTCCCCAACAATTTAAAAACAATTGTTTTTAAATTGTTGGGGAAATTGCGAACGATATAGTAAATTATGGGATTGCCAGTTTAACATTTACAATGTTAGCGCTCAAATTTAAAGTGTTGTTGTTGCATTTATATAATTATGAACCCCTGTCTATTCTATGAAATTTATCTCGATGTGAAACGCATTTCAATTGTTGTATTTCCATTATCTTTAAAATTCGTTGTGAATCTAAAGAGTCTGGAGGAGGTCGATGGTGATTTCTTGCGTCAAATCTCGAGGATCTCCTCATCATTGATTTTTACTTTTCTTACTTTTTTAAAATCAAAAATTACTAGCGCAAAAAGGAAGATGGCTGATTTAGTGACAAGTTTGTGTACGCTTGATCTTGCAGAATAATATAAAATATCAAAACCAAGAGATCAAAGATTTAAATATGAACATTTACCGTAACCGTGCGAGTGGACAAGCAGCAAATTCGACTTCATCTCTGCGACGTGACCAAGTTATCATCATATCCACCTCCAGAATCAAGCAACGATTCAACGGCATGAGCGACCGCACCGCCTCCTTCACCAGGAAGGTCAACGGAATCTAAATAAAATTCGAGATTAAAAGAATCTATTATTTTGAGTATTGCTGTTGAGTGTTCCGATCGTCTGGACCGATTTCCGGCTCCATGCTTCCTTCATATCACAGATCTCCTGTAAGAATGCAGGAATGGATGCGACAGAAAAATAGTTTATGTGAAACGCATTTGAATTGATCGCTTTGCAAAATCTATGAAATGTTTCACGCTATTTTAATGCAGGCAAAAGGCAATGTTGCGTTCATCCTTTGTGTAAATCCCAACGTTCACCTTATCTTCTGATGTTCAAGCACCCGATGAGCAGTCGAAAAAGTCAAGTCTGCAAAAAATGATTAATTATATGGCCCAATATTTCTAGCCCTGGGATGTTGAACATCGCGAACGTGGCTAGCGAAAGTGCGAAATGCAGATACAATGACAGAAATTGAAAGGCATCGTTTGAAAGCGCTGGCACTGGCACAACAATGATATCCAAACGTGGTATCCGTCCGAGCTCTGAAGGCACGCTCTCCGTTCCCCCGCAGGCGAAGGTCCGCTTTTGTACCTACGATGATCACTCAGAGAAACAAATGCAGGTCTTTCCGAACTGCCTCCGTGCTCATGTGCTACAGTAAATAGTAGCTACAGTCGCGAGCATAAATCACCGGACACTTTTGGAATGGGTTTGAACTTTATAACAAGGAAAATTTCAATTCTGCTTGTAGGACGTTATGCACCAAATTCATCAGAGATTTTTCTTTTTGATATTGGGGTATGACGCAATCGCACAGTCGTTGAGTAGTAATGACGCAATCAAAATTTACTTTTTCAAAACGGCATTATTCTTACATGGCACAGCGTGTCAGAGTAAATCGAAAACCTCATTTGCGTGGCAAAGGGATTTGATTGGACGAGCCATTGCCACTCGCATCGCCGCTTCGCCACTCGCTTCGCCACTCGCTTTGCATCGCCGCTCAACTCTCTTCGGAGAGTTGACAATGACTAATCCAATCAAATTCCTCCGCCACGCAAATTAAGTTTTCGATTCACTCTGACACGCTGTGCGCCTATGATAGGCTCCTTGATCACACAAATATCATCCATTAGCTACCTCTTCGATGCATTACTAAGTTTTCCACTCAAAACTCTGGAATAGATACCTGCGTAAGTAATGAGTCCCTTCAATGAAAATGGAACAAAATATTCGAATGCGTTTCATTTCTACTGTAGTGTCTTCTCGCCTGTCCGACTGGGAAGTTATCACGTTGAATTGAATATAGTCCATTCTTGATCAAGTATCCGTAAAATTTGGTACCCTGGAAGGCGATTGGGTTGTACTGCTGAACGAATCCTTTAATTGAGTAGGCCACGGCCACTGCACTCAAGATTTATCCTCCATAATAGTGCTGAACGGAGAGAATCACGAGGCGGAAGTCGACTAAGATGTTAGGAATACTCGTAATATGCAAAACATCCGCACTTCATTTTGCATTATTGACTGCATTTTTTATATATTGAACACCCAATGGGAAAGGATCTGAGGTGAGGAGATCCTCGGCATTTGCAAAGTGGGGGGGGGGGGGTGTCAAAAGAGCAACGGTCAAAAGAGCAACGGGGTGCCATTCGCTGGAGATTCGAGCTAGCCACTTGGGAGTTGGTGCATTGTAACCAGTATGTGCTACCCCACATTTACATATATAAATCTTGTCACCAGGCGATCATGAGTTTCACTCCATATCCATGAATAGGGATTCATGGTCCAAAATTGTGAATTTGAGTGGAAAATCATGGTTAGATAAACACCAAATATAGTAACCAATCCATACTCAAGTTACTTGGTTAAAGTAGTCACTGGAGTACTAGAATATCGATTAGTCACGACATTGGCTGTTTATCTAATCATGATTTTCTATTCAAATTCGCAATTTTGGACCATGAACATGAATGGACCATGAATTCATGGATATGGAGTGAAACTCATGATCGCCTGGTGACAAGAATTATATATGTAAATGTGGGGTAGCACATACTGGTTACAATGAACCAACTACCAAGTGGCTAGCTCGAATCTCCAGCGAATGGCACCCCGTTGCTCTTTTGACACCCCCCCCCCCCCAAAGTGGATGAAACTCAACCGTTTCCCTACTGGTTGCATTCACACAAAGTGTATAGTTCCACGTGAAATTGAGAAGGAAAATTAGAATGCGTTTCACATTGAGTGTAAAGAAAGTCGCTCATCACTTCTGAGATCACTCCTTCATCCATCGTCCAAGATAAAATGAATTAAAAACAATGCTAGACTCCCTGATCTCAAAAAAAAAATTTTCCCCTTGCTAGCTTGCCAATCTAGACTCTGGTAACGATGGCTCTGGGTAAACAATGAGACTATCGTTGTTTGTATTCATGTTATTTTAAATACGAGAGCCCGATCCACAGACCGATCACAGAAGCGATGAGCAACTGTTTTTGCATTTGATGTGAAACGCATTCAAATTGCTCAATTGTCGTATATTTTATATGCGCAGTGATTACATTCGGAGAACACGATTGAGTTTCACCCTCGTTGTAAATCCTGTGCATGATATACTCATCATTGTTCTTTCAATTTGTATTTAAAAAATAATATGTGTACATATGAGGCCGGTTGCCGAAGAGTCAAACAAGGCTTGGCACATCAAAATTTCGAAAACTTGTGGAAAGGGGTTTTCGAAGGTGCTGATCATCATGGTATGCTTCATTTTGCACAAATCCGACAGGTGCAGCCGGGCTGCAAGTAGCCTCGTTTTAGACTTTCGTTAATAACTCAAAAACAACATTACCGATTGACTTGGAATTTTTACAGGAAGTAAATATGATTATGATGAATACAATCAATTATTTACAACAAGACATTGTTTATACAATTTCATTGAAAATTCAGTTATCGAATACCAGGGAGAAGTGGAAGCTGATTTTTAGATAGACAAATGCGCCTTGCCGAGAGGATCATTTTTCGTATACTATGTGCATGTTTTCATCCTTTCGCTTTTTTGATATGTAAATAGTTCTGTGTCATTCTTCACATTACCCAGCTCGCCGACGTGTGGGCAATACTAAATTGAAATGCGTTTCACTTCGAATGTAAAATAGTGAAACGAATTCGATAATAGGTGGTCAATGGAAGATGAAACATATTTCAATTTTGTATTGCCCAAGCATCGGCGAGCGGTGCAATATGAAGAATGACCCAGAAAATGGATCATATCAAAAAAGCGACAGGATGAAACCATGCACATAGTATACGAAAAATGATCGTCTCGGTAAGGCGCGTTTGTCTATCTAAAAATCAGCTTCCACTTCTCCCTGGTATTCGAGAACTAAATTTTCAATGAAATTGTATAAACAATATTGTGTTGTAAACAGTTGATTGTATTCATCATAATCATATTTATTTCATGTAAAAATTCCAAGTCAATCGGTAATGTTGTTTTTGAGTTATTAACGAAAGTCTAAAACGAGGCTACCTGCAGCCCGGCTGCACCTGTCGGATTTGTGAAAAATGAAGCATACGATGATGATCAGCACATTCGAAAACCCCTTTCCATGGGCTTTCGAAATTTTTATGTGCCAGCCCCCACACACGGTTGATCGACTCTTAAGCAACCGGCCTCATATTACTTGTTAAGCACTGGCTGGCACTGGCTGAGGCATGATCAACTATTGCATACAACCCTTTGACAACTATGCGGGTGAGTATCAGAGAACCACAGATTATGGATGCCTTTGCAAGAATTGACAATCTTCATTTCACGTGATGCATCGCCGGCCAGAGCGGTGAGAGAGTAAACATAATGAAGAGACGCATTTCATGCAAAGCCATCTACACCAGGGTGTTGAGTGTCGAGCTTGGTGGTACTTCCAAGTGGTAGCAAACGGATGGCATCTGGGTGGTCAAGGACCTTATCATTGTATGTATAAATTATATTTTGCACGAGATGCGGCTGAAAGATCTCAGGCGAGACTAGCGACTTCCTTTACAATTGACGTGAAACACATTTTAATGGTTTAATTTAGAATATCTTTGAAAGAAACACCTTGTGAAAAGAAGCTGCAAACGAACAGTGAGTTTCATCATCTTGGTAAATTTCGAGGATCCGCCCATAATTGATAATGACAGCGATCATGGCCCTTGTTTCAAAAAAGAAATAACTATTTCAAAATTTAAAAGAAATAACTACAAAGAATCTGTAAAGATCTTTGCTTCAGTGAGAAAGCGTGTTGTGTTGTCTCTTGCGGATTAAAGAAGGGGTAACATGAATGAATGCTAGGGAGTCCCACCACGAAGATATTGCGCTCGCAATGGGAAACTGTAGCGAATTTACCCCTAGAAAGAAGCGAAACATAAGTGGAACGAGTGAAACATAAACGAATTATGCACGACCCTGCGCCGTCAATGAACTTTGCGCGTATGTAAATAGCATCATAGCTGTCTGTGAAACTTCGGATAAAGTGAATCATGATCGGGATTCTTGCATCTATTACACACACATAGTGGCTAATTAAACTAATTTTTCGTGTTACTCCTTCTTTAATTTCAACCATGAATAACAAGTGATCAAATATGAATGATCACATGGTGGAAATCATACGAGTGGACGATTCGACTGCAGCAATGCGACACGCAGATCTTCTCCTAATTCCGCCTAAAGGCTACCTTTATTTAGCCCAGATATGGAGAAAGATTCTCGAGTGCTCAAGTGCGGGCTGGTTGGAGACGCTGATGTGGGCAAGACAGCACTGGCTGAGGCATGATCAACTAATGCACACTTAACGAATGGATTCACAACCCTTTGACAAATATGCGGGCGATTATCAGAGAACCACCGTTTATGGATGCCTTTGCAAGAATTGATATCTTCATTTCATCGGTGAGAGAGCACTCATAATGAAGATACTATTGTTTCCTAAATCGTCCTTACTATAGAGTAGAGTAACGAGCTTGACTCAATATCCAACCTGTGATTAGAATGTAATTTCAAATGTCTGTAATTAAAATTACATTTTGCAATATAATAACAATGGCAAGATCTTCGACGCGCTGACCGATTTACTTTACGATTAAGAGCATTACTTGTTTCTCAATTTCCATTATCTTTTTTGAAATTCGTTGTAAATGCATCCGGAAAATGATTGAGTTTCATCCTTTTTGTAAAACCCGAAAATCTTCTATTCATTGATCAGCGGTCCCTACGCTTTCAAAATAATAAAAAAAATAGCAAAACAACAGTACAGAGCGGAGATTTTGTGGAGATTTTGTTCTTGGTGTGCTTGCTTTTGCAGATAAATATCACGATCGGAACGCTCAAAAGCAGAACACCAGCGCCCTTTTGACTTCGAATTTTATCTCGGGTCAGAGGACCTTCCTGGTGAAGGAGACGATGCACTCGCTCATACCATTGAGGCGCTGTATAAGTCTGGAGGCGGAGGTCGATGATGATTTCTTGCGTCTTAATCAGTGTGTTGAGTGTTAAGTTTGGTACGCCTTCCAAGTGACAGCAAAATGAACATATCACTGCCTTATTCATTGTATTTTGAATGTGACACAGCCCGATAGACACGATGAGCGACCGTCTTTACAGTTGAAGTGAAACGCAATCGAATTGTTCTCTTCCATTGTCTTGTGAATCAAATCGGAGAACACGATTGAGTTTCATCCTCTTTGTAAATCTCGAGGATCTCCTCATAGTTGATTTTCCCTGTGCATGCTTTCTAAAATCAAAAATTACTAGCGCAAAAAGGAAGATGGCTGATTTAGTGACAAGTTTGTGTACGCTTGATCTTGCAGAATAATATAAAATATCAAAACCAAGAGATCAAAGATTTAAATATGAACATTTACCGTAACCGTGCGAGTGGACAAGCAGCAAATTCGACTTCATCTCTGCGACGTGACCAAGTTATCATCGTCTCCACCTCCAGAATCAAGCAACGATTCAACGGCATGAGCGAGCGCACCGCCTCCTTCACCAGGAAGGTCAACTGAATCTAAATAAAATTCGAGATTAAACGAATCTATTCTTTTGATTATTGCTGTTGAGTGTTCCGATCGTCTGGACCGTTTTCCGGCTCCGTGCTTCCTTCATATCACAGATCTCCTGTAATAATGCAGGAATGGATGCGACAGAAAAATATTTTGGGTCATGGATTTCGCTGAAAAGAAATTACGCATTCACATTTTTTCCTCAAAAAAATGATTTAACAGTCGTGATATACCTTAACACACGTCTTCTGAGAGATCGCAGGTGGGGTTTGACAAACTGTTCAACGTAGTCCAATCTCCACAAACTTTTCAACTATGATACATCTAAGGCCCACTAACGTCTAATTAACATTTTGGAGCCGGAAATTGAAAAGTGCCTAAAAGCCGTCTCTGGCAATTTCAAAATTTTGAAAATTCATAACTTACGTCAAAGTTGAGTAGGAACTTCAGCAAAAACAGAAAAGTGATCGCCATGACGAGGTGAACAACTTTTATGTTGAGGTCGAAAACGAGAAATGAATATTAAGTATTGATATTGTAGAAAGTGTGTTTTGTCGATATCCAAAAGTTGAAAAAAATCGATGTCGTAAAAAATAATATTCCAATTGCTAATGAGATCTTCTCGGATTCGGAATCTACGTCGTTTTTTACACCGGGAAAAGTTATATTTTCAAAAATCGCGAATTGATATCGCGCTTTTTTTCGCCGAAAACATGCCAGATCGCGTGATTTTGCTCAAGATCCAACATTGTACTTTCTAATTTTTGTGTCGAAATCGCTCAGATATATCTTTTCTTTCAATTTTAGATGCTTACCAACCTTTATGCACCAATTTCCATCGAAAAAAACGGAGATTTCAAAATTTTCAAAAATCCTGTTTTTCTCAAATTTTCTCAATTTTTTGGGAAGCAAAACATGATTTTCGAAAATTTTGAAATCTCCGGTTTTTTGGACGGCAATTGGTGCTTAAGGGTCGGTAAGCATCTAAAATTGAAAGAAAAGATATTTCTGAGCGATTTCGACAGAAAAATTAGAAAGTAAATTGTTGGATCTTGAGCAAAAACACGCGATCTGGCATGTTTTCGGCGAAAAAGAGCGCGATATCACGTTCGCGATTTTTGAATATAGAACTTGTTCCGGTGTAAAAAACGACTTAGATTCCGAATCCGAGGAGATCTCATTAGCAATTGGAATATTATTTTTCACGACATCGATTTTTTTCAACATTTGGATATCGACAAAACACACTTTCTACAATATCAATACTTAATATTCATTTTTCGTTTTCGACCTCAACATAAAAGTTGTTCATCTCGTCATGGCGATCACTTTTCTGTTTTTGCTGAAGTTCCTACTCAACTTTGACGTAAGTTATGAATTTTCAAATTTTGAAATTGCCAGAGACGGCTTTTAGGCACTTTTCAATTTCCGGCCCCACAAAATTAAATTTAAGTTACTTGACCATAGGTACATCTACCACCAGGGTGGGGATGAGATTGAAGTACTTTGAACAGTTTGTCAAATGGTGGTCTCGAATTCATGCAATCTCTCAGAATACCTCTTTTTAAATGATGAAAAACTCTCGATTTTTACCTTTGATTTGGATTCCCCACCCCAGAAATAGGCTACGTACATAGTTCATTGATCATAACACGGGGCTTATCATATCGCCACTCAGTAGGCAGAATGAGAACTTAGTTCAATTTTTTGAATGAAACACTTTTCTGCGTGTATCTCAATTACGGATTATGCAAAGTAGGAGTACTAATCGATAGCTCTAGGGCAGGTCTTCAAGAGCGACTAAGAGGACCAAGATGCCAAAGTTGCCCGTTGTCGAGATACGGCGTGAAAAGCTCTGTCACCGATTTACAGTGGAGCGAGTCCTCTCATCTTCCACGGTGTTCTACTCAATTCGTTTGTGCGCCGTATCTTCGAGAACCTTATGAGAGAGTATGGGGGATGAAGAGAGTCAATGCTACAGTATGCAAAAGTAAGTTCAGACCTTTGCAGCACTACCGTACCGCTGCTGCCCTCTGAGGAGGAGGATGATGATGAGGAGGAGGTATATTTCGAAATTCTTGCTCCGTCTCTTCATATCCCACACTCTCTCGCTGCTCGGCCGATTGAGAGTATGCAGAATGTAGCGACGCTTACATCAATTACGACCTCAAGGAAAAGGAGGCGGAGCCTGCAGCTGCTGCAGCTGCAGCCCATTGCCGTCATCGACTTCCGGAGCAGGAACGGGACGCTGGCGATGATGATGATGGTTGGTGAACGATTCAAACGTTCGCAGTAAGATCCAAATTGGAAGCGTTTCTCCGTCACTCAATAATATCTTTTGTGCGATCAGTGAAGAATTAATTTCCGCGAACTCGGTACTCATCCGACGTGAGAGCATGCAAAATTGAGAGAGTAAACTAGAAAGAAAGTACTGTAGTCAATTGCTAGAGAGCTTTAACTAGTACATAGTCAGACCTTGTCATTAAACACGAAAAATGGATTAAAAGTGGGTAAATAATCAATTTAAAAATACAAACAAAAATGAATTCATGAAAAGTCAGTTCACGATCACAAAAAGTTTCAGATCTTCTTACAGTACACTAAGTTGAGTTATTTTCGGAATTTTTTTTGCAAACGTTTGTTTTGTTTATTTCGTTAATTTGCTGCTTTCTAACTGATTTGTTGTTGCAGAATGGCCGTCCGTGGCAGTGGCCAAATCGAGATCAGGGAGAGCTCGGACGAGAGCGACGCCGCAGCCTCCACCTGGTACCTGCCTAATTGATGTTTCAACTGTCGTATGAGGCCGCAACTGCTAGTTTCTTGTGATTACTATTACGTTTACTATTGTGGAATACATTGATGATTAGCTTAATAAAGAGAAAGTGGAACATACGCTTCCGCGCAGTGCGCTTTTCCTCTGGTGAACCATTATGAAACTTGTTGCGAAATTTAAAATAATGAGTAGATATATTAGTGTTAAGCCTTAAGCCATAGCCTTAACCTTAACTCGTCCTTAGCCTTAACCCGACCTTAAGCTCGGAGGAGATGGATCGCGAGGACGGGGACGAGAACGACCACGTGAAAGACAAACCGACCAAGCTGAAGACCGTCTCCTTCCCCAGCCAGAAGAAGGCCTTCCTCAAGGAGCAGATGAGAGTCAGTGCGAACAGTTCTATTTAAAACAAATCTAAGCCTTGGGCGCTATCCAGACCTTCCCCTTAGTCTACGTCTAAAATATCCCTAAGTAGCGCCAGCGCGCCGCTTCGCTCAGCGCTGACGCCGAACCCTATCAATCTGATCTTTTGACTTTAAGCCATTTTGAAATTGTTGTGGTCAATGGTTGGCTGTGAATTTCATTGTTAGATTTTTGCTGAGTTCATGAAACATAAATCCACAGTTCGGGATCGCAGAAAAACAGTGTAGCACGAAACGCTGAAATTTTAGTTACTGAATTGGCTTGATTACAATCCTACACTACTGTGTGTGCACAACACGGCTTAGACTAATTAGGATCAGCCGTAGTCTAGGGCATAATAATTGGTGTTGTTTGTTAATTTAAAATAATAAAATGTTAACTATCAGAAGAGAAAGCTGAAGACGAAGCGCGTGACGAAGAAGGAGGCCTCGCTCAAGCTCGTCCAGAAGCAGAATGCCATGAAGTGAGTGGTCGACTAGGGTTTCCATGTTCATGCTTTTCACGCGCTCAGGCGCATGTCTCTCAACATGACATTATATTTCGCGCGCCTGAAACATAGCCAAAAATGGAAATAACAAAAAGGGAAACCCTATTGTCTGCCGCTTTCCTAGACACTAGGTAGAGTGCGATCTATGACGTTATTATGCCGTTGTTATAGGCGGGATGACGTAATAGTTCTCATCCGACCTAGGGCCCTCTCCTTTTTCCATACTCCAGTCTCTTCTAGCCCGAGAGTCCACAACTTGATGAGAGATGAAGTGAGCGGAAGCATTTTATGGGAACTCATCGGCTGATGATTATTCTTCCGGCCTCCTTCTCTTTCCTCTTTCTTGTTCTGCGTCTGGGGTCCATTTTAGTATTATTGTGAAGCACTAATTTAGGAGGCAAACTCGGGAAATGCTGGATGGTGGAGGCGTAATAGGCACGGAGCTATTCTGAAAGGGGCTGCGCGATCATGATGGCTTGCAGCTGTTCTCTAATTGTCATCGCTCTTTCGATCTTCGTGTAACTATATATAACACACTTTCTGAGAGAATAGAAATAGACTTGGCACAGGCCGAAAATTCGAATTCGTACTAACTTCACCAATAGGTCGGCCTCCACGAGGGAAACCGACGAGCATCGCCAGATTTTGGTTCCGCATCCGCGCGATCGCGGGCGCGGATGTTGAAAATTTGATCACGGTAACCTCGAAATTTTTAAATCGACTCGTATGACTGCGGCGGTAGGGGCGCTGCATCCCTTGATAAATTCTAAGACTTTTTTACTCCGGGGAGTTTTTAGATTAGATTCCATGAAACGCCGGAAATCGATAATTCAACTTTTGACTCGGACATTAATTCAACTCCCGAAATTTTTTTCAAGAACTCTCCTAAATATTATTGATGATATAACTTCTGCTTGAGCCGAAGCATACTTCAGTAGAAAGGCGCGAAATATAAGGCGCCTTAAGGAAGTCAAAATGAAATATGTATGAATTATGCTGTACTTTTTGGGTTACTGTAGGTGAGTGAACAAGTTGGACGACTTTTCCCAATTGGTGTAACATGTGTGAAAATCGATTTTAGACTATATTACATCAATTTGGAAAAGTCGTCCAACTTGTTCACTCACCTACAGTAACCCAAAAAGTACACCATAATTCATACATATTTCATTTTGACTTCCTTAAGGTACCTTATATTTCGAGCCTTTCTACTGAAGTATGTTTTGGCTCACGCAGAAGCTATATCATCAATAATATTTAGGGGAGTTCTTGAAAAAATTTTGGGAAATTGAATTCATGTCCGAAATAAAAGTGGAATTATCATTTACCGGCGTTAGATGGAATCTGATCGAAAAACTCCCCGGGGTAAAAAAGTCTTAAAATTTGTCAAGGAATGCAGTGCCCCTACCGCCGCAGTCATAGGAGTCGATTTAAAAATTTCGAGGCTACCGTAGTTTATTTTTCAAAATCCGCGCCCGCGACGCGCGGATGCGGAACGAAAATCTGGCGATGCTCGTTTCCCTCGTGGAGGCCGACCTATTGGTGAAGTCAGTAGTAATTTGTATTTTTGGCCTGTGCCAAGTCGCTGAAGAAATATGTTGATTTTCTCAGATAGTCTGTTATATAGCACTAGTCCGGCTGTACCCCGCCTTTGGCGGGGGCCCCGTCCTACCGGTGTAGGTTTCACTTTCGAAACTTGTTAACGCTCGATCTCTCTCCCTCCACATTTCGCAATGCGAACAGACGCCATCACAGTGCGCTTTATATATAGGTATAGATAGCTGAGCAATACACAGGCTTGCTATTGCTGAATCCTGAGATGCTGGAATTGTCTTCTCCTAATTTGCAGACTCGGCCTGACGAAGCCGGACGTTGTCAGGGACAGGGCGAAGGAGCGCACGCTGAGGAGAATCGCCACCTCGTGAGTTTTTATAATTTTAAATTTTAAATTTATTTTAAAGTTAATTTTAAAATTAAAATGCCCTGTATCACGTGACATGCTATCGAAATTCTACAATTTGGGTTTTAAAAGAAACATGAATATTTTATAAGAGTTGAGACTTGGCAACCATGTCGTGACTCATCGCTTTTCTTATCAGTCATCAGCTCAACCAGTTTCGCCTTTACTACTGGTAAAACTGAATGAACTCGCTTGAAAAAGCGCGAGGTCGTAAACATTTGTGATTGTTCGAAGCGAGTTTCCTGGAGATTGGTGGATGAGTATTTTATAGAATGTAAGCGCAAAGCGGGAAATCGCCTGGTGAGCATGTAATGGTACTAGGACTGTTCGGAATATTACACAGTTCCTAATTCGAGAGAACTTGTCTAGCTTCTGAAACTGGAAAATACCAGAACAATTGCCTAGACGATTTCGATGCGTACACCTCTCCTTGAGAAATGGTACTTGATGCCTAGATGTTAGAGAGCGCCCAGGACCATGCAAACCAGTTCAAATTGTCTCATTATTCTGCGAAAACGCTTTGTATATCCATTTATCGATTGTAGCAAACTGTATGCCGAACGTTGCGCGGCACTCCAAGGCTAATTTAAACTCAATCTTGTGCGGAACCCCCTGTCGTATCCTACCGTATCATACAGTAATCTATCGTATACTCGCACAAAAGTGGAATCAAAGGGAAAGTGTGAATAGCCATGATTCAGCTGGCGTCAGATGAGAGCTGTGACGTCATGCCTCTTTTGATATGTCAAAGGCAGCATGACGTCATAGTTCTCATCCGACCTAGTACCTACTAGACTTTACTGAACATTGCAGGGGCGTCGCGCAGCTGTTCAACGCCGTGACGGAGCGCCAGAAGACGCTCGACACCGAGATCCAGAAGCAGAAGGTACGATATTCATTGAACGCTGAACCATTGCATAGAACATAAAGATAGGTTGATGTGGGCAGTGTTGTGCATAGAATCTGTAGGTAGAAAATAGTTGTCCTCTGGGGAGTGTGCATTGTGCCGAATGCGGTTAAACCCGAGTCAGATAAGGAATTTGTGGTGCAGAGAATCACCTGTTGAGTTTATTCTTCCCCTCGTATTTGACAATATTTCCGGATATGGATTCCTAACGCATAAGTAATTATTCGTCTTTCGTTGCGCCGCCGAGCGTAGATAAAATATATATATTTGTGGATAAAGTGTTAACGGAGTACAGCTCGCTGGGTAGTCGGTCACACATTTTGGACTCGTTCTGCTGAAAGTTAGGGCAATGCCCATACATGGCCGGTAGTTTGACAATTTTTGTTCACTGCAGTGGTTAGATGCATTTTCTTGAAAATTCAAGTTGTTCGAAACGCGAAAATCATGAATTTTGGATCCAATATTTAAATTTTTCGCATATTATAGTGATAAATGGATGCAATAAGAAAGTGAAGTGGTCTGAGAAAACTTTTTTCAAGTGGTTCCGTTCAACATTGTCGAACATATTCTTTGTATGGCAATGCCTGGACATGGATCCAATTTGTTTTTTTTTCGCCTCGGAGAATACGACCCATTGAATGGCGTCGACCTCAAATTAGATATGGATAGCGTGAAACATCGAGTCGCAGAGGTTTTCATGAAGAGATTATCATTTATCGCCTGCTGCGCAACTCCAGACAGATGTTGCGAATGTGGAGCATCCAGTTACTGGTTGAAACCTGAATTTTTCCCTTTGTTGGTAAAACATCGAATTATGGTCACTAATGATATCTCCGCTTGTGACTTCTCGTGATCGACCGTGTGAAGAATTTTAGATAGTCATGTGCCTGTGTAGCAAGAGATCACATGTTGAAAATAAATTTTGCTTTTATCGGAAGATAATAGAAGTTCTATGAAACACTGAGCATCTGGGCGAGTCTCGTGTGATGATTCTGGTCACTTTGCCACAATTAGTTAATTTATCAATAAAGTTTGTAATAAAAGCTATAATTAGTTAATTAACAATTAATTAATTGCAGGGCGGCAAGCTGAAGAAGGAGAAGCTGTCGACGACGCTCAACTTCGGTCCGCCCGGCGTCGCCAAGCCGAAGAAGGTTAAAGATCTAATTAATTAAAGCTAATTAGTAGTTCATAATTACTCAACTACAAGTGAAAATAGAAATGTGCTATTAAGTGGGAAAGCTGTATTTTTTTCAGTAGAAAGAATTGTGCGAGGCAATGTGGGTAGGTTATTGAGGATGTGCTGAAACTAGGACATTGCTGGGTTTAAATGATCGGTATTTTTTCATTGTGTGTTTTCACGCTGGAGTCAACGGTTCATTGATGTGAAACGAATGGAGCGCTTGATGATACCTTGCTGTGGCGGGAAAGCACCTGCTCGAATCAACCACATTATATTAATATTTAATATAGACAGAGTGGATGGTGCGCATTTGTGTTAGCGGTTCATTGGAACTAGAATCATTACGATGCGCGGAATATGGAATATTTTGTGTTTTTTTTGTGAATAGATAGATAGACATTCTCGAATTGTACTAAAGATAATCAAGCTATTCATAACTTCTGACTGTGGTGCGAAACCGCCTGCGCACTAGAATCTGAGCATGTATGTGCTGCTCCTACTTTTACACATTATTCGGTCCACCGTTTTTCTTCCCCTCTTGCTGCAGATGGTTCCTGAATTCGTTCCCCTATCCCTCGCCGATACTTCAAAGCGGTCGAAGCGATCGTAAACGCTGCATAGAAGCGCAGTGATCGAGCAAGAATCTGGGGGCACTATCCACTCTTTGCCTTATCTCCCCGCTCACAGCAGGCGAGAGAGCATGGGGATTGGAGAGAGTCAGAGAAGCTGCAGAACCTTTCATTGCTCCTGTGATAGAGACGAATAATCACACTCTTGCAATGCGTCGTTTCGCTTTTCTCTCTTTTTCTTCTTCTTCATATTTCGCGGGGGCGGCCGGCACATGATATGCCTAAGAATAATAGGCCGACAGTTTACGATTGCTATCAGATTTCCGATAGTGCGCACTTCAGAAATGTGATTGATGAGATTGGGATCGGTGATTGTGTCAAGGAAATTTCGGAGGTATTTCGCATCACTGATAATGAAGAAGAGGAGGAGGATCATAAGGAGATGCTTAACGATGGCCCTCGCCTTTTCCGGGGGTGCTGTCAGCGTGTTTTGCGATAGGAAGTGATGCGAGTGACGTGAGGGAGGCTCTTCCCCACCTCTCTCCCCCTATGAAGTGATAATAGCCCAGTGATCAGGCTAATCAGCTCGCTCTCTCTCACTCTCCCGCACTTTGCTATCAGTGTCAGACTCACCGGTACCAGAAGCAAGAGCCTATTTTTAGGCCCCTCAACCCCCATCTTTTGGGCCCCTCGCTAACCCGATAACAAGTGTGTGTCATCGCGGAGCGCGTGAGATCGAAAAGTCCAGAAACTTCGAGGTGTGCGTGCACTTTCGAAATGTCACGCAGCCAGGCTAGCGAGTTCCTGTTAGTGTTATCGTAATGCTGCATTGTGAGGTGATATACACAATACTTAGAGGAATCGGGCTAGATGTTTTTCGAAATAGGACACGAGATCATTCGCACGTCGTCTAAAATGGTCGAGTTCTTTGGGTTCGTCGGGTGGAGTTCGATGATTTAGGGATACTGTAGGTCTAGTTGGGATACTGTATATTAATCCGGATGAGAACCAAAAAAGTACCCATGATCCAGTATTTTTAGAATAAGGTCGCACATTGGCAAACATGACTCTCGAAAATACTACAGAATTGTACTGTTTTCGGTGCTCATCCAACCTAGTACCCTAGTTGGATATCTGCATCTTGGAACATCGATCCACTGGCTGAAGTTTCTGCAGATTTTCACGACAATGTGAATCGCAGGCTAAATTTACCCTCGCTGCTCCCTTTAGTCTAATAGACGAGCAGGGGTAATTGCTGAGTATATCAGCGGGAATGAATAGACGGAAGCTGTCAACCGTGTGATGAAGGCGCGTGGTTGGCATGAACTTTGCACGTTAATTCGAGCGCGAAATTTGGTCTCTCGATTTCGCATCTACTCTCGGAAAGTTATCACTGCACTGAAGCGAAGAGGCTGTTACCCCTCGTATGTCGTACTCTCTGAATGGATTTACCCCTCAAGCCACGCGCTTCTTCAACCCCGCAATGCAAGTCGCGTGCTAATTCGAGTCCCTATTCTTACCCCCTTACAAACACACACGTATTGCTATCATGAGTGTGCGTGACGTGGGCGCCAGTCGGTAGTCCCAAGGACAACACGGGTCATGAATGGCAAGGTGTGTGTGCGCGTATCTTCCTTCTGGAGTATCGACGGGCAGGCTGATGAGAGAGTATAGGAATCGAGGAGACAATCGCCTGAATCGCGCACTTTAATGTGTATAAACTACTGTCTGCGCGGAGTGCACCACTTCTACACAACTCGGACTCGTTGATATGATAGGATCACGAATAAGACAAGGAGCAGAGAACGAATAGTGGTCTGACTCTCTCCAGTTTGCATGCTCTCTCGCTCACTTTGCCCGTCGAGAGAGCGTGGGAATCGAGGAGAGTCGGACGGTTCCTCGGTAACAGAGAGTGAACAGAGGTCGAACACATCGATCAGGTGCACTCTTTCGCAAGAAAGAGACGATGATGAGAATGCCTTGTTTTGACTGCGCGATCGAGTCATGGAATCGAAATGTGGCACACACACAGACACCGGAAACGGACAGTTAGAGATGGTTACATGGAATTGATTGTCGATAGGGTGAGAAATCGGGGTGGATGAAACACGAATGCGGCTGGCTGATTAATTAGGAAGGAATGACGGGGGTTTGGAATGCAGGAGATTGCAACACAGCTGGTCTCAGGATGCCATCATAGGGCGGTGGTCTTGTCATTCGTAACGCCTCGCGTCATCCCGGGCGTTATCTCCAGTAGGTCAGCGGTCGAGAGGGGGCGAGGGGGTGATAACGACGGCCGACGTCGCGGTCATTTCCGAGGGATGCAAGCATCACTTTTCGCTCGCGAATTCCTTACATGCCTTTGGATGAGAGTGGGTGTTGATGACTGTAGAATGATGATGGTATCATCAAATCAGTGACAGGAGGAATGTGAGGAATTATGAAGAGGCGAATCACAAGGGCGAATGTGAGAAAATTCGTCCCCCTCTTCCCCCCCCCCCCCTTGTGGTTAGTGACTGTGTTTGTGTGAGTATGTGGAAGATGATAAGGTGGATGAGAAACTAATCGATAGAGAGGAGTACGGTAGCAGTGATCAGGGACAACGGTAATATCAATCGATATTCCAGGAGGAGGTCGAGGACTGGCTGAACGACTCGCACGGCGAGGAGGACATCAAGGAGGAGCCGATGGAGCAGTGATGAGGCTACCGTACCCCGACGCCCTACCGTATCCCCGAGATACCGTGCCCCTCTAGAGTTACCGTAGCCCCCCGTTCCTCCCCTGATTCAGATCAAGAGCATCAAGCATATTCCTCCTCCCTCTCTCTCGCCCCATCCTTCTGATTCATTCCCCGCACTGACTAAGAACACTGAGAGAGACACTTGTTATTTTTTCGCCTCTCTCTCTTTTCCCCGTTCGTTCTCGCTTTTTCGTTTGTATTCTCCATGTTGCCTTCTGTTGACTCATTGTTGATTTGTTGCCTTTGGATGAAGCGATTCATCAGAGAGACAGAGAGACGATCCATTCCTGAGGGGGCGTTTTTCATGAAAATGGGCGGAGCCAGCGGACGCGCTATTTCGTATCCTTTGTATTCTGACGTGTCCTCGAGCAGATAACGACGAGTATAAGGGGGGAGTCACCTCGCTCAGTCGTATCATTTCGCTCCCTCTCTCAGTCGACGCTCTTTCGCTCGATCGCTCTCTTCTCTTTCTTCCCAGTTGTTCTCGACTTCCGGTGATAATACCACCTATTCGATACCAGTGTATGCATCCGGCCGCGACTTCCCTTTCCCTCTCTGCCATTCCCATGACTGCCTGGTCGATGCCTGAGTCGATGGCGCAATTGTTCATCAAGACCGAGCAGCCGGAGATGCAGCAGCAACAGCTGCAGCTGCAGCTCCTGCAGCAAGCTAGCCTGCTGGCTGCAGCTGCCTCGTCGGCCGACCACTCCGGCGCCCACTCGACCACCACGCTGTCCAGCCCCTCCAGTTCGCCCTCGAACAGCCCCCGACCACTCAAGAGGTGAGCTACCGTGCCCTTTTCTATTGTGTTCTAGCTACAGTATCCCTTGACCTACCGTAACCTTGCCTGATTCAGGGGCCGACCTCAGCAGGAGATCGAAGACGACGCTGCCGATGCTGGAAGCCAGCGGCGCAAGCACCGCCGGCTCTACGCTCGCGAGTACCGCGCTCAGGTACTGTACTCTTACAGTAATCTATTAAGCCATTTCTCGATATTTATTATGTATCCTACCGTAACCCTCCTACTTTCCAGATGCGCAAGAAGGTGGACGAGGTGGAGACCCTGCGACAGACGGTTGATCTGCTCCAGCGCGAGCGCGTCCAATCCGAAGCAAGGAGGCTCGAGACCGACCTCAAGTTGGCGCAGATGGAGCGCGCCTTGAGTGAGTCCACGCAGCGCGAAGCCGCCTTGTCCTCGCTGTTGACGCAGTTCATTCTCACTTCCATGCCCCAACAGCAGGCTGTTCCCATTACCGTACCCGTTACCGTATCCACGTCCACTTCTTCCATCTCCCTGAGCTAATATTCATCCTGTACCGTACTAGCCCGCCAGTTGTGACATTATCGATCCCCTTCCGTCTCGCCGCACGCGCTCCTTCACATGGTCATTTGCGTACTGTACCTCCTGCTCTCATCGATTGATTTCTCATTCCACAATATTTGTGAATCGGTTCGACTCCTCCAGATTGCAATAATCTCCTTCTCCCTTCTTTCACCCCACCAATGAGCTTTAATTGTTGTACATACCGAAACAGGATTTCGTCTGTGTGATAATATTTGTCTCCAGGTTGTTACTTTATCGACTTTACACCGCTGTCACAGCTCTAATAATAAACGATTTCCTCAAATATTCATGGTTCCAAAACAGTCAGACAAACAGTCGAGTGTGCGGGCACTAACAAGGGGTGATGATTATAAATTAGGAAACTTGTGCGAATGTGATTGAATGAGAGGGAGAGAGATTGAAACGAAACGAGAAACGCAAAACGAGATAGAAAATCGATGGAATAATGGGATGAATGGACAATGCGAACGAGAAACAGAGAGAGATGAAACGGGTGGTGACGTCACCGTATGTCTCCTCGACGCCGACGTCGTCTAGTCTCTTCTCCTCTTCGAGTCGCCCTCCCTGTCGTCCTTGCCGTCCTTCCTCTTCTTCGTCACGTTCTGGAACAGATCGCCCAGACCGAAGACGTCCGCCTCCTTCTCGAACTGCAAAGAAGAAGAGCGTTAATCAGGCTCATTAATTGGCTTAATTAGCCAAAAATTGCTCAACAGTTCACTTCCTCCCGATCAATATCACTGTCCTACACAGTTGATCTTTACAGTCAACCACTTCCAGCGAGATTTGCATATTCAAACGCAAAAAGTAGAGCATTAATTAGCCCCAATAATCGACTTCATTAGCAAAAAATTACTCAAGTTCACGTTCTCAGTTCAGTATCACTGTTCTGCAACATGGGGGCTGAACTCATTTCTTCTCTCTGTCACCCCCCCCCCCCCCCCCCTAATCTATCCGATGCTTCATCGCCCAATCGTGGCCGATAAGAAGGGGCTTAACTTGATCTTTACGAACTACTTCCGGTGAAATTTGCATATTCAAAAGTTTCAAACTTGTTAAAATCGTAAAAAATGCAAATGTTGCGTCAGAGCGGTCACGGGACCGGATGTGTTCGTTCGTCAGAAGGGTGAGAGAGAGTCAATATAGACACTACTCATCCTAGCATTGCCTTATCGTTAACAAATAAAAGTGATCAAGTGTGGGGGATGGCGGGGCTGAGACTATGAATAAGTGGGCGCCTGACTATTTTTAGACTGATTCATCCAAGTTTCGAGTCTTTCCTATCACCGTTGTTTCTCACTGTTTTCTGACTCATGAGTACCACGGCCGCGTGCCGTTCTAAAAGAATGCATGAACAATTATGATTCGAGAAGGTACACACGCACATTCACAGATACACAGGCACACTAAACTCCGTAGTGACTGGGCCCGAAAACAGTGTCGAAACACGAGTGTAATGCGTTTCCGGATACAAAGAACACAAGAATAATAAATAGTACAGGACCTATTGGATGATTCATGCAACATCAGTGTCAGGGGTGATCCCAAACTCGGCTTATTGATATCAAATCTGGCCGCGTCCCGATCCATAACCAATCAACAGCTACCGTGACCAATCAATAAACCCCTGGTGCCGTACCTGAACCGGTCCCGAGCGGGCCGTCGATCCCTGGCCGTCCGCGCCCGAGAATCCCTTGTCCGGCACGAAGCGGTTCGTCGACAGCACCTTGTCCAGATCATCCCCGTACACGTCCTTGTCCAGGTTCTTGCCTGTAATTAGCGATCGATAAATCGATATCAGGTTCAAGTTACAGTAACCCTATTGGAATATTGGAACATGCAGTTTGCAATGGTTTCGTTTTTTCGCAAGTCGTTACCGTATTCCTCTATCCCAAATTTCTCCATAGCCACCGTGGACCGTTATGATAACCATTTTTTCGCCCTTCTTATCTCGTGTCAGTAAATGTCTATCCTTCCTTCACATTACTTTAGCAACCTCTCATTTCGTCACGACTATTTCGTTTTTGTTCGTTGAGAAATCGTTCAGTACTGTTGTGCAAATCACTGTTCTTTTCGAAATCTTCACTTTTTTGAGTCTTTAGTCATGATGCAATTTCGTAACAGCCACTTCTTCCGACGAAAGAGCGCGCAAAAGGCGGCGAGCGGAGCGCGCGCATTAATCATCGCATTCTTTCTCGCACTTTTATCATTGCCATCCGAATCATCGGCCATATTCCCGGAATCTCACAGGGTGAATCAGCGGGCGGCATTTCTCGGCCGCCCGCCGCCCGCCCGCCTTTGAGGGGTGCGGGACCGGAAGACGGGGGACTGGCGCTAGGAGTGATTAGTTTATTAGTATTTCGGCTGTGTTTAGTTCTTATCTTTGCAGCGACTAAATCACTTTTACAGCACAATGTCGAAACTGCCATCTGACTGTATGTATTAGGTTGGTCGATAATGAATGCAAGATTTTTTTGTTCATAACATTTTTATTTATAATTCAACAACACACAACAATCAATCAACAATATAATCACCATTGTACTGCACAACATTGGTCCACCTATTGGGCAGGTCATTGATGCCGTTCTCCCAGAAGAACGATGGCTGGGACTCGAAGAAGTTGGCGACATCGGTTTTCAGGTGGTCAAATTCCGCGAAGGTTTTGTTGCGTAGGAACAACTTGAGGGCCCGGAACAAGTGGTAGTCAGAGGGTGCCAAGTCAGGAGAATATGGCGGGTGGGGTACGGTTTCCCAGTTCAGTTCGGCAAGCTTGGACTGAGTTAACTTTGCTGTATGAGGTCGAGCGTTGTCATGAAGCAGGTATACTGTAGTTCGTCTCCGACGCTTCTGTTTCATCGCAGCGGCCAGATTGTCCAGTTGAGTACTGTAGAGGATAGAACTGACTGTTTTCCCTTGAGTGAGCAGGTCATAGTACAGCATCCCAGAAGCAGCACAGAAGAATCTTCTTTGGATGGGGGTCGGCTTTGGGTTGCGTTGGCGGCTCTTCTCCTCGGGGGATCCAGACAGCGTGACGGGTACTGTTATCGTAGAGGATCCAACTTTCATCTCCAGTCACGAGGTCTTCTAGAAGCTCCTTCCTGTGGGGGCGAAGGAGGAGAGATTGGCAGATGCTTGTACGGGTCATCCTCTGGCCATCGGTGAGTTGGTGGGGCACCCATCTGGATAGAACTTTGTGGTAGCCAAGCGTTTTGAGGTGGTTGACAACAGTACTATGGACGCACCCAAGTGTGGTCGCCAGTTCACGGGTGCTTGATTCCGGCTTCTCCCTTATGGCACGGAGTAATTCAGAATCATCGGTGGTGATTGGGGGACCAGTGGAGTGTCCGCTTTCGAGATTCGTCTCTCCTTCCTCAAAGCGATTGAACCATCGGTGTACTGTGCTGTAGGTAGTCACATCCTTCTTGAATGCTCCGTTGATGTTAGCAGTGGTCTTGCTCGCGTTGGCTCCGCGCAGCCATTCGTAATAGTACAAGACGTGAAGTTGGTCTTCGGTAATGTCGGTCATAGTTTATTCTACCTTGAAGCGGCCGCTTTTATATATCTTTAGGGGAGTACCTCCGAGAACACTCTAGAACATTCTAGAGTTGGGAAATTGCCAACCTGCAAAAAAGCGGGAAAATTAAATTTTTTTAAAAATCTTGTATTCATTATCGACCAACCTAATATTATTCCGAAATCCCCCTCGTGCTGCCCAAATCATCATCTGTACATTTTGAAAACAAATGAGGGCCTCATGATTTCGTACTCCATCACGCGCGCTCTCAGCCGCGTTATCATTTCATGCGTCTCTTCAACCAAAAAAGTGCGGCGAACAAAGAGCCGAGTTTCGTCGTTGATTCACAAAAGAATAAGATAGCGAGTATTCGTCTGACTCTCTCCAATCCACGCGCTCTCTCGTCGATCAGAGGGTAGGAGAGAGTGTGCGTGGAATCGAGAGAGCGGGACGGACCATTATTTAAAGATAAGAATCGTGCCTGATCATCAGGGGTGATAAGGGAATTAGCGGAGGCGCCCCTGATAAGCCTCCGGCTTTTGGTACTCTGCACACCCTGCGAATCACGAAAGATGTCATCATCACCAAAATGTCGCCGTATTCGCAGGGCGGCAACGGGGCTTATCACTTATCAGGCGCTTGCGCAATTCGTAGGTGATTTCGTGTCGCATCGGAGTGTGATGTGATCGCGGCCGGGCTCATAAACTACGAGAGCCATTGACGTCAAACCCTCGCCCCGCCAGAGACAATTCCGGCGGTGCGGAAACACCCCTGCGCAATGAGTCAGGCAGAAAGTCGCCCTGCCCTTCCCGTCACTTTCTCGGAGAAATTTCCAAACAGTTCGAAATTGCAAAATTCATCGTAAGGGGGGGGGGGCTGACGAAATTGGGCGCTCGTTTTCGAATTTTTCCCCGATTAATCATCGGATTCAAGCGCAACGCCTTATTCATTCCCTTCTCCACGAAAGACTAATGAGTGATGATCGAATAAAAAAAGAGATGGCGTCATCTTCGAAGCGTTCGTCTAGCTAGAGTGATCCAGGGGAATTGGTGCACTTAAAGCGACTAAATCAAAAGAAATTGCCTGTGATCCAACACTTGCCAGAATAAGGCTCAATCGATTTTGTTATTATTATGGATGGTGCAATACGTTAACACAGCATTACTATCTGCCAAATGCAATTCCTTAAGCGATATTTCTGAAACATAACTCAACCAAGTCCGATCGACAAAACTGCATCCACCTACCGCTACTAGGAGAGCTCCGTCATCGTAAATTTTAGCCTCAGCATACCCCCCCCCCCCCCAACAATCGACATTCTCATACCTGGTCTGTAGATGTGCTGCTGAATGTTGTCCGTGGCGCGCCAGGCCTTGTCGTACGGATTGTAGGAGTCCTCGTCCATCGCGCCCGAGTCCAGACCCTGCAAGCAAAGAGAGGGCGAGATGAGGGTGTCCAGATCGGCAAGAAGTACACTCCCAATCAAGGAG
Organism: Pristionchus mayeri; assembly: GCA_036245805.1. Lineage (NCBI taxonomy): Eukaryota > Metazoa > Nematoda > Chromadorea > Rhabditida > Neodiplogasteridae > Pristionchus > Pristionchus mayeri. The sequence goes on from BTRK01000006.1 coordinate 12,333,681, forward strand.
ACGTATCGATAGTTTTCCAAATTTTTACAAAAAATTTTTTTTACTAAAGTCTCTGATCAATCGTTGTTTGACAACTGCAATAGCATAAAAATACACAGCGAAACCCCGATCGCCCAAGGGCACAAGTTCACCCCAAAGAGCAACTGGCCAACTCCCCAATGTCTCCCTAGCTCATGCAGCCTTCCTCACAATAGATCCGAAAAAAAGCCCCAATCTTTCAGTATTTTCAGAGTCATCTCCCTCTCTCTCACTGGTCAGACTGACATTGCGAGAGAGTCAGACGACATCTACATTCACTACCCGTACTATATCCCTGCACCCTCCCCCCTCACCTTGGACTGGTCGAAGAGGCGCTGATCGAATTGCGTCTCGCCCGACCTCGCCTTGTTGTCTGGCAGGCCGAGTACGATCTTCTCCGAGATGTCGCGCTCCTGCAATATCGATTACTAAATTTTTTTAATTGATTTATTGGTTATCTGAGAGACATCATATCTGGCAGATATTATCTGCACTGATGAAATCTATTTAGGTTTAGCTGATTTTAATCACGGGGTCGTGTGCAAGAGATTGCTGAAAGAATTTTCGAAGCAATATATGACAAGTTTGAAACAGAAACACACGAGCTGATGTTCGTGTCGGAAATATTAATTAATTTTGTGTGAAACACGTACGAGGACAAGACTGCAGCATCACAGAACCAGTCACTATGTTGAAAAACCCGGAGCACGAAACATGATAGTTAGGAGGGAATGGGGCAAATAAATGCATAAATACAAAAAGAGAAACGAATGGTTTTTGTGAAAGGGGCAAGTGCGAAATGACTGCTTCATTGTCAAGCCCTACACTATACCGAAATGTTGGAACACGAACCACAATGGCTGGTTGTGAAAAAAATATTCTGCGTGCTCAATTGTTACAATACCAACAAGAGGACACGTAAAATTATGAATACTCCCTCCTATCATGTTCAATGTTTATAGCCAGCAAGAGATACACAACGACAGCCGAAGACAGGCCACTCACCCGCTCTCTCCTGAGGCGATCCGCCTTGTCCGGCCTGTTCCTGGCGATGTTTCGCTCCTTGCGCGCGTCGTCTTGTCGATCGCGACTGCAAGGGGGGAGGGGAGAGATAATGTGTATTACCTGGATGCAAGTTCAATTCCCCCCTACCCACTCACCGGATGGCGTCTCTCTCCTTCGCCTCGGCGTCGTCCTCCTTGACGCGCGGCGCGGCCGCACGCTCCGCGCGCGCCTTCGCCGCCATCGCGCGCATCTTCTCCTCCTGCTCCGTCTGCAAAGAGAAGGGAGTTATGGCTAATTGGAGTAACTTATAGTAGCATAGTCCATAATTAGCAACGAGGGGCAAAGAAGGGGGTGAAATGTGTATGTTCTGCGGATCTTACTGAATATATCAGATGCTACATTCAGCTAGCCAAATTATACCCGACTGCAACTTGAAAAGGCTGGTTCGGAATCCTGGTTTGTTGACAAGGGATAAAAGTTGTTTCACAAGTACTTCAACTCAAAATTAGAATTTACATTTTGCTAGCAAAGTAATGCTCTCCTGAAACCTAAACATCCCTGGTCAATATCCTCATACAAAACACTCTCCCCTTGCTTACCTTCTTGTTCTGGGCGATCTTCCTCTCGAGCATCGCGCGCTGCTCCACAGCGTCTCTCGCCTGTAATTCATTTATCAGCCGGTCAATAACTTAATTAGTCATCATGCTAATTAATTAATTATTTACCTGTCGATCGGCAATATACAGCGCCTCGGAGAGACGCGCGAAGTTCTCGTTAATGTGTTGCTGCAAGGAGTTAGATCGATTACAAAGACCGATTATTAACTTCTACAGTACTCTCAAGGAGGATTACTGTTTCAACAAGACTCTAATCGATCGATAATCTCACCTGCTGCAGTCCTCTACCGTCGGCGGCGAGTCTCTTGTCGAGGGCGACGGTGAAACCTGCGAGAAGGAGGACCCTTAGAGGGGCGAGCGGCCGACACTCCGGTATTGAGCAAATTTGCAACTACTTTAACGGCAGACCCAAACCCGAAAGGTGCTAGTCAACAGCAAAAAAGTAGTTTTTTTTCAGATCATTTGACTTTTAGCAACAGACTCTGCGCACCACTATCGTCTTCAAAGCGTCGACACTGTAACGCGCTCCCTGAAACCTATTGCCTGCGGGTCCGCTCACCCTTGGAGTTCCTCTAGTTGCACAATTCTATAGTTCATGCTATCGTTTTTCTCTTCCTAACGGAAACTGTAATAGCATCTTCACAGCAAGAACAGTTATGGGCTCCCTGAAACCTATTTTCTACGAGCCCGCTCATCCTTGGTATTCTTCTAGCTAGAAAAATGCTATCGTAGCTAATGATATCATGTTCTTTTTTCAACTCAACGGAGACTGTACTAACACCTGCACAGCGGGAACATTGTTATGCGCTCCCTGAAACCTAGATCATGCGGGTCCGCTCACCCTTGGGGTTCTTCCAGTTGGAGATGCACGGCGGGATCTTCCAGTCCGCCTGATCCTTTACTGTGGTCTGCAAATTATATACTGTACAATGTGCAATCAATCGATAATTTACCGCATTCAGACATCCATTTCTACTGCTGAATCTGGTGAGACTATTTAAGTTTATAAATATAAATAATTAAACAAATCCCCACCTTTCTGGGTGGGGAGTGCATCACGGGCGCGGGTGGAGAGGGCGGCGCCATCGGGATCTTCGAGTTGATCCTGCAAGTGATGGGGGACTAGGTGGGGAGAAGTGGTGTAAACTCGGTGAGTCCTTGCTGCAATGGTTCATGTTAAATATGCACAACACAGATCCGCGCTAACAATAAAAAACGATAGAGGCTGTAAAAACAATCCGAAAATAATCAGAACAACGCTGAGAATTTGTGATGAGTATAAAAGCCGAAGATCCAACGTTTATTCCAGTGTAAAAAAACCTTAACGTAAGTTGAGCTCTAATACACTGATAAGTTACCGTACCCGTACCGTAGCCCTTTGCCCCCACTCACTTGAACTTGGGCGGCTCCATAGGGTCCTTCTGCTCTTCCACCATGCGGATAATGCGCTGCTGCGAGCCAGTTGCACCTGAAGGACCGTTGACTATATTCAGTCTATGTTCAGTGAAATTGTTCACATTCAGATGCAATAAAAGCACAGCACGTTTATCGGGTAAATCGGTTGTTTCAAGTTGAAGCTCCAGGTAGGTAGAGGATCATTCCTGTTCGCCCCACTGTTGCGAGTGCAAAAGGGCAGACAATAATGACTAAATTCCTTCTATCGGATAATAAAAAAGTGACACTTCCTGCTCACCCGACTGCTGCGAGGGCGTGTAGCGCACGAACTGCGCGGGCGCCTGCTTCTCCGCGTGCCGCACGGGCAGCGCCGACTCCACCTAGAGAGAGGGAAATTGCGGATAATTGTTAAAAGTCATTTTTATATTGCCCGGGAATTTATGCTTATTAATGAATAAAAAAGAGATGCTTCAGGGATTCTTGAATAAAATAGAAAAATTTTGATTTGTGTTTCAGACTTTCCATAAAGCAAATGAAATTGCAACAAAAACAATTTCTCGTTGATTGAATAGAGTAAATGAAAAATAACCACACCTTGCTCCTGGTGATCTTCTCGAGCGCCATGCGCGTCGCCTCGGTGATGTCGCGCACCGTCTCGTCGTCGGGTCTTAATTGAATTAATTAATTAATACAATAAAATCTAGCGAATAAGCAATAACAAAAATATTTCTTTAACTGCGCAATTGAACATGCTCCAATGACAGCGCAGAGATGGGAGAGTATTTAGGTGAGCTAAAATTAAATAAATTTAAAATAGTACCTGTGGAAGGTCTCGTCGTCCTCGTCGATGATCTTCGCCTTCATGTCGGCGAGCTTCGAGTAGACAATCTGCAATATTGAGCAATCTAACACCGGGTAAACCTTCCGTTTCAACGAAAATCTTTATAAAAATTCAGCAAACGTTTACCGGGTAAGACTTCAGCTGTTGTCGAAAAAATGCCAAAAATAAGGCATGTAACAAGGATTTTACCATAACAATGGCTAAGTTTACAAAATATGAAATATTCATAGCTACATGGCTTGAAACCCAATCAAACCTTGTCCTTGCCGTGGCCGATTCTCGCGATCGCATCGTGCCTCAGCTTTCCCTCCGAGTCGAACTGCAGCGCAACCGTCTTGTCGTTCTTGCCCTGAATAATATTAATATTATATAATTTAAAATGTAATAATTAATCTTCTTCCGTGGTCCAAATCGATACGGATTCTTTGTGGACAGTTCGTAGCGAGAAAAATGTTGAACGGAGCATACGGAGAGGTACTAGGAGTGGATAATCGGTGCCTATGCAGTGCCACAAGAACAAATATGCTGCTAATTCAAATTAATATATTATTAAAATAAAATAATTATTAAAGTGTAACCTTTCGCTCGAGGCCCATGCCCAGAGGGAACTGGGCGACGAAGATCTCCGGGAAGGCGCCACCATCGCCAAAGTCCTGCAGTTATATTTAAACTAAATTATAATCAAGACCCTGAAGCGGAGCAATAGAAGAAAGAAAGGAGAATATAAAAGTATACGCGACTCCTTGCTACTGTCGGCAAAGATTCCAAGTTTGGCAGCAAGTGCCAAACGTGGACCCAGAAAACAGTTTTGCCCTTTCCCTATTTTATGCGAATCTAGTGTAAAATACCTCGGGCGTCTTGGGCTTGTAGCCCTGTCTGTGGCCGTAGCGGGGCGGCTCCTTGACAGCGACCGCGAGTCCGACCGCGTCCTCCTTTCCTCTGAACCACGGGTCGCGCCGGACCGCCGAGTACTCGTCGGTAACGGCGGACGGAGTGGGCAGAAGACTGGAAGAGAGGCACAATTAGCTCCAAAATCGACTTGAAATCGAGGAACTCACTCAGTAAGCTTCACCGACATCTCGAGGGAAAACGGCGGTTCGGTACCCTGAAACGGTAAATACATACACAAAATTTGAAGCGGGAGATGCGCACACATCATTTGAGCAACAATTAACACAAAAATCGCGATATAAAAACGGACACCGAGCGATAACCTGTTTCGAATAGCAAGCCAACTTTTGAAAACTAGAATTCACGCCAAGAGAATGTTGCAGGTCAGTATAAATTTGCTAGTGCGTTTGATTCTCTACAGTGCCATATGAACTTTAAATAGACGCGCGTTGAGACCCACGGGACCGTGTTTAAGAACCAGGAAAAAGAACGCTTTCTCTTTCCCGGTTCTCATTCATGAATATATTACGGCTCTCAGCGTTGAAACTCAAATCTTTCGGGATGTAAATATTTAATTTTACTCGAATTTTCGCTTTATGTTCTTTTAGTTCATCATACCGTTGGTCTCCTACTAGTTCTATTGTTTATAACTACTCTGCTGCAACTGATAATCCGTGTTTGACTGTTCTCGACCAAGGTATCAAACTGTGCAATGTTGCTTTCCGACCTTTGACCTACCATCCACTCCTTCTTCCATGAATCTTTCTTACCGAATTGCATCGTGTAACGAATATATTTGGCGTAATTCTATCATGTAGTTCATTCGCTCACTATGTTTACCTGAATTCGCTGGTCTCTCACCGTTGACTCGTATCGAATATTGATCGAGTCCTTCCCCAATCGCATGTGAAACGGAATATATGAAACCTTGTACCTGATCTTACGTGATACTGTCTATTACTGCATAAAGACATATCGTAACGTCTGTCTGTCCGTCCGTCTGTCTGTCTGTTGTCTGTCTGTTTGTCTGTCTGCCTTTGTTTGTCTGTCACACTTTTTCTACAAATCGATATAATTCGCTTCAAAATCATCCTATGTGCCTAAGACCTTGACCATATGAAAACCCTTCACGAGTACTTTCAAAATTTGATCTTTGATCTTTGTAGTTTGTAGTTTGATCTTTTTCTTCAAATGATTCGAACGCGCTTCAAAATCATCGTAGAAGGATAGGACCTGGACCGTTGGCATCCCCATCGCGAGCGCTTTTAAAATATGAAACTTGATCTTTGATCTCTTTTCTTCAAATTTCTCTAACTTGGCTCAAACACGTCCGCGTGACGTCGGACCTTTAGCATCCTCACGACGAGCACTTTCAGCACACCACACAACATGGTGCATTTTACCAAATCGCAGAAAACTCAAATGCACCCCGTGCACCACCCGCCACACCATCCCAACCTGCTCTCACTCCCCGCAGCGTAAGCGTTGTGAAAGGCTCGTGAGGCTGAGGGTGATTCGAAAAAGTTGGGATGGGGCGAAGCCCCATCCCAACTTGTTCGAATTGTCCGAGGCCTCACGAGCCTTTTACAACGTTTTAAGCAGGCTTCCACTTGCATACCTTAGAACACGGTAACGTAGTTATTTGCGCATTCACAAACTCATCTTTTTGAAATATAGCACCTAGCTGTTTTAAAGTCTCCCAACTTGCTCTCACTCCCCGCAGCGTAAGCGTTATGAAAGGCTCGTGAGGCCGAGGGTGATTCGAAAAAGTTGGGATGAGGCGAAGCCCCATCCCAACTCTTTCGAATTGCCCGAGGCCTCACGAGCCTTTTACAACGTTTTAAGCAGGCTCTCACCAGTCGCGTCCAATTGTTATCCTTAAAAATACAACCCTGCGAACCACGTAGCGACCGAAGGTCGCTAGTTTAGCTATCATCCTTTAGCAATACAATCTTCCGAACCTCATTTGGCTTCTGTCTCTTCCATGCTTCTCCTTGTTGATAACGGATTTCGTCTCACCGTCTCTTCATTTTCCACACTCTCTCGCCGATCGATCGAAATTCGAAATCTCTTTAGCAATGCTCACCCGCATCGCCAACCGTATAATCTCTGCTCGCCCCTTTGCTACTGCCCGTGCGGGTAGTAGTACTGCCTGGAAAGGCATCTCGGTTGAAGTCGTCGGCCAGAAGAGCAACGTGGCCATCGTCTCGATAACCGACCCCGCTGCCGGAGATGTTCCTCTCGAGGTGAGGTATAATGTACTACTGTAATCCCATGATGTGATCACGGTACTTACGATCGCTGAGTAATCTAGGCATGAAGTAGATCTCCATATGCTGTAGTCCGTTGATTGCCGATCTGGGAGGATTGATGTTTGATCTTTGATCTATACATTTCCCTGTTCTCAGCTCTGCGAGGCAGTGGCTGCCCATGAGGTGGATGCCTCGATTCGATCGACGGTTGTCCTGCTGACCTCCGGCTTCGCTCTTCTCCCGCAGAGAGATTACGGATCATTCAACAAGGTGAGTAACGGTATATCATTCACGTTAACAAACATGATTATACTAGTGTCCGGATACAATCAGTGCAAGAACAACGGTTTTAAAATTCAGTGTTAATATTGCATCTTGCTATATCGTTCACTTTGCTACCGTAATCCCAGATACGGTATTTATCATCGCAGATCGCAGACTGCGCTAAGCCGACGATTGCGCTAGTCGACGGCGAGATCGGCGGCGTCGCGACCGAGCTGGCCATGAGGTATACGGTAGCAGGGTTACGGTAGCCGACCTATGGGTATACTGTAGCAGCAGCGAAACTTAATGGTTATTGTACAAGAACAGTACTATCATAAGGATACTGTAATCCCGTCAATAAATTACTGTAACCGATAATTCAGCTGTGACATCATCTACGCGTCCGATCGCTCATCGTTCGCGCTGGACCAGGTTGGAATACTGTAGTTATCGATTACTAGTTCCATTGTATTCACCCTTCATGCGCATGTTGGGCTTATGTTTCATAGATTGGTTTAACGCCGATTCGAACTACCTTTCACAATAATCCGCACTTTCCGAATGCTAAAAATATTTGATCAATTGTAGCTTTGAAATGTATAGTGAAAATTTCACGATATTTTCGACGCTTTGCCACTTGGGTGTGATGTAGGCTTGGCTTGTCAAGATTGAAACCGATTTCAAGATCGACTCCGCGCAAAATGATCTTGGCAAGAAATGATTTGATGCAAATCAAATTCAAGATCTTGAAAATATCCAAGATCTTGAAAAATATTCAAATCTATTATTTTTCCATCGAAACATATTCGAATTCCCTTCACAACAACGAGACAAATCAATTTTGCGTCTATTTCAAGATCTTGAAATTAATTTCAAGATCTTGGAATTGATCCATTGATCTTGGTAAGATGAGATAATTGAGTTTCAACATTTCAAGATCTTGATATCTTGATTGACAAGCCAACCCTAGTGTGATGTAATCAGCTGGCTGCTGTAGTTTACCCTTGTTTCCCTTTTGAGATTTGCGTTACTGTAAGAGTATTCCTCCAGATCCTGCTCGGATCGATACCTGGGAGTGGCGGGACGCAGAGACTGCCGCGCGCCATCGGAAAGAGTCGCGCCATGGAGATGGTACTGTCGGGTGAGTAGCAATCTCCGAAATATCGATTTTTGTGTGTTTCAAATGGCGATGCGCCTGTGACTGCTCTATGGCTAAACCCATTTACTATATTGAACTAATGAAACTCAAAACAAATGGTGGACATGAACCCATCTCTGTCGCTTTATCAGAGTGAAAATATAGAACAATAAAACTGGATTTTAAATTCAACATGTTTCAAATATTTAGTATTGAGAAACAAAATAGGAATCTTAGTGTGCTCAGCCAGCCATCATCGTTCGGGCTACACTTGTCTTTGTAATTTACTGGTTCGGTCATGCTGTATTACGATCGATGGAAGTTGTGAAGAAAAAATCACACTATTCACACAAATACGACCTAGCTCTTTGCTGACTTACGTTCAACTCAGTTCACTCACGTTCAACTCAGTTCTTTGATTGTTGTCGTAAAATAATATGCAGTCAATTAATCGATAATTTAAATAATTTATTCCAGGCGATCCTCTCCCGGCGGTGGAAGCAAAGCAGGCTGGACTCGTGTCCAAGGTACGGTAGTCATTTGTTAAAGTACTGTAGGTTTCGTATGTGGAGTACTGTATATTATCGATTTTACCGTTACGTGAGGACAAGTAGTGATGGGTTGAGACGCGGTACTATTTCCAAAATAATCCGCACGGAGAAAACATGTGTGGCTCTCTTGTCTCATTTCTGCTACAATGTTCGTAGTAGATCTCTGTGATCCTGCTTTTTTCGATGTAAAATTTATTTCTATCTCGCTGCGCCCTTCCGCTCTTACGCTGCAATGTAAATTAAAGAAACATTGATAGTGCGCACATTGAAAACTACGAAACTATGTTTGTTCAAGTTTTACGCACTTGTCTCATTTATGCTTCAACGTTGGTAGAAGTTCGCTGTGACTCACTTTGCCGCAATAAACGCCCAGATGGCAAGATAAAATATCCATGCAAGATAAAAATATCCGCTGCAATAGATAACATGATGTGTTTCAGAAAAATTCCAGAAGCGTGAACAATAATTCATTTACAATTATGTGAGGGCTCCTGTAACCAAAGCCCCCTTATCACGGATCTCCTGTAAAAATGCAGGAAAATGAGACTCCATTGCGACAAAAAAAATTTTGCATCATGGACTTCGATGTAAACTGTAGGACTGACCATAGTGGGGGCGAGGAAGCCGCCTATCCACTTCAGTTTTCGAAATTTGCAAGTTAAACGGAGTTATGACCTACCGCGTTGAAAGGCCGTATTTCGGTCAGTTTTTGACCTACAGCGAGCGGATTTTTTGCAATCGGTTCGCAATAGAGAAATCTACAAACAAGTTCTCTAACGCTCCGTGCGAAAATCACGTATTCACATAGTTTCATGCGAAAAACTGTTTTTGACATCGCAATATGCTAATTTTCGACCTTTCCCGGACCGGAAGCTACGAATTTTATTGTTGAATCGGATTCCCCATGCCCAAATTGAGGTACATATGCAGTTCACTGGTCATAACTCGTGGAGTATCATATCGCCACTCAGTGGGGAGAATTTGAACATAGTACGATTTTTGAATAAAATACGATTCTGTGTGTATCTCGCGTCAGAATTATGCAAATGAACAAAGTAAGATTATCGCTCGATAGCTCTCGAGTAGATCTCCAACAATGACTAAGGGGTACAAGACGTGAAAGTTGGCTGTTTTCGATATATGACGCAAAACTCCATTCAGTGTACCACAGAGTGCACGTCGTTTTTCAGCTAAAAATTAGGACAAGTCAAGATTCTCCCTACTGAGTAGCACTATCTACCTCCTCATGTTATGAGCAATGAACTATGTACATACCCCAATTACGGGATCGGGAATACGAATCTAACGTAAAAATCGTAGCTTTACGCACTTTTAGTGGAGTTTGGACACTATTCCACCCTATTATTCCACTACAAAATTCGTTTTTACACTGTTTCTCGAAAACTGCCAACTTTCACGTTTTGTACCCCTTAGTCATTGTTGGAGATCTACTCGAGAGCTATCGAGCGATAATCTTACTTTGTTCATTTGCATAATTCTGACGCGAGATACACACATAATCGTATTTTATTCAAAAACTATGTACTATGTTCAAATTCTCCCCACCGAGTGGCGATATGATACTCCACGAGTTATGACCAGTGAACTGCATATGTACCTCAATTTGGGCATGGGAAATCCGATTCAACAATAAAATTCGTAGCTTTCGGTCCGGGAAAGGTCGAAAATTAGCATATTACGATGTCAAAAACAGTTTTTCGCATGAAACTATGTGAATACGTGATTTTCGCACGGAGCGTTAGAGAACTTGTTTGTAGATTTCTCTATTACGAACCGATTGCAAAAAATCCGCTCGCTGAAGGTCAAAAACTGACCGAAATACGGCCTTTCAACGCGGTAGGTCATAACTCCGTTGAACTTGCAAATTTCGAAAAATGAAGTGGATAGGCGGCTTCCTCGCCCTCACTATGGTCAGTCCTACAGTTTACATCGAAGTCCATGATGCAAAATTTTTTTTGTCGCAATGAGTCTCATTTTCCTACATTTTTACAGGAGATCCGTGTTATGAAAGTGGCCTTGGTTGCAGTGGATCGGGCATAAATTCCCCATGACATTAGATTACTGTATCTACAGTACCCTCTCACTTCCAGGTGATTCCCCACTCTCGCCTCCTCAAGGTGGCCATCAGACGGGGCGAAATTGCGGCCGAGAAGAGCTCGCTCATCCAGCCAATGGCCAAGGAGGCTGTAGCCGCAGCCTACGAGACCACGCTCAGGGTGGGTGAGGGAGTACTGTAAGGGATACGGTATCGACTAGTACTGCGGTGTCAAGACTGATGGTGTATATCTACTGCAATTGTCGTCGAGTATGCTGAATTCACAGAATGTTATTTTTCGAAATGCGTTGAATTGATTGCCGAGCTGTCCAATTTTCGCCTTTCGAGCATAGTGCGCAACTAGAAAGTGCGAGGTTGTGAACGTTCCTTTGAAATAGAAAACCCTTTTTCTTGTTTTTCTCATCTACTATCTGCGACAAGAATTAAGGCGTTCGACTCGAACTCAATCCTGTCAGCTGGGTAATTTGGGACAAAAAGTGGTGACGAATTGTGATAAATCAAACTTACCGTAATCCTACCCCACCAAGGCGCCTACCAATTGGGGAAGTGGAATTGGTAGTCGTGACTAGATCACGCAGGTAAATAAGTCTGGCGAAAGGTGGGCACTCCGGACTGAATCCGCCCAAATTGACACTGGCCTAGCAGTGTTCTCCCGCGAGCTGGTCTCGAAGACGGGATGTACCTTTACTATACCCTTTCCCCCTTCAGGAAGGCCTCTACCTGGAGAGCAAACTGTTCGAGGCGACCTTCGCAACGAGAGACAGAAGAGAGGGAATGGCAGCTCATTTCGAGAGTAGGAAGCCGGAGTGGAGCGGGGAGTAGCTACCGTACCCCTCATTACCGTAATCTTTTAACCCGTAATTTTGGTTTCCTTGTACTTCACCTGAATCAGCTATTGCCTTATTTGCCGTATCCTTTATTTGCATCTATCTACTGAATCGATCGGAAACCGGTAGCTAGCATTATGTGTACATAGATAATTTTCATATTTTGCCATGTCACATAATTTCATCTTTGATCTTTGATCTACCTCGATCACTCGCGTTAATTCCGAGATTCGAATTTCGCGCTCGATTGTTCCCCCCATTATTTTCATAGATAACAATAAAGCAAATTGAGGAATGAACGAAGCTGAGAAGTCGCTGAGAGTGACGTCATCTAACAGGGTGCTGACTGCGAGAGGAGAGGAAGTTAGAGAGGTATGGTTGAAGGGGAGGGGAAAGGGTGCGAGAAAGGAAGAGTAAAATTATTCGTTTTTGGAAAAGAGGATGAAATGCATTGTGGTTTCCAACTTTCTGAATACTTGAGGTAACATTGAAACACTCAATTGCAGTGTAAGTAAAATATCTCGAATTTCGTCCCTCTCTTTTTTTTATTTCTTGCTTATCTGAGATCCTCTAGTACTACCAAACCCATAACAAAAATGAGTAAGCAGAGAAGAAAGTATTAATTTATTGCGAACAAAGGATTGGAAGAACTGCTTCATCACGTTTTCAGTTGCCTTGTATTTCTTATGAAACATGAATGGGCGAGTGCCACCAGAAACATTTCAAAATGATGATAAGACGATTCACCACTTCCAGTCAGTAATGATACAAATTGAGGAATGGCCGAGACTGGGAAGAAGCGGGGGTGACGTCATCTCACATGTTGCTGAGGAGGGAAGAGAAGGTACGGAGTGAGAAAGTGGAGTACAATAGGAGGAAATGGTCGAGCAGTAGAGAAGATTTTTAATTCACGGGGTTGGTGGACGTCAACGCTTTTTTCCGATTGTCTGACAACTTAAGATAGTTCTGAAACACAGATCAGCCGTGTAAGTGAAATATCTGGAAATTCTTTCTTTACGTGTGTCAATGTTCTTGCGCCATGAGAATCCATTTGTCTTCTAGTACTACCAATAGCGCAATAAACATAGTCATTAGGAAATGATATTCATGTGGATTTTATTGAAGTTGGAGATAATACAATGACTGTGGCATCATGTTATCGGTCTATCTTGTATATCTGGTGAAACAATAATGGGCAAGTGCCACCAGTAACACTGTGTAGTGCGGTGAAGAAGAGAGACCATTTCCAATCATTAATGATACAAATTGAGGAATGGTCGAGTCTGAAAAGAGGTGGAGGGTGACGTCATCTCACACGTTGCTGAGGAGGAGAGAGGAAGGAAGGTACAGTGCTAATACATCTGTACTCCTGCAGTCGTCTAGTTCTACAAAAAGCTCAATAAGCATAGGCATTAGGATATTCATGTCGATTTTATTGAAGTTGGAGATAATACAATGACTGTGGCATCATGTTATCGGTCTATCTTGTATATCTGGTGAAACAATAATGGGCAAGTGCCACCAGTAACACTGTGTAGTGCGGTGAAGAAGAGAGACCATTTCCAGTCATTAATGATACAAATTGAGGAATGGTCGAGTCTGAAAAGAGGTGGAGGGTGACGTCATCTCACACGTTGCTGAGGAGGGGAGAGGAAGGAAGGTACAGTGCTAATACATCTGTACTCCTGCAGTCGTCTAGTTCTACAAAAAGCGCAATAAGCATAGGCATTAGGATATTCATGTCGATTTTATTGAAGTTTTTTTTAGAAAACTGATAGAGAAAAAACTGTGGAATCACGTCATCAGTGTATCTTGTATGTCTCGTGAAACAAAAATGGGCGAATGCCTCCAGAAACACTGTGCAGTGTGCAGTGTGCGGAAGAAGAAAGACCACTCCCAGTCAGAAATTATGTGAATTGAGGAATGGCCGAGGCTGAAACGCAGTGAGTGACGTCATCTCACACGATGTTGAGAAGGGGAGAGGAAGGTACGTAGTGGGAAAGTGGAGTACAATATGAGTGAATGGGCGAGCAGTAGAGAAAATTTTTTTAATTCACGCGATTGGCAGACAACAACCCTTCTTTCCGATTGTCTGACAGCTTAAGATACTGCTGAAACACAGATCAACCTCGTTAGTAAAATTCTTGAATTTCTTTAATTGCGTCTCTCAAAGTTCTTGCGCAATTATGTCCTATAGTCATCGAGTACTATCAAAAACACGATGCTAATAGGCATTACGAGAGGAGATTCTGAATTTTATGATGATTTTCAGAGACAAGGGGACTGCAGCATGACTATATCAGTGTATCTTGTATATGTTGTGAAACATGAATCGGCGAGTGCCTACAGAAACACTGTGCAGTGTGTGGAAGAAGAAAGGTCACTCCCAGTCAGAAATTATGTGAATTGAGGAATGGCCGAGGCTGAGACGCAGCGCGTAACGTCATCTCACACGTTGCTGTCGAGAGGAGAGAAAGGTACGGGGTGAGAAAGTGGGATGCGATATGGGGGAATGATACAGTAGTAGAAGATTTTTTTATTGTGCACATGGTAGCCCATCAAGAACGCATTGTTCCGTTTTTTTATAAATTAAGATACTACTGAAACGCATATCGGCCATGTGAAAAAAATCTGGAGTGTCTTTAATTACCTCTCTTGAAAGTCGTGTGTAATTATATTCCTCTAGCCCTCTAGTACTAACGCGCAAGCATAGGCATTAGGAGAGGTGATTGTGAATTTTATTGTTTTTTTTATAGAGACAAAAGAGTATCTTGTATATCTTGTGAAACATGAATGGGCGAGTGCCATCAGAAATACTTTGTTAGTCAATGATAATAATCATCGTCCTTTGTCCTTTGTCTCTTGAGTGTCTGGCATAGATTCTCCGAAATCTCATTCATTATTCACATCTTATCATAATTATCGACATTCTTCTGCTTCTCACAAACTGATCTCCTTCCGTCGTTCCGATCGTTCTTCCCTCTCGTTCTTTGTTCTGTTGATTGACCCTATTCAATCTATCTCTAAATACTGTAAACTGCCGATTGCCATATTTTGTGCCGTCGCGTTGCGCTTTAATTTTCGTGGATCTAGCATTCATTCCGCGATTCGAATTTCGCGCGCGATTGTTTCCTCCTATTTTCGAAATATTTAATTGTGACAATTGAGGAATGGCCGAGGCAGAGACGCCGAGAGTGGCGTCCTTCCACACTTTGCTGTCGAGAGGAGAGGAAGTGAAGGAGGTACGGTGGGGGATAGATGCGTAGGGTCGAGTAGTTAATTTGTGGAGATGGTATGACGCTGTGATATTAGCATTACTGGTTGTTCAGAGCTATGAGACTATAGCGAACCACAGATCAGCCAGGTCATTGAAAATTTTTAGTTGACTATCGAACGGATACTTTTTTATGCCAAAATGTTGTGGATACTGAACTATCGGTGTTTAAATCGTGAATGATATTGATCTTTGATCTTTTCCGGTTTCGTGCGAGATTCCGATTCCTCTCCCCGCTCACTCTGATACGGAAGAGTACACTGCACACATCGTCGCCACTCAGAATGTACACCCAATGTACCACGAAGGTCAGCGAGATTGATCAGAGATCCAATTGATATTTTAATGCTAATATAAATTTTTTTTATCAACTTAATATTGGAACGAAAAATGAGCTTGTGACGGAAGTAATCATGAAAATTGTACTAGGGGTTGAAAAAAATTTGTAAGATTTGTGTTTCATGATCTGGCCATTAGATGGACGGGTGCCGTTGCACTAATGATCCCTTGATCTGCGTTGTCAATATGATAAATGTCACACTCTTCTAAATTCCAGAGTTGTCATCAGTCCTGGATTCGTTCATTCGTCGTGAGGAAGAGGAGAGAGAAGAGGAAAGGGACGATGAAGTGATTGAAGAGGCATTGAGAGAGGGAAGGAGTGTCGAGGTGCAGAGATGGAGTGAAGCACTCGAGAAGGTCAGGAAGATTTTTTTTCGATGAAACTGGATGCCAAGTCCATATTGTGAACGTCATTTTATCTATCCTTATGGACCATTTGTGAAGCATAAATTGTGTAGCATATCATTTGATTGACAGGAAAATGTTGATATTTTTTACCTCATGGTCAAAGACTCTAATGTGTGAGGTGCTGTTGACTTGTATGTAGAGCACTTGTGAATTCACGAATCATCGGGAAGGAATGGCAGTGTAGGCACTCTCATAATAGATGAAAAATGGCAGAGAGTTATGGTAGTTGGTGTAACGTGGCGTGTACTCAGAATACGGTAACTTTGATATTTCCCTCATTTCAGCACTCGCTGGACTCGCTCGAGGAGGCAGTGCGACTGGCGGAGACATTCGGACAGGTGAGCAGGCATTTATTTTTAATAGAATGAGAGGCCTGTTACGACTGACTAGCTGCTGTGATGTGTAGGTATGATCACCTGTAGAAACGGGAAACTCATTGGTAAATTGAACTATTTTGGAATGCATCGTCGTTCTATTTTAAAGTATTTTTAAAGCATTCTCGAGCAGTTATTGTTTCCACTGCTATTGAATTAAATACACGCACCTACCCCCTGTGGAACAAATCATCCTGCTACCCAAATCAATTTTCTGAGGGAAATATCCAACTCGAATTAGGGTGATTTTGAAAAACTTCACTACTCGGTATTATCCCCGCTGCTATTGAAAGAACTAAATACACCAGCTGTGGCACCAATCATCCTACTTCCTAATTCGAATTTCTCATGGATATAATATTCTAATTAAGGTGATGCGTGAGTGCGATTCAGTGAGAATGGAAGCAGCGATGAGGAGAGAGGCCGAGATGGCCAATGAGGTGGGCGAGTGTTAATTAGGTGTTAATTAATTAATACCTAATCATTTATGCGCTGAAAACCCGCTAATCAAACATTATCTTGTTGTTGTTTTTATCGCGCCATGCACGGGAACAAACCTATTACAAGAAAAGTGTGAAGCACCGATTTGTGACCTGAACATATTTGTAAACAATTAGGATATTTACATTTGTGCATTTGTGTTTCATATGGTGAGTAAAGGAAGAGTATCTACCATGTATTAAGTTTTGCTCGTGCTTTTCGGAACGAAAAATGATAAATTAATTAATCCTGAAAATCTATGATATCCCTATTCTCTGTTCTTCTCAGGTGACCCGTCTGCTCTCCCTTCGAGATGCAGAGTTGGGAGGAGTGAGAAAGAGAGCGGAGGAACTAATGGAGAAGAAGAATATGGGAGAGGAGGAATTGAAGGAGTTGAGCAGATTTAACGAGGAAATGAGGGTCAGTTCATTTACTTTTGTTCACGCACTCACTTCATTACTATTGAATCCGTGAGATTTTTACGGCTAAGTGCAATTAGTGCAACACCGATCGCACAAGGAACAATTTCCTGGATTTATTGGAATCGTAGATACGATGTGCGCAATCAAAAGTATCTATTTAAAATGTGTGCGGTTAATCGCGTAAGCTAGGGCGCGGGGATTTTAATCGCCCGGAAGGCATAGTGAGTAGGCAATCCGATTATTCCTCCCGATCCGCGGGTAAGAAGTGAGCATACACGAATGATTATTCACGCTAGTTAGCGGGGGAAAAATCAAAAGAACACATTGACAAGAGGTGACAAGAGGGCATTTCTCATGTTTGCTTGGATAGCCCGGCGCTTTTTCGTGTGCTCGGATGTTTTATCCCCTGATCTGTGCTCGTGGAATGAGGAATGTGACAAGAAGTACTTCCGACTTGAGCCAACATTGAAGGAGTATTTGATATTTTTTGTTGGTTTTGTTCAATCCTGTGTAAGCGAGAAGGAGTTGCAAATGGGAACAATATCTTTCTTTGAAACAGCTAACCGTGTAGGAGCGCGTCCAGATTTGGAACTGTATTACCGATGTTTTGCTGTAGATATCCGAGATCCGAGCAAACAAAGAGTCCTATCCATAGACATCGTTTGAAACGAAGTATCAGGCAATCTTTCCCATTCCCCCGTGGTGTCAAATGAGAGGCTGTTTGGTGTGGGGACGAGGAAGTAAGAAGAGATGAGGGGAATCAGAAACAGAGGGGCAACACTAGAGAAAAAGACACGAGAGGTGATGAGATTCTGTGTGAGAAACAAGGAAGAAAGAAATCACTGGGACTATTTAATGAATTTGTAATGTATTCGATTCTAGAGATGCATTGAAGAGTGAAAATTCACTAGAAAAAAGATTCAGAACTATTGTAATGAATAATTTGCAGTACATCCAGGAGTCTTATGTGGAGGAGCTGAGGATGCTCGGAGTGAGACAAAGGAGCGAATTCAAGGAGATGGTGAGGGATTTCTCACATTCTTTGTAAATGATAATTGTTTGAATTTTGCAAAATAGAAGGGAGAAAAATTGGCATTTTCTGTCCGAACATACTCATAAGCATGCTTTGCGAGCCCAATTTCGCGGGTTCACAAAATTCGTATTTTACAGATTCGGCGCCTGACCAAAGATCCGACTTACGTGCCACAAGTAATGGGAACTGGAAGGGATGAGGATAGTCAGAGGTCAATATTTTCGAAATTAGAATTTTAAAAAACTGAGTTTATTACACGTGAGTGTCTTATTTGTACAACAAAGTAGCGTTCGAGAAAGATTCGGGGGTTCGTTTGTACCAGTAAGGAATGGGGAAAGACGGACTATTGCATAGTCTGGGGGTGCAGCAAAGGGGGCGTGGCTTATTTGCCGAAGACGGGAGCTGCAGCATGCACGACCGGTGCAGCAGCAACGGCACCAGGGTAGGCGAGCACGGAGGGGTACGGACGGTAGTACTGGTAGAAGGAGTTGGCGGTGAGCTGGAAAGGGTGATTATGGTTAGCAAGGGTGGTTCATGTTGCAACTAGGTGCCATATCCTTGTAGAAGTTACGAAATTGATAGTTGCTCGATTATGTTGCCAACAAAAATAAAAATAAATTGATGATACAGATTTCGGTAGCACTCACCACTCTGGGTCCTCCGTAGAAGTATTGACCGACTTGGGCATCGCACACGGCGAACAGAGCAATGGCGAGAATGCACAGACGGATACTGAAGGGTAATCGATAATCTGGGATACGGCAGTCTGAGGATACTGTAGCATGCACATGATATAAAACATTGTTGTTTAAAAATACACTAGGTGCTAGGATACCGTATCAATAGATGGAACTCTTTACTCACATCTTGGCAATCATTGCTGGAGGAGGTTGCTGGGGGAAGGGACGACTGGTGATGAGAGGGGGAGGAGGGAGATTATATACGCTGAGAGCCCCTCTCAACTGCTCGTAGATCTAATACTTTTGTCTCTGTTGGCCTTCTCGTTTTTGTGTTAGGAGACACCGCACGAGCATGCGAGAGTTTTTCACGCGTGGCCTGACTGTCTGCCGTCTCTTCTATGTCCCACACTCTCTCGCCTCCCTCTGCGCCCTCCCGGCGGTTGTTCTCGCCCTCCCCGTGTACTGAGACTGTGCAAACTGCGTGATTCCGATGCGACACTCTCTCAAATTTGCACAGTCTCTCGCTCTGTTTGAGTGACGAGGGAGCATGCGGATTGGAGAGAGTACGACGAGTGATCTCAATTGCAACCCCCTCGGGGACTATCCCTTGTGTTATTTGACCTGGGTGTCAAGTGCAATGATTACCGGAGGATCGGCGTTTCAACGAGTGTCAAACTACTTCTTGTCAAATACGAGCGATGGACTGACTCCCGAGAGATCTCTCTGTTCTCTCGGCAAGGCCAATCGGAGAGTTAGGAGGGAAGAGGGAGAATTCTTGAATGAAATAGGAGCAAATAGCTGTCGAGGTTGCGTATCCAATTACAGGGTGAAGAGGGTAACTGGATGTTTGGAAGTGGTTCTTGGGAGAACAGGTAGGTTGGGTCAGTGGTATTTTTGGATGCGGGAATGGCGTGTAAGTTAGAATGTGATTCAGCTTAGCTTACGATGAGATCGTGCAACCAGAAAGTGATGGTTGATCTCGGATCATAATTCCCCCTTTTTCATCTTTCTTGCTCGGCATCCTAGAACGTGGAAGTAGTGATGAGCCATACAGCGTTTGTCGGCTTTAATTGGTGAATAGCGTTACGATTCCTGCGTTTTTTCCACGTATTGGTGCAGCTAGGATGTGTTTGAGCTTGTTTGGAGTAGTCGAGAAGGATTTGTGGATTGTTTTGTTTGAGAATTTTCGCGATCGAAATTGATGATTCCGTGATCGGAGATACTGTTGTATGGTGGATGCAACCAGGAATCAATTGGTGCCGTGATCGGATTGAAATATAATGAAAAATAGCCCTGCGCATGGAATAGGAAATAAACAACATCTCATATGAGAACCTCCAAATTTTGAGCGGCATCGTGGAAATTGAAGAGCGGGGAAAGGATTTTTTAGAAAATGTATGCAAAAATAATTTAATATTTTGTTTTCCAGCCTGAGCGGGAACAGCGGCAGTCATCCTCGGAAGCTCGAGGAAAGCTTCACGATCTACCTTGGTGAGATGCGGTTACACGATTCCATCTAGTCGTAGCATTCTGGCATTCGATAATAGTTTGTGTACACCGCCTGATTACATTGTTTACAATCAGTTGAAACTATTTTTAAAATATTTTCCCAAGTATTGAATTTCGGTTTCACAACACTGTGAAGATGTTAGGATGTGTTACCGTCCCAATCCTTCCTCTGACTTCATTCTGAAAAAATATAATCAATTCTTATGTACAGCGCTCTGATCTGGCCATCTCATTTGATTTGTGGCTAGTAGTATATATTTGATCTATGATCGTTTATCCTCCTTCTCTCTCGCAGGTGCTCAGCTGAAGACGATGCACAACGCGCGAATCGTAGTGGGCAGTGAACTGGGAGAGGAGAGGGACTGGAATGCGCCCCATGTGAGACTGCAGGTGAGACTTGGTCTTTGATCTTTCGTTGTATGCGCCGGAATACGATAGCTTCAACAAGCATCTTTTAAAAAATCGTAAGCTTCACCTTGTGCTTCGCTATTTCTGATCCAGTTTCTCAAAAAAGAGTGTTTCCAGTTAGGCTCGAGTTTCGCAATGAGATTGTTATGCTGCGATTGCACGTGCGCTTCGATTAGTCCTGCTCCGAGGTGCCGAAAATAAAATTTATAATGAATTATGAGAATTACAGGCCTCTATGAGTCTGTACCGTCGTGAGTTGACTGCGACCGTTCTGCTGGTGGGCAGAGACCCCAAGTGGCACCTGCAGAGAAGGAGTGGTGAGAATTAAGCGAATTATGTTGTCATAATTAGTCATAATAATTGTGTACACTGTGATTGCGGCACTTCCGCAGTATGCCGTACCAGAATGAGAGGGGTAGGAGGAGGAGGAGGAATGACAGGATAGGGTAGGTGATGGTCGAAAATTATTTACTAAAATCACTAACTAACCGTAACGCATGGTGCTCACCAGCTATACCGTCATAGCCTATCCTGTTATACCTCCTCCTCATTCCTACCCCTCTCGTTCTGGTACGACATACTGCAGAAGTGCCGTGATTGCTATCTATCGAGGTTGCTGATTTTCTCCGGTTCTCAACTGTTTGTGAAACAAGATTTCCCACCATCTTAAGCACAACTATTTTTTCCGTTGATTTAAACATGTACAATTACATTTAAAACGTTAGTTAATCGAGATAAAAATAATGATTTCAGACTTTGCACGTCTCTGCGAGCGATCGACCGAACTGCACTTCGCGCCTCTCGAGCAGCAATTGCGGGAGGTCGCAGAGGCAGCCAAGAGAGCCAACGGAAGCAGGAAGGACGGGTGGGTCATGCATGGGCAGCGATTGCTGCTGATCTTCTAAATCCGGGAGGGTGCCAACTAGTTAAGCCATAAAAGCGGCAGGGTATACAGAGCCTGGTACCCCAAAGTATAATGGGCACTATCCGAAAACCGGGAGGGTTTTGCTGCTAGCAGCAATGCTGCCGACGTTCATTCATTCATTCATTTATTCCGTTCAGTGTTAGCCACGACCCACGTTTGGGCTGGGTCGTGGCTAACACTGAGTCGAATGAAAACTACTGATTACTTTATATCATAAAACGACAGGACGCAATAGGGGGGCCTGTGTTCTGCTTTCTTGCATTTCGGCCACTATATTGTTCTCCCCTATTCTCTATCGCTGCTGTCCACAGTAGAGAAAGAAGTGAATATAATGGTTACTTTCATTATATTGTTTCCCTATTTCAGTGGATATCAGTCGGATGACACTTTCTCCACGGGCGATGTCTACGTGACGAGGCACTCGAATCTTGGCAATGTTCATGTCAGTTTTGTGCTTCTCATTTGAAAAGGTCTGTTACTGTGCAATAACTAGATTTTGATTGGTTTCACAAGTTGTAACTTTTTACCTTCTTTAGGAACCGATTCGTAAAATTTTTAAGCCTCGTGCTTGTGTGTTTCGACAGCTGGGTATAACTGATGGGAGTTGTGCACCAACGATAGTATTCCGGTTTGCTTCGAAAAATAATATCGAATAGCCGTTGCAGACAGGGTCGCTCCTGTGCGATAGAGTATGCAAAATAGACAGTGAAAATATCGATCGATTCCAGATCGTGTACCATCTGGTGGTCGACGAGGCAGATCAGTACAAGGACATCAACAGTCGGTGAGTGCGTGTATTCTGAGATCACAAATTATTTTCCCCACCTCTTCAAGAGTCGTCCTGGGAAGCGCGTAACCTTGAAATAAGATTAACCCGTTGATCTGAATGAATAGAAAACCGTTAAATTCTGCTGATATTTTCCTGCCGAATGAATGCTACGAGAAATATATTTCTTCGCTCTGATCTCTTGGAAGCAATAGCTTCCTTGTATCTACGCTCTCCATATAATAATTCAAATATGCCTGAACCTATTTCCATCCGTAGGTACAATTACGAACTCTCAAGGACAGCAATCAAAAAATGAAATCGCTTTTGAATGTGCGTCACGGGTTGGCGATATTTCAACAAAGGTAGTAATGCGCTTCAGTTGTATACCAAGTACAATCGATGCCTTCTTCAGTCGATGTACTTGACCCGCGATACAATTCTAATTCAAATCAGTGCTTGGATGTGAAATGCTAGTTTCACCGATAC
Organism: Pristionchus mayeri; assembly: GCA_036245805.1. NCBI lineage: Eukaryota > Metazoa > Nematoda > Chromadorea > Rhabditida > Neodiplogasteridae > Pristionchus > Pristionchus mayeri. The sequence continues at coordinate 12,356,664 of BTRK01000006.1, forward strand.
AAGCGAGATCTTTGTCACTGGAGTTTCTTTTATAGCGCACATAAAATTTTTTAACAATATATCTGCATAATACGTTTGAATATTAGGAAAATAAGATGAGACGCAAAATCGGTTTTTTTTCTCTCTAAAACCGTAATATTTATTCTATTTAGTCACCCGTACCTCTCTGGTGTCCGCAACATCATCCGCCTCGCTTCTCGCTTCGGAGTGACTACTCTCTCCCTACCAATGCTATTCACTGACGCCGTGCACGAGGTGAGAAGAGGCGAACTTTTTGTTTCATGCAATTGGTTTATTGCTCATGATTCCTGGTGCGTCAATGATATCTACTTGATCTTGGGAATAATAACATTAACTACGCTTGACGGTTAATGGCCTGTTGAAGTCGAGCTGAACATACTTTGTGTGTGATGGTTGCTTTGACTCAAATGGCTAGATCAGAAAATGTTAATTTGATCTCCGTAAATTGCAGTCGATGTCAGTGCAGTGGAGTGTGCGTCGTGCCGAGCTCGTGTTCAAGTGCGTCAAGGGATATCTCATGGAGGTATGCTGTAGACTCTAGATATACTGTAGTGTAGAGGGTGCTCTCTACAGTGTAGAGGACAATTATTGATCCACGATGATTATAATTTCTTCGCTAATGAGTCAGGAAATCTCTGGGAAAGTCACCCGTAAACTTTATGTTTCAACAAGACCTCATATGTTTTAAAATCGAGTGGTGATCAATGAGTTCGCTTTACCCGTGAGTATAGAAAATACCATATTATATGCTCCTGAGACTCTTTCTCTCTAACCGCTTCCCTGTTTTCCAGATCTGTTCAACGGGTTGGTCGTCAGTCTCTCTCGGCGGTGCCTCTCTCTCGCGCGCCCCTCACTACAACATCAACTTCGTCCTCCCACGCGATATTTCGATCGATATTTACTCCAATATCGTATCCCTCTTCCCCACCATCTTCCATCTTGTGCCCTCGGTTACGGCGTAGATGTCTACGGTAGCCAAAAGAGTACGGTAGTTGCATAATTTATTGGATATCTCATTTTGTGATACTTTGTCATAATTTATGTTCTGTATACGGTAAATTCTCATGTAATTGTGATATTTATTATCGATTGAGTTCAAACTTCAATGTCACTCATTCGATCTTGGGCATTTGCCCTCCTAATTTGATAAAGGTCATTCCACTCTTTTCTCCCTCTTCTTCTTCCTATCGAATTGTGATCGGTTACTTACCCGAACTCGACTATCTTGACAAGAGGAAAATGAAGTACCGGAAACGGTGAGTGAATGAATTGTTATTGACCTACCGCTGCGCTTTACCATCTGCTTCCCAATTTTATTGCGAACTGAAATCACAATTGTGTCCCCCGCAACGTTTGCGCTACTCCTGGTTCATAATATGTCGTGTTGTTAATTTCTCTAGTTCATCACTAATGTTAGTGATGAAATATAAAATAGACCTCATTCTGAATGTGCATGTTGATTTAGTGCTTCATAGCTCTTTCTAAGAATATTTGTGAAAATCCTAGATCAATGTTCGCTTCTCAAAGTTTTCACGCTTGCCGAACATTGCGAGACTGCGAATAAATAATCAGTTCCCTCAAGTATAGTGTTTCACATGATCCATAATATCTCGTTGTAGTAAACTGCACCAATGTTGTGTCTCTTTTTTGTATTTACAAAGTTCACTTAAATTTACAACAATGATGTTAGTGAAATCCTTCTCCTTTGTCCACTTATTAGTCGCTTTTCGCCTCCCTTTGTCTCCTTTCACCACTGTTTCGTCTCTTCTCCCGTTGCCCCCGGTGATTTCATGCCTCGAGGCAAGTATAGCCCCCCTTCTCCCCCCTCTTGCCCGCTTCCTCAGTGCATCCCTAGTGACCATCCCCACTCCTCTCACTCTGTCACTATAATGGACATACTCTCGAGACTACTAGCCAGAGTGGCTCCACCTCCCCATCCTCGTCCTCCCTCCACTAGTAGACCACCTGCCTCAACGATGACGTCATTCCTCCCTCCCCTGGCGCCTCAATCGATTAGGACTACGGTAGAAGATGTTCCGTTCGAGACCCACAATGGCAGGGAAATCGAGGAGAATTCGAGAGGAGAGACGAAGGAGAGAAGAAGAAACGAGCAAGAGAAATTCAAGAGAGGAGGAATCAGTCTGCCGAGATTGGACAGGATGGCTATAGATGATACTGCGAGGTGGGATGTTGATCATAGATCGAAGTTGAATTAGTGCTCTGTTTTTATTTAGAAAGAGTGCAAAAGTGTCCTGAAATTCATTGTAGGTTTCAGTAGTGAGATAAGTTGTAACTAAACAACTGCTTTCGATTGATCGGTCATTGGTAATGTCAGTAAACCAATAAATTTGTAGTGACTCCTCTCGTGCTTCTCTCCCTCCCCAAGACGGATCCTCATCAGGAGAAGAGAATGAAGAGATGGACGATGGAGTGGAGATGATGGAGAGTGCACGACCGCTACAGGTAGGGGGGTGGCGATGAATATTTGTACCATTTTGAATATGTGTATCATTTTAACTTAGCTATTAATAAGTTTATTAGGAACTCTATCTGATTTGCATTTCACCATTAATTTATTTATGTACTTTATCGTTTCTATTCGATGAGACGCTTGCCTTCCGTGGAGAAAAAAATAACTCATGACTTGATGCGCAAGGGGCAATCGAGAAAAGCAATCAGAGAGGTGTTAAAAATGTAACCGATGCACCCTTTCTAACACGAAATCTGTCTCCAGTGCACAGCAAGGATAGGTGTGCGAAAAATATTGGATTTGGTGACCTGATTGATTTATGTTTCACAATGTATTTGTTCATCGTTGCATAGGTCAGCCGCCGATGGTATGTCGCCTTGGCTTCGAACAACAAATAAATTCTATTCCAGCCAATTAACAGATGAAACATTACGGTATTTAAGCAAATTAACGATTTTCTGATTCTTTTCAGTTGCTCGATTTCACTCCGGACAGCCTCAATTTCGTGGGGAAGAAAGTGCAGTCGAGGGCGAGAGACAAATACATTCAGGTGACGAGAAAAGAGGGAGGAGACACATTTCCATAGTTGTCAGATTTGGAAAGATAGTTTTAATTGTGTTGATTGTTTGTTAAGCTTGCAAAAGAGGAAGAACTGATAAGAAAAGACCAGATGGGGCGATCTAGAAGTTATGCAACCGAGATCCGCCCGACATTAGTTCACAATATTTTGATTACACTAGAGTGTTGTTCGGTGGTTATTGCTTTTCTGATTTTGAAACGGGAGCGGTGGCAAGAGTGGGCAACGCTTGAAGATTTAGCAGTGGTGAAACTCAAATTAGCGCGAGGCGATTTTGGTAATTGACGCGTAATTGTCATTCATCTATTGTTTTCTTGCTACCGAAACGGGTTACTGGTGTGCAGACATTTCTTTTAATTAATAAGAAAAAATACACATATCCCTTGCAGATCGGTCGTCAATTCGACCTCTCATTCAAAATGGTCAGAAGCGAGTCAAGATTGATCAAGACGATACTTTACTCGTACGGATTCACTCAGGTAATTAATTAATTAATTAGTTAATTGTTATAATGATTAATTTTGAGGTTTCGGCGCGCAATCCCAACTTCAACATCCTCTGGACGTCAGCTCATCTCAAATCGCACTGCCTCCGTAGCCTCAAATCATGGTGGGTATTCCGTTGTTAGCATAGCTCAACCGGTAGCGGCCCAGTCTGGAAAGCCGTCGGTAGCTGGTTCGACCCCCGTCCTCTGTATATTTCCTTGTTGCCGCATTTCGGCTTGAAGATTATTCCCAGAGGCAGATCAAAGTAGTTCCGCTTTCGAAGCTTGTAATCGAAGATATCGATTGCTTGTCAAAAGTCGGGTCACACTTTTGATTTTAAATTTATAATTTAATTATTTATTTTGTTAATTAAAACGCATTATCTGTAAGAGTGCAGGTGGGGTGGCACAACTCCGGCAAAATGATCGCCCGGGGCTCAAACTTTCAGAATATGATCCCTAGGGGCAATTAATCTTTCCACCGGAAGTAGGAGCCGAAATTTCAATTTTGATCTACAAAAATCGATAATTTCAAACTTGCGAATTGGGCCTTGTGTTATAGATCATTCGAAAGAGCGTTAAAAGTTATATAAGAATCTACGTTTTCGCACTATTTGGTCAAGAAGGTCTCGCAAAAAAGGTAAAAGTATGAAAAATTTCGACAATTTACTCAAACTTGGTGCCAGCTAACCATTTTAAATGCCTAACTTCATCCCAGATTTGACATATGTTATGTGAAATTCATCGCAGAATCCGAATATTTTGTGAAATTGGCAAATATTCGGTGCCCAAGAACCGAAAATATAGTCCGTATGGAGAGAACTCCACCCAAAATTTCGTTTCAAATTGCCTTTTTCTTAGTTTTTAAGAAGTATTTGCACATTTTCGTCTAAATATTGTCATTACCAACATGTTGGAACATAATGCGACACATCCCACCTCTTTATGATTTGAATAAAAAATTTCGATTTTCAGACCCAAAAATTTACGAGTTTTTTGAAATTTTTTGAAATCTTTGAAATTTTGACTTATTATTGATATTTGAGCCTGTATCACTTCATTCTAATGTAAAAATCGGATATTTTTTACAATTTTTGAAGTTTCTCAAAATTACCCCTGTCTGAACAGCTTCGAAAATACAAAATTCAAAAAGTTTTGTGTTTGTGCGCAATTTACGCTTAATGTACTCTAAAATAATTTAAAATGTCCTGGAAACTCATCCTAGACTATTAAATCGAAGATTTCAAAAATTTTCAAAAAATCGAAAATTTTTGGGTCTGAAAATCGGAATTTTTTATTCAAATCATAAAGAGGTGCGATGTGCCGCATTATGTGCCAATAGGTTGGTAATAATAATATTTCGACGAAAATGTGCAAATACTTCTTAAAAACTAAGAAAAAGTTAATTTGAAACGAAATTTTGGGCTGAGTACGCTCCATACGGACCATCTTTTCGGTTCTTGCGCACCGAATATTTGCCGGTTTCACAACATATTCGGATTCTACGATGAATTTCACATAACATATGTCAAATCTGGGATGAAGTTAGGCATTTAAAATGGTTAGCTGGCACCAAGTTTGAGTAAATTGTCGAAATTTTTCATACTTTTACCTTTTTTGCGAGACCTTCTTGACCAAATAGTGCGAAAACGTAGATTCTTATATAACTTTTAACGCTCTTTCGAATGATCTATAACACAAGGCCCAATTCGCAAGTTTGAAATTATCGATTTTTGTAGATCAAAATTGAAATTTCGGCTCCTACTTCCGGCTGAAAGATTAATTGCCCCTAGGGATCATATTCTGAAAGTTTGAGCCCCGGACGATCATTTTGCCGGATTTGTGCCACTATCAGCCGCTTTCACTGCGTTCTTACGGAGAACGCGTTTTAATTAAGGCAACGCGTCAATCACTTCCCTCGAACGGGAGAACTCACTCGCAAGGATCGACTATACGAGAACATCGCCAGAAGCAAGGCGATATTCGGAGCTTCCCCCGGAGGACCATTCTCTTTCGTGAGTTGTGGTTTATTCTTGTTCATTTCTATTTCCTGAATTTTATTCTTTTCTCTATTATTCCTCATACTTGTTTGAGCAGTAGCATGTGTTTGGTTTGATGATGTGAGGCACACCTAGTGGATTGATAATTAACTTTAAAAAATATCGTGTTGAATCACAAATGTACAACGAGGTACCGAAACGGTTTCTTTCAGGTCACTATTTTGTTTTTTTTCTTCGAGTTGACCCTGCTCTCATTGGGGAGATGAGAATTTCCAAATTCATGTACATGTTCTGAAACACATGTTTCCCTAGGAATTTTGACATTTGCTACCCATCAGAAACAATCCTATCTATTACTCAAATTGGCTCCCTTGCAGATCCCCGAATTCTACGTTACTCCTCGCGACATGGACAGACTGACGAGGGCGATGGAGGATAGGAGGTGAGAAGGAGGGAGAGTAAGGGAGAAAGAGGCGAAGATCTCAGCATGAAAAAATGAGGGAACGTAAAACTAAATTTTAAAAAAAATTGAGACTTTAAATTATTTCTTTTCTTGAATTGCTTTTAAAGTGATCATAGATTTCCGTCTGTGTATATCCCACTCTGTATAACAGCTTTTTTAATCACGACAAGCCGTTCTTGGAACTAATACGAAAATCCCGTGTTTCGCAGTTTCACCTGCACTACGAGTGTTTTACACCCAGGAGAAAGTCGATTAATAGCACCGTTCGATTGGATACAAAATATTTTCTCTAGATCTCGTTCCACCTCTACTCTCGATTCGTCCTTCATCGTGAAGCCAGTATCGGGCAGCAGAGGAAATGGAATATTCCTGGCAAACAAGGTTAGCGGCAATGAATATTTCAAACATTGAGCAGTTCAACTTTTGTTTCACATATTTTTAAAATTCTCTTGCTGCTTCTTCTCGGCATTTTGTTAAAATCTCAAATTATAAATCTCAAATTATAAAACTTTTTCTTGATGATACTTTGTCACTCTTTTCAAAATTAGAGCTATGACCAGGATCAGAAAGTGGCCCACACTCTCAATCTTTGGATTCTACGGGAAACAGAACATAAATACTAAACTCTCCTTTTCCAGCCCTCTGACATTCCCCTTTGCTCTCCTCTGCTCGTCTCTCGCTACATCTCCGCCCCTCTCACTGTCAACGACCACAAGTGAGTGAATAGCACCTTGAGGGTGCCATCGTTTAGCATGTTCTATTGTGGGACAGAGACGCGATAGTGACAACTGAGCACAGAAAAGATCGATGTTTTGTCAGTGAAACTACACAGTATTGGAGATTTAATAGGAAATTTTTATTTACACTTTTTGAGAGTTGGTGCAGAAATGGAAGAAAAATTTGTTCAATTAAAGTTGGAGTTGTACCGTTCATTGTTTCTTCTTAGCAGCGAAACACTTTTAGATGTTCCTGATGCTCAGAATCAGCGGTTCTAGAATAATTTACAAAAGCTGTGCAGCTAGTTTAGTATAATTCAATTTATTAGATATATTTGTTTGATGTGTCCTTCCTTTAACTACTTAGTAGTGCTTCTGTTCATTAATTATTTTCTCATTAAGTGGCGGAAAAACTCTGAATTCATTTTAAATCCGTAATGAATCCCTTAATGAATTCTATCCTCACTGCAGATTCGATCTTCGTGTCTACGTCGCAGTGACGTCCTTCTACCCTCTCATCGCGTACGTCTACACGGAGGGATTGACACGGTTTGTATTATTTTATTTATATTTTAGTTATGTAAAATTTACAAATAGTTATGTACCCTCTTGTTTGCGTTACTAACTGACTAGGTGCTTCTGTGTTTGAGGAATGAGGTAAAGGTTGAAGCTAATGCCCGGGATGATTAAATGGCTCCAGAATATTACAAATATTTTCGGCACGGTGCAACATTCGCGACATATATTTCCCGTCTAGGAAGAAAGTGTGTTGAATGGTTCTCCCTCTTGCAGTCTCGCTTCTTCGAAGTACAATCGAAACGCGAAGGAAGACGACGAATTCGTGCATCTCACAAACTACTCTGTCAACAAAAATAGCAAGAACTTCGTGAGGTGAGTGGGGTTAGGATGTTGTTTTCCTTGTGGTTGGTTCTGTTCGACAACGCAACAAGTAAAGAGGGATGCTTGTAATCAACACATGTCGATGTAGTCATTATGCAAAAACAAAAGTTTCCTAGAATTAACTCGAGAAGTAATTAGTTTAACTGCAAGAAATACGGGGTGGTAAATTGTGCCTGGTGAATACACTGTACACTTTTGTGAAATTAGGAACATCAATCTGTTTGGTGATATTATCTAGATGCATTATTTTAAAAAAGTTTCTCGAGTTATTTTTTGTCGAAGAAAATGTAGAACATAGATTTAGACCTTTCTCATCAGGATCTGGCGTAGGTTCCGTCTATCCGACCAGATATTTCAAGATGTTCTCTATTCGTCTATTTCCAGATAATGAAAACTGATTATCCTTGAATACAATCCTCCATTTCAGAAACGAGACTTTGGAGGCAGAGGACTACGGGCACAAGTGGACACTCGGTGCATTGCTGAGACATCTCGAGGAGAGGGGAGTCGATGGGAGATGTGAGAGGAGACTGTAGTATTGATCAACTGCTAGTCGTCGTTCCAAAGTGGATAAAGATTTTTTCGATGACTAATAGTCTGTTATCAGAAAGAATGCATTCACGATAAATTTCACTGACCTGCTCAAGTCAATGCCTGACAAGTTGTATATTTGTTCTCTTAGAACATCGCTAGATTGAACTACTTGCGCTGTAGCCTTGATCTATCATTTATGAAAATGAAAAACCGATACACTTTCTTTCAACTGCGATTGCGATTGGAAGAGTAGCAAATGTTTTTATAGCGAGAACTTATCGAGAATGCATCGAATTCCAAGTCTGCCCTCATTGTCGTACTCTCCATGAAACCACAGAGCGGCTAGGGAAAATGTTAATAGTAAAAAAATGTTAATAGTAGCAAAAAAATGTTAATAGTAGCATTGCAGTGTTGATGCTGCGTATCGAGGATCTCGTGACGAAGAGTCTTCTCGCTGTCCAGAGTACGGTATCCGCCGCATGCCGAACTACAGTCATGCATCCATCTGTGAGTTAGGGGTTCTGAGGGGAGTGAGAGGAGTGAGAGGGGTATGGTAGAAATAATTAAGGGTATGAATTTTTGGATTATCGCCCAGAGAAATATTGTTTTCAAATTCGTTCTAATGCTTTCTTCTGACAGTGAAGCGGGAATGTGAAGAGCCTATGCATTCTTTAAATACTAGTGTATTGCTAATGTGTTGAATATCGATAACTCATCAACATCGTCCAAGTACTCTGGTGTCTATGCAGATAGAGAAGCACGAATACCACACGTGTTATTTTAATTGCTTCCTAATCTCAGGTCTGCTTCGAACTCTTCGGATTCGACGTGCTCATCGACGAGAATCTGAAGCCGTGGCTGCTGGAGGTCAACCTGTCGCCCTCACTCACTTGGTCAGTTTATCGCCTTTAGTTGTGATCGACATATGATCAGAGGGTTTCAAAGCAGGTGGATCGATGGTGCATAGTTGTCATGTATTTCTTATTATCGGCAATTTTCAATTCTGCTGTGAGATACCATTTAATATTACTGAATTACAATCATGTGAGGCACAGGAGATTTTGAGCTCTCGTGAAGTTTTTTTGTTCGGGGAATGGAATCACTTTGGTCTGATATGAAACTGAAAGGCGTATCAAAACAATACAAACCTTCTGGCAAAATTTGCCGATTGGAAAGCAACAGAATTAGATTTATTTGCATACTATTTATTCTGTAAATTATCTATATTCTCAGTGACGCTCCTCTGGATTCGCTAGTGAAGACTAAATTGATCTGTGATCTTTTCAATCTCACGGGAGTTCAATTGATAAGCAAGAAGACAATCAATGCAATCAATGGACTGGTGAAGGGAGGAGCAGAGAGGGAGGATGGAGGTGAGGAAAGGGGGAGAGAAAGAGGGAGGAAGGAGGTACATAATAGTGAGAGTAGACCATACAATATGCATTTGAAATGTAGGAGTAATGTTTAAAAAAAACTTTACCCATTTAGTGAAACTCTAGAGTAACTGGAGGGATTAATTTAGAGAAAGGGTTGGCGATGATCTAACCATGTTCTTCATTAACCGTGTTTTTTGAGCAAACCAAGGGGAGCAATTGTAAGGAAAAAGTTTTTATCTGATCTGGTTGGGTTTGTTAATAGGAGAATACCTTGTAATAATAAACGCAAAGGTTAGACTACACATAGATGCAAAATTCATGGCATTGTTCTGTATATAGATGAAAGATGAAAGATCACCATCTCAGCCTCTCTCTTTCAGAGTGGAAGGATTCCTCCTCATCTGGTGTCTCCTCTGCTACTTCTCTCTCTAGTGGAGCACAAAGAAGCAAGCGGATACTCACAAGGGTACGGTGAAACATTTGTTTTTCTCTCACTACTTTGTGTCCATGCTATTGGCTACTCGTATCATACACCTTCTTACAACTATTGTGAAACAAGAAACTATAATGGTCTCTTTTTTTTTTGCTAAAATGCGTTTCTTTCCCAATTTAAGAGCGAATTAATATTTCGATACTCTAATTGCAAATCTATTATATCCATTCTTTTGGTTTCTGCCTTAAATTTTTCAATCCAACGCATTGAATCTAATCTGTCAATTAGATAATTATAGTTTTATAATCTCGCTGAATACTGTAACAGGAGTACTCTCCTACCGTAATCTACCGTATCCTTCTTCCAGCGAGTTGACTCTAAGCTGTCCTCTTCCTCTCCTTCATCTATCGCCGCACTGAAGAAGAAGACGAAGAGCGTTCGAGTTTACGTGAAGAAAGCAGAGGGAGAATTGGAGAGGAGAGGAGACTTCACACGGATATTCCCGAGAAGAAACTCAATGATGATATACGGGTACGGTAATCGACGGGGATACTTAGGGGTACTGTACATACATGAGTGGAACAACATGAGTATTTACGGGTACGGTAGTCGATGGGGTTACTGTAGTAATACTATTGGGTGGAGCCTGCGAGACAGAACTGACGATCTACGGGTACGGTAGGGAAGCAATGGAATGGATATTGTTGTATGTGGTGTCAGACTCGGATAAATCGAAATGAATTTTTAGTTTCAGTAATAAGATATTTTTGAAAAACAGAATTGAATGAACCTTGACGCCAAAATAATTTGTTTAGGATAGTTGAGAAAGGATTTGACATGCTTTGGTGTGGCTAGTTTGTTTCGTCGATAAAACGTGAACAAACGTTATTCTTTTAAGTTAATTTTTAAACGCCACATTGCAGCCCCCTGATGGAGGACGTGGGCTCTGAGCGATGGGACGCGCGTCTCTACGAGCAACTTGGATATGGTAGCGAGGATACGGTAGAAGATGAAGATGATACGGTATCCAGACTGCACAACGAACTGATCGACACCAAGAGAGTGAGTTGACTTTCATATTTTTGAGCATAATGATTGTAAATAAATATCAAAATTTGCGCGATATCGAAAATTCTAAAACTTCCCCATGTTGCTTCTTTGTTGCAACCATATCTTTTAATTCCGATTCAATTCTCCAACTCAATAGTCCCAGAACACTAATGGGAAAAAGTCTCAAAATGTATCTGAGAAGGCAACAGTGATTTCCGCAGAAAACATTCCTTTGTATTCTGGCTACTGTTTGGGATTATTCTCTCGAGATTCAGTGCCCGGCGATTCGTCGTTGAGAGATGGTTGGGCTAAAATATCGGAGGGGGGGGGGGTGACAAAACGTTAATAAATCACAGCTCCTGTGGGAGTCGACGAATGGACTTGGGAGTTGTTGCATTGTTACCAGTATGCGCTACAATACCTTTGTATATATAATTCTCGTTACCAGGCGATAGTGAGTTTCAACGTATCGCCTGGTAACAAGAATTACATATATAAATGTATGGTAGCGCATACTGGTAACGATGCAACAACTCCCAAGCCCCTTCGTCAGCTCCCACGGGAGCCGTCATTTGTTAACGCTTTGTCGCTTTACGTTTTGCCACCCCCCCAAATATCAACCCACTTACAGTACCCCTCGTTCTCCTCCCTCTCTCCCTCTGTCGCTTCCCTTCTTCGTCCTTCCTACGAGGCAGCAGGAGAATACGCAGAGAAGCTGACCAAGGAGGGAATGGGCGTATACGTGAGCAGTGAGTGGAAGGAGATTATCGATTTATTGAGTAGTTCTGTAGTAAATATTTATTGATTTTTCACCACAGCTGGGATATACAGATTTTTCACAATATTATGAAATTCAACAAGTATTGTTTGAGGTTCAGCACCTATAACATAGAGCGTGATTCGTTCGGGTTCATTAATATTCCGAGAGTTACTGCGGGAACAGAATGTGTAGTCCGTGGTGTAGTGTGCAAGAGTTATCATATTTTGTTGTATTACCCGCGGAACGCGGGAGAAAAAATGTTCCGCGAGAAATGCAACAAAATGTGATAGCTCTCGCCCACCACACCACGCATTACGCATTCTGTTCTCACAGTACGATGAAAATAATTCAGTTTTATGAAACTGTGCTACCACATTTTGTGTTTCAGTATGTTGATATATGTCAGATCATATGTCGATGACATTATTTTCTTCCTTCGCTCGAGATAAAATCACATTCTTCTCTGCAGATTCGCTTCCGTCCGTGCGCTCGTCTGCTCGCGCGCGCACCCGCAGTTGCGTCGAGTGGTGGGAATTAATTTAATTATTATTAATTTTGTATTTTCAAATTTAAATTATAAAATTTTTTCTTTAATTTACAATTTTAATTTAAAAAATATAATTAAGGTACGAATCTCGTCTGAACGAGCAGCCGGGTGCGCACGCGGAGATCACTGACGGGAAGGTGCAAGTGTGAGTGATATTTAGTTTTTCATTCATTTATTCGACTAGTTGTATCTACTCTACATTATTATTAAAAATATCGATAAGATTTGAATTGATGGAGAATTGATGAGAAGAATCGATAGAGAATTGAAATAGAATTTGAAATGTTGTAGATTGATTCATGTTTCACCACCTATATTAAAGGTAATGGGAATAGTGTATTTGATTCGGAACTCCCTGCAGTGGGAATAATACTAAACCCGTATAATTACAGTCTGGACGGGAAGGAGAACGCGCTTCCCTCTCTCCTCTCCTCCTCTCCCTCACGTCTTCCTCCTTCCTCCCTCGCCTTCCATCTGCCTCTCAACGATGACGTCGCTCTGGAGGCTACCATCGAGAAGATGACGTCAGTCCAGTGATCTACCCCCTAGACCCTTCGCACCAGGGGTTACAGTATCATACCGTATCCCCACCTCCAGTATCCAATCGCACCCCCCCCCCTCCACTTCTTCCCCATTAGCATTCAGTCATAAGTTTCTTCCCCCTTCACCACCAGCACTTACTCATAATTTCTATAACCTCTCGCAATGTGCACTCAGTTTTCGATAGTTAAGATTCACGAACAAATGATTCATTTTGCGAGAGATTATTCAGTCAATCATGACGACTATTAACACGTTTTTATAATTGTTGTTGCTAATTATTCTTTACTATTGAGCGCTTTCGAGCACTTTCCCCCTTCCTTCACGTTTACCCATGTTTTGTTGATTTGTTGGCTATGTTGTTCGACGTTACATCGAGATTGCTAAGTATTCTCCGGTAAATTTTCCCCAATCGATTTATGTTTTCACCCGATTTTGTGCTCCACCAAGAGTAGAATACACCCTGCTGGGAAGAGTGAGATTCGTTATTGTTGGGCCTCCCCGGTCCTCTTCCCGAGCTCAATGAGTGATCACCTATTGATTTTGTTCCCCGATTTCATTGTTGTTCTAATGTTGCTGATAAGTTGAGTTTGCTCACTGTGATCGTGAACCGCACGTGGGAATGGGAAGTGGTGTGAATTACAGTATTCAGTATAAGGATGAGGATCGCGAACTGAAAATCGATAATCGATTACAGTAGTGAGGACGTGGACGCGCTAGTCTCGCGGTACACAGAGTTGCTGCTGCTGGAGGGACTGAGGAAGGTTGTCGACAGGAGGGTACGGTAGAGTACGGTGTGATGTACGGTGTTCGGCGTGCCAGACAACTGTGTCACAAAATTTCGGTGTTATGAAAGATACTGTAGGTTACTGTGGTCTGGAAAGGTAATAGTTATGGAAATGAACGATGATTGAAATGATCTATCCCCTAATACGCTAAATACTCATTAGGCCCAAGTCGACCCGAGGAGACCCCATCATACAGAACCGAATGGCGCTCTTCAATTGCTGGGTTTCGCATCGGATAGAGGAGCAGTGAATGAAGAAGTAATCAAGGTGAGAATATTTCAAGTGAAAAGAGAATGTTGAGATGAAAACAGAATTTTAGTATTGTCGTTGCTCTAGCGGTGTTCTCATCGACAATCGAAAAGTTAGACTAAACAGTAGTGCGGGCAATAAGTTGGAGTCGTGAATGTTGAACGAATGCGCACAGAGTCAATGCAAGTGTTCAGAGTAAGGTGCACTATCTCCTCTGGCGTCGACAACCGTACGCTGTAAGGGAAAGAAGCCACGCATTCGATCGATTGAGGTTTTATTCTCCATTTTAAAATTTGTCATGTTTTTCTATCGCCGGAAACCACTCAAAAATTGATATTTCTCGAAACATTCTTCTTACAAGTAGTTTGTTGAAGCACAACAAAAATACAATTAAATTCATTGGCCTAGAATCAATAAACTATGGTTAGCAGTCTTCGAGAATGCGAGAAGCTTCTGGAAGCCGTGAACAGAAGGAAGAGGAGATTCAATGTGCTCCCGAGGAAAGGATGATCACTAGCATCCGCATTTTGTGTTTGCATTTTTGTCTTTATAAAGCCAATCTTGACATCAATTATTGCAAAATTTTATTGTTGTGTGGAACAGCTATTGAATGGGCTATTTCTGAACAGGAGATCGGAGAAGTCATCTCGATATTGCCTTCTTGAAATCGTTCAAGCAAGAGAGTGTACCCTGAAATCGACTACCTAGAGAGTGGAGAAATCTTGAATACGTCAACCGTATTATGGCAGCACTGCACGTCTCCTGGATTAAAATAACTGGAAAGGGCTCCGGCAGTTGTGGGGGCTGTGTTCTGAAGATGAAAACAAATTCTCCTGCAATCAACGGACCTTGACATAGCCCCTGCGGTCACTATATCGCAATTTCTTAAAACTGGGGTGCGGTGGAATGGATCAGCTAACTAGGGCTCGTGCTCTCTGCACGCATCGGGAAAGAAAAGGCCTTTTATCCGCCGATTCTAGAGTCGCGAAATCTTTACAGCGAATGTGCCTTGAAGAACCCAAGGAGAAGCGGAACGGCAGTCGACGGAATACCGCTGAATACGCGATCGGAGAATTTCTCGATATTTCTTTTTTGATCGTGTTCGATTCCCCTTTACCATGAGAGTGAAAACGGCACAGGATGGTGCACTCAATGGCATTACTCTTACCTCACTAACTACCGTATACTAGGGCTGGCTTCTTGGAAAATGATCTCTTTATTCTGCGCATTCCCTCCCCGATCTGACAGCTGAGGGCATGAAGAGCGAAGAGAGTCATTTTACACACTAAGCAAATCTTTCCGCACGGAAGCCGTGCGGAAAGATTTGCTTAGTGTGTAAAGTCCCAGCGGTCTCTGATCCTCGAGTGCGGGTTAGATATATCAGATTGTCTCCATCCGGAACAGGGGACAACGACCAGCGGAAATTCCGCTGAGAAGGAGCAATGATTTTGATCTGTCATTTATGAATTCGACTCTACTCTAACAAGAGAGATGCATCAGTGCGGGATCTATCAATCGATCATTCAATAGGTTCCCCGTCACTTGCCACTTCATAGGTACAATTAGTGAATCTGCTCATAAGAGCGTAATTCCTTCCTCTCTCTCCCGCAATGCCCTCCTCTTCGCCTGAACTGGCGTCGCAGGAGTCCGTTGATCGCCTTACCGAGCTCGTTTTGAGCCTCCACGCCAAGCTAGACAAGTATGGAGCCTCCCTATCCCTTACTCCCGCCTCTCTCTCGCCTACGGCCCCGAACAAGCCAGCCGTCGATAATTCCACCTACGCCTCCGTCGTTCGTGCGCTCACGGAAACCGAGAAGATCAAAATCAAGTCCCAGCGAGCAGTGTTGGTGGGTTCCACTGAAAAATCAACTCATCAGGAGACCTTCAAGCATGACGAAGCCGTTCTCAAGGAGATCGTAACTCACACGAAGGACACTGCCCTCATTCAAGCGTATGATGCCGGAGATATCACTCATCGTAGATTCCCGGAGAACAAGCAGCCTGGCAAGCGAATTGTCAAATATTCTCTGCCGAGAACTATCGGTCGCCCTGCCTCTTTTGAGCCTTCAATGTTCGTGCGACGTGACCTTATGCCTACCGAGCTCGTTCAGGAGAAAAATGCACGTGATGAAGCCAGAAAAAGAAATATTGAAGCTGAATTTCTCATGTTGGGAGTACGGGACTGTGAACTCATAAAGTTCCGTGGTCCCTCTTACCGTCCTCTTCCGCCCAGCTACCGTATCCCCAAGCAAGTGAACACCTCTGAACCGAGCAGTGCGACTAACGAATGCAATCCAAAAACAAAGATTCCCTCGCGCAAAGATGATACCTCTGCCACCTCCACGTCTTTCCTTACTACTCGCCAGAAAGTGAAGACTGAATCTTCTCCGCCCTCTTCAGGTGGTACGACGGCGGTGGCACCCTCTCTTGCCTAGGGATTATGTGGCAGAGCCGTGAGTCCTAGCTCCCATCCATCTTATTCTAAACCCCTTTCAAATTGTCTCCTATCTAACGGTCCCCAGTCTCATCAAAATTTATCCTTGTTTTTTGCAAATTGCCGAAGCGTTAGGAATGTCATAGATACTGTAATCCTCTTACTATTGCAAAGAAATCTTGATGTTCTTGCGCTTACTGAAACTTGGCTTAGCGACATGGATAGCGATGCTTTACTGCTGAGAGGCCTGAGAAACTACTTCATTTGCCGAGCTGATCGTCTTGACTCTAGAGGTGGAGGTGTGCTTATCTATGTGCGTTCTAATCTGCTTCCTATACTAGTTTCCTCCTTAACAATACCTGGGTACGAGTGCATTACTATTGATATTTACTCTAGTACCCCGTCATCCACAAAAAAGTCTCTCAGAATCATAAATATTTATCGTGCCCCAAACTCCCCTCTTTCTTCTAACCTACCTTTCTTAAATTACCTGAATCTCGCTACCGACTGCTCCCATCCCTCTGTAATAATTGGTGATTTCAACTACCCTTCGGTACACCTATTCATCGACCACTGCTTCCTTACTCCCTTTTTTAGATCTTATAACCACAAAATCTTTTACTCAATTTATTGATTTTCCTACAAGAGGGAAAATAAACTTGACCTGGCTTTTTGCAATTATCCTATTATAAAATATGCTAAGCCTGACATTCCCCTTTCCGATCATGTTAGCATCAGCTTATGCATTTCATTCGAGATTTCTTTGGGTTCCCTTTCGAAACCTTCCAGAAATTACCATTTTGCCAATTGGGATATCATAAATAGCCATATTGCTATGCATAATTGGACTATTGCTCTGTTTAACAAAACAGCTACCGAGGCTTATAGTTACTTCAGCGCTTTCTTAAACTCCCTTTTAGACGCATTTGTCCCCTTCAAACATTCTAAATCTTCTACTGGCTATCCAAGATATCTGGCTAATTTACATGACAGATTAACTAAATTACACGAAGGTGCGCCCAACAGCGATGCTACACACTCGCTTAGAGTTAGATTTGATAAAGCCCTTAAAAATTTCGAATTAAAGCGAGAACACAATGCAGTCAATTAAAAAAAATGCTAACCTTTTCTTCCAGTTCTGTAAGTCCCGTTTTAAAGTAAATACATCTTCCCTTCCTGGAATTATTGACTGTAATGGTAGCATCCTGTTAACTGATATGGAAAAGGCAAATTTATTTTCTAAATTCTTTTCTAGGGTGCAAACTCCACCTAAGGATACACCACCTCCTAGTCTCACTCTCCCGAAATCTTCTTTTGATCTCCCTTTCATTCCGATTGGCGACATTCTTATTGCTATTAGTCAAATTGTCCCAAAAATTAATGGTTCTCCCGACAATATTTCCAATTTGGTATATTCCAAATGTAAGTTTTCAATTGCTACTCCCCTATGCATCATTTTTAATATCTCCCTATTATTGCTCCCTCGCAATGGAAAATTGCTCATGTCAAACCCATTCCTAAAAAGGCCGGTAATGCAGATATCTCAAATCATCGCCCAATTTCTCTTACAGTAACTGCTTCTAAAATTTTTGAAAAAATTCTTATTAATGAAATAACTACCTATCTAGATAAGCATTCTTTACTGGATACTCGACAAGCAGGGTTCCGTAAACTTAGAAGCACTACATCTTCCCTTTGCGAAACTCTCTCGTTTTATGCCCATTCATTGAGTCAAAAGAAATCAGTAGATACTATATTTTTTGATTACCAAAAAGCATTCGATTCAATTGATCTAAAATTTCTATTACATAAGCTTTCCTCTCTAGGTATTTCTAAACATTGTAAAATGGTTTGAATCATATCTCCTAGGAAGATCTCAACGTGTTTTTATCGGTGATTATCTTTCTTCTCCATCTCCCATTATTTCAGGGGTCCCTCAAGGAGCTGCTATCGGTCCTCTATTGTTCATTATATACATTAACGACCTTGGTAGTTGTATTCCTCCTTCGGTTAAATACAATGTATTCGCTGACGACCTTAAAATATACGCCACTGTGCCTGACCACAGTATCGATCTCCAAACTGCTATTACAAATATAGAGAAGTGGACTATTCAATGGAATATGACTATCAGCGCTCCTAAGTGTACCGTACTCCATCTAGGTCGTCTTAAAACAAGGTCGAAATACATCCTCAATGGTAATATTATTTCCCCTAAAGATCAAGTTCGGGACCTTGGTATCTTCTTCACTAGAAACCTGCACTTTGGTCATCATATTGATCACATTTCTAGAAAATCCAGATCCATGTGCAACCTTTTGCTTCGGTCATTTTCCTCATCCCCTCCCGACATTCTGATTAAGGCATACAAAATTTACATTCGTCCTTTGCTTGAATCATCAACCATAATTTGGAATCCCACTGCTATTGGGCTGGTTAATCAAGTTGAATCTGTACAACGTGAATTCACTAGACGAATTCTTGGTCGATTTAAATTACCTTACCTCCCTTACCTTGAGAGGCTAAAGTATTTTCAATTAGACACACTAGAATACCGCCGCTCTTTGAACGATATTTACTTCCTGTACGATTCTTTGCACGAGTTCGTTCTCCTCGACACCTCTTCTGTCTATGCGATCGCTCCTCTCTCTCGTAGCCTCCGTGCCTCTCACAGCATGCGCATCGCTTTACCGTACGTGCTTCCAGCTTCCCTGAGTTCTTTTGCCACTTGTTCACTAACGCTCTGGAATTCTTTCCCCAACCAAATAGTTACCATGCCCCGTCTCCCTTTCCGCCGTCACATTAAAAACTCACCCACTTGTGTCCCCCACTCTTCCAACGTACCAATGTAACACGGACTGCCACAAAATCCCCACCCACATGCTCGCCCGAGCCCGAGCCCGAGCAAATACCACCTGATCTTCCATCTTCGTCGCCTTCAAGGCCTATCCTCCCCTATCCTGCTGGTGAATAAAGTATAAGTATAAGTATAAGTAATAAGTGGGTGTTACGCTTCTCTGACATGCCCGCTCTAATCAAACAAGGACTTGTGCATCTAGAGCTCGGCAAATAATGACCCTAGTGAGGTCACTCTCTTCCCTCTCCTTCATCCACTTGAGTATTCTCTCAGTCCTCACTACATGCTCGGCTCATGCCACACTCTCTCGCTCTCTCATTTTTTCTTGCCTTGAAAATATGTAATGGTAGTAATATCATTGTTCACTTTTTAGTTGCCTACTCCAACTCCATCTCGGCATGATTTCAAGCCTCGCGACTATATCTATTCTAGCAAGCAATACTGCCTCGTACAACCACGTGAAGTGAGTGTTTCTATCTTTATCAACAAGCTTTTCAGAACGATTTGCATACATAAATATGAATGGTTGCAGTTTTCTGAATGCCATTCGATCATCACAATTGCGATTCCGCTTTGATATGAAGTATATCAGTGGCGATGACACAGCTGTCGAAACCAAGGTTACTTCGTCGGGGTAGGTTCTAATTGATATCGAGTGGGGTATGGAGTGATATATCGCGAGTTATTGACATACACCTAAATGACTCCAAGATAAAACTTCTCTCACCGGTCAGATTGATTGACGAAACATAATGCAGAATGAATGGAGCCACTTTTTGCAAAGCTATCCGTATTACAAATTTACTTGTTCTGTTAGCTTCGTTGCTACTGAATTGGATGGTAGACTCGCTCGCATTCATTATCTACTGATCAATTCATCCATTCTCAGCGCGGCCCTATAATACGAGCCTGTGGGAGTTCGGATATCGATTGGCACGCAGATACACGAGTACTCTCAAGAAAAATTGAACGGAGAGTGGTGGGAAAAGTGAGTGATTTCATGAAATGTGTGAAGTATTTAGTTTGGGTGATTTCAGGAATTCTTACTATGACAATCAAAACAGCGCCTTCTGCAAAAATTGCTGTTCAATGTTTCCTGCTCATGAAAATATTTGAATAATTTGTTACGTTGATAAAGTTCTTTCAATCTTTACCGATTTGCAATAGCAATGGCGCAAGAGGGAAAGGAAAAATTGTCAAGGTGGTTAATAGTTTCGTTCTTTCCGCAATTTCAGCGTCTAGGGCAAACTTTTAGACGATGATCGATTTACATCTTTCTTTTCATCATCATACTCATCTTTCTTTGGTACTGCAACGGAATGGCTCCTAACTAGAATAGCTGAAGTTCAATGAGTAAGATAATATAATAACCTAATAATATTAGTCTAACCAATTAGTTTAAAGATGCCAGGTGCCTCAATTAGAGTATGCTATGAGCCTCTCTCTTTGCAAACACAGGGATCTCCATCGACCGCTCTGCAAACATTACTGCTCTCCTTCCTTCTACCTTCTGTTTCCACCACTCGTTTCCGGCCTCGAGCGACTGTCTCTCGCTTCCGATATGGTTTCCGTATATTTTCTCCGCTTATCACTTGCATTGTTTAGCTATGAACTGCGTGGCTCCATTAATATATCGTGTTTGTTTGTCTTCAGCTGAAAAACCGAAACTTTCAGTTGCCTACTCCAACTCGATCCCGATAAAATTCCGAGAGACTGCTCGCGCCGATAATGTATACGCATTTTCGCCGTGAGTTCACCCTGTCGCTTCGATATCATATTTTGGGATGTTTTCAAGGGGAAAGCCAATCTGGTTGTACAGTAAGAATCCATATCGGTTCTGCTCAAGTTCTAGAAGAAACAAGGTAGAAAGTGAGCTATCGCAGATCTGTGAATCAATAGATTTAAAAACAGGAGAATCACTTTTTTCAGAACACCATGTACGAGTACCAGGTATTCATTATCAAGTGCATGGATTTGGCACATCTTCCAAATTGAAGGTGTGTGATTTTTATAGACTGTCATTCTAGGGACCACCAAGCATTTTACTAATTGCACGTAACTGGTTCGAAAACGATTTCATTGTATTTCACTAAGGTGTAGAAACATTTTTTGTTTGCGAGTAACCTACAAAAAGTTCATATTTTCTGAGATAAACGTGAATTTATAAAATCATGTTTTCTCAAAATGTGAGACGCGTACGTAAGAACAGCTCTAGTGCGCGTGTTTATGGAGAGCCGCGCATTTTCTAAGTATACATCAATAGTGGGGTGGTACCACCATTACATATCCAAAAATTGGACCTTTTGTCCAGCGCCCGCGTTTGTTATACAAGGACAAAGCTGACATGAGTCTTGGACCATAAATATCATGTAAAAAACGAGGGCACTGGACAAAAGCTCCAATTTTTTGTTATGTTATGGCCGAAGTGGTCCACAATCGATGGAAACTTAGAAAATCCGCGGCTCTTCACGGCTGCAATCAAGGGAGCGCTTTATGCCCGAAATATTTTAGCGTTCCTCGAATAATTAGGTTCCGTGAGCTATAGTAGACGCGGGCACTGGATGATCGTTCCAATTTTCTCATAAAAGTTTGCATTGGTGGACTACTAGACGTCTGTTATCAGGCTGGTGCGAAAGTCTTGCGGTTTTTTGTGTCCGTACTTTAAACTATCATAATTCTCTCGTCCCAAATCACAATGACTAACAAACATAGCAGTGTTTAGAGGTATGCTTGTACTTTACATACACACATTTCAATCAATCCGATATCGCAATCAACGCAATACATTATGATGAACACAATTGCAATTGATTCTCAAAATTTTGCATTAAATGTATTTTACTGGATATTTGCTGGCAAAATTCACGAAACCTGCACATACTGATGTCTGAGAAGCGTTACGTATACCATTTCAGAAAATATGTTTCAACTGTGTCTCGATTAAGTTTGGACCGAATTATATGCCATTGAAAATATGCTATCGATGCTGGCTACACGAAACTTTGTCGGATTTTTTGCATCGAAGACCAAGCATACAGGCTTCACTACGAGTGCGCTATATTCACCCACCACGAGGGTTTATTCTCAGAAAAAAATATTGGCGCATGCACCTTTCTCGTTTCAGAAAATTTGAATTTCTTATTTTTCAGAAATATGCGAAATCAACATAAAAATGCAATATGTAGTCATTTACTGATCAATGCATTCCTCGAAAGGATGTAACTTCCATCATCCATAAAAAAGTACGTATAGGGTAAAGATGGGAGCTTCATATATCCACCAGGAATTGAGCATTCATGCTTCAGAGGAAACAGAATTTTGAGAAATGTGTCGTTTTCGATGGTTAAATTTTCGCAATTTTAACTTTGTCCTGCTCTCGCCTCTCCGATTGGGCAATGCTGATATGGTGCGCATATGAAAGAGTATGCAAGGCATCATTAGTAATTAATATATGAAAGGTCATCGGTCAAACTGAAAGGAAGATGGAAGGCAAAAGATCAACAAACCGCAAGACTTTTGCACCAACCTTATAAATCAGATTGGGCGGCTATTAAGAATCACTCGCTCTACCTCTATCTAAAGGAAATTGCATTTTTCACTGTGATGGTGGTCCCTACTGTCATTCACAATTAGATCGAACTTGGCCTAGCACCGTGTCGGCGGTCCGCGATTCGAGCTATCAATCAATTATGTTATTGAAATATAGTTAACATTGTGCCCATTTCAGTTCACGCGACTGCCCTATGACGCCTTCGATCCAGTGGCAATTTCATTGAATATAAATTGTATTCGAAATGCAATGAAAATACTTGTAGCAATTTATCTGATAAAAACAGTTTCATTATGAAGATGGAGTACCGCCGCTTAATATGATAAATCATACATCTTTGAAAATTCACATCACATTTTTTATGTCAGTACAGGGAAAGAGCAGTATCTAACATCCATTATTTGTTTATTGTCGTGGTCGACACTGCATATGTGCAACTTATTTTTGCCAACAAGTCAAGGAATCCGGTCAAACCCGAAAGTGCTTGTTTTTTTTAATAATATCACTCACAACGCCGCAGTAAGTGGGTGTCACCTCTCTCATATCTCCTCGCCCCAATCAAATTAGGGAGTACCCCGCTAAACAAACAATAGCTCCTGCGTAGGTGAAAGAATAACACGTTTTTCTTACCTTGAGGTTAGTGCGGGAAGGGGGAGTCAGGTTTCATTCCACTGCCTACGCTCCGCGCCATTGACTGGTGGGCAAACATCCCGCGAGTACCTTCCTTCCGCGAGTCTATCCTCTACCTCCCTTGCCTTAATCCATTGATCGCAATGCTGCTTCTCCTCTGAATTACTTGTCTAATATCTTTCCTTTTTGAATCGAATTCACAGTGCAGCTTCTCAATTTACACTTTTCCATTATGCTTACATTCGTTGCTGTCGAACTTATTCGCAGTTAAGTGTGTTCAAAATCAAACTTTCAGTTGCCTACCCCAACTCGATATCGGAACTGTTCATGAGGCCGAAATCATCAATTATTAGAGTTTGTTTATATTCATTTATATTTGGTACATTCACGAAAGTTGTATCAAGGCTTGTTTGAAACGTGTGCGCACCCCTACTCTCAAGCCAATTCCCAATTTGAAAGCAAGCCAATCATAATTGACTACTGGCAAGAAGCCAATCATAATTGACTTCTAGTTCCATTGTGAGGATGTATCCATATAGTATACGAGACAGGAGTAATCAATGATCATTGGGGTATGCACACAATTTTCAAACACACATGTTTGCAAATTTCTTGCTAGTTATCCGAATACACATGATATGTATGTTCAATTTGTCATGGACTGTAGAAAATGTTCCATACCTTGACAACAATAATGCCGTGTTCTCTAAAATTAGTATTTCAAAAAAATCGTGGCTTTCAGATTCTATAATAGTGATGAATACTAATACAGTGCCACTGTGGTAGCGGAGAGAATATCGAGAAATTGAGCTCTGCGACCAGAAAAAAATGGAATGTGTTCAACATACTCAAACAAGATAACATTCGTATTTAATACATGGTGATACTCAACTGTTGTTCTATTACCTCATCCTCGTTTGGTCGCTATGTTGCATGGTTCGTGTATAAAGTTCTTTAAACATTTTTTTGTGTTTCTCATGCCAAATTATAATCTAGGAAAATGTTGATAAGATAACGAACTGCATTTGCCATTCTAACTTTTCTTACAATACTTCACACAATTATTGCTTCTCCAAGCTGGTTTTCCGTTGCTTATCATTTTAAGATATTATTTGCATGTGATATATTTTACGAGTCCGTGAGAACAATTACTCGATCAGGTGTAGAAGAGTAGGTTGGCTTCACCATCACCGGTGGTGCCAGTAGTGTTCCCCTTGCGTTGGTACTGCAACTGAAAAGCTCTTTAGCTATAAGAGATTGTGAAGGTCAATGAGTGAATACAATCGCTGAAATATCCTATTATTCCTAGGAAATATGTCAGTTATCTCGCTCTCATCAAACACAAGGAGCTCCATCGACCGCTCTGCAAATATTACCTGCTCTCCCTCCTCTTCCACTCCCTGTTTTCACCCCTCATTTCCACTCTCGCGCATATTTATGGCTTTCCCTATCTTTAGTTCCACCCATAAATAACATTCAATTACGATCTGCTTAATTCGCCCACATTTTTGTGTTCTGCTTTACGATTTCGCCTAGAATGAACGAATTGCAGCAAAAGAAATAGTTGTGAAATATCGACTTCGTTAACAGCTGGAGTAATTCATGGGCTAACTTGCATTCGAAAACGTATTTATGTGCGCTTCTGTTGCAAGTAAACACGGAACTTCCAGTTGCCTACTCCAATTCGATCCCGATAAATTTCCGATATCAAGATTGCTAGCGCCGACAATAAATACACATTTTTACTGTGAGTTCACATTTTCGCGTCGACATCTCATATTTTTCGAATATTTTCATCAAAAATCCTATACGATTGTAGAGGAAGAATACATATCGTTCTGCTCGATTTATCAACGGAACAAGAAATCAAAAAATAAATCGAAGAACTGTGAATATTTCAATCGATTTCAAATCAGGAAAATTCAATCTCATTTAAATCGAGTGGATGATATGACAAGAGAGACGACCAGGATGGATAAAGCCGTAATCTATTCCTTCTCCCTTCCCGCCACATCTGATGAGTCTCCTTCTCGTAGTACCATTCCATCTTGTCTATGAGTTGCTCAGATGTAACTGTGTCTCCCCATGGACCAGACCCCGGTCAAGGATAGAGTTCAGAAGGAAAGTTTGTGGTAGAGATTATGAACGTCCCGAGTAGTAAGTATGTTACAATAAAAGGGGATCCATCTTTGGATGTAGGTGCCGAAATTCGGGATCAGAGGAAATCTCTCGCATTAGGTTGTATTGGGGTGTCCGGAAAGTTCGTATAATGCTTCGGAAAAAAGTCAGTTCGCGATCAAATGCAGTGATTGCGCAATCTGTTTGTCAACAATATATTGCATCATTCTGACGTTGAGTAGTGAGAGGATTTAATCAGTCTCCTAGTTGCTACATTGATTCTTGTGATGGACTCCCATCTCTACCTCCGAGCAGTTTTACTTCATTACTACCGTCTTGGCCGATCCGTGAAGGAGGCCCACTCTGCCCTGGCCCAGTCGGAAGGATCTGACGCCCCCTCCATACCCTTCTGCTATAAGTGGTTCTCCCGCTTCAAGAAAGGGGAGTTTGGTCTCGATGATCAACCCCGCTCTGGACGCCCTCCCTCCCTCGATCAGCCTCTCGTTCTCCGCACACTGAAGCGCAAGCCCATGGCCAGTGTGCGTGAGTTGAAGAAGGATACTGGTACTCCCAGATCAACGGTGTCATATATCCTCCATCGATCTGGGAAGAAGCCGAAACTCCCACAAGTGATTCCCCATGACCTCTCCCCCGAACAGCTGAAAAATTGTGTTCAAGTCTTTCGGGAATTACTCCATCGTAGATCCAATCTTCGATGGGTCAATTCCATCATCGCTACAGATGAGAAGTGGATCACGTACGATAACCCTGTGAGGAGACTGCAATGGGTGGATGCAGATGAGAAGCCCACGCCCGTCCCGAAGAAGGAAGAGCACGGAAAGAAGGAACTCCTTTGCTTCTTCTTCTCAGTGCTCGGTCCCATCTACTGGGAGATCCTCGCCCCTGGCACCAGCATCAATGCCGACCTCTTCTCTGAACAACTGGAAGATGTCGCGATCAGAGTCCCTCCCAGACTCCTGAACCAGGGCAAAATTCTTCTTCTGATGGACAATGCTCGCCCACATCGAGCGAAGATGACCCAGAACAAAATGGACGAGCTGAAGATCGAGAGGATTCCCCATCCACCGTATTCCCCGGATCTCTCCCCATGCGACTACCACTGCTTCCGCTCTCTCTCTGACTTCTGCAAAGGAAAGAAGTTCGAGAATCGAGATGAAGTTGTGAGGGCTTTCGTGAACTGGGCGGTCTCGAAGAAACCCGCATTCTGGAAGAGAGGAATCGAGACCCTGCCCAATCGCTGGAGGGAGGTAGTGAGAAAGAAGGGGGCATACATTGGTCACTGAGAATTGTAAAGCATTGAATAAAAAATAAAAACATAAAATTATACGAACTTCCCGGACACCCCAATAGTTTGCTGAGCAATTGGGGATGTAGCTCACCTTTCAGAATTAGAACGCGCTTATACGAAAGGGTACAATTTATTCAGATCATAAATATATTTGTCATGTTGATAAAATGTATTCAATCTTTACCAAATCTCAATTACAAGGACGCTTGAGAGAGCTGGCAAACTCATTGCCGAAAAATGTATCGATCGGATCGTTCTTTATACTTTCTTTAAAAGGCTTGGGTGAATCGTTCGGGGGTGTTTCACTTTAGAACTGGTCGTGTTCGAACTCTTTTTGTTTGAACTTATTGGTGAATCTCTTCATTTTTCACCCACTGCAAAGTTATAAAATGAAGTGAGAAAAAAATTGAGACACTGGCGAATCATCTTTAATTCCAACTGCCTCTTGATCAAATACCATATCATACAACGCTATGTTGGTAGAAACTATGACAAAGTTCAAATACCAAATTGTTAATATGCCAGATCCATGGAGCTACTCTCCTCCTCTTTCCTTTCACTGACCGTTCTCGCCAAACACAAGGAGTTACATCGGCTGCTCTGCAAACATTGCTTCCCTTCCTCTCTTCATCCTCTCTTTCACCATGCTTGTTCTTTCCCTGCATCGCTTTCGTTCCCGATATTATTAATTTGCGCCCCCCCCATCAATTCTATCATTCAACTACTGTTAACCCCGAACTTTTCAGTTGCATACGCCAATTCGATTCCGATACTTTCATTACCGTGCATTCAAGTATGCTCTACGACGACAATGTTCAAAACTTTTGCGGTGAGCATGATTCTGTTTGTTTGTACAGCAGTTTATATTTTTCAAGGTTAGACTGAGGATTTGTCCATGCACGCATTCCATGCAAGTTCTCCGAGGGGGGCCGGTAGTGAGTACGGTAAAAAATGCATTCTAATGCAGGACAATACAGAGATGGGCGTCGACTGGCCACCACTATGACTCGGTAAACACTAGCGGTAATATTCCGCGAAATCATCACCTTACTCTTGTCGAGAATGAGACGGAGACCTCTTCTTGATGGAAGAGCTCTGGGTGGTGTTGTAGAGTAAGGGCATGTGAAGAAGAGCCATATTGTTCATGTATTGCAATTGTTTGTAAGATAAACATAATTAAGTGCCTAAATTCTTGTAATTAAATACACCTTACCTAAACTGAGAATTTAATTCTACATCTAGAATTGATTGGTCAAAATAGTGTTATTTCGAGCGTTCGATAAATAAAATAACATATCAAAGTTCAGGCAATAGTGTTCATTCTAGTTTCTTGTGTCTGCAATTTCATTGCTGCTTGTTAATTGCTTACTACTCTTCGAGAACAAAGCTGAGCGGTACAAGACTATGATCACGGACGACATTGCGAAACTAGTTTTACAAAAGCGTTCACATTTGTATACGGGCAGCCAGCTGTCTCGCTGCTCAGATAGATTCATTCCAGAATCTGAAGAGCACTCTCTTCATTAGCCATGTTCTCTCGCATTTGATACATAACAAGGGATAATACAAAATGAAGAGAACGATTTGACGGTTACAGAAAGGCCACTGCAGACCGCAATTTATGGCAGTCATAAAATTCCCATTTTCTACTGGTTTTCAGTTCAGAGATTCCTTATTCGTCTTTGAGTGTTGTCTAGCGAAATGTTTTAGTTCCGTGAGTTCCACCGGCGTGATATTCAATGTTGTAGTAGTAATCAATATTTAGGAGTCTACATCTTCCCGAAAGATAGTTGAGTAGTCTATGCATTGCAAAGGAAGAGAAGCGATCGATTAGCGAGGTGAGGTGCTCTTGATTACTAATGATGTGGGGTAGATCGGACGCCATACAATAGGAAGCGCCCCCTGGGAAGCCTCACATACGATGGAGAGATGATTTGACCCGAGCTATTGGTAACACTGGTGATATGCAACTTATGAAGAATACCGCCCCTTCCTCATATGAGCACCTATTGTCAGACATGATAAATTGATTGATTGATTGATTGGGGTTGATCGGAAGACTGATGTTTTTCTCACTTGAAGATACCAACGAGACAAATTGGAAAAGTCTTCCTGTCAATGCCATGTGAGGTACCATTGCTCAGAAATACAATGGTTTATTGTTTGTACCACTTTCGAAAACATTGATTCCAGGATTGTATAACATTTTCGAGATACCAGAGAGAATTTAAAATATTTGTTTTAATTGAGCCAGTTGCACTGATAAATAACCTGCTCTCAACGTTATTTTAACCTGGATTTGTACTTGTATGATCAAATTGATGTTTTCTTCTTATTTTTATTTCGAATAAGTGAGCGTGTTTAATCGGGATACAAAAAGCACAAAATGGAAAAAAATCTGAACCAGGTAGCAATAATGAAAATGTGGTCGCTGAACTTAGGCCATAACAGCCCAAATAATTTATGAATCCATTCCATAACAAGTCATAACACTTTTTTTTACCTTGCCGGGCGGCTCAGTGGTTGCGTGCCAGAATTGCGATCGAAGGGTCACGCGTTCGACCCCTGCTCGCGTCCAGAGATCCAGCCACACCAAGGGGGTTAAGAAAGTAGTGATTCAAAATCACTATAAGGAAAATCCCCAAACACGTGTACACAACACGGGCTATTTGAAGTCTCCCAACAAGCTGCCGATTTCAAGGAGATGCTCTCGTTGCTAAATAGACGATGGGGTGGCACCGCCCGCTCTTGCGTGGAACAATGCCTAACACATTTACCTCTTCCTTAACCTTTTTAACTATTATTTAGCTAACAAGAAATAAAGAATCCACATAATGGGTTTTCACAATGGTCAGTATGCGGCAGGAAAAACATGGAAACGTTCAGTTACAAACTTATTGTAGACAGCAGGTGCCTTCAGAATGGAAATAACTAGCTAGACCAGATGGGGCACACTGCAAAACCTCCGGGTACAGGAAGTTATGTATCAAAGGGGACCAATGTTCGACAGACATTTCATATAGGTCAAAGATCCCATTCTTCTAGGAACGTTCTGGTAGAAATATCAGAGCTCTCTTTTTGAGGAGACACATCTTCTCCAAAAGAAGTCGAAAACTAAGCGTTTATGCCGCTCGTAAACGGTTGTTTCTTCTCTGAAACCATGCATTAGATCAAGAACATTTCTTCATTCTGCACTCTCTCTCATACTGCCTCTCCAACAAAAGCGTATGCTTCCAGGAGTGCTTCAGCCTATGATGCTAATACCCCGATGTCTCCATTTCTAGCGTACACCCTACACTATCAGAGAGGCGAGAGAACACGGATACGAGGAGAGAATCTATTCACGAGCTTTTCTAGTTCATGCAGTATAAAATGGCTCGGTTTCTGAGGAGACACTAACTGTGAGGATGTTTCCAGCTCCAGTTCTCCTTCTCTTCTCTCCATTCATCAATGCGGACTCACCTGTCGATGAGAAGAAAGAGATACTAGCCTGCAGCAAGGTCCACATGCGCCTCCATCAGGGTAATCGCTGATATTGATCTCCCCGAATATACGATACATTAATGAACGAATGCTGACCTTTCGCTTCGCGGGACATTCAAGGTTCCGTTAAAAAATATTTCTAGCGGATCTGCTGTCTATCAAGTGTGATGCACTTCTATTTCGGTCGCATGTTCGGGATAACGCCTGCTACTTCGCCGTAACTAGAAAGGTGAGTCTTTTTTGCTGTTCTGTTAGGTATAGGGTGTTTTTAAAAGCACATTTTCTCAATTTTTCAGCCGCCAAAAGCTGCCGAAAATGGCTACACGAGCGCGTTCGGACAGAATTGAGTTCATAAATCGACCCCCGTTTGGCCAATTGTTATCGATTTTCTTTTATTTTTTGCAAATAATAGTTGCTCCTAGAACGAATAAGATAATGATAAAAACTTCCTACCGAGAGAGCACTCAATTTCGATAGAGTTGTCTGCATGTCTCTGCGCTCTGTAGAATCTGAAACCGGTGATCACCCTCCCTTATTTTCGCTGCAGTATTCTTTTCGAACCAAGCGACGATAATTGTTGTCTTGCGTACCCTCACACGCTTTTTTCCCTGACTCAACTAAACGGTGTGTTTGAATAATTGAATGTCGTTCAAAACGGCCGACGATTTGAATGATGAAGCACAATGTTTTCCAGATGCAATACACCGACGGCAATGACTACTGCAGAAAGGTGCTGCCCACAGCCCAGATACACAAAAATATATAGTAATTCTGAAAGATCTCGACGAGATAAGCATTTTTCATGTTGGAAGTGAAAGGCTAGCTCACTTGTGAAAAAACTTATGGTCATTTGATGACAATTTCAAATCTCAAAATTGACGCTCTGAAAGTTTTTTTCCGCGTACCGTAAAATAAATGTTTCCAAAAGATTCCTCATGAAAAAATACCCCTAGAAATGCTTATTTCATTTCGAAAGGCGTGCCTGTTTCGGTAGTTCTGATTAGCCGAATAGTCAGAGCTCAGGTTTCTTCAATATTTCAAGTCGTCTGTCTGCGAAAGTAGAGTTCAGAATTTACTTCCAGCGCCTGAACTATTTCATAAACACATTATTTGGAACATTTCGACTCAGAAATACGTCATACCGACTGGCCAAAACCAATCATGGTGGCCCTGTAGACACTTTTTTTCGTAAGAGCTTTGTGACGCACTTTGACGATATGTTTTGACAATGATATTGCAATAACAAAAGGTGCGACAGCTAATAGATCGCAAATATGTAATAGCTAAGATATATTAAACAATAATAATTTGTTTGAGGACCACTCTTACATTTTTCAAGTATGCAGTAGTCCGATATTTGCAAATTTCGTGCGCCTGTATCATGAATCACGAACGATAGTAGCCTAAAACATAACTTTTATGCGTTCTAATGAGAAAATTCGGCTTCTACGAGTGAAAATACACTAGCAAATATATTCATGAAGTAAAATTTACGAAAAAAAATATTTTTTTTATATTTTTGCCCCCTGGAGCAGTGAGGCTTGTTTGAGGAAAATTATGTTTGAGGCTGCTGTCGTTCTGGATTCATGTTACAGGGACACGGAATTTACAAATATTGGATTGTTGGATACTTGAAACGTGGAGTGATCCTTAAACAAATTATTATTGTTTAATATAACATTGCTATTACATATTTTCGATCTATTAGCTGTCGCACCTTTTGTTATTGCGATATCCCCCCATATCGTCAAAGTGCGCTCTTACGAAAAAAAGTGTATACAGGGCCACCATGATTGGTTTTGGCCAGTCGGTATGTCGTATTTCTGAGTCGAAACGTTCCAAATAATGTGTTTATGAAATATTTCAGGCGCTGGGAGTAAATTCTGAACTCTACTTTCGCAGACAGACGACTTGAAATATTGAAGAAACCTGAGCTCTGACTATTCGGCTAATAAGAACTACCGAAACAGGCATGCCTTTCGAAATGAAATAAGCATATCTAGGGGTATTTTTTCATGAGGAATCTTTTGGAAACATTTATTTTACGGTACGCGGCAAAAAAAATTTCAGGGCGTCAATTTTGAGATTTGAATTGTCATCAAATGACCATAAGTTTTTTCACAAGTGAGCTAGCCTTTCACTTCCAGCATGAAAAATGCTTATCTCGTCGAGATCTTTCAGAATTACTATATATTAGGGTGTCCAGAAATTTTTAAGAATGGCCATGTAAAACTGCAAAGCACAATCAATAAATATAATTTCACAATTATATTTGTAAACAATATAGTGAGGAATGGATTAATGCTAATTAGTCAGGAATTACATCACCATTCCAGTTGCTCAATTGATTTTATCACATTTGTGAGTCGAAAAATACAGGTTTTAGTATTTCATTAAATATTCTGTGATACATCCAGTTTTCGTTGGATAATTATGAACATCACTGTGGATGAACAGGGGGTTATGCGCAATAATATTGCCTGGAGATCTCGATCGGTAAACGCCTTTGAGAATTCTAAATCAACCCCGAATCGTGAATTTCAAGGATTTTTGGACATTATCTAAGTTTTCTTCTCCTTATTTTCGGAGAGATTATTTCAAATAGCATTACGACCAATCTCAATATGTTCTCTTCTCAACTGTAGGAGATGGTCATCGCAGTCCCTACAGTTCTCATGAACGAGTGTAATATCCATTTTTTAAGAAAATGTGTGCTACCAAAAGTAAACATTTTTCATCAATTTATGATTGCTCCATAGAAATACATGATTTCAGCATTT
Organism: Pristionchus mayeri; assembly: GCA_036245805.1. Lineage (NCBI taxonomy): Eukaryota > Metazoa > Nematoda > Chromadorea > Rhabditida > Neodiplogasteridae > Pristionchus > Pristionchus mayeri. The sequence goes on from BTRK01000006.1 coordinate 12,389,733, forward strand.
ACAAAGATATTACTCGTACTCATGCGTATGTGACATGTGTATGAAATTTGGAATATGTTCTCTCATTGAAATATACTATTGGGGTGACCGGAAAGTTCGTATAATGCTTCGGAAAAAAGTCAGTTCGCGATCAAATGCAGTGATTGCGCAATCTGTTTGTCAACAATGTATTGCATCATTCTGACGTTGAGTAGTGAGAGGATTTAATCAGCCTCCTAGTTGCTACATTGATTCTTGTGCTGGACTCCCATCTCTACCTCCGAGCAGTTTTACTTCATTACTACCGTCTTGGCCGATCCGTGAAGGAGGCCCACTCTGCCCTGGCCCAGTCGGAAGGAGCTGACGCCCCCTCCATACCCTTCTGCTATAAGTGGTTCTCCCGCTTCAAGAAAGGGGAGTTTGGTCTCGATGATCAACCCCGCTCTGGACGCCCTCCCTCCCTCGATCAGCATCTCGTTCTCCGCACACTGAAGCGCAAGCCCATATCCTCCATCGATCTGGGAAGAAGCCGAAACTCCCACAAGTGATTCCCCATGACCTCTCCCCCGAAGAGCTGTAAAATCGTGTTCAAGTCTGTCGGGAATTACTCCATCGTAGATCCAATCTTCGATGGGTCAATTCCATCATCGCTACAGATGAGAAGTGGATCACGCACGATAACCTTTTGAGGAGACTGCAATGGGTGGATGCAGATGAGAAGCCCACGCCCGTCCCGAAGAAGGAAGAGCACGTAAAGAAGGAACTCCTCTGCTTCTTCTGCTCAGTGCTCGGTCCCATCTACTGGGAGATCCTCGCCCCTGGCACCAGCATCAATGCCGACCTCTTCTCTGAACAACTGGAAGATGTCGCGATCAGAGTCCCTCCCAGACTCCTGAACCAGGGCAAAATTCTTCTTCTGAGAAGAAAATGGACGAGCTGAAGATCGAGAGGATTCCCCATCCACCGTATTCCCCGGATCTCTCCCCATGCGACTACCACTGCTTCCACTCTCTCCGTGACTTCTGCAAAGGAAAGAAGTTCAATAATCGAGATGAAGTTGTGAGGGCTTTCGTGAACTGGGCGGTCTCGAAGAAACCCGCATTCTGGAAGAGAGGAATCGAGACCCTGCCCAATCGCTGGAGGGAGGTAGTGAGAAAGAAGGGGGCATACATTGGTCACTGAGAATTGTAAAGCATTGAATAAAAAATAAAAAAACAAAAAATTATACGAACTTTCCGGACACCCCAATATTTAAAAAAAATGAGGGTTTAAAAGCGACTTTTTGCTTATTGCGTCATCAGTTGTGATCAGCGTCGCTCCATCAACTTGGCATGAACTACTTCTCAACTGCCTTCATACATTAACATCACGAAGCTATACTCATCGCTTATCATTCGTCAAAAATTTGACAAACAAAAAATTCCAAAAAAAATCTGGACACCCTGATATGTATGAGGTTTGGATGAGCCGTTCAAAATTTATAAAAAAAAGACCAGCGCAACATACGAAATGAGGGATAAGAGATACAGCTTTCTAAGGTCGATTTTCGAACTCTACGCGAAAAGTTACCCCTAGGGAGATCTTAAACTCAACACTTCATTTTTCGCTGTACGGACTATGGTGAACCCTCTCAGACAGTCTCTCATATATCGCTATCATGAACACGGAAGAACTGTGCCACTTTCGTTAAAGTTATTTGTGATCGGACTTATACCTCCTATAACTCGCATGATTCATTCAATAAAATAATTGTTCACGTTACTCCTTCTTTGAAGAGTTTACAGTTCCTTTGCAGGCAGTTACAAAGATGCGGTGCTATCAGCAATGCACCTCAGCGTAAGGATTAAAAAAACATACAAATAAAAATTTAAAAATATAATAAATTGCAGGGTTCTGACTTCCACAGCGACTCGACGTACTACCAGGAGAAGAGTGTGCTCTGTCGATACGGTAAAACTCTCACACGTATGATATTTTTCTTAGTTTAGCTGATGCACTGATTTGTACGTAACGATTCCATTGATCCTTTGAATATAAAATGCGCACTGGAAAAACTGGCACGAAGGCAATACGCGTGCCCCTCCGCTAATTTGTTTTCAATTTTTAATGAAATTAGCAAAATATAATTTATCTTTCCTGCACAAGCTTCCAGTGAATCCATTCACTTGCCTCTCCGATGAGGTGCCGGACATGCCGGGTCGTTGCATGAAGAACTGCAATCAGGAGCTCGGCTTTAGAGAAGTGTGATCTCTTTGATCTTTCGAGGCATCAGGTTCCGCCCCTTTTCATGTCATTCTGCTCTGCAGGCGTACAACTTCTGCGCAGGTCGAGATCGTCTGGGATCGCGTCTGCCTTGGATTAGAAATGACGATGACAATTCTGCAGTCGAGAGTGTGTTCACGTGACCAATTATTCCCTGGAATCGGATTTCTCTTTTACCTGTCAAGTCGATGATTGAGTGCGCAGATCCACTAAGCCCACATTTTTGGCAATTAATTTCATCCCATTCAATTTCAGAGTTACTCCGTGACACCTCATCCGGCGCTGCCTGGGTGGATCAGGCAGTGATCGATGGACGATGGAGGGCGGCTGTTTCCGAGCCCGTGCTCTACTTCGACTGGTTCTTCGGTGTGTCATTTATGACTTCATGAATGACAATGATTACGTATTTGTGAAACTCGTGAGCTAACAAGGTGGAAAAATCAATCTCCAAATGCGTGGCTGGATACTCGATATTATATATTCCCCTAAAAATTATTCTAATTGTTTTTTTTTGCATTGAGAAGTCTTTGACTTCTTATTTCTTTGACTTCTTATACAAAACTATCGCGTTTTTAGGTGCAGGCGGGCCCAAAGTCAACTGTAGAGAGGAAATTGCTGCTACAGTGTCCGCCATTGTCAGTGATATTAAAAAAAATTATTTGATAGAACTATTTCGTTAAATCAGATAACAAGATTAACCAGTGGTGATACCATCAAGCTCACATACCGCACTGCTCACATACCGCATCTGCTTGAGAAGTTTTCTCGCTAACATGTGTTCATATCCTGCCTAATATTTTTTCGAATTTTAAAAACATATTTATTAGAAAAAGCGCGGCTGCACATCCTACTCCACATGGGCTCCAGCAACCTGGAAAGAACTGTGCGATTTTTAATTTATAAATTTGATTTAAGACATTTTTTCATTGTAAATTGTCATCATGCTATTCCTGTAATAATAGTTCGACCCAATAACGTGGTGAGCCCTTCTACTCGACTAACTTATTAAAATAATAATCCTTCAGTCGTGAAGTGATCTGTATCCGAGACGCGGATAGTCCTTTCTACACTGATGACCCCAGAAATACACCCACTCTCCCGCCGCTGCCTACAGTTGAAGGTATGCATTCATACTTATCCATTGATACACTATTTGCAAATAGAAATTAGGATTTCGTGGGAATTAAATAATTCCTGGAATTTTCTTAGTTCCGACTTCAACAAGTACAACAACGACAACTACAATGAGAACAACGACGACAACAGAGGAACCAGAGGAAACAACCAAGAGGACGACCAGAAAAAGACGGACGACCACGACGGAAGCTGTAGTTTGCCTATTTTGTCAAACAGTAGATAATACATTTATTTAATTGTGTTAATCTAGTCGGTATTTAGAAAATAATTGCACACTTTTGAGGAAACAACCACAACGACACTTGCAACAACAACAACTACACCGAAGAAGATCGTATACCCACCGGTAATTCAGACTTCGTTACGCTTAATTGTGCTTATCGTAAATGTGAAAAATAATTGTTGTATGAACTGGAGATGCGCTTCCCGTAAAATTATTAACTAATTAATTTTAATTTGCCATCCTCCAGGGCAAACATAATCATGCTTTAAAAGAAATGAAATGGAGCAGAAGAACAAAATGACGAAATTCTAACGTAATCATACAATTTATTCCCATTCAGAACAATTGGCCGATGCCGAGTTGGTTCTGGACGCTCAAGTGAGAGCCCTCTGTTTTTGTTTCACTTAATTACATAATTAGCCAAATTATTGAATTAACGGCCAGTAATTGGCAAATTCTGCACGCGATTTAATTACGACGATTTTGCAATTAGTCAACATCGAGTGCAAGATAATTTTATCTCTCCCTCTGAACTATACGTAAAAAAATGACAGACTCGATTCCTTAATTCGAGGTTGTTGCATTGTATTTACTTTCGAGATCGCGCAGAATGAAGTGAATATTCTAATGACACACTCTATCTAGATTCATGCGTCGGCAACAAAGATTAAAGATTGTATTCTAGATACTACTACAACTACGCTCGCGTTTTGCATGCATTCTGCTCCGATAATGGACAATGTGGCGCCATGTGGAACAACGGCATCGGCTACAGCGGCAGCGCCGGCAGCGGTAATTAGCTAATTAGTTCATTAGTTAATTAGCTATTCACTAATCATCAGAGCGCTTGCTGGGGCTTTGGGCAGAGTCATCACGGACTATGGAATGCAACAAATGCACTCCGTAAAATGAGTCACATGTTTGAAATTTAAACAAAAAAATAGGTTTGCGCGCAGAATTACAAGTCGCTGACGAAACTCTTCTTCAGGAGGACCGGCAATGCATATGTGCATAATTTCGCGAGTAAATCATTTTGGCCCTTCAATTTATTTCAATTTTAAGGAATGGGACGAAATCTACGTCGGCTGGGTTGGACGGTGGCAAAGTGAGTGAACACTTCACTGTAATCAGGGTCATCTTGGAGGGTTCGAGCGCGTCATTGCCTGGTCGAAAGGATGTATACATTTGCATACGAAATATAGAACAAAATATCTTTGATCCAAAGATCTTTATTTATGATAAATTGTATTTAATATTAAATAAAAATAATTTGAGATCATTGCGGATCGCACATTCCGATGCGCGCGTGGAGCTGCGCCGTTTCGCCTGGTAAGCAAATTTGTGTATTTATTTTTATTTATGATATTTCCAGATGCGTACTGAACAATAATAGAGACATACCAATTGCCAAGCCTTAGTTGGAAGCATACCTAACATTCGCGTTTTGAGTCGTTACTGATTTGCATACACAACAACTGCAATCATGTTCACTTTCATACTGATATTGTAGACGTAATGTATGACGTGGACCTCTCGTCGAACACGTGGTACCGAGGACGAGTCTGGGCCAATTGGGAGAACAAGTTCTGGTTGTGGTGATCGAGAAATATATTCTGAATGAATATATGCCACTATCATTGAATTTGTTGCCGTAAACACACATTAAAGAAATTGTAACTTTATGGAACTTTTTTTACTGGAACTAATAAGCAGAGATGTTAAAACGCGTTCTCCGTAAGAACGCAGTGAAAGGGTGAGATAGTGGCAAAAAAATCCTCCAAAATGGTCTCCCAATGCTCAAACTTTCAGAATATAACCACTCCAGTGAAACCAAAAAAATCGATAATTTTAAATTTTGGATAACGAATTCTGCTATAAATTTTGGATAACGAGTTGTGCAATTTTTCGGTCATTTGCACATAACTCGCCGAAACTACCCCTCTTAAAGTCGCCACCACCCTTCAGTTCCGACGTATTTTGTGCGAAATGTTTCGTAGAATACGAATAGCTTTTGAAATCGCCATATTTTCAGTGCCCAAGAACTGAAAATATCGCTCGAACAGGCGACTTCGGTTGATTTTTTTAGGCTCCGACCAAATATTCTTCACTATATACTTGTGATACGCTTCCAAATCGACATCACGATGCACATGCGAAGTTATTGAACATATAAATATTTTCCATGGCGTTGCAAATGCGTTTTTATGTTTAAAAATCATGCTTTTCACCACTGAAATCACAAATTTCCCTGGAATGAAAGAGGGACCTTCTGCATTCGCCACGTTCTCTCATTTTACTATTAACTTCATTTAGTATGGTGGCAGGGTGAGAAGCCGTCAACGTGAGAGCTCCTGCTTAAATTTTTTAAATAAATATTGCATTACTGCTCATGAAGTGACATTTATCCACAGCAATTGGGAGGTTCCGACTGGTATTGAGCATACTCTCTGATAACGTAGCTAATATGCAGTGAATTACAAAAATCAAAGTTCGAATTAGGAAATCAATGATGAAATATGAAGTATGCCATGGATTAAATAGGGTAATAATGGTTCCATAATATTTGCTAAACATCTAGCATTTTCATACGAGAATATAGTGAGAATGCGTATTTGTTTCCTAATTCCGTCCTCTAACGTGCTCGTGTGTTTCCATTTATGAGCAACGGGGCCATAAAGATATGAGCAATCAAACGTGAGCACGGAAATCAAAGTAGCGCACGGAGAAGACACTCCCCCCTTTCTCAGTCTAGGAGTGCCTTCGTAATGATCTCTCGTTCGGTTTGATCGGCGAGAGAGTGTGCAGAATGAAGAGAGTCATTTCTTGCGGATTCATCCCTATCTCAGCGTTGCTCATTCGACGACGCTTCCTATTCCTATAACGCTATCTGTCGAGCTCGCCTCGGGGTCACTGGATTGAGGGGGGACTGAGTTTATCGGTTTAACACATGGGATTTCGGCAACATTGATAGCACCTGACGATGCGAAAAGTGTTCCGCCCAGGCGAGCAAAGACAACTAGGCAACTTCCATTATTTGGCTTCGCCCCATTCCAACTTTTTCGGATCGCCCTCGGCCTCACGAGCCTTTCACAACGCTCACGCTGCGGGGAGTGAGAGCAGGTTAGGAAGTTGTGATGTGGTGGGTGGTGCGCAGGGTGCATTTGAGTTTGATAAAATGCACCATGGTGTGTGGTGTGCTGAAAGTGCTCGCCAAGGCAATGCTAACGGTCAAGGTACCATGGTACTACGATGATTTTGAAGTGAATTAGAGCGGTTTGAAAGAAAGTGATCAAACTACAAACTACAAAGTTCAAAGATCAAAGATCATTTTTTTTGAAAACTCTCGTCAAGGGGTCACCAACGGTCAAGGTCCTATGGTGCTACGATGATTTTGAAGCGAATTAGAGCGGTTTGAAAGAAAGTGATCAAACTACAAACTACAAAGTTCAAAGATCAAAGATCATTTTTTTGAAAACTCTCGTCAAGAGGTCACCAACGATCAAGGTCCTATGGTGCTACGATGATTTTGAGCCGATTTACAGCGATTTGAAGAAAAAGTGTGACAGACAAACAAACAAAGGGACAGACAGACAGACAGACAGACAGACAGACGTTACGATATTTCTGTATATAGTAATATCGATATTGCGATCGTGACACTCCATGGCCAAAAGATGAACGATTGGTAGCATGAAATCGTCTGATCTGTGAGAGAGTGTGCAGAATGAAGAGAGTCATTTCTTGCTGTTCCATGAACAATTCTCTGACTCTCCTCCGTTTCCACACCCTCTCGCTAGTTAGAGAAAGCGAGAGAGCATGCAAACTGAAGAGAGTCAGAGGATTACTCTGATCCATCACTATCTCAGCGTCGCTCATTCGTCGATGAGCCGCTGCTTCTTCCTAATACAATAACGCTATCAGAGCCGTTGACAGCTCATTTTCAAATGCGCTGAGTCGCTTCCTATTCCTATAACGCTATCAGCGGCCATAAACGCAATTCGCGCTTCGACTCTCTTCGATTTACATGCTATCTCGCTTATCGGAAAAATACTCATTGATAAAGCTTTCAGCATGCATTAGTCATTGTTCTCGTTAGTCACAGACGCCCACTTAAAAGGCATCCTGATGCGAATTGGGCCCATTACTTCTGGGATGCCATCGACACTTCTCATAGCTGCGGCTGCATTTCTCGTTGCCGGTAAAATTTGAAAATTAAAACAAAAGGCTCATCTTGCGGTTCATTAGTCTTGCGGTTCATCAGAACGCTCAAGCACTTCCATTATTGTGTGAAGTGAACTCTAAATATTTCTCATTTTCTAAATATACATAACATACATATTTTTAAATATAATAGATAAGTAATCTCTACATATTTTTGCAGATGCGCGAGTAACGTTCCTCTACTCGGATGTGCTTCAACGAAATGACTTGGTAGTAAATGGTGATGTAAGTTGCTTAGTCATGCGTGTCTGCGCTCCCTTACAAGTGTATTCGCAAAGCCACACTAACAAAACTTAACAATATGTGTTTTAGAACCCTTTCAATTGTCCTGACGGGTGTACTGTGTACCTGGACCATAACACCGAGAACATGTATATTTCTACTGAAGATGGAGATGAAATCGCGAAGTGAGAATTTCCATTACTTAAAAAAATAATATATTTGGTTCTCAGCTTCAACAATACCATTGATGATCCTACTCTTCCGCTTGAGGGCATTGATCTACCGGTGAGATTTAATCTATTGATTTTTTAAAAATTTTGTTACTTCAGGCGGGAACAAACTACAAACTGTATCGTAAAGATAACACGAGAGAAGACTTTGTCTTCTACGCTGTGAGCGTAAACGCGCGTAAGTCAACTAGGCCACCTCTTGTTTTGTATTTACTCAATTTGCACAATCCTCCGAGGTACAAAACATCATAGTAAAGCGAGAGTGTATGAAAAGTGAGGATTCTCTATAATCTCTCACTTTTTTATTATCATTGTTTAGTATCGTTGATGTTACTATACATGATTCATTATTGACGTGATTTTAGAATATTATTAATAAAATGAATTTTTAAAAACCAAAATACGATTTTTTGCAGCGAATTATGGCAGTCCCGTCTTCGCTGCTCGCCCAGACGACGAAGTCGTTGCTTCCATTGAGGGACACTACGCCACCTTCCTATCCAGCTCCATGGCTCTCAATTTCTTCGAACTCAAAGGAGATTTCCCGGTACCTTCATTACTTGTTAACGGATAAAGTACATATCCAAAATCCTAAATATTTGATGAAAAAAAAACACCAAAGACGTAGATTATAATCCAGCTTCTTTACCATAAAATCACACAACATTGGGAAAATATGACCATTGACAGGGCAGCGGAGACGTAGAGGTGTACTCGACTGGCTTCGACGCAGTTGCCGACGATGTTTACCGGACTACACCCTGCTCGCCAGTGTACACATCTCGGTCTGTGATCTACTTTCTAAACCGTGCCTTGTTTACTAATTGTGTGTGCTTATAACGAGACGAAGCCATTCTAGTTCTCAACACAACGCCGAGGGCGCCATGCTGACTGTAATCTCACCCATAGCGACTGTGTACTTCAACGTCAATGGAAACTACAGCATTTCAGTGAAGACCACTTCTAAAGGTACACTTTCGCAATGTACATCAGAATCTGTATTGATAAGGCTCGCGCGTCAACAAGTTGCGAAACGAGTTATTGCGAAACCTACTTCGCTAGGACGGGGGGCAGCCGGACTAGTAAATCACACATTATTGAATACAGGTTACGATTTGCCGCACACGAACGCGACGGCCACAGTCTACATGTCGCCAGGTGATGGATTGGGGAAAGTAGGTCGGACGAGAACCCACATAATGAGACAATTGATCAACTTGTTCGGTATAATCATCACATAATCAATGTGGAATATTTTGCTGGTGCTCATTCTCATACGACAAATACCCGATTGGGAGTGCCAGTTTTCAAATAATTTGCAATTATGTTCACTATTAATGCTAGGCTACGTAGCACCGAACTGCGCCGCCTTGCGTAGTCGTTTCTTGACAATCTCAAAATAACATGACCATTACGTTTATCTTTTACTAGGCTACGTCGGCTGCCCGTTCATCGAAAATATCTACTTTACGACGGATCCCTTTGATGAAGACATCTTCATGCAAGCAGCAAACAGGTGCATAGTAGAATTATTTATTGATACATTTCTGTCTATTCGAGTAGGTTTTAATTGAGCTAAATATAGTATTGGCTCACCGTCTATGTAGTGCACCTGAAACCTACCGGAACATGCAACAAACGTTTTCATTATGAGATGTTTGAAGGTAGTATGAAGAGGTTGTACCTACTCCAAGGGTGTATCATTGCAGAACGGGTAATCTTAGAACTGTACAGAGGGTGAAAAATAAATAAAAAAGTGTTCCAAATTCAATATTGAGCTCAAAAACAGAGTTCTGTATCGACCAGTTTTATAATAACACCTCCCCCATCTCGCTTTTTCCTTCAGTGTCGACATCTCTGCCTCCTACGCGCATCTCGACAATCGCTATCCTCTCTACATCCGCGTCAACGAAGACGCTCATGAGTACGATATTCTTTTTTTTATAATGTTATTCAAAAATATGTTTAAAGGGGTGCTCCGGGGAATGTTCAGTCACCCATAGTGACAGTGTGGATATTGTAGAGGCCACTAACCCGATCAAAAATCACTTTGTCCGAAGTTCAACAGATGACTGAGACTATTTACATACGCGCAAAGTTCATTGATAGCGCAGGGTCCTGACTAATTCTTTTATGTTTTACTTGATGTACTTCACACTCGCCTATAAATAGCCTATATATATATCGGGCTAAATTCGCAACATTTTCCCATTGAGAGCGCAGAATTTTCGTGGTGGGACTCCCTAACATTTACTCCCCTGACCACTCCTTCAATATGCTTTCTAAATCGAAAAGTCGTGTGAATGACCGCCCTTTTCAATACACGAGCATGATGTAAATGCGTATTCATTTGACAGGCTCTCCAACACAGACAGCAACACGTCCACATTCGCGCAGCACTACGACAAGGGTGTATATTACATCTACGTCTCATGGCTGACGGAGAAAGAACCGCCAACCGCGCAATTCTTCCCTACATGGAGGGCGCAGATCGATTACACATATGGTATGGCTAAGAAGGATTGGTATCCAGGGCTGTTTCAAAAAATACTGTAAACGTCTACCTAGTGTATCGTCTAGTAAGCATATTTGTTTAAAAAAATATTTTTGCAGGCATACTTTTTTGTGTCTCTAGCACTAAAATTCGGGATGCATAATTTTAGAACTCTCCATAGGGTAAAAAACAAAGTGTTCCAAAATTCGTCACTGAGTTAAATACAAAGCGTTCTAATATGACCAGCTCTATAATGATAAACCCCGATACAACCCATTTCAGGTACGGACGACGCGTACACGACGACTACGTCCTCTCCTGCCACCACCACTACCACGAAAGCGCCGACAACGACCAGCAGCGGCGGCGCTCTCCATCTTTTCGTCGCCGCCATCGTTGCTCTCGTCTTTGTATGAATGTCAAATATTGTTTAATAAATTGTTCATCGTGTTTTGTCTCCAAGCATGATAATTATGTTTTGATTCAATACAATCGACGGACATCAGTTTCTTGCAAAAACCTCACGTTAATCAAGCGATCTAATGAAATGATCACTTTATTGGCGATCAGCACCCGGCAACTATGCTTACGATTACGGCCACGACAAAGCATTTTACATCTTTTTGAACTCCCCGCTCGCCAATGTGTATTTTCTCCCGCCCGGATTAAAAAAAATCATGACGATAGGCTAAGTGAAAATTCGACTAGGCGTCGTGTGTTGGAGCTAATCGTACGAAAGCAAGAGTTTATCAACAATGAAATGCAAACAAAATGGTCGCAATTAGATCTTGACTGCACGTTTTTCAATGACAAGTGCGTTCGTCTTCAACTTCCTTGCCCACTTCGTCACTTCGCCTCTGCAATGACACATTGGATGCTAGGTTGGATGAGAACGATGACGTCATTCGGCCAAACGATATCTTCAGTTGCCTTCCTCTTTTCAGTTTGTGAGAAAGGGAGAGACACAAATATTCAAAGAATACAAAAAAAATACAGTCGCGAAATTGTAAAATTCACTCACTTGCGATTGATGCCTTTGTGAACTATCAGTTGACATACTCGAATTAATCTTACATAATAGTGAACGAGATTAAACAGTAGCCTGTCCACTTCACCGAAAGCTAGGTTATTGATAATAGAGCACGAATCGAAAATCCTTCTCAGTGGATTATCGATGATGTCAGAGATAAATGTCACGTGCCTCATCTAAAGAAGTCAACTGTATTTAAGAAGAATATTGTCAATATCACCTCGGAGATAAATCCCTCTCTTCGTTTCCATGTTTCGACTCCAAATTGGCTCAGATCTGACTCATAGAGAACGAGTTGTGTGGACAATTGAGTCGGGCTGACACGTTTAATACATGCATAATGTAGAGGGCGATATTTATTTTTGCGATACTTGACAAACAGATCCATCCACGTTCGGGAAACCTAAATACTTGATGCATTTTTGTTTTTAGATTTTTTTCAAAAAAACTCACGAGTTCCATTTCAGGATGTTGATAATTGTCAATCATCGGAATTATCATCCGGATAATGCCTTGAGGTAGGTCGGCGAGGGAAATGTCAGGCACAAACTGTGGCGACTCTCTACTATTTGCAAGTCGAGAGATTTTAGATCGCAGCCAGTTCATTGAATATAAGACAGCAGACGTGACCTTAACGACCTAAATATCCTTAATCCTGTAAATATCCTTTATGTGAAAAGTGACCTTGCCAGACTAGCAAACGCGATTCTTCCCCAATCTCAAAATGGCGACATTATGTATACGATTTAAACTGATGCATCTTTTGTGATATTTGCCCATTTTTAAGTGCAAGTGGTGGAATAACAGTAAATAGTGAATAGATTGGCCAAAATATTGAAGCAAGGAAATATTAGGGGAAATTATCAATTTGGGCATCCAAGAGTCAAGAGTTGGACCAAGACCATCCCAAGACTATGTGGCGATATGGCATCAAGAGAGCAATTGGTCCTTTACGGTGGAGAGTATCCCCACCTGAGCATTACTGACTGACGCGATAAATATTGATCGATTGATTTTCAATTAGATCTGCACCCGACTCTGCTCACTTCACATACACCTTTCTTGGTCTCGTTGGGAACATTTTACCGAATACATGGGTGTCACATTACCCTCCTTTCTCCGCTCTCTTCAAACAAGGGTTTCCTCGAGCAAACATTAGCTCCTTTGAGGTCACCCCTCCCCTGTTACTCCCCTTCCGCGTTCTCCACTCTCCCCTGTGTTCCATTCTCAATCCTCATGTATTATTTTCGATATATATCTTTTGATTCGCTATTAATTGTATAGTTACAGTTGCCTACTTCAATTCGATCTCTGAGCAATGCCGTAAGAACAATCTGAACAAACCAGTAATAATATTCAACGAAGTGAATCAACAGATTATTTCATTTTTTCTTGTTTGTTTGATATTGTAATAACGGTGGCGTTAATTACAGTCGCGAACAATATTTGTGCGCTGTGGGAAGATGGAGTTCATTTGCGTAACAGATGAAAACCGCACATTTCAACAATAGCATTCCCATCGAGTTTGCATCAATGTATCAGTAAGTGTGCACTCGATACGAATTGAAAGCTCTCTCGGATGAGAACTATGACGTTTTGCTTTCTTTGATATTTCAATAGTCCTCATCCGACCTAGTGCCCGAAACAGTCCTTAAATTTCAACAAATATATTACGTTAAGTAATGGAGATGCTAACGCTTTACTCGATCATATTTAAACATTTAAGTCGGGGATGCTGCTTTATGCCCTCATTTTTTCGGATTGATTATTCATTTTCAGTTCGCCCAGAACATCATCACATCGGAGTTCGCCATAGGAACCGTGATTCAGTACTGGTGAATGGACGGATAGTATTGATGAAGAACAGATATATTGTCTCCACGAGTGTCTCACTGAACAATTTATCCACTGACATTCACATGCGGAGTATAGTAACGTGTCTCAAATCCTCCATTATGACAGAGTGGAGTGAATCTGATGCATTTCAGCTTGAAGCAGTCATCCTTCCTCCGTAGGTGTCATATCCGAGATATACGCACGATCGTTGGACCTTGTTGTAAGAAATGTAGAGAAATTGTAATATTGTTGATAAAGATGTTAATTATCAATGAAAGATTTGAAGTGACAATAAAACCGGCAAACGAAAATTGATAAAAACATATAAGCTGTTAATAGGCTAATTGTGCTATGAGCTCAGTGTGGGTACAGTGTTATTGGAAAAAAAATGTTAAGGTTAGAGGTCGATTTTGAAAAAGTTACAGGTTTTTTTTTAATTTAAAAAAAAATTTGATATCTCAGAATTATGCGCTATATAGATTTTCAGGAGTATTTTCACCCGTATAAAACGAATTTCCATATCAGAATGTCAGACAATGCGAAATAAAAAAAATTAGCCCGAAAAACCACTTTTTGGTCAAAATAATCGAGTGTATCGACCTAAAAATGTCCGAGGTGCACATTTTCGATACGATTTTCGGATTCTACATTAAAATTTAGGTCTAGTGTGAAATTTCAGTATTTTAAAAATACCGACTTTTGAGATATTGCGATCCAAACGATGAAAAATACGTCAAATTGCTGAACATGGGTAAGCAAGGCCTCGAAAATTTTAGTCCCCTATAGCTATACTGGTCTAAAACAGCTAGTTATGCCTTATACAATCATTTAATCAACTTTTAGGTGGTAAAGTCATATAGAACATAAATTTTTAAAGTCAAAAATTCAAAAATTGGGAAAAAGTTCAAAATTGAAATTGGCCAAAATTATGTCAAAGTTGCTTTGCATGAGCTCTAACATTAAAATTCGTTTTCTACGTATCGAAAAATTTCTGAACACCTCGTTTATTTATAATTTAAAAAAATATGATATTTTTGGCCTTTGAACAGAGGCTGAAAAAAATGAAATTTTTCGCTTCTTCGGAGTAGAAATATGATTATAATGATTGTATAAGGCATAACGAGCTGTTTTTAGACCAGTATAGCTATAGGGGACGAAAATTTTCGAGGCCATGCTTATCCATGTTCAGCAATTTGACGTATTTTTCATAGTTTGGATCGCAATATCTCAAAAGTCGGTATTTTTAAAATTCTGAAAATTTCACACTAGACCTAAATTTTAATGTAGAATCCGAAAATCGTATCGAAAATGTGCACCTCGGGCATTTTTAGATCGATACACTCGATTATTTTGACCAAAAAGTGGTTTTTCGGGCTAAACTTTTTTATTTCGCATTTTCTGACATTCGGATATCGAAATTCGTTTTCTACGGGTGTAGATACACCTGAAAATCTATATAGCGCATAATTCTGAGATATCAAAATTGTTTACCCCAAAAGTAGGGGGTGCCTGTAACTTTTTCAAAAACGACCCCTAGCCTTAGCTATTGCGGCCGTCAATCAGCACTCGGAACCCACACTTCAAAAAAAAAGTTTGGGATTTATCGAATTTTTAGCCATCCGTGGACCCCTGCACAGTTATTACGTTCTCTGGTGGACGGTCTCTTAAGTTTCCTCTCACACGCTCCACAGCTCCATCGACTGCTCTGCAAACATAATTATCCCCTCTCATTCGTCCATTAGTTCTTTCCAATGAGTTGCGCTCAATCGCAATGCGTGCCCAATATAATGTATTCAAATTTTCAAAGAAATTACACTAAGTGTGATATCTATATTTCCATGATTATTGAGTAGTAGATGTTATAGTGCAACCATTTCAGCTGTCTACTCTAACTCAATTTTACAAAACTGTCATGAATAACCATGATATTTATTAATATACTTAGACTCTGCAAGCTCCGCCCACTCAGCTCTGACACTTTTCCCCGCAAAAGCGCTCTCCCGTCTCCCCTTGCAAGGGTGAGGCACAACCGGGAAAGGGCGAAGCTCTGCCCAAATTTTTGGCGATTTGACGAGGGAGGGGAAGGGATTGGCTCCGCCCCTCTCACTCTCGTCTCGCATTTCTGCCGCTTCCAGATGGCAGCCTTTCACATACTTTATGAGCTCCAGTACGATTCTGAGATAAGCTATCGACTTACGGCCAAAACTGTGGTCTTATGTGGACCCCTACGGTCAGATTGAGCATAGTTAGGGTGACATAGCTTCATGCCGGCTATACCCCTTGTAGTCCCTAAATATACTCACCAAAGAAGTGAGCTAATCGATTATTATTCGATTATTTTTCTCAATGGTCAATACTGCATTTGCAGCCTTCCAATATGAATTTTTTATTGTTTCCTTGCGTTTCCTCACAACAAGATGAGCACCTTTACGCAAACCACTAAATTCCTATCGAGGTTTATTCAACGTATCAGTAAGTGTGCATTTGTTACGTATTAGTAGATTTGGAGGATATTTAGAGAACATCAAGAAACCTTTAAAAAAATCATGAGAATAGCTATGACCTACTCGAGTGGTGAAAACAATTGTCTAAAAATCGGGGTTCTTATTAGGTTGGTGCGAAAGTTTCTGACTATTTTCATGTTCAGGCATTTTGACCTACCCCGTCCATCTCATTCAGCCAATCAACTAATGGTTATTCATAGTTGATGAAGGCTTGGGAATACTTTTTACGCGATACAATATCGGGCCAATTCGATCAGCAAGGATGACACTATTCACAGTCAAACTCTAAATTGTTCTTGA
This sequence comes from Pristionchus mayeri, assembly GCA_036245805.1. Taxonomy (NCBI): domain Eukaryota; kingdom Metazoa; phylum Nematoda; class Chromadorea; order Rhabditida; family Neodiplogasteridae; genus Pristionchus; species Pristionchus mayeri. The sequence goes on from BTRK01000006.1 coordinate 12,406,171, forward strand.
TTTTCAATACTTTTCAATTGATGGTAACTCCAAGGAGGATTGAGATTGAGACAAACGTTAAGGATTATTGAGAAGCCTATTACACAGGCATATAATTTGACTCTTCAGAAATTCTGGTCCCCTGAATTCCCGCTTAACATTTTGGCCAAATCAGTAAACTACGCTAATTGGAAAATGCTTGTTTTATATTTTCTGGCACTGTACTCGTATATATCGACCTTGAGAGCTCAATAGTGGTTCATTCTTTTCTACCTTCCTATCTTAGAACACAGTTATATGTAGGAACAGATTCATCAATCAATAGGTAATTAGGATATTTCGGAACCGCGATTTAGAAATTTAATCATCGAAATCAGCCCTTTTTGTTATTTCTCTCTTTTCATTCGCAATGAAGATCGGGGTTTTTTCACGCTTAACTGAACAAGCAACTCTTGCCCTACTACATATATGTTGGGCTAATTCAGGAGGTCTCAAATATGTGAGAAGTTGAGTTTATCCAAAAACACAGAAAAACACCATTTTCGGCAGTTTCGATATGAAAATAATGTTCTCACGTTCAATAACCGATATATACAATGCTAATGTTTTCCGGTACTCCACTACTACTGACGTCACTAAAACTATAGAGGAATTGCAGGCAATCGAAATAGGCTAGGAGGAATTATGAAAAATAAATAGTCAGAAACTTTCGCACCAACCTAATACATTATGATTCGTTTTTCAATTTTTCAATTTTTCGGATTGCATATACATTTTCAGCACATCTTATACGTAGTAATATTCACTAACACTGTTAAATGAAGAGGAAAACTCTACGAGGAATTATGAGTGACTATCTGAGAGAACTGAGCAGAGGCCGTATAGCAAAAAATTTAGTGTTGATTTTAAGATAGGGATAGCCACTAGGGACAACTTTCCACGTAGAGTTCGAAAATCAACCTTAGGAAGCCGTATCTCTGACCCCTCATTTTCTGTGGCGCGCCTCATCGCTGAGGTCGGTTTTTGTAAATCGTGAACGGTTGATCCAAACCCCATACATAGATAGTAATTCTGAAAGATCTCGACGAGATAAGCATTTTTACTGTTGGAAGTGAAAAAAGTAGCTAATATGTGGAAAAAGTTAGGGTCATTTGAATAATTGAAATTTCAGCCCTGAAAACGTGTTTCAATGGGTGTCATTTTAATCAACATTATTACATTCCTCGTGAAAAGTTACCCTGGGAACCCAGTTTTTGTGAAAAAATTCGTGTCTCAAAGGGGTCTCCTGAACCTCAGAAGAGGACAGTTTTTGATTTTTTTGCAAATATCTGTATTTTTAAGACGAGCCACTGTGAACTCCGATTAAGTATAGTCAGTGTATAGCAACATTTTGATAGAGCAAAAAGAGAACGCACAAAAAACCGACATTATCTCAATTCGAAAAAAATCGATTATCTTCATCTCGATTTTTCTCATGTTTAGGCACATGATAATTTTCCTGTGCGATCCGAATTCCCAATTTTCTGTGCAAATCTGGTAGAACGGACCAACACATGTCAGAAAAGTTTGAGCTTAGGGTCCTCACCAATCCGGAAGGTAGGTATATTTTTCCGTGAAAATGCAAAATTGTGAGTGAGTGTCGTGAAAGAAAGAAAATACAAAACGGTCACTTTCTTTCACGACACTCACAATTTTGCATTTTCACTGAAAAATATCGTGGCATCCCTAACAATGAGAGACGAATCCATCACCCCCTCCCTAGGTGTGTAACAGCCCCGTCAACATCCCCGTTCTTTTTTCCTCATGGACCCTCTCCTCTCCCCTGTTCTCGCCCATCCAAACACATGCCCAGCAGTCCTCCCTACCTTCAGTCTCTACCCAGTTTCAACAATGAAAGTCCTCCTTCCTCTACTGCTTCTTCCAGCTCTTGCCTCGGCCGGTGAGTGGTGCGATACAGTAGTCGGTGCGATCCCTTCCAATGGTCTTTTCCACTCCTCTCCCTGGTGTAGATGGAAGGTTATAGAGTTTGTGATTCGGGTGTTCATCTCTTCAATTCTCATACTCTCGAAGCAATGAGAGAGCGGGGGGGGGGGGGGGCGAAACGGAGACCCGAATTGCGAGAACTGGTGTAGTAAGTGCATATCAATGGACGACCTTTCCCATTCCTCGCCTTTCAGGTTTCTTCGACGGCATTAGCGGAAGCAATGGTCTCGGCAATTTCTTCAACGAAAACTTCAATGGAGTCCAGTCGCTCACCCCTAACAATCAGCAGGAACTGGAGGGAAACGTCGGCAAAGTGATGGGTCTGCTGAAGGGAATCAAGCAGAAGATGCCCCTTCTCGAGGCGATGGCGAACGACAACCAGAGAAAGACGCTCAGACAGGTTTGGAAGTGGGAAGTAGATGTCGTAATTCGGACAATTGCATCTTCATCTCCCGCACCCTCTCGAACGGTCGAGTGGTTAGAAAGTGTCGGAAACGAAGAGATGATTACTCGACTTGTGAACTCTAGTGTACGGGATGCTAAGTAATTGCTAGATCTTGGAGTAGCCTTCGAGGTGAAAGGGGGTGAAATTGGGATTATCAGAGAAGAGCTTCTAGGTTCGATGAGAAACCAGAGCTTAGTGATTCAACTTTTATGTCCATACTTAGCTCAAGTACGTTTCACCTCCCCGCAGGGCTGAGAAATGGTAATTTAAGGTCGGCACCTTCTTGAACATGGTGACGTCGTTCTCCAACTCGGTCAAATCCGACGGCGAGGCGAAGTTCGGCCAGAACAAGAGCAAGTGGCTGGATATGGCCAAGAACATCTTCGTGACCGGAGGTGAACTTGTTTATCGTTTGTTATTCATCGCAGAAAGTACAGAATGCGCGTGGAAATGGTGGGGGGGGGGGCAGGTGGAGCCGATCATCCGATTCCTCTCACACACTGGCACTTTTGGTTATTTGTTGTTGTGTGTCTCTAGTACGGCGTTAGTTCGTAGGCTGACTCAGGGTCTCGAGTGGCAACTGTCAGAGTCGGCGTTGCGAAATTGTTTTCATCCAACCTAGTATCCTCTAGTCCACTGAAACGCATCCGGAAAACAATCCGCACTAGTAACAGGAATAGATTCGCTAGAAATATCCTAGTATCTTCATTATGCTTGATCCCCCGCTGTTTGGACGAGTGAGAGATAGCATGGAGCATGGATATAGGAATCTCTCAAGAAAGTAATTGCAGGTATGAACGAAGTCGTAAAGCTGATCGCGAAGCAGTCTACCTCCTCCACCACGTGCTTCCTCGCAGCTGCAGCGGTCCCCGTGGCTTACCTTCTTCGGTAGATCAGTTCGCTTCTGTTCTTAGTTCGTCATTCTCAATGTGACCATAGTATACATCCCACGACAGTAGACGACATCATTCTGACCAGTAACCTATTGCATTAGCTGCCTTGTGCATATTTCTACCTCCTTCAGCTACATGATTCTCTGTGTGAAATTTGCATAATATTTGTGCATAAAATGATACACTCCCCTGATGTTTTTGAGTGCATTGGGGGATTCACAACTTTTCCACAAAGTTGGCTAACTGGATGTTTCGTTCGAATTCATTTGAAACACTTGTCGGCAAGTGTTCAGAGCAAGACTGAACTATTGCGTTTGTTCGGAGTTGTGACACGTGGGTAGAGAGAAAGGTGTCAAGTTTAAAGTGCCCACTCAATACTTTGCCCATGGGAGAGAACGGGAGGGAAAGACGGTCCATGAGGAACTCGAGAGGCTTTGTTACACCTCAGTGGGCCAACATAAATCTGCTTCGGCAAGCGCGGGCAAAACAAGAAATGTCTGGCACTGGCTGATTTGTTTGTCGATTTCACAATCGTTATCACACGACAGAGTTCTCTTTAAAACCATGTATGACAATCGGATGAGAGGCTGGACATCCACCTCCGATTAGGGAAATTAGGATTTTTTTAATCATTTCGCACAACCATGTAATCACCACACCCAGAACGAAAAATTGAAGAATATTTATCACTTCGAAGATCTTTGAGGATCTTTGAGTTGATCACCAAACCCAGAACATGGGCGTCCAGGACCACACGCGGCCTTGGTAGAACGTGTTCCACTGTAGATCAGCGGCGTACATTGTGTCTGAAATGTTGGGCACTAGGTCGGATGAGAAATACGAAAAATCAAATGAATCATGACGTCATCGTTCCCATCCGACGTAGTGCCGAAATTTAGCAATAACGACAAAGAACACTAGGGCTTTCAAAACATCCCCCGCTCTATTTTACAATTTGGGTAGGGAAAAATTGTGAAATTAAAACAAAAGATCTTACCAGGCCCGATCTTGATTAATCATGAATGGCAGGAGTTTGCGGGGCAAGCGGGCCGCTTCGAGCCTGGGCATGCATTATCGGGCCTGGTAAGATCTTTTGTTTTAATTTCACAATTTTTCCCTACCCAAATTGTAAAATAGAGCGGGGGATGTTTTGAAAGCCCTAGTGTTCTTTGTCGTTATTGCTAAATTTCGGCACTACGTCGGATGGGAACGATGACGTCATGATTCATTTGATTTTTCGTATTTCTCATCCGACCTAGTGCCCAACATTTCAGACACAATGTACGCCGCTGATCTACAGTGGAACACGTTCTGTGAGCCAGATACGGTACGTGGTATTGTACATCTCACCGAGAGAATCATTGCGGCCAGCAGGATCATGCTCCTTGTAGACAATCCGTTGGTACCCAGAATGGACGGCAGCAGGGGTGTGCAAAAAGTTTCCCCCACTCCTCATTTCCCATGCTCTCTCGTCGCTCTGCCTGGCGAGAGAGCACGGGAAATGAGGAGTGCGGGAAACTTTTTGCACACCCCTGGACGGCAGGCAGAGCAGGAGGGATCCGAAGATGTTAACCTGAGAATGAAAAGATTATTTCATCAATATTTAAATTTTACAATATTTACTCTTGAATAAACTCACAAATAGACCCCGGCCCCAAAAGATCGGCACGATAAGGATGAATTCCAGCACGAGAGCGGCGATAGCGATACCGAGGGCGATCTTCTGAAGTTCATGAAGGTTACGGTAGGTTACAGTAACGATACATTTTTGGATGGCTCCGTAATCTATACAGAATGCGTATGGATTTAGCACGAAAGGATAAATCGAGAAGTACTGATTACTGTAATTATGGTTCTTGAAATACCGTAACGTTAGCATATTGAATTTTCTCGGAAATTTTCTCGAGACAGTGTGAAAGATTATGCGAAGGGTTATCTAAATGATACATAACTTACGCTATTATTAGACCACGCCATGGTGAGGGATAGACGAGGAGATGAGAGGAGAAAGGGCCGAGTCCACCACTTGGAGTGGAGGAAAGAGGTGAGAGTGAGGGGAGGATGGGAGGAGAGATTCAATTTTGTGGAGAGTATGTAGTAAAATTTCAGAGATCAACAAGATCAATTGAAAAAATAACAAAAAGTCACGTATTCAGACAATAAAAGATGCGAGAGCACGGAAAAGTAAAATTGCAGAGATCAAAAGTTGAAAAAAATGCAAAGTGATCTTATAGGCCCAACTTCGCTAAGAAATTGTTCAAGAAATTAGAACCTTATGTTTTATGTTAACTAAACTTACACACTTCAGTAGTTACGTCGTTCGCGGTTGTCTATTAATGCTAATTATGACTGTTATGGGCTCGCTTAAACGGTTATTTTGCCATTTCCAATTTTTTTTTTCGGATCATACTCTGTCCACGAGGATTAACTCAAATAAGAAATTAAAATGTATATGTGATAGAGCTTGGACTTAATATTCCTCAATCCAACTTCACCTTAACTCCAAACCATTATCCTACTCTCACAGCGACGCTATTGATTACTTCAAGCGAGAGATGGGGAGAAGCTAGAGGTAACATAGAGAGACTCATTTCGACTCTGGGTGCGAGAGGGAGAGGCACTCTGCTGATGATTCGAGACATACGGAGAAGGGAAGAGATGGTGATGGGTGCGAGAGGGAGAGGCGTCCATCGATTCTCATCCTTCCCTTTCTCCTTCTCACTTGTCTGAAGGCCAGATTCGTATAGTCGCTCATTCAATTGTCGATTTCAGAGTTCAATTTTTTGTCGTTTGTCCCAATGTCCACATATTCACCCGTTGAAACACATTCATTTGCTCCATTCTAGGTGCCTACTTCACCTCCCATATTTTTTAAAAGTAATCTCAACGCAATCTTCAGTAAGTTTAATTTGGATGTTAACGTACTTGAGAACTTCCAAATATTGGCATAGAATGCATTTGCAATTTGGTGCTCATTCATAAATGATCGTTCATTCAGGGGCCCATTCCAATCCGATAATCATCGAGACTAAAAACCAACTCATCCAAGCCATCTTGTTCCTCTGAACCGTGCCTGGGTGGGTACATCTTTGATTCAGTTCTCTCCGAAACAGGGGCGCAATTCCTAGCTATGACGTACTCCCGAATTCTGGGAAGTGCGCTTATTTCCGAAAATACGTATGATACATTTGCTAAACGGTGTTATGTCAATTGTAAATGGAATAATTGCAGGAGTAGAGTCTTCGCGCAGTTTCCTTCCGAAGCCAACGTCGCTGTCATAAGGTAACATTTCATTTTCTGTCCTTAAATCTGCTCAACGCTAATTCGGGAGAAACAACTAATGGCACTAGGGCGGGTGGGAACTATTGCGTAATAGCGTATTGCATAATCAGGATGACGCGATAGTTCTCATCCGACAGCGTCCTTTGAAATAAAGCATTCTTCTTGCAGCTGTTCCATCGTTAGTCGTTGTGTACGTAGATGTCAAGTTCCCCTTTTCAGTCCAACCTCCTCCCTCATGCACATAATTCCAAATGCTATCCATACTATTGTAAAAAAATACCTTGTTACTTTTATATGATAAATACGTATATGCAAATTTCTACTTTGTTGATGAACGTAAAATACTGAACAACACATCTTCGAGAAGCAAGGTGTTGAGCTAGGAATTCATGCAATTAGTCATAAATCATGCAAAGCTTCCGCATTTGGGTACTAAGTATATTCTATTCTCATCCTATCTGGATTTACGTTTCGTGTGCGGTTTAAATATCGCCCCGAGAGGCGAGATATAATAGGAGGAAGAGAGTGCGGGATGGTGAGGCTCGAATTATTCTCTCTCTCTGCCTCGACTGAAGGCTATATTCTCCCGCGTTGTGTCATATCAACTCCGCTAGAAGTTGTGTAGGGAGGAGGGAGGAGACGGTGAGGGGTGCGAGGTAAAGTAGGCAGTATATATCCCTCATCTTTCCTTACCTATCACTGCCTTGATTCATGGCTAGTATCGTCTGACTCTCTCCTCCACTTTTTCATAGATGAATTTATTTCCACTCCTATAAATTCATAGTTTCATGATCGATTTCCTTCGATATCATCTGATGTGTTGCCGTAATGTGTCGTTCCCATTGCCCTTGTTCTCCTTGGTTGAAAGAATGATTCACATTGGAATTACAGGTGTCTACTCCACCTCTTCGTTCTCTTACTGGTGCAAATTTCATTGTTAAACAAAAAAATGAGTTCGCATACCTTTATTGTTAGCATGATATTGTATTGTATCAAAAGCTTCGCCTACCCAATAAACCAACAATACATGCTTCATCCCGAGGTAATCTACCACTCCGTGTCCTTCCAAATTGGAGAATGGATATTTGCAAGCCTTTGCCAGAATTTGGTCGGAAAAATGACTTCGGAATCTCATGATAAATGAAATGAAAAGTACGATAGCTATATGTTTTCCAGCTCTTCAGGATCACAGCGTCGTTGATTGCCATTAGAATAACTACCTATCGGATAGTTCGCAAGGTTCCACTGGACAGATCGCCAAGGTACAAATTGGTGATTACAAGTCGATGAGTGCTCTCAATTCAGACACTGTGTGGAGATACGAAAGGATGACGCTTGTCGATTTGCCACCCCTAGTCCATTCATCCTCTATCCTCGATGAGTCCAACTTCAGGATATCGTCTTCGCTACATGCGCTTTTCTGACTATTGTAAAATAAATGACTTTGATATATGGCCATATGATAAAACATATTTTTCGAATGCTGTTCAATACAAAAGATTCGTGTTCATAAATTTTCTTCACTGATCTAAATGGTACAGGCGGTGGGCATCTCTTCATGATGAATAGCTTCTTGTCGGTCAGAATGTAAAAACTATCAAACAAAGTGAATAGAGTAGTACTACTACTCTACATGCATTCGCTCCCTTCCCACCTCTGCTCTAGTAGTACTCTCGTTAGTAGCACACTCGCTCTCCCATGCCTGATTGACGCACGTGAGATAGTCATAACATACCTTTGGAAGCACCGAGAGAGAGAAGGAGAAAGGAGAATGGAAGGGATACGAGGTTGAGGGACATCGATTCTCGTGCGACTCCCTCTCCTTCTGCCTTCCCTGAATTATATCAGGTGAACTTTTAGGGATTCACGTCTGCATCGTAGGCATTCATCATCGTGTTCTACTAAATTCCACTGTTTTGTTACCGTTTTTTCATAAATGTATTGAAATTGACATGCAGAAATGTATCAATTCAAGGTGCCTACTCCACCTCATCGAGATCAAATGCAAATCAACAATATTTAAATTAAAACTATCAAAGTGATTTTTTTTAGTGTGATTATTGTTTCCTTGTATAATTATCAGGTTAATTCAAATACAGTAGTAGCCTACAGTAGAACTTACCATAGCAGCTCAATGAATTCTACATTGCAAGGCAATCCAAACGAAAGAAAGAGGGAAGTTGTGACAATGGATAGAGTTGAGTAATCATTGCAGGCGAATTACATCGTCGCCAATTCGCTGTCATATGTCTTCCTTCCGGGCGCAAATTCTCGTGGCATTTTTCGTAATCAAAGGCTATGACAATGCCTGTGAAAGCCTTATCCTCACCCTACCGGTTCGATGCCCACGTGTGGTGCAATTTTAAATTATAAAATATTGCAAAAGCCGATAAAAATGCTTCCCATAGTCTTCGATTATAAATATGAAAAGTATCAAAATGTACTGAAATATTTTTCAAGTTAGACAAAGAAAAGTGAAACTTCATGCGAGATAAAAAGAGAAAAATGTAAGTGCCGCATCGCAAAAAAAGTTTCGGCGATTGAAACTGCATGACAGAACAATTCTGGCACGGTGATAAAGTTGCAGCAGTGTCTTTACCAAACCTATGATTGAACGCAGTGGACACTTAGTGTGTGTGTTTTGTGTGCAGTCGGAGCAAAAATAACACAATCGCGCTCTGGGGTACCAGTTAAATGAAGTCAATAATCCGCTGATTCTCAACAGCAACAAGTTGGGATTATCCACTCCCTGGATAAGAATGCATGTAGAAATTCGATTCGATAGCTAGAAAGGAGCTCAAAGAGCAGTTTACGACGGGCATAAGTGCCCATTTTCTACTACACAGATGCATGTTTGGTGTAGCTGCGATGAAGCATGTATCACTCTGCTCAGCCAATTTACTCTAAGGCCAATGAGATTCGGGAGATTTTCGAATATTCGTTTCTCAATTGTCCCGATTGGCGGAAGTAATGAGTGAATTGTAGTTACTAAGCATATTGGGGCATGTGCGTCAAAGTTTCGAGGGTGTTGGGCTGTTTTAAGCAGGCGTGTATGTTCGTGTTTTGTTCAGTTAGCGATTCCTAGCTTCAAAGATTGCGTTTCTGTAGAAACATCTGCACGTTTTTAGTGGCCTTGGTCAGGAAATCTCCGAAAGGAGGGCGTTTACGGCAGTCGTAAATCGTGGCTTTGCTCTGGACGTTTCCAACACTTTCTAGAACAATCGCCTCCTCTACTTTCATGTTCCCTCGCACTTCCTCGCCAAGCATCAACAGTGTTTCAGAAGTAGGATGTATGTCTGGCTCTCTTCTTTTCACATGCTCTCTCACTCCCACTTGCCGATTAGTGACAATTTTTGGAGAAGATCACTCTCATACTCCGTAGCCCACGCCTCTCCATCGCTCGCGGTGAACTATTTCATCAGAGCGGCGAGAGAGTGTACCGAGCGAGGAAAACTTGGTTAATGACCCATAAGAATAAGTGGATAAAAGCCGATATTCCGGCCAGTTCCTTAACTGTGATGTTGTGGCCCGCTGCAGTTCCCCTGTTTCTCCTCCTCTCGCCTTTGGGTGGTGCCGAGGCCCCCGTAAACCACTTTCGCGTGCACCAGGGTGAGTCTATCGTATTTGATCTTTGATCTCTCACTTCATATCGATTACTGATGCAGCTAAACGGAATATGAGCATTCCATGTGGAACTCTTCCTTAGCAAAAATTGCAATTTTAACAAAATGGAATATTTGAAGCAAATCTCTTTGGTCTCAAGTGCGAGGCGCTTCCCTTCAGAACGCTCGTGAGGGATGATGCATGCTTCTTTGCCATCAATTCACCGGTAATTGTTCACATTCGGCCCGTTTAATCTGTCAGAAATCAGTGGGTTACATTCGTGAACAATTTAATCAGTTATTCTGACAGGTTAACCCGGTCAAATGCTTTTCTATCAAACTCGAATTGAATTTTCTTATCTTTAAATTAAATATTTCGTGCGTTCAGCTGCGATACTCGGACGGTTCCGACCTCTGCCAGAAGACAATGCCCACATCTACTCTCCATACAGGTATTGCCTTTTTGGTATTCTCACAAGTAATATTGATTGATTGGATGAATGCGATTTCAGGCAGAGTCAAAGACTATGTGCTCAAGGAGATGTTCCTCAATGTAGGTATCCTTAAAATAAATGATTTAATATATGTACATCAATATAATTAATGGATAACACACAGCCCTCCGAATACCACAGTGTTTCAACGATCAGCTCGGAGAAGAAAGTACTCTGTAGATACGGTGAATATTATCTTTTTTTTTCTTTTTTTTCTAAGATGATCAATAGTTTGAATTTGAATTCGTACTATCTGTTCCGTAAAAATCAGTTCCATTGAAAACTTTCAGTGAATCCCTTCACATGCTCTTCCGACGAAAGAACTGACATGCCTGGAAGGTGCATGAAGAAGTACGACGAGAAGTTGGACTTCCGCTCTACTAGCGTTTAACAAATTTACGTCAAGGAATCTCTCCGGGAACAATAAGTTTGCGACGCCTACTTATTTCACGCTACAAGGTCATTGTATTGTATCTTTTAGGCATCCAAGTTCTGCTCGGACAAAGGCAGTCGTCTTCCTTGGGTTCAGAATGACGATGACAATGGAGCAGTTGCGAGTAGGTTTTCTTGTTTTTGTTCGTAATATTCTTATATTTCTTGAGTACTCCTATCTCAATTCAGTTAAGCCATATATTGTACAATATTGCAGAAGTGATGGACCCCAAATCCGCGGCCTGGCTCGATCAGGCAGTCATCGATGGAAAGTGGAGGGCGGCTGTCTCCGAGCCGGTGTCATTCTTCCGCTGGTTCTCGGGTATGACGTTGTAGCGTTGCAGTTGATGTTTTTTCGCATTTTTTTTACTTTGAATATTCTCACATTTAGTCCTTGTCTATTATGACGGTCTTAAAGAAATGCCGGTCCCAAGCCGTGGGATGCCAAACCAGTGCCTCTCTTGTTTAGGCAAATCTCCAGATTCGGAGTGCAACAAAACTAACATAGCGGCGACAATTTCTCCGATGGTGAGTAACTAGATTTCACTATTCCGGTAATCGCATCTTCATGCACACTCTCTCGACAAGTCGAGCGGCGAGAAAATTCTTGAAATGAAAATCCGATTACCCGAATTTCGAATTCTATGAGTGACACATTTTATATCTTGATTATGTTTTAGACAACGGACATATGCACCTCCTATTCGTTGTGGACGCCAGCGTCCTGGGACGAACTGTGAGCAATTTTGGTATTCAGCTTCAAATCGCACTAATTTATTTTCTCTAAGTCGTCAAGTAGTATGCGTGCGTCCCTCGGACAGTGTCTTCTACACTCCTGGAAATACTACTGAGGCCACTCTGCCTCCGCGTGAGTTAGCACAAATATCGAAAAATTAATAAATAATGGAAGGTTTCTTTAAATTCCATCGCGTAAATTTTCATGTGAAGTCCGTAGGAAGAGATGAGTATCGTTTATTCGTTGCAGCAACTACGACAACTCTGGCAACTACAACCAAACCTTACCCCAAGGTGAGATTAGAAGAATAGTTGCAAATAAGTAATTGTATAGTGGTTCGGTAATATTTTTAGTTATCATCATGATCATTGAACATAAAATAGTTTTCATTTCAGAACAATCCGCCGCTGGCTGGGTGGTTCTGGACTCTCAGGTATGAACTATATATAGTGTTTGTTTGTGTTTTCGGGCCAAGCGAATAATTACATAATAATTAATCATTGTACTACATCGAACTAAAGTACACGGCATAGCGTAGTTGTCTCTAGACGACTGTAGAATCTTTTGCTGTCGATGCACCATTTACCACTCACCAATTTAGAAAACGAATTCCAATTTCAAATTTTCAGATACTACTACAACTTCGGCCGCATCCTCCACGGCTTCTGTGCACCTGGATATGCGCCTGGATGCGCTGCGATGTGGAACAATGGCATCGGCTACCATGGCAGCTCAGGAGCTGGTAATTATTTAAGAGACCCTCCACCAGAGAACGTAACAGGTCCACGGATGGCCGAAAATTCGATAATTCCCATACGTTTTTTCTGAAGTGTAGGCCCCGAGTAATGATTGACGTCCGCAATAACTAAGGCTGGGGGTCGATTTTGAAAAAGTTACAGGTACCTCCCATTTTTGGGGTCGAAAAAGTCGATATCCCAGAATTATGTGAAATATAGTTCTTCTGACGTATTTTTACTCGTAGAAAACGAATTTTGAAATGCGAACGCTGAAAAATGCGAAATAAAAAAGTTAGCCTCGAAAAACCGCTTTTTTTGATGAAAAAGTCGAATCGTTCGATTCGAAAACGTCCGAGGTGCACCTTATCGATACTATTTCTAGAATCTACGTCAAAAAGTATGTCTACTGTGAATTTTTCAGATTTTAAAAAATGGGCATATTTAGAGAAAATTTGACCCGAAGTGCATTTTAGTGAGCAAATTGGCAAACATGACCTCGTTCTGAAGCCTGCATTTTGAGCCTTTATAACTATCATTGCTCGAGAGTCCCTCCGTATACCTTGTACAATCATTTGTATCGCATTTCATGTTGAGGAAGTACGATAAAATGAATTTTCAAAAAAATTCAAAATTCAAAATTTTAAAACATGCCAAAAGTTTAACAGGGCGTAACATCTCCAAAACACGTTTTCCTAAGTTATGGTTAGTAAATTTGTATTGTAGGAGTGAAAATAAACAAAAATATGTATAATACATATTATTTTGAGAAATCGACATTTTTGGTCCCTTGGTGGGGTCGAGAAAAAGTGAAAATTCAAATTTTGTCAACTTTCGTAAAAACAAGTGGTAACATGTTGCTAGCACCTGATTCGTTCGCAATGACCTATTTTCCGACCATTGAAGATAGTTAGGTTCAAAATGCAGGCTTAAGAAGGTCATGTTTGCCAATTTGCTCACTAAAATGCACTTCGGGTCAAATTTTCTCTAAATATGCCCATTTTTAAAAATCTGAAAATTTCACAGTAGACATACTTTTTGACGTAGATTCTAAAAATAGTATCGATAAGGTGCACCTCGGACGTTTTCGAATCGAACGATTCGACTTTTTGATCAAAAAAGCGGTTTTTCGAGGCTAACTTTTTTATTTCGCAATTTTCAGCGTTCGCATTTCAAAATTCGTTTTCTACGAGTAAAAATACGTCAGAAGAACTATATTTCACGTAATTCTGGGATATCGACTTTTTCGACCCCAAAAATGGGAGGTACCTGTAACTTTTTCAAAATCGACCCCCAGCCTTAGTTATTGCGGCCGTCAATCAGCACTCGGGGCCTAAACTTCAGAAAAAAAGTATGGGAATTATCGAAATTTTGGCCATCCGTGGACCCCTGCACAGTTGATACGTTTTCTCGTGGAGGGTCTCTTAAATATTATTTTTTTAATATTTTATCTTTCACAAATAGGGTGCTTCGGCAAGTGAGGAATGCGCATGAAAATGGAGGGAGGGGAGAAGGGGGAGGGGTCGATCTTCCGAATTGTGTCGCACGATAAACGTGCGTACAGAAGGGGTGGAGCTGGTAATTAGCCATGCAGTGACCTGTATATTTGCAAAGAAGGAATCATTCTTACCTTTCCAGCAGATTTTCCAACAGACTCGATCTTTGCAGTTATTTGAACATCGTGTTGATTAGTTTTATTAATGCGTCATTATTGAAATTTTCAGGAGACCTTGGACGAACCATCTCCGATGAGGGGATGAAACTAATGCATACAGTAAGCTTATTTTATTTGGATTATTCCATAATATTCTAAATTTTCAAAATTTAAATATTTGTCCAGGTGTGCTCGGAAAATTACAACAAGCTGAAGAGGATTTATTTCAAGAGACACGGAAACGCGTACTGGGCCGAATGGGTGAGTTTTTTTCCGTTACAAAATTGTAACAAAATGTGCTCAAACATAATTTTATCACATTTCATTGCGATAAAACGTCTCCAATGCAAAATTGCTAATATCAGAAATTGATCTTTCAGACTGGAGGTGAAATCTACGTGGGATGGGCCGCGCCAACGCAAAGTGAGCTCAGCGTTCGAAATTACATTTTAGATATTTATAAAATATAAATATATTATTATAATTTAAAATGAAATAATTATTACAGGTCTTTGTGGCGCAAGCGGACCGATTCGAGCGTGGAGTTGTCTCATAGGACCTGGTAGGGGCTTTAACAATTGCCCACTAGTATCTCAAACACTGTGTATTCCTTCAAACATAAAAAAAACATAAATTCACCGAAGTGGAATGGATAAGGGAATTTTTTTAATGACGGGATGTGTGCATACAATGCTTTTTGAGTGCATTGTATACCTAACTGTGATACTAATGCGATGCTTAATTAATAAATTGCAGACACAATGTACGCTGCGGATCTGTCCTGGAACACGTGGTACAGAGGACGCGTATGGTCGTGGACACCCGCATTCTGGTTGTGGTGATCAAAGATCATCGATCAAAGATCACCGAATTTATTGATAAACGGTCTTCTTTCATATTTCGTGAACTTGTTTTATTTATGATGAGACGTAACAAATAAAAAGCAGTAGAAACATGAGATATGGAGAGGAAATGAGTTAGGTGGTGCACTTCCGTTAATTGGGGCCGACAGTCTCCGGCTCATCGATATTGAGCTCTTGCTTGCCAAGGTCGTCATCGGGATGTTCCTCCTCAGCCTCCATCGGAAGTCCGGAGATGGTGATATGTGGAAGCGCCGATTCCTGAGTGTTACTGTTATATTTGATCCAGGAGAACTTATTAGGATGCTCAATAGCACTTTCCCTATTTTCCCGCGACTATTTAATCAAATTAATCGTCGCTCTATGCTTCCATTTTAACTTTTTGACATTATTCGATAATGATGTATATTCGTAGAAACACAAAATCAATAGTTCAGTCTTCTCTACCGTCACTTACTTTGTAGGCCTTTGCAAGCTGTGTTGCGAAATCGACGGTGGGGTAGAATGCTGAAGGTGGAACGCGCTCAGATTCGTCTAGGTCATGGAAGAAGGAGCGGACGGAATCTAAATCGAGTAATGACTTGAACTTAATGCACAAATGTAATCGTGGGAGAAATAAATCAGATTTTTTTCTCGCAGCACTGGTCTTTTCAGTCTTTTCTACTCGTGTGTGGTAATTTACGTTGCTATTCAGAAATCCAATGTTACCGGGCGAGAGAAAATAAAAACAATATCAATTCAAACCTCTCGCAGCCGCATAATAGACCTTGACATTGCGGACGCTCATATCACGGTACGTCTGAAATTTCGTCTGTGTGATTTGAATCCATTTGATATTTTTTTCTCTAACTACGCGAATCGTATTTTCTATTGTCATAATCTTACCTGTGCCATGCTCGCTGCTCCAGCGTTGTCGAGGAATATAAAGGCGCTGCAATGAACAGAGATTCACGATACCGATTTTGTCATATATCCGTTGTTGCTCTCTTCTAAAACATGTTAAACCGATTTCGCCACCCTAGATGTATGCGGCTTGTGATTCACAAAATGTGATCATCTCCAATCCAATTTCGCCCCCACCTGCAATCAACGATGAAGTGCCTAGTAGGTGCTTCGTACTCTTCATTTCCTTCCTTCGTTCGGGGAGAGTCGTACTTCTCCCACTCCGCGAGCTTCTGCAATGAACAATATATTCTGGCGTAGCGAATATGTATGAAAGAACGTAGCTGCACTGTGGATCGAGAAAATACTCCGAAACTAAAGTCGTATTACAGCAACAGATTCCTCTCACCTTACTCGCCGCCTGCTGGAGGTCTTTGCCGTAGAGGAAAAGTGTAGGAGAGACGAAGTTGTGCACGTAGATTGCCTGAAGTTGTTCGTTGTCGAATTTCGTGAATTTTCAGAGCAAATAAGGGCGCAGCATCATTAAACGAAGTTCTTAAACTTTACAATACCTCCTCCCCGGCTTCGTTCTTGCCGCGTAGAGAGGAGAACGCGTGGCTGATCCTAAATTTTGCTCTCTGCACCTCTCCATAGCACAAGTTGTGTTGTCGAAATTCATTTTAAAAAATTTTGTCTCGTTGAAATTTGTAAAAATCATACGAGTGAATGCTCTTTCTCGCAGCCCGCGACACGCCGTCGTGCGTGGAGGCGAGGAGTCCGGGGGATGAGGAGGAGGTGCCTGACTCAGCCTTCAAATATTCTTGGGTGTTCGGAGTGGAATTCTTGTGTTCGGGTGAGAACGACAAATTCCTTTTTTTCTCACAGTCGAACCGCGAAATAAAAAAAATACGATCTTGTTAGGGATACATTGAAAACTTTGAAAGCGACTTTCATCGGATACTAATGACACTTTCGCAAACCTGACGCAAATCGTAGGAGGACTGGCGTCTGAACGTCAGCTTGTTCAGCAGCGTCGAGATGGGGCTGGTCATGCAATAGTCAGACTCTCTTCATTTTAGATTCTCTCTCAATAACGTGCGAAATATACAAAATGAGAAAAACCCAGGTCATTGGCATTCAGTACTCGGCTCAGCACTCGAAATGGACATATTCCGTCGGCAATTAGAAGAGCTTACCTGCCGCAACAGTGCGAGTTGCTGCGATCTTTCTGCAGCGGACGCAGGTTTTTGTCCTGAAATTACGAACTTTTTTCTCAAAGTTGTCATTGTTAGCAATACTGAAGCGGTCAGACGAACTCAAAGAGTGTACTTGCTCTCTCACTAGTAATTACAAATCGGTCGTTTCACATGCTCTCTCGCTGTCCCTGGCCGGTGAGAGAGCATGCGAAATGAGTGCACACGACCAGATGACAACACTATCTCTAACTCATCCTTGTCCGTCCCAAAGATTCTCTCACAAGTTTCTCAATCGGATGATATATAATTTGATTAATTGCGCTTTCCTCTGATTCATTTAGCGAAAACCCCTGTGAATAAGCACTTCATTTGCCGGAATGGAAATTCGAAACAAGGTAGCAAGACGACTACGCCTCTCCCTCGCCTTATTTCGCGATCTGAGGAGGAAGAGAGATAGCGTTACCTTTTCTCGATTTACCAATCCTATTATAGGCTATTTGAGACAAGTTCCCCGATATTAGAGTAGATTGCTCACATCTGGTGTCGATAACTCCTCGGAGGCAGATCTTGGTTGGGCGTCAGCAGTCACTTCCTCTTCTTTCACCTCTGAAGATTCCGGAATTTCCGCGGGCTCCGGCATTTTCCCTTCAAATTTCAGTTCTCGTTTGCGGGCTGGCGGAAACTTGGTAAAAAAAATGCATCGACAACCTAAAGTGTGAAATGTGCACAATATCTACCCCCATTCGAAATGTGCGAGTGTGTTTGAAAATAAGAGATAACACTCAAAAATTTGGAAAAATACAATTATCGATTAGAAGCAATTGAGAGAAGGACGATGTTCAGCTAACTAGTGAAATGGCACCAGAATGAAATCACCACCTCTTCCGTCTAACTAATAGTCAGGACGCCGTGGCCTGATGAATCAGCCTATGAATCAGCCCCTCTCCACTCCTTTTCTTTTCTCATTTGCAGTAGGAAGGGGTGGGGCAAATGAATCGGAAACACAAAGAGAGTGGAACAGCTTGGTTCAATGCGTGGAATTATTGCGGAGAAGCAAGTTTCCTGTTTTTGCAAGCAACAGGGTTAATAACTCTGAGCAAATGCGTACACGTAAGGTGGGAAACTACCTTTCTGTTATCTACTGGAATAATAATAACCTCACCCCGTTAAGGAACCAGGTCAACTGCTTGCTCGCTTCTGTTCCGGGTAAGAAGTGGTAAGCGCATCTGCTCAAGATGAATCCTTCGACGACTGAAACTGTAAGAAGGTTTTCAAATACAACGGTGAACAACAGCAGTATATGCACAACAACATACGCATTTCGCCAAAAATGTACAGCAATTATACATTTTTCCGCAAGATACGATTCAGAATTGCTTAGGACTCAATAAAATCTCTCGGTATATTGGATGTACCTTCGTGTCGCAAGCACAGTATACATGTGGAATCAAAAAGAGGAGAGCGATTCAGTAGTTAAAAGGACCAGCGGAGCAGCTATTTACGACAGTGCACAAATAGCCCATTATCGACTACACCTCGGCATTGCACTGAAAGATTTCTGAGACGTTCTAGAACTCTCTTCTACTTTCATGCTTCATCGCACTGTCTCAGAAAGCAAAGCGTTGAGATTCAGGAGTGTCTCAGTTCATCCTCTATTTCTCTCCATTTCACGTACTCTCTCACTTTGTCTACCTTCTGAAATACTACCAGTCCCTTTTTGCAGAGTTTCTGCTTCTCCATCGGTCTTTTTGAACTATTCGCATCAGTGCAGCGAGAGAGCATGCCAGATGTGGAGGATGCGCTTCATGGGCAATATCAAGCCGAATACAAATAGCTGGAAATCCAAGAAGCACTTCAACTGTGATGTTGCTTGCTACAGTTTTCCTTCCCCTCCTCTTATCTCCTTCATACGGAGAAGAAGCAGCCTCGGAGAGCGCAGATCATGGAAAATTCCATTTTCGCGTACATCATGGTGGGTTAGTTGATACAATTTCTGAGCCTTCGGCCCTCAAATGCGCTGCGCATACAACTGTAATCGTTCAATGAGCTCTTCTTTCGGAATACTAAAATAAATTGATCAGTTTGCGTAATTTTAACGAACTATTTCAAGCAAATCTCTTCGGTCTCAAGTGCGAATCGTTACCGTTTCGCACTCTCGTGATGGACGATGCATGCTTCTTTGCCACAAATACTCCAAGGGGTTTACAAAAAAAACTATGTTTGTACTCATCTTGCGATACTCAATTCCGTATGCCTTTGTATGTTTGGCATGTTTTCAGGCGATGGTTGATGATGATAGTGACGAAGAGATGGTTACACATTTCTCATTTCATCATTATGCTCAAGTGAAATTCGTTACCTAGATCCGCCGCTCGGAGGGTTTCGATTTTTGTCAGAAGACAATGCCCACTGCAACGCTCCATACTGGTGATTTTTATTTCTCGTTATCTTTATAATAGGCGGTGATTGTCAATTACAGCTGTACTATTGATTGATTTACCAAAATAATCAAATTACTCTTTTTTTCAGGTAGAGATAAAGACTATGTGTGCCAAAAGATGTTCCTCAATGTAAGTTTTGTTTTAACGAAATAATTGATATTGTTTCATAAATATTATTGACGAATAAAACGCAGAACAACGAGTACCACAGTGTCTCAACGCTCAACTCAGAAAAGAAAGTGCTCTGTCGATACGGTAAATTATTTCTTATGAATTTCATCATTGAACAACATTTTCCCATGGTGCAGGCTTCCACAACGAATAGGTAATGCAACGGCCAGTTTTCTGAAATATAATCGCTAAAAATGTTATTAAGACAAAGTGCGACAGACCAACGGAGCTACTGTAGCAGCTATATTGTTTTCTCCACACTCCGCATCTGGACCGGGATTTCCTGTGAAATCACAATGTTACAACAATAAGTAAAAAATACCTCAATCTGAGTACATCTGTAACCGTATGACATGATAATAATCGATTGATGGATTGATTAATGTACCTACCGAAGTACCAGCGGAAGTAGGTCACTTTCTCGGATTCTGCCGCTCTCCACTTGCCCTTGACTACTGACTGATCGATCCAAGCGGAGGATTCGGGATCGATAATTTCTGTAATTAGACTTCTGGTAGCTCAACTCTCAAAATTGACAACATTTCAACATTTGTTCTAAGTCTCGCGAGATTTCGCAAGTTTGCAACTGTAAGTCCAGTTAGGAATAGACAAAATCCAACTCGCAACTGCCCCATTATCATCGTCATTCTGAATCCACGGTAGACGACTGCCTCGAGCGGCGCAGAACTTTGACGCCTGATATGAAATCAAATATAACACGGCCAGCAAGTAGAGCATTTAGTGTGAGATCTCATAATCAAAACGCTATTATCTTTTTTTAAACTGTACTGGTTAATGATCAACAAAGGTGATCGTACCTTGCGAAAGTCCAGCTTCTCATCATATTTCTTCATGCACCTGCCTGGCATTTCAGTCCTTTCATCGTCAGAACACTTGAAGGGATTCACTGAATCACTAGTTCAATGTTGTTCAATGATGAAATTCATAAGAAATAATTTACCGTATCGACAGAGCACTTTCTTTTCTGAGTTGAGCGTTGAGACACTGTGGTACTCGTTGTTCTGCGTTTTATTCGTCAATAATATTTATGAAACAATATCAATTATTTCGTTAAAACAAAACTTACATTGAGGAACATCTTTTGGCACACATAGTCTTTATCTCTACCTGAAAAAAAGAGTAATTTGATTATTTTGGTAAATCAATCAATAGTACAGCTGTAATTGACAATCACCGCCTATTATAAAGATAACGAGAAATAAAAATCACCAGTATGGAGCGTTGCAGTGGGCATTGTCTTCTGACAAAAATCGAAACCCTCCGAGCGGCGGATCTAGGTAACGAATTTCACTTGAGCATAATGATGAAATGAGAAATGTGTAACCATCTCTTCGTCACTATCATCATCAACCATCGCCTGAAAACATGCCAAACATACAAAGGCATACGGAATTGAGTATCGCAAGATGAGTACAAACATAGTTTTTTTTGTAAACCCCTTGGAGTATTTGTGGCAAAGAAGCATGCATCGTCCATCACGAGAGTGCGAAACGGTAACGATTCGCACTTGAGACCGAAGAGATTTGCTTGAAATAGTTCGTTAAAATTACGCAAACTGATCAATTTATTTTAGTATTCCGAAAGAAGAGCTCATTGAACGATTACAGTTGTATGCGCAGCGCATTTGAGGGCCGAAGGCTCAGAAATTGTATCAACTAACCCACCATGATGTACGCGAAAATGGAATTTTCCATGATCTGCGCTCTCCGAGGCTGCTTCTTCTCCGTATGAAGGAGATAAGAGGAGGGGAAGGAAAACTGTAGCAAGCAACATCACAGTTGAAGTGCTTCTTGGATTTCCAGCTATTTGTATTCGGCTTGATATTGCCCATGAAGCGCATCCTCCACATCTGGCATGCTCTCTCGCTGCACTGATGCGAATAGTTCAAAAAGACCGATGGAGAAGCAGAAACTCTGCAAAAAGGGACTGGTAGTATTTCAGAAGGTAGACAAAGTGAGAGAGTACGTGAAATGGAGAGAAATAGAGGATGAACTGAGACACTCCTGAATCTCAACGCTTTGCTTTCTGAGACAGTGCGATGAAGCATGAAAGTAGAAGAGAGTTCTAGAACGTCTCAGAAATCTTTCAGTGCAATGCCGAGGTGTAGTCGATAATGGGCTATTTGTGCACTGTCGTAAATAGCTGCTCCGCTGGTCCTTTTAACTACTGAATCGCTCTCCTCTTTTTGATTCCACATGTATACTGTGCTTGCGACACGAAGGTACATCCAATATACCGAGAGATTTTATTGAGTCCTAAGCAATTCTGAATCGTATCTTGCGGAAAAATGTATAATTGCTGTACATTTTTGGCGAAATGCGTATGTTGTTGTGCATATACTGCTGTTGTTCACCGTTGTATTTGAAAACCTTCTTACAGTTTCAGTCGTCGAAGGATTCATCTTGAGCAGATGCGCTTACCACTTCTTACCCGGAACAGAAGCGAGCAAGCAGTTGACCTGGTTCCTTAACGGGGTGAGGTTATTATTATTCCAGTAGATAACAGAAAGGTAGTTTCCCACCTTACGTGTACGCATTTGCTCAGAGTTATTAACCCTGTTGCTTGCAAAAACAGGAAACTTGCTTCTCCGCAATAATTCCACGCATTGAACCAAGCTGTTCCACTCTCTTTGTGTTTCCGATTCATTTGCCCCACCCCTTCCTACTGCAAATGAGAAAAGAAAAGGAGTGGAGAGGGGCTGATTCATAGGCTGATTCATCAGGCCACGGCGTCCTGACTATTAGTTAGACGGAAGAGGTGGTGATTTCATTCTGGTGCCATTTCACTAGTTAGCTGAACATCGTCCTTCTCTCAATTGCTTCTAATCGATAATTGTATTTTTCCAAATTTTTGAGTGTTATCTCTTATTTTCAAACACACTCGCACATTTCGAATGGGGGTAGATATTGTGCACATTTCACACTTTAGGTTGTCGATGCATTTTTTTTACCAAGTTTCCGCCAGCCCGCAAACGAGAACTGAAATTTGAAGGGAAAATGCCGGAGCCCGCGGAAATTCCGGAATCTTCAGAGGTGAAAGAAGAGGAAGTGACTGCTGACGCCCAACCAAGATCTGCCTCCGAGGAGTTATCGACACCAGATGTGAGCAATCTACTCTAATATCGGGGAACTTGTCTCAAATAGCCTATAATAGGATTGGTAAATCGAGAAAAGGTAACGCTATCTCTCTTCCTCCTCAGATCGCGAAATAAGGCGAGGGAGAGGCGTAGTCGTCTTGCTACCTTGTTTCGAATTTCCATTCCGGCAAATGAAGTGCTTATTCACAGGGGTTTTCGCTAAATGAATCAGAGGAAAGCGCAATTAATCAAATTATATATCATCCGATTGAGAAACTTGTGAGAGAATCTTTGGGACGGACAAGGATGAGTTAGAGATAGTGTTGTCATCTGGTCGTGTGCACTCATTTCGCATGCTCTCTCACCGGCCAGGGACAGCGAGAGAGCATGTGAAACGACCGATTTGTAATTACTAGTGAGAGAGCAAGTACACTCTTTGAGTTCGTCTGACCGCTTCAGTATTGCTAACAATGACAACTTTGAGAAAAAAGTTCGTAATTTCAGGACAAAAACCTGCGTCCGCTGCAGAAAGATCGCAGCAACTCGCACTGTTGCGGCAGGTAAGCTCTTCTAATTGCCGACGGAATATGTCCATTTCGAGTGCTGAGCCGAGTACTGAATGCCAATGACCTGGGTTTTTCTCATTTTGTATATTTCGCACGTTATTGAGAGAGAATCTAAAATGAAGAGAGTCTGACTATTGCATGACCAGCCCCATCTCGACGCTGCTGAACAAGCTGACGTTCAGACGCCAGTCCTCCTACGATTTGCGTCAGGTTTGCGAAAGTGTCATTAGTATCCGATGAAAGTCGCTTTCAAAGTTTTCAATGTATCCCTAACAAGATCGTATTTTTTTTATTTCGCGGTTCGACTGTGAGAAAAAAAGGAATTTGTCGTTCTCACCCGAACACAAGAATTCCACTCCGAACACCCAAGAATATTTGAAGGCTGAGTCAGGCACCTCCTCCTCATCCCCCGGACTCCTCGCCTCCACGCACGACGGCGTGTCGCGGGCTGCGAGAAAGAGCATTCACTCGTATGATTTTTACAAATTTCAACGAGACAAAATTTTTTAAAATGAATTTCGACAACACAACTTGTGCTATGGAGAGGTGCAGAGAGCAAAATTTAGGATCAGCCACGCGTTCTCCTCTCTACGCGGCAAGAACGAAGCCGGGGAGGAGGTATTGTAAAGTTTAAGAACTTCGTTTAATGATGCTGCGCCCTTATTTGCTCTGAAAATTCACGAAATTCGACAACGAACAACTTCAGGCAATCTACGTGCACAACTTCGTCTCTCCTACACTTTTCCTCTACGGCAAAGACCTCCAGCAGGCGGCGAGTAAGGTGAGAGGAATCTGTTGCTGTAATACGACTTTAGTTTCGGAGTATTTTCTCGATCCACAGTGCAGCTACGTTCTTTCATACATATTCGCTACGCCAGAATATATTGTTCATTGCAGAAGCTCGCGGAGTGGGAGAAGTACGACTCTCCCCGAACGAAGGAAGGAAATGAAGAGTACGAAGCACCTACTAGGCACTTCATCGTTGATTGCAGGTGGGGGCGAAATTGGATTGGAGATGATCACATTTTGTGAATCACAAGCCGCATACATCTAGGGTGGCGAAATCGGTTTAACATGTTTTAGAAGAGAGCAACAACGGATATATGACAAAATCGGTATCGTGAATCTCTGTTCATTGCAGCGCCTTTATATTCCTCGACAACGCTGGAGCAGCGAGCATGGCACAGGTAAGATTATGACAATAGAAAATACGATTCGCGTAGTTAGAGAAAAAAATATCAAATGGATTCAAATCACACAGACGAAATTTCAGACGTACCGTGATATGAGCGTCCGCAATGTCAAGGTCTATTATGCGGCTGCGAGAGGTTTGAATTGATATTGTTTTTATTTTCTCTCGCCCGGTAACATTGGATTTCTGAATAGCAACGTAAATTACCACACACGAGTAGAAAAGACTGAAAAGACCAGTGCTGCGAGAAAAAAATCTGATTTATTTCTCCCACGATTACATTTGTGCATTAAGTTCAAGTCATTACTCGATTTAGATTCCGTCCGCTCCTTCTTCCATGACCTAGACGAATCTGAGCGCGTTCCACCTTCAGCATTCTACCCCACCGTCGATTTCGCAACACAGCTTGCAAAGGCCTACAAAGTAAGTGACGGTAGAGAAGACTGAACTATTGATTTTGTGTTTCTACGAATATACATCATTATCGAATAATGTCAAAAAGTTAAAATGGAAGCATAGAGCGACGATTAATTTGATTAAATAGTCGCGGGAAAATAGGGAAAGTGCTATTGAGCATCCTAATAAGTTCTCCTGGATCAAATATAACAGTAACACTCAGGAATCGGCGCTTCCACATATCACCATCTCCGGACTTCCGATGGAGGCTGAGGAGGAACATCCCGATGACGACCTTGGCAAGCAAGAGCTCAATATCGATGAGCCGGAGACTGTCGGCCCCAATTAACGGAAGTGCACCACCTAACTCATTTCCTCTCCATATCTCATGTTTCTACTGCTTTTTATTTGTTACGTCTCATCATAAATAAAACAAGTTCACGAAATATGAAAGAAGACCGTTTATCAATAAATTCGGTGATCTTTGATCGATGATCTTTGATCACCACAACCAGAATGCGGGTGTCCACGACCATACGCGTCCTCTGTACCACGTGTTCCAGGACAGATCCGCAGCGTACATTGTGTCTGCAATTTATTAATTAAGCATCGCATTAGTATCACAGTTAGGTATACAATGCACTCAAAAAGCATTGTATGCACACATCTCGTCATTAAAAAAATTCCCTTATCCATTCCACTTCGGTGAATTTATGTTTTTTTTATGTTTGAAGGAATACACAGTGTTTGAGATACTAGTGGGCAATTGTTAAAGCCCCTACCAGGTCCTATGAGACAACTCCACGCTCGAATCGGTCCGCTTGCGCCACAAAGACCTGTAATAATTATTTCATTTTAAATTATAATAATATATTTATATTTTATAAATATCTAAAATGTAATTTCGAACGCTGAGCTCACTTTGCGTTGGCGCGGCCCATCCCACGTAGATTTCACCTCCAGTCTGAAAGATCAATTTCTGATATTAGCAATTTTGCATTGGAGACGTTTTATCGCAATGAAATGTGATAAAATTATGTTTGAGCACATTTTGTTACAATTTTGTAACGGAAAAAAACTCACCCATTCGGCCCAGTACGCGTTTCCGTGTCTCTTGAAATAAATCCTCTTCAGCTTGTTGTAATTTTCCGAGCACACCTGGACAAATATTTAAATTTTGAAAATTTAGAATATTATGGAATAATCCAAATAAAATAAGCTTACTGTATGCATTAGTTTCATCCCCTCATCGGAGATGGTTCGTCCAAGGTCTCCTGAAAATTTCAATAATGACGCATTAATAAAACTAATCAACACGATGTTCAAATAACTGCAAAGATCGAGTCTGTTGGAAAATCTGCTGGAAAGGTAAGAATGATTCCTTCTTTGCAAATATACAGGTCACTGCATGGCTAATTACCAGCTCCACCCCTTCTGTACGCACGTTTATCGTGCGACACAATTCGGAAGATCGACCCCTCCCCCTTCTCCCCTCCCTCCATTTTCATGCGCATTCCTCACTTGCCGAAGCACCCTATTTGTGAAAGATAAAATATTAAAAAAATAATATTTAAGAGACCCTCCACGAGAAAACGTATCAACTGTGCAGGGGTCCACGGATGGCCAAAATTTCGATAATTCCCATACTTTTTTTCTGAAGTTTAGGCCCCGAGTGCTGATTGACGGCCGCAATAACTAAGGCTGGGGGTCGATTTTGAAAAAGTTACAGGTACCTCCCATTTTTGGGGTCGAAAAAGTCGATATCCCAGAATTACGTGAAATATAGTTCTTCTGACGTATTTTTACTCGTAGAAAACGAATTTTGAAATGCGAACGCTGAAAATTGCGAAATAAAAAAGTTAGCCTCGAAAAACCGCTTTTTTGATCAAAAAGTCGAATCGTTCGATTCGAAAACGTCCGAGGTGCACCTTATCGATACTATTTTTAGAATCTACGTCAAAAAGTATGTCTACTGTAAAAATTTTCAGATTTTTAAAAATGGGCATATTTAGAGAAAATTTGACCCGAAGTGCATTTTAGTGAGCAAATTGGCAAACATGACCTTCTTAAGCCTGCATTTTGAACCTAACTATCTTCAATGGTCGGAAAATAGGTCATTGCGAACGAATCAGGTGCTAGCAACATGTTACCACTTGTTTTTACGAAAGTTGACAAAATTTGAATTTTCACTTTTTCTCGACCCCACCAAGGGACCAAAAATGTCGATTTCTCAAAATAATATGTATTATACATATTTTTGTGTATTTTCACTCCTACAATACAAATTTACTAACCATAACTTAGGAAAACGTGTTTTGGAGATGTTACGCCCTGTTAAACTTTTGGCATGTTTTAAAATTTTGAATTTTGAATTTTTTTGAAAATTCATTTTATCGTACTTCCTCAACATGAAATGCGATACAAATGATTGTACAAGGTATACGGAGGGACTCTCGAGCAATGATAGTTATAAAGGCTCAAAATGCAGGCTTCAGAACGAGGTCATGTTTGCCAATTTGCTCACTAAAATGCACTTCGGGTCAAATTTTCTCTAAATATGCCCATTTTTTAAAATCTGAAAAATTCACAGTAGACATACTTTTTGACGTAGATTCTAAAAATAGTATCGATAAGGTGCACCTCGGACGTTTTCGAATCGAACGATTCGACTTTTTCATCAAAAAAAGCGGTTTTTCGAGGCTAACTTTTTTATTTCGCATTTTTCAGCGTTCGCATTTCAAAATTCGTTTTCTACGAGTAAAAATACGTCAGAAGAACTATATTTCACATAATTCTGGGATATCGACTTTTTCGACCCCAAAAATGGGAGGTACCTGTAACTTTTTCAAAATCGACCCCCAGCCTTAGTTATTGCGGACGTCAATCATTACTCGGGGCCTACACTTCAGAAAAAACGTATGGGAATTATCGAATTTTCGGCCATCCGTGGACCTGTTACGTTCTCTGGTGGAGGGTCTCTTAAATAATTACCAGCTCCTGAGCTGCCATGGTAGCCGATGCCATTGTTCCACATCGCAGCGCATCCAGGCGCATATCCAGGTGCACAGAAGCCGTGGAGGATGCGGCCGAAGTTGTAGTAGTATCTGAAAATTTGAAATTGGAATTCGTTTTCTAAATTGGTGAGTGGTAAATGGTGCATCGACAGCAAAAGATTCTACAGTCGTCTAGAGACAACTACGCTATGCCGTGTACTTTAGTTCGATGTAGTACAATGATTAATTATTATGTAATTATTCGCTTGGCCCGAAAACACAAACAAACACTATATATAGTTCATACCTGAGAGTCCAGAACCACCCAGCCAGCGGCGGATTGTTCTGAAATGAAAACTATTTTATGTTCAATGATCATGATGATAACTAAAAATATTACCGAACCACTATACAATTACTTATTTGCAACTATTCTTCTAATCTCACCTTGGGGTAAGGTTTGGTTGTAGTTGCCAGAGTTGTCGTAGTTGCTGCAACGAATAAACGATACTCATCTCTTCCTACGGACTTCACATGAAAATTTACGCGATGGAATTTAAAGAAACCTTCCATTATTTATTAATTTTTCGATATTTGTGCTAACTCACGCGGAGGCAGAGTGGCCTCAGTAGTATTTCCAGGAGTGTAGAAGACACTGTCCGAGGGACGCACGCATACTACTTGACGACTTAGAGAAAATAAATTAGTGCGATTTGAAGCTGAATACCAAAATTGCTCACAGTTCGTCCCAGGACGCTGGCGTCCACAACGAATAGGAGGTGCATATGTCCGTTGTCTAAAACATAATCAAGATATAAAATGTGTCACTCATAGAGTTCGAAATTCGGGTAATCGGATTTTCATTTCAAGAATTTTCTCGCCGCTCGACTTGTCGAGAGAGTGTGCATGAAGATGCGATTACCGGAATAGTGAAATCTAGTTACTCACCATCGGAGAAATTGTCGCCGCTATGTTAGTTTTGTTGCACTCCGAATCTGGAGATTTGCCTAAACAAGAGAGGCACTGGTTTGGCATCCCACGGCTTGGGACCGGCATTTCTTTAAGACCGTCATAATAGACAAGGACTAAATGTGAGAATATTCAAAGTAAAAAAAATGCGAAAAAACATCAACTGCAACGCTACAACGTCATACCCGAGAACCAGCGGAAGAATGACACCGGCTCGGAGACAGCCGCCCTCCACTTTCCATCGATGACTGCCTGATCGAGCCAGGCCGCGGATTTGGGGTCCATCACTTCTGCAATATTGTACAATATATGGCTTAACTGAATTGAGATAGGAGTACTCAAGAAATATAAGAATATTACGAACAAAAACAAGAAAACCTACTCGCAACTGCTCCATTGTCATCGTCATTCTGAACCCAAGGAAGACGACTGCCTTTGTCCGAGCAGAACTTGGATGCCTAAAAGATACAATACAATGACCTTGTAGCGTGAAATAAGTAGGCGTCGCAAACTTATTGTTCCCGGAGAGATTCCTTGACGTAAATTTGTTAAACGCTAGTAGAGCGTACCTTTCGGAAGTCCAACTTCTCGTCGTACTTCTTCATGCACCTTCCAGGCATGTCAGTTCTTTCGTCGGAAGAGCATGTGAAGGGATTCACTGAAAGTTTTCAATGGAACTGATTTTTACGGAACAGATAGTACGAATTCAAATTCAAACTATTGATCATCTTAGAAAAAAAAGAAAAAAAAAGATAATATTCACCGTATCTACAGAGTACTTTCTTCTCCGAGCTGATCGTTGAAACACTGTGGTATTCGGAGGGCTGTGTGTTATCCATTAATTATATTGATGTACATATATTAAATCATTTATTTTAAGGATACCTACATTGAGGAACATCTCCTTGAGCACATAGTCTTTGACTCTGCCTGAAATCGCATTCATCCAATCAATCAATATTACTTGTGAGAATACCAAAAAGGCAATACCTGTATGGAGAGTAGATGTGGGCATTGTCTTCTGGCAGAGGTCGGAACCGTCCGAGTATCGCAGCTGAACGCACGAAATATTTAATTTAAAGATAAGAAAATTCAATTCGAGTTTGATAGAAAAGCATTTGACCGGGTTAACCTGTCAGAATAACTGATTAAATTGTTCACGAATGTAACCCACTGATTTCTGACAGATTAAACGGGCCGAATGTGAACAATTACCGGTGAATTGATGGCAAAGAAGCATGCATCATCCCTCACGAGCGTTCTGAAGGGAAGCGCCTCGCACTTGAGACCAAAGAGATTTGCTTCAAATATGCCATTTTGTTAAAATTGCAATTTTTGCTAAGGAAGAGTTCCACATGGAATGCTCATATTCCGTTTAGCTGCATCAGTAATCGATATGAAGTGAGAGATCAAAGATCAAATACGATAGACTCACCCTGGTGCACGCGAAAGTGGTTTACGGGGGCCTCGGCACCACCCAAAGGCGAGAGGAGGAGAAACAGGGGAACTGCAGCGGGCCACAACATCACAGTTAAGGAACTGGCCGGAATATCGGCTTTTATCCACTTATTCTTATGGGTCATTAACCAAGTTTTCCTCGCTCGGTACACTCTCTCGCCGCTCTGATGAAATAGTTCACCGCGAGCGATGGAGAGGCGTGGGCTACGGAGTATGAGAGTGATCTTCTCCAAAAATTGTCACTAATCGGCAAGTGGGAGTGAGAGAGCATGTGAAAAGAAGAGAGCCAGACATACATCCTACTTCTGAAACACTGTTGATGCTTGGCGAGGAAGTGCGAGGGAACATGAAAGTAGAGGAGGCGATTGTTCTAGAAAGTGTTGGAAACGTCCAGAGCAAAGCCACGATTTACGACTGCCGTAAACGCCCTCCTTTCGGAGATTTCCTGACCAAGGCCACTAAAAACGTGCAGATGTTTCTACAGAAACGCAATCTTTGAAGCTAGGAATCGCTAACTGAACAAAACACGAACATACACGCCTGCTTAAAACAGCCCAACACCCTCGAAACTTTGACGCACATGCCCCAATATGCTTAGTAACTACAATTCACTCATTACTTCCGCCAATCGGGACAATTGAGAAACGAATATTCGAAAATCTCCCGAATCTCATTGGCCTTAGAGTAAATTGGCTGAGCAGAGTGATACATGCTTCATCGCAGCTACACCAAACATGCATCTGTGTAGTAGAAAATGGGCACTTATGCCCGTCGTAAACTGCTCTTTGAGCTCCTTTCTAGCTATCGAATCGAATTTCTACATGCATTCTTATCCAGGGAGTGGATAATCCCAACTTGTTGCTGTTGAGAATCAGCGGATTATTGACTTCATTTAACTGGTACCCCAGAGCGCGATTGTGTTATTTTTGCTCCGACTGCACACAAAACACACACACTAAGTGTCCACTGCGTTCAATCATAGGTTTGGTAAAGACACTGCTGCAACTTTATCACCGTGCCAGAATTGTTCTGTCATGCAGTTTCAATCGCCGAAACTTTTTTTGCGATGCGGCACTTACATTTTTCTCTTTTTATCTCGCATGAAGTTTCACTTTTCTTTGTCTAACTTGAAAAATATTTCAGTACATTTTGATACTTTTCATATTTATAATCGAAGACTATGGGAAGCATTTTTATCGGCTTTTGCAATATTTTATAATTTAAAATTGCACCACACGTGGGCATCGAACCGGTAGGGTGAGGATAAGGCTTTCACAGGCATTGTCATAGCCTTTGATTACGAAAAATGCCACGAGAATTTGCGCCCGGAAGGAAGACATATGACAGCGAATTGGCGACGATGTAATTCGCCTGCAATGATTACTCAACTCTATCCATTGTCACAACTTCCCTCTTTCTTTCGTTTGGATTGCCTTGCAATGTAGAATTCATTGAGCTGCTATGGTAAGTTCTACTGTAGGCTACTACTGTATTTGAATTAACCTGATAATTATACAAGGAAACAATAATCACACTAAAAAAAATCACTTTGATAGTTTTAATTTAAATATTGTTGATTTGCATTTGATCTCGATGAGGTGGAGTAGGCACCTTGAATTGATACATTTCTGCATGTCAATTTCAATACATTTATGAAAAAACGGTAACAAAACAGTGGAATTTAGTAGAACACGATGCTGAATGCCTACGATGCAGACGTGAATCCCTAAAAGTTCACCTGATATAATTCAGGGAAGGCAGAAGGAGAGGGAGTCGCACGAGAATCGATGTCCCTCAACCTCGTATCCCTTCCATTCTCCTTTCTCCTTCTCTCTCTCGGTGCTTCCAAAGGTATGTTATGACTATCTCACGTGCGTCAATCAGGCATGGGAGAGCGAGTGTGCTACTAACGAGAGTACTACTAGAGCAGAGGTGGGAAGGGAGCGAATGCATGTAGAGTAGTAGTACTACTCTATTCACTTTGTTTGATAGTTTTTACATTCTGACCGACAAGAAGCTATTCATCATGAAGAGATGCCCACCGCCTGTACCATTTAGATCAGTGAAGAAAATTTATGAACACGAATCTTTTGTATTGAACAGCATTCGAAAAATATGTTTTATCATATGGCCATATATCAAAGTCATTTATTTTACAATAGTCAGAAAAGCGCATGTAGCGAAGACGATATCCTGAAGTTGGACTCATCGAGGATAGAGGATGAATGGACTAGGGGTGGCAAATCGACAAGCGTCATCCTTTCGTATCTCCACACAGTGTCTGAATTGAGAGCACTCATCGACTTGTAATCACCAATTTGTACCTTGGCGATCTGTCCAGTGGAACCTTGCGAACTATCCGATAGGTAGTTATTCTAATGGCAATCAACGACGCTGTGATCCTGAAGAGCTGGAAAACATATAGCTATCGTACTTTTCATTTCATTTATCATGAGATTCCGAAGTCATTTTTCCGACCAAATTCTGGCAAAGGCTTGCAAATATCCATTCTCCAATTTGGAAGGACACGGAGTGGTAGATTACCTCGGGATGAAGCATGTATTGTTGGTTTATTGGGTAGGCGAAGCTTTTGATACAATACAATATCATGCTAACAATAAAGGTATGCGAACTCATTTTTTTGTTTAACAATGAAATTTGCACCAGTAAGAGAACGAAGAGGTGGAGTAGACACCTGTAATTCCAATGTGAATCATTCTTTCAACCAAGGAGAACAAGGGCAATGGGAACGACACATTACGGCAACACATCAGATGATATCGAAGGAAATCGATCATGAAACTATGAATTTATAGGAGTGGAAATAAATTCATCTATGAAAAAGTGGAGGAGAGAGTCAGACGATACTAGCCATGAATCAAGGCAGTGATAGGTAAGGAAAGATGAGGGATATATACTGCCTACTTTACCTCGCACCCCTCACCGTCTCCTCCCTCCTCCCTACACAACTTCTAGCGGAGTTGATATGACACAACGCGGGAGAATCTAGCCTTCAGTCGAGGCAGAGAGAGAGAATAATTCGAGCCTCACCATCCCGCACTCTCTTCCTCCTATTATATCTCGCCTCTCGGGGCGATATTTAAACCGCACACGAAACGTAAATCCAGATAGGATGAGAATAGAATATACTTAGTACCCAAATGCGGAAGCTTTGCATGATTTATGACTAATTGCATGAATTCCTAGCTCAACACCTTGCTTCTCGAAGATGTGTTGTTCAGTATTTTACGTTCATCAACAAAGTAGAAATTTGCATATACGTATTTATCATATAAAAGTAACAAGGTATTTTTTTACAATAGTATGGATAGCATTTGGAATTATGTGCATGAGGGAGGAGGTTGGACTGAAAAGGGGAACTTGACATCTACGTACACAACGACTAACGATGGAACAGCTGCAAGAAGAATGCTTTATTTCAAAGGACGCTGTCGGATGAGAACTATCGCGTCATCCTGATTATGCAATACGCTATTACGCAATAGTTCCCACCCGCCCTAGTGCCATTAGTTGTTTCTCCCGAATTAGCGTTGAGCAGATTTAAGGACAGAAAATGAAATGTTACCTTATGACAGCGACGTTGGCTTCGGAAGGAAACTGCGCGAAGACTCTACTCCTGCAATTATTCCATTTACAATTGACATAACACCGTTTAGCAAATGTATCATACGTATTTTCGAAAATAAGCGCACTTCCCAGAATTCGGGAGTACGTCATAGCTAGGAATTGCGCCCCTGTTTCGGAGAGAACTGAATCAAAGATGTACCCACCCAGGCACGGTTCAGAGGAACAAGATGGCTTGGATGAGTTGGTTTTTAGTCTCGATGATTATCGGATTGGAATGGGCCCCTGAATGAACGATCATTTATGAATGAGCACCAAATTGCAAATGCATTCTATGCCAATATTTGGAAGTTCTCAAGTACGTTAACATCCAAATTAAACTTACTGAAGATTGCGTTGAGATTACTTTTAAAAAATATGGGAGGTGAAGTACGCACCTAGAATGGAGCAAATGAATGTGTTTCAACGGGTGAATATGTGGACATTGGGACAAACGACAAAAAATTGAACTCTGAAATCGACAATTGAATGAGCGACTATACGAATCTGGCCTTCAGACAAGTGAGAAGGAGAAAGGGAAGGATGAGAATCGATGGACGCCTCTCCCTCTCGCACCCATCACCATCTCTTCCCTTCTCCGTATGTCTCGAATCATCAGCAGAGTGCCTCTCCCTCTCGCACCCAGAGTCGAAATGAGTCTCTCTATGTTACCTCTAGCTTCTCCCCATCTCTCGCTTGAAGTAATCAATAGCGTCGCTGTGAGAGTAGGATAATGGTTTGGAGTTAAGGTGAAGTTGGATTGAGGAATATTAAGTCCAAGCTCTATCACATATACATTTTAATTTCTTATTTGAGTTAATCCTCGTGGACAGAGTATGATCCGAAAAAAAAAAATTGGAAATGGCAAAATAACCGTTTAAGCGAGCCCATAACAGTCATAATTAGCATTAATAGACAACCGCGAACGACGTAACTACTGAAGTGTGTAAGTTTAGTTAACATAAAACATAAGGTTCTAATTTCTTGAACAATTTCTTAGCGAAGTTGGGCCTATAAGATCACTTTGCATTTTTTTCAACTTTTGATCTCTGCAATTTTACTTTTCCGTGCTCTCGCATCTTTTATTGTCTGAATACGTGACTTTTTGTTATTTTTTCAATTGATCTTGTTGATCTCTGAAATTTTACTACATACTCTCCACAAAATTGAATCTCTCCTCCCATCCTCCCCTCACTCTCACCTCTTTCCTCCACTCCAAGTGGTGGACTCGGCCCTTTCTCCTCTCATCTCCTCGTCTATCCCTCACCATGGCGTGGTCTAATAATAGCGTAAGTTATGTATCATTTAGATAACCCTTCGCATAATCTTTCACACTGTCTCGAGAAAATTTCCGAGAAAATTCAATATGCTAACGTTACGGTATTTCAAGAACCATAATTACAGTAATCAGTACTTCTCGATTTATCCTTTCGTGCTAAATCCATACGCATTCTGTATAGATTACGGAGCCATCCAAAAATGTATCGTTACTGTAACCTACCGTAACCTTCATGAACTTCAGAAGATCGCCCTCGGTATCGCTATCGCCGCTCTCGTGCTGGAATTCATCCTTATCGTGCCGATCTTTTGGGGCCGGGGTCTATTTGTGAGTTTATTCAAGAGTAAATATTGTAAAATTTAAATATTGATGAAATAATATTTTCATTCTCAGGTTAACATCTTCGGATCCCTCCTGCTCTGCCTGCCGTCCAGGGGTGTGCAAAAAGTTTCCCGCACTCCTCATTTCCCGTGCTCTCTCGCCAGGCAGAGCGACGAGAGAGCATGGGAAATGAGGAGTGCGGGAAACTTTTTGCACACCCCTGCTGCCGTCCATTCTGGGTATCAACGGATTGTCTACAAGGAGCATGATCCTGCTGGCCGCAATGATTCTCTCGGTGAGATGTACAAAACCACGTACCGTATCTGGCTCACATTCAGGAGGTGCCAGATATGGTACCGTTCCTGGTTCCGCATGTGCCAGATATGGTACCGTACTTGGTTCCGCAGGAGATGTGGTATCTTCATACACCTTGCATTTCAGGGTGTGGCCGCCATTCGAGGCGTCGGTATCTCGATAATTTTTGCTGTGGGGCTAGCTGCGGATGATAATCATGGTGAGCATTTATTTTCTGAAAGTCTATTTTTAGCTAAACATACTGAGACAAGCTGAAGAAAGGTTGTTCAGATGAGCTTACGGAGAACGTTAAGAGCGTAGCTGCACTATGGACCATCGGAGCTTTCGTATGCTCCGTGCTGCATGGTGAATTGTCTGCTTAATAATATTTGGAACTTAATTTACATAATCATACTGTCATTAATTGATCAATCCTCCGCAGCCATCGTCATCTACTTCTACTGGAGAGTGCGCAGCGAGGTTAATTAATTTAGTGACTAATTAACTTAAATATAAAACAATTCCAGATCGAGGACGAGCGCCTCCGTTTGCTCAACGAGCGTTTTCCCTATTCTCCGGCTCCGGCCCCTTACAATTCCCCTCGCGTCAAATCGCAGCCTCTGGATCTCGAATCGGAGAAAACTGAGAAAACGCAGGAATGGGCGTAGAAGCATCGTGCCTCCATTCGATAAATTATCGCTATGTCGATAACGATAAAAGCTATTTTTACTTTGCACCAACATATTTCCATATTTCAGCACATATTTCAACATTTCCTGTTCCATGTCTAGAATTGACTCGCTAGGGCTTGCGGTTCAGGGACTTTCCTCAAGTGGTAGTCTGAGATGAGATGAAGTGAGGGTTTCGTATGGGGGATCCACAATGATAATTGAATGAAGACCACTTTCGAAATGCCCACAATCTATTCTCATCGAACTGTCCACACAATCATTGATATGGCACACCGAATAATTACTCAATGGTGATGACTACATTCATGTGATCGACTTTGGTGAGATCCTGTCTGTTCGGGGAGGAGTGGAAAGTGAAAAGTTCTCTGTAATTAAGCGTTTTCATGATGAGCTTGTAATTATTTTTTTTTATGAAGTTTAGTTCAGAGAAAAATAAGTGTATTCCCAACTGTACCGACCGTAGAACTAGGTAGGAGTGGATGCATTGTTCTGAATATATACATAGGGACCACAAGGGGTATAGACGAAATGAAGCCATGCCACCCAAACTATGTTCAACATAACCATTGGGGGCCCAATATGATCATACTTTTGGCCGTTTGTCTATCTCGTCTCTGAATCGCGCTAGAGCTCAAGAAGTGATAGAAAAGCTATCACAGAGAGAGGGGGAAAAGCGAGATGAGCGAAGGAAGGGGCGGAGCTAATTCCGACCCATCCCGAGTCAAATCGCCAAAAATTTGGGCAGAGCTTCTCCCATTCCCGGATGTACCTCACCACTGTAAGGAGAGGCGAAAGAGGAATGAGCCCAAACTCTTACCTAGAGCGCGCGCTCTCTACTTTCGCCGGGGCAGAAATAGACGAGAGGAGAGGGGGGAGAAGGAGAGAGGATGGAAGCGATAGAATTCACGGCGCTCTCCCCGCTAATGAGCGCATCGCGAACTGATCTATTTTCGAGCACAAATTAAGGAGGGCACTTTTCTATGCTTTATCTTGTTATAAATGTTCGACTAGCTAGTATAGACCGATGAAGCCTGCGAGGTTTTCCGCACATGCTCTGTGAGCGCAAATTTGGCACTTTAGCACCTTAAATCTCGTATGCTGACCTAATTACTGGAATTTTTTTGCAAGGCCTCATAGGCTCAGTCGATAGGGAATTGAAAGACCTTTCGAATTATTTTTCGAGCGAGCATTTTCGTTGATAATGAATCTCGTGCTCCCTAAATCTCGCTTTAGAGGGGAAAGGTGTCTGAGCAAAGTGGGCGGGGTTTGTGGAGTCTATATATACATGTACCGAGAGGGAAGGAGAACCTGAATATGACTGTGGAAACGGAAAATGTGGATCAGTCAGCAGAAAATATGTTAAACGCTGAATCCCAATTATTATTACAGTAGGACGAATTACAGATGCCGTATTCGGGATAATCCAATTTATTATATCCAACCTAAAAATAACTGTTGTGTCCTTGTCCCTTGTTGGTGTCTAATTAGGAGAAAATACTACAACAAAAGAGCCGTCAACCAGCTAGGGTGAGAGAGCGAGAGAGAACTCAAAACTTAGGGCGACGCAACAATTGCATAAATACGACTGAGTATAAATACTGCGCGTCAACACCATTTGAATCGCTATTTATGGGAATGCGGCCTTAACTACGGTAGGCGCGTTTGGCGGGGCGCACGAAGTGCGATGGTTCACATACATGCAATCTGTGATAGGAATTATTACTAAAAGGTTATTACTAATTCCTATACAACAATAACAAAAAAAATATTGTTGATGAATCGAAGTTAGCCCCGGCGCGAAGCGCCGGGGCAATTTTGGCCGGAAAACGAGAAATTCCCACAGTCGGAAAGGCTCCTGAGAAGGTAGGGTATCGACAACCGTTCAAACTCATATCCAAGTATCCAGCTTTTGGATATCTTCGACCGGTGCGTCAGGGATGCTAAATCCGAAATTCAAGTTTCTATCACAACCGGAAGTGCCTCAGGCTGACTCAGCTTTTTGTCGCTGTTTTTGGCGTTCCGGATTTTCGACTTTAGCTCGCGAGCATCGTAGAGAGGCGTGATATAGCTCATTCGATAGAGCGTACACGGTTGCCCGCTTAGAGACTTTTCAGAATTTTGAAATTCCTACTGGAAAGGTGCGAAAAACGCCTTTAAAGTTCGAAATTTTGACCCCTCTGGCAGTTCGGGCACATTTTCGGCTATCCAAGCTCTCAATGGAAAATCCAAGTTCCTACCGACCTACTGTAGACTAATGTTGACACGGCGAATCCAATCAGCATAATTTCTAAAAGATTGGCTTCCATCTGTAGGTGCTGACGCCTTTCAAACATTTTCCCGCGCGAATTTATCCCTTCGCCTCCTCCTCCTCTCTCCCTCCCCCGCGCATCTCTCTCAAGTTAGGTCAACGGTTGTAAACACTGCGAGTCGTCTCAAGTTGTCAACTCTCTGCCTACCATGAAATACAAAGTTCATATTAATGTTAAACTAATAAAATTTTCAAAATCAGCATATTAAATTACCCATGGCTGCATGGTTTGTTGGGGTCGAACGGGCACTTTCTGTTTGGTACTATTGTACCCTCTGGGAGGACAGAGGGCTGAGGAGGGAGTTAAAAGCTTCCGACCTCAGTGAGTTTACATTTGTCATCATTTACAATGCATAATGAGGCATAATAATCATACTAGCTATTGACAAACGGTAACGGCCATAACTTAAAGACGGCACAGTCTATTCTCGGCGGATTGGTTCGTCGTCAAAATACGACGCAGCATGAAGGGGGGGGGGGGATTATTCAATTATCTCGCCAGATTTTGACCACCAGACATAGAAAAGACCCCTAGGTTTGCCGATGATTTCCCATCTCTACCCTTTCAATGCACTTAGTCGAAAACGCTAATCACGTAAAGAAATAATTCGCTCCGCGCCAATAAAAGTCCCGAGATCCACCTTCCATGGGAAGGTGGCGTATCCTGGCTTTGCAAGCAAAGTCAACAGCTAAGTGAATTTTGGCGAAATTTCAATTCAATAAAAGGAGTGAGACCATACTATTCACAACCATCAGTTCAATAAAAGTCCCGTGATCAACAGCCAAAATTCGCGCTCTATTTATTCGTACTTTGCAAATCTGCCAATTGCGACACCTGAAAAATAGACTTTTATTGAACTGATGGTTGTGAATAGTATGGTCTCACTCCTTTTATTGAATTGAAATTTCGCCAAAATTCACTTAGCTGTTGAGTTTGCTTGCAAAGCCAGGATACGCCACCTTCCCATGGAAGGTGGATTCTTCTTCGGCCCAGCAACATCCGTTCAAATGGGCGACATCATTACCGTTGAAGCAGGTCTGGATCTGAAAAAAAAAACAGAAAAGTGGATGCTCGATAGGTCGCTTTGTCTGACATTGCTGACTATATTCAGATGTGATTGTGGAAAGTAGAGTAACAGTATTTAGATGCGTGAATGTTTCAGTAATTGTTGATATGCATTCAGGTTAGCATTTCCAATGGCTAGTAGAAAGCAGATTATTGGCTTTGAAAATTCGTACACGTGACACAGCTGTGTCGCCGGATGTTTCCCCCATAATGAAGCAGACGCCCCTTCTTCGAATTGTTATTTTATCCATTTTCACTCAGGAAAAATGTGCAGTGGTTTTTAAATTCTCAACTAACGTCTCGTACTCGGCGTCCCGATTCTCATTATATTCTCCATGAAATTTATCTCTGCAGATAACGGCACTCGAGGGTGGAATTACGCAGAGTAGGAGCAGGGGTACTGTATGCGAGCGAAAGTGTAAAAGCAACATCGCCCGATCTCGAGCACATTTTCCGTTTCGTAAATGACAATTCTCGCAATTATCATCGTACACAAATAAAGAGAGATGCGCTCCAATATCCCTTGCTCTCTCGGCCCTCTACCATGCTAGAGATTGTGTGAAGTTTAGAGGTGCGTGGTCATTGTACCTCGCACGATACTTATTTGTAATCCCATTCAGTTAGTTAAAGGCGGATTTAGTACGTAAAGGTGTGAAGGCGACACGTATCGCGTTTATGTTTCTCCTGAAATCGGTGCAACATAAATATAACAGAAAACATGTTGGCAAGTGAAATTACTCAGTTGGCTTATCCTAGGATGCATGAAACTGTGCTCGATCTATTTAGTAGAATAATTTATTTTCGCTTTTTCATAGATCAATACAACTCAAAGAAAATCTAGACGTTTTAACATTTTATTACGAGAAATCTCGAATAGCCACTTTAAAAACTTAATATATACGCCAGTGTCACCAGAAAATACCCCGATACGCAAAATAATACAGCATAATGTGGCTTGTTTCATCTCCCAATGAGGTATTGTTGGATCTAGCGAGCACATACAGTCGCGCCCATAAGTCACCGGACACTTTTTTAATGGGTTAGAACTTTTTGCTCAGGAAATATATCATTCTGAGGCTAGGACGTTATGCACCGAATTCATCGGAGATTTTTCTTTTTGATATTGGGGTATGATGCAATTAGCCTAGTCATTGCGTGGTGATGACGCAATCAAAATGTACTTTTTCAAAACGGCATTATTCTTACTTGGATTTTTTCCTACTTTCCAAACTTTTCTGAGGTTGGAGTCATGTCCGAGTACTAACCAGAAAAGCATTTTGAGGTTGCTGCGCGACCGCACATTTGCTGCAGCCTTGCTGCAAAATCGAGGTCGAGAATTCAAATCTCGACTCCTAGTCAAGCTAGAGACTCGTTCAAGGCATGAAATTGATCCCCATCACGAATCCAGATGATCCTGATAATATGAAAACAATATTTCGAAATTTGCCCTCAGGGCATGAAAAAATCACTTGCACGCCGCGGACAATACATTTTGCACATTCCTACGCAAAAACCAGATTTTTACCTACCTTGTCCACAAAGTTATGTATGTCCAAAAAATGGCCATGCAAAAAAGTGATTTTTTCATGCCCTGAGGGCAAATTTCGAAATATTGTTTTCATATTATCAGGATCATCTGGATTCGTGATGGGGATCAATTTTTGATTGCGTCATCACCACGCAATGACTAGGCTAATTGCATCATACCCCAATATCAAAAAGAAAAATCTCCGATGAATTCGGTGCATAACGTCCTAGCCTCAGAATGATATATTTCCTGAGCAAAAAGTTCTAACCCATTAAAAAAGTGTCCGGTGACTTATGGGCGCGACTGTATGTGCTCGCTAGATCCAACAATACCTCATTGGGAGATGAAACAAGCCACATTATGCTGTATTATTTTGCGTATCGGGGTATTTTCTGGTGACACTGGCGTATATATTAAGTTTTTAAAGTGGCTATTCGAGATTTCTCGTAATAAAATGTTAAAACGTCTAGATTTTCTTTGAGTTGTATTGATCTATGAAAAAGCGAAAATAAATTATTCTACTAAATAGATCGAGCACAGTTTCATGCATCCTAGGATAAGCCAACTGAGTAATTTCACTTGCCAACATGTTTTCTGTTATATTTATGTTGCACCGATTTCAGGAGAAACATAAACGCGATACGTGTCGCCTTCACACCTTTACGTACTAAATCCGCCTTTAACTAACTGAATGGGATTACAAATAAGTATCGTGCGAGGTACAATGACCACGCACCTCTAAACTTCACACAATCTCTAGCATGGTAGAGGGCCGAGAGAGCAAGGGATATTGGAGCGCATCTCTCTTTATTTGTGTACGATGATAATTGCGAGAATTGTCATTTACGAAACGGAAAATGTGCTCGAGATCGGGCGATGTTGCTTTTACACTTTCGCTCGCATACAGTACCCCTGCTCCTACTCTGCGTAATTCCACCCTCGAGTGCCGTTATCTGCAGAGATAAATTTCATGGAGAATATAATGAGAATCGGGACGCCGAGTACGAGACGTTAGTTGAGAATTTAAAAACCACTGCACATTTTTCCTGAGTGAAAATGGATAAAATAACAATTCGAAGAAGGGGCGTCTGCTTCATTATGGGGGAAACATCCGGCGACACAGCTGTGTCACGTGTACGAATTTTCAAAGCCAATAATCTGCTTTCTACTAGCCATTGGAAATGCTAACCTGAATGCATATCAACAATTACTGAAACATTCACGCATCTAAATACTGTTACTCTACTTTCCACAATCACATCTGAATATAGTCAGCAATGTCAGACAAAGCGACCTATCGAGCATCCACTTTTCTGTTTTTTTTTTCAGATCCAGACCTGCTTCAACGGTAATGATGTCGCCCATTTGAACGGATGTTGCTGGGCCGAAGAAGAATCCACCTTCCATGGGAAGGTGGCGTATCCTGGCTTTG
Source organism: Pristionchus mayeri (assembly GCA_036245805.1). Taxonomy (NCBI): domain Eukaryota; kingdom Metazoa; phylum Nematoda; class Chromadorea; order Rhabditida; family Neodiplogasteridae; genus Pristionchus; species Pristionchus mayeri. The sequence goes on from BTRK01000006.1 coordinate 12,449,170, forward strand.
CAAGCAAACTCAACAGCTAAGTGAATTTTGGCGAAATTTCAATTCAATAAAAGGAGTGAGACCATACTATTCACAACCATCAGTTCAATAAAAGTCTATTTTTCAGGTGTCGCAATTGGCAGATTTGCAAAGTACGAATAAATAGAGCGCGAATTTTGGCTGTTGATCACGGGACTTTTATTGAACTGATGGTTGTGAATAGTATGGTCTCACTCCTTTTATTGAATTGAAATTTCGCCAAAATTCACTTAGCTGTTGACTTTGCTTGCAAAGCCAGGATACGCCACCTTCCCATGGAAGGTGGATCTCGGGACTTTTATTGGCGCGGAGCGAATTATTTCTTTACGTGATTAGCGTTTTCGACTAAGTGCATTGAAAGGGTAGAGATGGGAAATCATCGGCAAACCTAGGGGTCTTTTCTATGTCTGGTGGTCAAAATCTGGCGAGATAATTGAATAATCCCCCCCCCCCTTCATGCTGCGTCGTATTTTGACGACGAACCAATCCGCCGAGAATAGACTGTGCCGTCTTTAAGTTATGGCCGTTACCGTTTGTCAATAGCTAGTATGATTATTATGCCTCATTATGCATTGTAAATGATGACAAATGTAAACTCACTGAGGTCGGAAGCTTTTAACTCCCTCCTCAGCCCTCTGTCCTCCCAGAGGGTACAATAGTACCAAACAGAAAGTGCCCGTTCGACCCCAACAAACCATGCAGCCATGGGTAATTTAATATGCTGATTTTGAAAATTTTATTAGTTTAACATTAATATGAACTTTGTATTTCATGGTAGGCAGAGAGTTGACAACTTGAGACGACTCGCAGTGTTTACAACCGTTGACCTAACTTGAGAGAGATGCGCGGGGGAGGGAGAGAGGAGGAGGAGGCGAAGGGATAAATTCGCGCGGGAAAATGTTTGAAAGGCGTCAGCACCTACAGATGGAAGCCAATCTTTTAGAAATTATGCTGATTGGATTCGCCGTGTCAACATTAGTCTACAGTAGGTCGGTAGGAACTTGGATTTTCCATTGAGAGCTTGGATAGCCGAAAATGTGCCCGAACTGCCAGAGGGGTCAAAATTTCGAACTTTAAAGGCGTTTTTCGCACCTTTCCAGTAGGAATTTCAAAATTCTGAAAAGTCTCTAAGCGGGCAACCGTGTACGCTCTATCGAATGAGCTATATCACGCCTCTCTACGATGCTCGCGAGCTAAAGTCGAAAATCCGGAACGCCAAAAACAGCGACAAAAAGCTGAGTCAGCCTGAGGCACTTCCGGTTGTGATAGAAACTTGAATTTCGGATTTAGCATCCCTGACGCACCGGTCGAAGATATCCAAAAGCTGGATACTTGGATATGAGTTTGAACGGTTGTCGATACCCTACCTTCTCAGGAGCCTTTCCGACTGTGGGAATTTCTCGTTTTCCGGCCAAAATTGCCCCGGCGCTTCGCGCCGGGGCTAACTTCGATTCATCAACAATATTTTTTTTGTTATTGTTGTATAGGAATTAGTAATAACCTTTTAGTAATAATTCCTATCACAGATTGCATGTATGTGAACCATCGCACTTCGTGCGCCCCGCCAAACGCGCCTACCGTAGTTAAGGCCGCATTCCCATAAATAGCGATTCAAATGGTGTTGACGCGCAGTATTTATACTCAGTCGTATTTATGCAATTGTTGCGTCGCCCTAAGTTTTGAGTTCTCTCTCGCTCTCTCACCCTAGCTGGTTGACGGCTCTTTTGTTGTAGTATTTTCTCCTAATTATTTATTCGTGGATAAACGGTTCGTTTATCCGTCCTCTCTCGTCTACGTGGACACCAACAAGGGACAAGGACACAACAGTTATTTTTAGGTTGGATATAATAAATTGGATTATCCCGAATACGGCATCTGTAATTCGTCCTACTGTAATAATAATTGGGATTCAGCGTTTAACATATTTTCCGTTTCCACAGTCATATTCAGGTTCTCCTTCCCTCTCGGTTCATGTATATATAGACTCCACAAACCCCGCCCACTTTGCTCAGACACCTTTCCCCTCTAAAGCGAGATTTAGGGAGCACGAGATTCATTATCAACGAAAATGCTCGCTCGAAAAATAATTCGAAAGGTCTTTCAATTCCCTATCGACTGAGCCTATGAGGCCTTGCAAAAAAATTCCAGTAATTAGGTCAGCATACGAGATTTAAGGTGCTAAAGTGCCAAATTTGCGCTCACAGAGCATGTGCGGAAAACCTCGCAGGCTTCATCGGTCTATACTAGCTAGTCGAACATTTATAACAAGATAAAGCAAAGAAAAGTGCCCTCCTTAATTTGTGCTCGAAAATAGATCAGTCCGCGATGCGCTCATTAGCGGGGAGAGCGCCGTGAATTCTATCGCTTCCATCCTCTCTCCTTCTCCTCCCTCTCCTCTCGTCTATTTCTGCCCCGGCGTAAGTAGGGAGGCCGCGCTCTAGGTAAGAGTTTGGGCTCATTCCTCTTTCGCCTCTCCTTACAGTGGTGAGGTACATCCGGGAATGGGCGAAGCTCTGCCCAAATTTTTGGCGATTTGACTCGGGATGGGTCGGAGTTAGCTCCGCCCCTTCCTTCGCTCATCTCGCTTTTCCCCCTCTCTCTGTGATAGCTTTTCTATCACTTGAGCTCATTGTTGGATTATAAGATGCAATCTCATTTTCCGTCATCGACCATGTAGGAGGGAATTTAGAATATGCTGTATAATATATTATCTTGAATTATATTGGCAGTTGCTAAAAGAAAGGAAAATCTTTATCGCCATGGCTAACAAAGAAGCCGATCACCTCTGACACGCTGTGAACTTGACCTCTGTAATTTTACTATTTAAAAAATAAAATTAGTTCTTCTCCCTCTCCTCCCCATCACTTCCACCTCTTTCTTCCACTCCAAGTGGTTGACTCGCCCCCTCTCTCCTTTCCCCTCCCCCCCCCTTCTTTCCTCGCCTATTCCTCACTATGACAATGTCCAAAGATGGCGTAAGTTCCACATCGGCTGTCCTTTTCCTCTAGCGTGATGTTCCACACTGATCCTAGATAAGCCGATTAACTGAATTATGGAAACGTTACCGAGAACTACTTTGGGAACTAGAGTAATGTGCACGATTAGGGGCTTTCTGGCTTTTCGATTTTCTGTCAGGCCCAGATCCATAGTTGATAGCAAAAAAATAGTACAATTTTTTTAAATCAAAATCCGCATTTTCCGATACCGTAGCCTACAGTACCCTCAGTAACATACAGTAACCTCCATACTTCAGAAGGTCGCGAACGGTCTCTCGATCGCCGCTCTGGTAATGGGCCTCACCATGATCATTCCGAGCCTTATCAGCCTCGTTCTCGTTCCGGAATATGTAATGGCTTGGGTGAGCTTCTGTGTCAACATTGTAGTGGTTATTTATAATATTAGTTAATAGCAGTCAATGAAAATTACATATAAGTATTCCAAACATATTTTTTAATTATATAAATAATTTAGTAATTATTCTAATATCAGTTTGTCCTTCTTGGCACCGCTCTACTCGGCGCGCCGACCATAGTCGGTATCTGCGCTGTAAAAAGGAAGAACTCCATGGGCCTGATGGTAGCCATGTTTTTCTCGGTGAGACCCGGTTCCATTGGAGCCAAGTTCAATGGCTGGCAACATCACCTGGAGTTATTCTCGTTTTCTACTTCACTGCCCACTGGGAAAAGATAAAAGGTGCCGTTCGAAAACCACTGGACAAAAAAGACTTATAAAAGACTCATTGGGAGAGCTAGCGGTAATTAGAATGAGGGCGCGGACGAGTGTTGTGTTCGATGAGGTTCTGCCTTAACGATACGTGAGCTGTCTTCCCATAAGTCCCCTATTTGATTTCCTATCTGCGCCTTTGATGGTTGTCCCAGTGGGAAGTTATGGGGCCAAACTGGAAAACTTACCAGAAGTCTGGCATAGGATCTCGAACTAATATATCGCATTCAGGGTGTGATAGCAAGTTTCGCCTTCTGTTTCTCGATTATATTCGGGCTTGCACTATCGACAATCAGTTAGATTTATTGATTTATGATAATATGTAGTATTTGCATAAAAAAAGCGAAGCAAAACTAACATAATTTTTAGAAACGGACAGCTACGTTATGGACAGCTACCTTGGGAGAGGTGCAAATATCTCATTTATATTCTGGACCGTCGGATTTTTCGTCTACTCGGTGTTGCAGGGTGAGTATGCACATATATAACTTTAGGGATGGCGTGATTTGATAGAAAAAAATATAGAAAAATGAGACACTACGATTTCCACATAGAATTGTACGCTAGATCTTCTGAATTGAATACATGAATTGGTTTCTGTGCATCTTTTACAGGACAATAGGTCAGATGAGAACAATGACGTCGTGCCGCCTTTGATCTATCAAAGTCGGCATGACGTCATAGTTCTCATCCGGCCGAGTTCCCTTTTACAGCCACCGCCATCTGCTACTACTCGAGAGTGCGCAACGAGGTTATTTGATTAATTAATTAATTAATTAATCAAATCTCTCAATTATTTACTAATTCAGGTTGACGACGAGCGTCACCGCGCAATGTACCCGGCCCCGCCCACCGACCAGTCGCCCAACTACGCCTCCCCCTCTCCCAATTCGCCACCTGCACCCGGCTATGGAACTCCGGAACCCTATTACCCGGTTCCAGCCCCCTATTATGGGGCTCCCGCACCTTATTATGCTGCTCGGGCGCCGTACTATCCAGTTCCTACTCACGACTCGCACCCTCCGATGCCAGAATCGACGAGAACTGAGAAGCCAGATATTGAAACTGCATAGAAGGATCGTGCCCACCAATTAGAGATATCGCTATGGAGATAAAGATGAATAACAACGAAAAGTATCGTTACTGTAAAAAATATATGAATATTTGCGCATGATATTTCGAAAAGAAAAATGCATTCAATGATAAATTTTTTCATAAAATATTTTTTTCAGAAAATAACATATTGACGTGGCTTTTTGATATTTACAATTTATCTTGGTGATCTTTGAAATTTTACTACGCCCTCTCCATAAAATTATGTCTCTCCTCTCCTCCTCCCCTCACTCTCACCTCTTTCCTCCACTCCAAGCGGCCGACTCGAACCTCTTTCTTCTCCTCTCCTCGTCTATCCCTCACCATGGCCATGTCCAAAGATGCCGTAAGTTCTTTTCCTTCTACCCTATCACTCTTATAACTTCGTCTTCACTGTCTGCATAATCAGGGAAATTTCAATAGCCTAAATAATCGTTTTAGCCATAGCTACAGTAAGCGTACATCTCGGCACTTCAATATGACGTTGAGAGGTGTAGAGAGCTGTAAATAGTGCAACACACTAACAACACCGTAAACTACCGTAACCTCCCAACTTCAGAAGGTCGTGTTCGGTCTTTCGATCGCCGTTCTCGTGCTGGGCCTCATCAACCTCATTCCGAGACTTCTCGGCGCCTTTGGCAATCCAGCGCTCTGGGTGAGGTGTTTTGACGAATTCATATGTTCCTGCTGATTTTGGTCCAATAGAAAATTTTTTTTAAAATTAAACATATTATTTTAACAAATGAAATAGTATGTGAAAATGTATAGTCCATGTTCGATGCCTATACAAATAAATATAATTTTCAATAAATGCATTACCTATCTTTCAGCTTGACGTCTTCCTTAACGTTCTACTCTGCGTGCCGACCATTTTCGGTAATAATATTAATAATTGCAATAATAACATTAATAACAGTAACAAAATTAAGGAATCTGCGGGGCCACGCAGAAGAGCAGCGGGCTCCTGCTTACTGCTATGATTTTCTCGGTCAGTTATATTGCCTGGTAACGCCTGCGATTCCACTGGTATCATATATGGTACCGTCCACAAACAGGGAACCGCCTATCCTTTCAGGGTGTGGTAGCCATTGGAGGCATCGGATTATCGATCTTATACCTCATGGGACTAGCTCTTTCTGGTGAGCTTGGCTTATCTAACAGCTTTTTTTGGTTCAAAATTTACTCAGACATGCTGTATTCTCTTTAGATATGTCGGGAAGCGCCATGGTCTTATCGGGAATATGGGGCGCCGGAGTCTTCATATGCTCAGTGCTGCTTTGTGAATTTTCCTTTAAATAGTATTTATTTTAAATAGACAAATGATAATTTAACTAAAACGATCAGTCTGAACGGATAGAAATACTAAGATCAAACATTTTTCCACCTACACATTTGCATACTCATACTGCCAACCATTTACAATTTCTCTGCAGTCATCGCCATCTACTACGAATCGAGAATGCGCAGCGAGGTTAACAATTACTTTTATAAATAACAATATTTATTTTAAAAAAAATCCAGATCGAGAACGAGCGCTTCCGCGAGATGTACCCGGCACCGCCCGCAGGCCAGCAGCCCATCTCCCCCTCTCCCTACTACCACTACCCCTCTCCCTACTATACCGCTGCAGCTCCGCCCGCTTGCTATCCCCCTTCCTACTCGCAGACTTCGAAGAAGTCCGAGTCGAAGAGAACTGACAAGACGCAGGAGAGCGCGACTGCGTAGAAGGATCATACGATCATACCACCATTCGAGATATCATCGCTATGACGATAAAGGATGAATGCGAATGTTTTGTAGAATATTGACCTGCGATGGCGACAAAAATGAACCAGAAAGTTGCCGAATTGACTCTATACTAGAATAATTATTATGAAAACGTTTTTTTGCTAGCTTATATTTTTTGCTCTATGTGAATTAGGGTTGACAAAACGAATCCCTCCCCGCAGCTTCGTTCGCGACGAATGGGATCGGAATGAGTCGGAATTAAAATGGTCTCTCAATTGTGGGAATCGAGCGAGTCCGAGATGCAATTATGTAAAATGTTTTGGGATTCGGGCGAGTCCCAATATAAAATCGCACTTTTTAGTCGTTCACCTAAGCCAATAAAATAAATAAACTATTTAGATCTATCATGCAAATAGTGGTGTAGAATTTTGCGCGTTTAGTTATGCTGGTATAAGTCAACTAATGTCAGTTCACGATATTCATACTAAATATCGAAATTTGCTAAAATGATAAGTAAATCGTTCTATTTCATAATGAGCATTCTAGAACACTAAATACGTGATGCCTGATAGCTGTGCTCACTGAGCCCTACTCGTAAACACATGTTGGGAGTGCTGTATTTCCCTAACTTTACTAAGCACATTTTCATGTGCTCAGGTATTCATTAAAAGTAAGATAGTACAATATGATTATCTACATCAATCATTAGCTCAAAATTCGCTCAAAAAAATTCAATTCACATTGTGAATTCTCGGAATCGAGAACAGAATTACGACAAGATAACGTGGCTTTTCGATATGATTCAATTGATCTTGTTGTGCTCAGATATTTGCCAACGTCCTTTCCACGAAATTAAATTTCTTCTCCCCTTCTCCCCTCATTCTCAACTCTTTCCTCCACTCCAACTGGTCGACCCTCTCTCCTCTCCTCTCCTCGTTTATCCCTCACCATGGCGATGTCCAAAGAAGTTCTTTATCCGATATCCCACCCCTCTCGCATCATATTCCACACCCTCTCCTACCCCTAATTATAAAAAAATCAGTAATACTGTCCTTTGCTACAGTAGCCCTTTACTATTCGAATTCCGCTTTCGTGCTGGGTCCTTCCAATACCGTAACCTACAATATCCTCTCCTCTTCAGAAGGTCGCTCTCGGTCTCTCGATCGCCGCTCTCGTGATGGGCCTCCTCGTGCTCATTCCGATATTCTTTCCCATCATTTACCATCCGGAAGATCCCTCGTCTTGGGTGAGAATAATGGCGTGTAAATGATATAACAGTAGATTTCAGTATTGGATGTTTTGTATAATTAGGTAATTAATTGAATAAAACCATATAATGAACGATTTTATAAAATAAAAAAATAATCAAATATATTTTCAATAGAAATAATGCCCAGGTTCTCTTCATCGCAACCGCCCTGCTCAGCGTGGGACCCATTTTGGGCATCTGTGGAGTGACTAAAAAGAGCAGCGGACTCCTGTTGACTGCTATGATTTTCTCGGTGAGACCCGGTACCTCTGGTGACAGGTGCGGTTTCTCGTACCAGGTTGGTACCGAATCCGTTTCACCTGGTACGTGGTACCGTTGGTGTCGTATACAAAATTCCCTGGTGCCTCACCTGGTTCCACGGGTACGAGGTGTGGCCGCTGGCACCAGCGTGCTACCAGCTATCCTTTCAGGGCGTGGTAGCCGTATTGGGCATAGGATTCTCGGGCCTAAGCCTGCTGGCAATAGCACTAGGCAGTATTAGTAACACGCTCGACGACCCGCCAGAGGACTATGTCATACGGGGATCATGGTGCTCAGGAATCTTCATCTGCTCCGTTCTCATGGGTGAATACTTTATTTTATAAAAATAAGGAACATTGTAATGTTTCATTTTTGGATTTTTTTTAATGTTATTGTGTTCATTAATAAATTTTGTATTTTAAAAAGCCGCATGTGTTTTGGCCTGACTAGATTGAGATTGAGAGTGACAGATAGTCAATGATAGATTTACAGTCGTCGCCATCTTCTACGAGTGAAGAGTGCGCAGCGAGGTTAGCAATTATTATTTAATAAATATTAATTAATTAATTTAAAAAAAACTATATAGGTCGAGGACGAGCGCTTCCGCGAGATGAACCGGCACCTCCCGCAGGCCAGCAGCCCGATACCGCTGCGCTCTCTCCCTCCCCAGCCCCTGCTCCCTACTATCCGGCTCCCTACAACCCGGCCGCGACTCTTTATCGCAATGAAGAATTTTACATGTTTCGGGCTCCGGCCCCTTACTACCCCCCTCGCTATTCGTTCCCTGCGAAGGCCGAGCCGAAGAAAACTGATAAGACGCAGGATAGCGCGACTTCGTAGAAGTTCCGTACCCCCATTCGAAACATCGACATGACGATAAAAGATGAATGCAAACGTTGTGTAGAATATTGATTTGCGAATGCGATAAAAATAAACCAGAAAGTTTAGAATAATCATTACTATATCTATAATTTTATCCTTGGGAACAGAATTACGGCGAGATCGATATTTTCAATTAATACTGTTGATCTCTGAGATTTGACTACGTCCTCTTCACAAAATTGAATTGCTCTCTCCCTCCTCCCCTCATTCTCACCTCTTTCCTCCCCTCCAAGTGGCCGACTTGTCCCTCTCTCCTCCTTTCCTCGCCTATCCCTTACAATGGCGATGTCCAAAGATGGCGTAAGTTATTTATCCTCTAAAATATCCCTCTGTAATAGCCTTCCATGTTGCTTTCATGTCCAAGGATAACTGCTTTGATACCTACAGTTCTTCGCTACAGCAATCCTCCATTTCCCGATTTTCTGATTCGTGCTTATGCATAGTTCTTCGACTACAGTACCCCGTAGTGTCGAAAACGGGGTAGTTCGATACCGTAACCTACAGTAACCTCCCTACTTCAGAAGGTCGCTCTCGGTCTCTCGATCGCTGCTCTGGTGCTGGGTCTTCTCACGCTCATCCTGCCCATTTACTCCCTCGTTCTACTGCCGGATAGGTGCATTTAAAACAAAATTAAATATATTTGGTTAATAATAAAAAATTAAAATAAATAAATATTATTGTAATATAAATAAACTATTTAATTAATGATGGAACGTAAATGGCTATTAAATTAAGTATTATAAAGTTTCATTTAAAAATCGTATACACAAACTATAATAATTTTTAATAAAATAAATTGTTATAATAATATTTTATGTGATGTTGATTTTGAACGCCCTGCTCAGCATCCCGCCCATTTTGGGTATCTGCGGAGTCACTAAGAAGAGCAGCGGGCTCCTGATGACCACCATGGTTTTCTCGGTGAGGCTCGGTTCAACTGGTGGTCGGTGCGGGTTCTGGTACTTGTTTGGAACCTGGTTCCGGACCTGGTTCCATCGGTACCTCATTCGATACCGAATAACAATTTCGTACCCGCATCGTGCACCCATACTTGCAGGGAATTGTCGCCACCGGAGGGATTATATTCTCGCTCCTCTACGCTCTAGTGTTTTTTCAAGATGGTAAGCTTAGAGGATTTAAATACACACTTTTTTTGGTAAACAAATCTTGAAAGACACTGAAAATATGGCCTTGAGATGGCACGGACGACGATGCAACCGGCATGGCCATAGCGAGACTCTGGGGCGCTGGAGTTTTCATCTGCTCAGTGCTACTGGGTAATTTTTTTTCGATTAATAGTAGCTATTTGAATATAACATTGTGACGTCACAGCTTTAGGTTATTGACATGTGAATATCTGGAAAGTATTTCCCTCTAATATTTGGCGCTGAAGCACTCTTTGGTTGCAATTAAACATTCATTACTATTTTTCTATGAATGGTTACTTATTCTTACTGTGTGTGCGTCTTTCTTCATCTTTCTGTGACAATGTTTAGAAAATATTTTCCTCTGCAGCCACCGTTATCTACTGGTACTACAAATTGCGCAGAGAGGTTAATTAGTTAATTATTTAATAATTAATTATTGTAATAATTCAATTAAATGATTAATTAATGAAGATCGAGGACGAGCGCTTCCGCGAGATGTACCCGGCCCCTCCCGCTGGTCAGCAGCCCATTTACGCTGCGTCCTCTCCTTCTCCCTCTCCTGTCGCTCCTCCCTACTACCCAGCTCCGGCTCCCTACTACCCGCCGCTGGCTCCATATTACAACGAAGAATTTTACATGTTTCGGGCTCCGACCCCTTACTGCCCCCCTCGCTACTCTTACCCTGCGAAGCCCGAGCCGAAGAAAACTGAGAAGACGCAGGAGAGCGCGACTGCATAGAAGAATCGTGCCCCCATTCGAGACATCGATATGACGATAAAAGATGAATGCAAATGTATTGTATATCATTGTATCTTTTCTCTTAATCTTCAAGCTTATCGGTATATCAGGGAAAAGACATACTAACATATGTACTAATTTAATTGAACTCGTCTAACATTACATTATATCATACAAATTACAATTTGAACAAATCATCGTTTTCATCAACTTAGTGTTCGATAAACGATATCATACTCAGTTCATTTTATACACTCTCATCGACCCTTCCGAGAAAGGTTGTGTGAAATGAGATGTGACCCGAACGAATGCCCTTTAGAAGTGATCATCAGTGATGTCATCGTAGAAGACCTTCGTGTGCGCATGAGAGATAGGCGCGTAGAGGATATCGTCGCCGTGCTGGAATCACGTTATTCAATACTTATCTAGTACATCTGCAATCATTGTGTTGTAGTGTCTAGCCCGATTTTGATGGAATAGTAGACATTATTTTCAATGTTTTGACTTCTATAATTTTCCAAAGAAAGTTAACCGTCACTTACTTCCTTCACATCATCGATCACTTCAACGACATGATGCAAAATCTGCCTCTTCTTTCGTTCTTCGTCGCTCATGAAGAGGAACTCGATCTGAACTTCAACTTATAATATCAAAAAGCATAGATCAAAGATCACTCGCCTCCTCAATGTTCAATCCCTTCGTCTCCGGAACGAAGAAGAAGAAGAATACGAGTGCAACCACCGTGCAGCCAGCGTAGATGAAGAAGGTGCCTGAGTGCGAATGACGTTTATCAAATTCACGACCCTGTCGGAAATGCGACAGGCGACGTTTGCCACTGTGCGATGGTGAGAAGAAGAGACGTGATAGGGGAGGGGAGGTGTGGGCCAAATATTGAAGAAGTGCAGAATTTTCCCATTAGCACACCACGTACCGTACTTGGTGGCTGCCTGGGAAAGGGAGAGGAAGGTGAGGGAGATGATGAGGTTGCAGATCCAGTTGGCTGCAGTCGCGAGGGAGACGCAGGTTGAGCGTGCCCAGAGGGGATAGAACTCGCCGTTGAGCACCCAGGGCAGGGGCGCGTAGCCTGGACGAGGAGACATTTCATCAGCCATTCATTCATTTCGTTGAGGGTGAAATGAGATACACAATATGTCGCAACGATTATGTTTCTTTTAAGTGAAGTGCGTCATAATTTAAATCATGTGCAATTACCTGTGATATATGAGAGCGTTTGCCTAAAAGTCGAGCAAATCCAAAAGATTTTGGCACAGCCAAAAAATCGGATTTTTCAATTTTGAGTGATTTGGAGTTCTCAAGGGCGCTGGAGACGATAGGCGTACTCATTTTGCACGTAGAGCTTCCGTTGGCTCCAGACGACTTTCGTCGAATTCACATTTTGAGGCTTAACACAGCTCAATTGAGCGCTAAAATTAGTGAAACAAGTTTTCTGGGGTGACATTTTATGGAGAACACGCTCGTATATTTCATTTGTCATGATTTTGAAATTAAAAAAATTAAAAACCCATTTTTTCACTGATTCAATCCCGAGCTTAGCAAATGCATGGATAGAACCGCCGTGACGAGCGTATTCCAGATCTATATTTTTATCTAATTTCGTCATCCAAATTTTGAGAAAACTAAAAAAGAGTGCACTCAAAACAGATTAAAACGCGTAGTTGGGCGAGGCAAGGGCGTGAAACTGCCAGGGGGTGTGGAATAGAGGCAGAGGAGGCGACTGCCAGAGGGTCTTAGATCAGCTGAAGGAGGAAGATCGGACGAGAACAAGCCAAATTAGGCTCAAACGGAGCACTATTTTTAACATTTCTCAAAATTTGGATGACGTAATTAGATAAAAATATAGATCTGGAATCATCTCGTGACGGCGGTTATATCCATGTATTTGTTAAGCTCGGGATTGAATAAGTGGAAAATTGGCTTTTTAATATATTAATTACAAAATCATGACAAATGAAATATACGAGCGTGTTCTCCATAAAATTTCACCTCAGGAAACTTGTTTCACTAATTTTAGCGCTTAATTGAGCTGTGTTAAGCCTCAAAATGCGAATTCGACTCTACGTCGTCTGGAGCCAACGGAAGCTCTACGTGCAAAATGAGTACGCTTATCGTCTCCAGCGCCATTGAGAACCCCAAATCACTCAAATTTGGAAATTCGCAATTTTTTGCTGTGCCGGGCTCTGATCGATTCTTCGGAAAACGCACTCATATGCATGTGATAAATGCGTTCAGAAACGCGAATGTATACAACAAATTTGTACCGATTGAGAAGGAGAATAGGTAGAGGACCATGATGATAATGGGCAGACTCGTGAATTGAGTGACGCAGTAAGTGTCCTGGAATTCGAAATTATCTTTGGAATTTCCAAAATATATCAATAATTCTAAAATTGCTGTTTAAGGAGTAAATAAATCATACAAATGGAACTCATGAATCACTTTACCTCCCACTCGTAATCCGGATTGGGCGACATAAAGCTGCAGGGACCCGAATCGGAATAGATCTCAGGGTCTTCCGTGGAGGAGAACGGCAGACAGAAACCCGTCTTCACTCCTGTAGTATCAATGTTAATCGTTCGTATGGGAACTATTGAATTACAATGTTGTATCCACAGAAAATACCATCACCAGGAGTGATGCTAGATAACAATTCGATAACTAAATTATCCGCAAGTACTACACATTTCAAAAAATATATATAAATAATAATCTCACCATCCTCATCTACACGCTCGCAGAATCCACAGTTGTCGTCAGTGACACAAAAGTCGCAATTCGAGAACTTCTGACAGTATGCAGTGTCTAAAGGCCTCTCTCGTTACGTGATTGATGATAGTGTGGACCAATTACAGTATCGATCATAAGTATTCGTCCAACATTTCAGAGCCCTATAACTTTTGAACTAAAAGCTCAATCAGGCTGAAATTTTGAATATACATCGTAAATCCTTCGAGGAATCTTGCGCACTTGTTGATACATCATTGAAATAACACGCGTTTGCATAGTGATGACGCAATCACAATACACTTTTTTGAAATGGATTATTTCCTCGGATAATTTTTTCCTACTCGCCAAACTTGCTGAGGGCTGAGAGGTGTCCTATCACTTCTCAGAAAATAATTTTCAAGTTGCTGCGTCGTCGCGCCTATATGCTGCAGTACCTGCAAATTTGAGACTGCAAACTCATAACTTTGCTTCCAGGCAAGCTAGAGACTCGTTCTCCTGGCAAAATCATCATCATTGTGACCCTAGATGATCCTGAAAGTTTGGTATCGATAGCTCATCATTTGCCCTCAGGGCATAAGAAAGTCATTTTTTCGGATGGCCGAACTTTGACCGCTGACCATTTCAAGGGTGAATTTGCATAAAATGTGATTCTTGCACAGAAATGTTCCAAACCCATCAGAGAAACCATTCCCAACTTTTGGCAGGGTTAGGTTCACTTTCAGGGCTGTAGCGGCTCATTTACGGACGCGCGCTCATCTTGCGCGCACGAAATTTCCCTACACGGCGAGAGAGTCGAGAGGGAGCGGTGTGAAGAAAAGCGCGCGCGTTCTGACAGCATAGTTCGCTCGAAGATCGTACGCCAGGGTCCGGAAAGTGAACCTAACCCTACCAAAAGTTGGGAATGGTTTCTCTGATTGTTTTGGAACCTTTCTGTGCAAGAATCATATTTTATGCAAATTCACCCTTGAAATGGTCAGCGGTCAAAGTTTGGAAATCCGAAAAAATGACTTTTTTTATGTCCTGAGGGCAAACGATGAGCTATCGATACCAAACTTTCAGGATCATCTAGGGTCACAATGAGAATCATTTTGCTCGGAGAACGAGTCTCTAGCTTGCCTGGAAGCAAAGTTATGAGTTTGCAGTCTCAAATTTGCAGGTACTGCAGCATATAGGCGCGACGACGCAGCAACTTGAAAATTGTTTTCTGAGAAGTGATAGGACACCTCTCAGCCCTCAGCAAGTTTGGCGAGTAGGAAAAAATTATCCGAGGAAATAATCCATTTCAAAAAAGTGTATTGTGATTGCGTCATCACTATGCAAACGCGTGTTATTTAACACGCGTATCACGAGTCAATGGATGAAAAAGAGACCTCTCGAGAACATTTTGAAAATTTTTATTTCGTATTTGCCCCATATTATGGTGGAATAATACCCTGGAATGAAGATTTCGAAAAATATAGGTCATTGGTCCCAGAGCCGGCTTTTAGAAATTTTCCGGTTTTCAACCTGGCTATGCCGTACCTCTGCTCCCAGACGAGCTACAGGGATGGTTTTGGGCTCAAAATGATCAGAAAATTATTCTGAACAACTTTCACGTTGAAAACTTTTCTATGGAACGTGAACCTGACAAGTTGTCTCCAAAAAAACAAATTCTGAATCAAAAAACAATTTTTTTCTCCATCACGGAGGAAACTTTCACGGGAACTTTTTTCCATAAAATGAAAGAATAAGTCCCTATCTGTCTAGGAAAAATGTAAAATCAGGATTTGAAGGTGGATCATATCGCGAAATTTTTAGTCAAAGTTGGTACTTTGACTACTAAACTACAAAAATTGCTCCTGCTCGATTTAAATGGACTACTGATTATGAACTATCAGTGGTTTTCGAGTTTTAGTCATTGGATGTTCACAATAGCCACTTGAAATGTGGAGTTCGAATCAATTTGAAAAATCGATTTTCTCATTCTCGATTTTGACCGAGTTTAAGCGCAGCTAAAGTCCAAATGTAATAGCGATACCCGTGACGCCCTAGCAAACATTTTAGTAAACCCCGAAATGTACACAATTATGTTGCAAAGGTCCACCTAAAGCTTTCGACACTCTACTTAAATGTGTTCAAACATGCTCAAAATGAGAGAGCGTAAAATATTATTGATCATTTTAAACTAAAGTTGTGTAAATATTGACAAGTTTAACGTTTGAAAATTCTTATTGGGGTCATATAAATGAGATATCATTGGATTTTACATTCATTATTCAATTACATAAAAAATTAATTTTCAGATTATTCGAATTTTGATTTCTTTCAAAATCTATCGAATTGGTTAGTTTTCTGAATAATACGGCTGGCATTCTCCAAAAAAATAATTTTGCACCTCATATAATAATACAGTCTTGATCAGGTGATTTTAAAATGAACAATCTTATTTTACGCTCTCTCATTTTGAGCATGTTTGAGCACATTTAAGTGGAATATCGAAAGCTTTAGGTGGACCTTTGCAACATAATTGTATATATGTCGGGGTTTACTAAAATGTTTGCTAGGGCGTCACGGGTATCGCTATTACATTTTGACTTTAGCTGCGCGTAAACTCGGTCAAAATCGAGAATGAGAAAATCGATTTTTCAAATCGATTCGAACTCCACATTTAAAGTGGCTATCGTAAACATCCAATGACTAAAACTCGAAAACCACTGATAGCTCATAATCGTAGTCCATTTAAATCGAGCAGGAGCATTTTTTGTAGTTTAGTAGTCAAAGTACCATCTTTGACTAAAAATTTCGCGATATGATCCACCTTCAAATCCTGATTTTACATTTTTCCTAGACAGATAGGGACTTATTCTTTCATTTTATGGAAAAAAGTTCCCGTGAAAGTTTCCTCCGTGATGGAGAAAAAAATTGTTTTTTGATTCAGAATTTGTTTTTTTGGAGACAACTTGTCAGGTTCACGTTCCATAGAAAAGTTTTCAACGTGAAAGTTGTTCAGAATAATTTTCTGATCATTTTGAGCCCAAAACCATCCCTGTAGCTCGTCTGCGAGCAGAGGTACGGCATAGCCAGGTTGAAAACCGGAAAATTTCTAAAAGCCGGCTCTGGGACCAATGACCTATATTTTTCGAAATCTTCACTCCAGGGTATTATCCCACCATAATGTGGGGCAAATACGAAAAAAAAATTTTCAAAATGTTCTCGCCCTCCCCCACTGACTCGTGATACCCGTGTTAAATGATATGTCAACAAGTGCGCAAGATTCCTCGATGGATTTACTATGTATAGCCAACATTTCAGCCTGATTGGGCTTTTAGTTCAAAAGTTATAGGGCTCTGAAATTTTGGACGAATACTTATGATCGATACTGTAGTTAGCGTTGCGAGTTTTTAGCACAGTGTTTTTTTTCAAGTTTTTATATGAGACCGTGCGCGATAGATTCAATAAGCGTTCCGCACAGCTCAAAAAATGAAATTGCTGCAAACTTGATCCTAGGGGCAGTTTTCGATTCTGAACAACATCGTCAGTTTTTCGAAATTCGGACTCTGGGTTCCGGTATTGCACCGGGTCTGTTGGCACCAAAATTGGATTTTTTCTCAGAGAAATCTTAAAAATAAAGCTAGAACAACAAAAGTTGGACCCAACGGGTAGTTTTTCGAGGCGAATTCACCTATCTAATTCATTTTGGATGAAACTCAAAAGTACGGGTGATAAATCGAATTTTTGAATCGAATAAATGGGGGGGATCGACACATACCTCATTCGAATCGCCATGAAAAGCTGATAATTTTATGTGTTGGACGTTTTCCAATGCAAGCGGGGGAAAAGACGTTGCACTCGATTTTAGGGTCATAAATACATAAAAACAATGCAAATACGAACATTTTCAAGTAAACATATGAGAATGGCCAACGATTACATACTGTATGCGATTTCACATTATTTCCACAAGAAAATCCGATTATCTTTTGCCAAAATTTTTTTTGCTTGTTTATGATATTTTTTTGCTCCAATTTTCATTTATTGGCTATTTATTCCCAAATATACCCTATTTGTGCTATATTAAACATATTGTATGGCTTTTTATGCATTTTTGATCCTAAAATCGAGTGCAACGTCTTTTCCCCCGCTTGTATTGGAAAACGTCCAACGCATAACTTTTGAGTTTCATCCAAAATGAATTAGATACGTGAATTCGCCTCGAAAAACTACCCGTTGGGTCCAACTTTTGTTGTTCTAGCTTTATTTTTAAGCTTTCTCTGAGAAAAAATCCAATTTTGGTGCCAACAGACCCGGTGCCATACCGGAACCCAGAGGCCGAATTTCGAAAAACTGACGACGCTATGTTGTTCAGAATCGAAAACTGCCCCTAGAATCAAGTTTGCAACAATTTCATTTTTGAGCTGTGCCACGCTCCACTGGTGAGTTGTTGAATCTACCGCGAACGGTCTCATATGAAGAAACAAATACGCTTCAACTAGGTATTAAGCTGACCCTGAAATTAATTGGGAAATGTCAGTACATTTCTGATCTTGCATAGCTCGTTGATCATTTTTTAGATCCCGATGGTAATCCAGAGTTGAAACCGCAAAATATGAAAAGAGATGCCACGAGCCGGGATCGAACCGGCGACCTTTAGATCTTCAGTCTAACGCTCTCCCAACTGAGCTATCATGGCAGATGTGAAACGCATCTATTCGCTTTCCCAAACACATGTATTAGGGTGGCGGGAAAGTCTTTGTGACTTAGGAATCAATATCGCGAGTTCAAGAATACTTGTCATAATTATTGACAACCTATGCCCAACGTTCCTTGAATTTATGGATCCCCTCCCTGTAGAACACATCTGACGCGAAAAGAAGAAAAAAATTTAAAAAAATCAATAAAAATGGAAAAGTGGTCTTCTTCGAGGCGATGAAACCAAATCCTCATGGTGTTGTAGTGAGGGGCATGTGTGTCATGAACATGCTTCAGTAAGGTCTCCAAATCCTTCATGTTTGGGCACGACAGGAAGAAGTGAAGCTGTAACATGGCGGAAGTGGATAGCACTAGTGAAATACTTTGTTGCTGTACTAGAGCCTGACTGAAGGGAAGAGGATAGTGAATTGTTTTCTATAAAAGCCTTTCACTGATTGTTATTCACAAAGAACGAGGGAGCGCCAAAGTGCATTTGTGGCCAGCAGTGTAAAAACAAAACCATACACAAAGACTTTCCCACCAACCTGATACATGCAACTAGCGCATACAACTTCACTAAAAAGTTTACCTCCTGTGATGTTATAGAATGGATCGCCATAGCGGTCGGGAGTATAATTATCAGTAGAAGCCTAAGACAAATTAATTTTACTTTACTGATCAAATAACATTGTGATCAAACGAGGATAAACATTTTGAAAATGAAATCTCCCTTACATTGTTAATCAGAATGAAGGCGGCGCCCATCGAACAGGTTGAGATAATTACACCTGGAAGCTTACAATATCATGTTATTGAACGGAAGACATATTTCCAGCAGAAGCTCGTGATTGACTTGTCATACTGCAGTACGCTTTATATGGTAAGCTTTATACCCCTTACATAGATTCCGAAACGGCATATTGAAAATTCCCTGTAGAGACTAAAACAGTAACCTATAACAGAGACGATAAGAATAACTCGTCTGCCGATCCTCTCAATGAGTGCCATGGGGATGAATGTGCTCACGAAGTTGACGGCTAAAACAAAACTTGCAGGTCTGACTCTAGCAGATACTCTTCTTTTTGCAACAATAAATCTCGCCGGTAAAGGACAGAGTGTCAGAACATTCAAATATGATTCTTGGTTTACGTGGTTATGTTGTTAGATTTTTCGTTGGTCACCTACCCGATGTTCCCACAGAGATCCAGATGGTAGTGTGATTATCCTTAACTCCTGCCGATCGAATAATCGTGCCCGCGTAGTACCTGCAAACATATGGTTATTTATTTGCATATTCTAGGTAAGCGCTCAAGTTTAGATCATGCATGTTTACAACTTATGCGACTAAACCTAAGATACTATACTAACATGATGGTGTTAATCCCCGACAACTGCTGGAATGCCTGTAGTAGACAGCCAATTATTAGTGCTTTCCTCACGTGAGCTGTTGTGAGGATGCGCCAGTAGACCGGACCATCACCTACAAAACAGTGATGATGAGTTCCCTAGAAATGACTCGTTTTATGATACTTGCTTCAAGTTTAATTCAACAGTTCAATGATTTTCAGGCATCAAATGCGACCGCAGTGTGTATGTCAAAACAACATTTTCAGGACAAAAGTAATACAAAATAGATAAACAAACGATATCACGCTATTCACGAGAGAATCGAGCTAAAATCGCCATTCCTGGGAATGGAGCTGAAATCGTGAAATGAGTTCTAGCCGGTTTCGGGCACCCTGAGCCATGTCTGAGTGTCCCCCGAAATATTTTTGTGCATGCTTCATTTTGGAGCTCCCTACGTGGGGTCAGATATCGGCATCACCCACTTTGAGATCAGTTTTCTTGGATACCGTGTAAGATAGAGCAAAATTGACCTCTGAGTGACCGCAGCTCATTTTTTGAGCTCTCTCGATCTATACAAACCAATTTCTCTAAAACTCATTTTGAACAGTAGCACACTTCAGGCCAATTTTTTCAAAAATGTAGGTCAAGCAGCAGCTGAAAATTTCACAGTAGATACAGCTCAGCGAGAGCTTTCCAATAAGTGTTTGCGTAAAAAATCCGGGCACGGTGGTGAGAGTTTCGCCCTTTGAACTTCGTCTGGATCGTTTGAACTTTATTTTCAACGGGGATAACAATAGGAAATCGACCATTTTCGGACGAGCGCTCCGAAAAGAGCGGTGTGAAATTAATTCGCTCGTGGAAAATAAAATTCAAACGATTCAAACGCAGTTAAAAGGGCGAAACTCTCACCACCGTTCCCGCATTTTTTTCGCAAACCACTTATTGGAAAGCTCTCGCTGAGCTGCATCTACTGTGAAATTTTCAGCTGCTGCTTGACCTACATTTTTGAGAAAATTGGCCTGAAGTGTACTACTGTTCAAAATGGGTTTTAGAGAAATTGGTTTGTATAGATCGATAGAGCTCAAAAAATGAGTTGGGGTCACTCAGAAGTCAATTTTGCACTATCTTACACCGTATCGAAGAAAACTGCTCTCAAAGTGGGTGATGCCGGTATCCGACCTTACATAGGGAGCTCCAAAATGAAGCATGCACAAAAAGATTTCGGGGGTCACTCAGACATGGCTCAGGGTGCCCGAAACCGGTTAGAACTCATTTCGCCATTCCCATGCTCATCTCGATTCTCTCATGAGAGGCGTGATATTGGACGTGTAAAAATGTTCACCAGCATGTTTCTCCTTAGCCGTTCGCTCTTCCTCGCAGGCGAATTTGATCTCTGCCATCTCGTATTCCACCCACTCGCAGTTGCCACTGTAGATGCGAGAGACTACCTGTAAGAAGTAGATTGGCTTAGCACGGAACCGAATCATAATCCTGTGTGCTGTCTCGCATATTAATCGGATGGATATTCTCAATTACTGTCACTTACCCATGCGAAACGATACCTAGCAAAATATTGATGCACAACAGATAACAAGCTCCCTCACCAAAGCAAAACAAATTAAAACACGAGAAGAGGAGTATTCGAATGTGCTGGATTATATCCCACTGACCGCTCTAGCCTCTTCCTCCCTATCGTGCTCAAACAGCCATCGGGGACTCTCGGGAAGGAAGAAGAAAGATACAAGTTGGATGAGAGCTGGAACCGCAGCGAATCCGAACATCAGTCTGGAATGGGTATCAAAATGAAAGGTTCAATACCTGAGAATGTACGAGAGCTTATTAAGAAATCCGTTGTAATCGTTCAGGTCTAATCCAGTGTATGATCCCTTTGCGAGCAATTCTCGGGAGAAAACATATGATCCTTTATTGCATTGTCCAGCTCCTACCTCCATCCCACATATACGGCATTGATGTAGGAGAAGCCTCCGGCGATGATATTCGCTGCCATCAATCCGAACGTGATCATCAATTGGAAACCAGTGAGCATGCGACCCCTGGAAATAATTATCGAGATAAAAAATCCAGCAAAAATTGCAGTTTTCAAGATTAAACACGAAATCGTATGTTGTGGTTAATTTTGGTTTTTATGGAATGTAACTTCGCCATAGAATGCACAAATGCATGAAATGCTGACCGGATATGTGAGGGAGATGCCTCCGAGACGTACACGGGCACTATCATCGAGGCAAATCCTGCCATTTATAATTTGTTAAAAAATGTTTTCTAACTATTCGAAACATTTCGCGCATGCGAACTCGTGTTCTCTCTCACCGATCTGACCGCCGTGAAAGCTTTCAGAATGCATAAGGTTAATACATGTAACGTTATTTATATAGCTCTCACCAATGGCCAATCCCAGTAAGATTCTCCCCACGAGCAGCGTGATCTTCTCTGGAGCAGCGGCGCAGATGAGGGCGCCGATCGTGAAGATGATGCAAGCGGAGATGATGATCTGAATTAGGGATGTATTCGAAAGAAATGACGCACTGCGGGTGATGTTCTCTGAAATTAGAGAGATAACGATGAATGAATATGGTTTATTGCTAAGCTGTGCCTAAACTGACGAGAATCAACTAAGATGAGAATAGTAGTAGTTGAAATAACAAGGCACGAATATGAAAGGACATAAGTAAGATTTGATATTATGTTCATTTCGATTTCCGACCTTCTTTCGTCCGATCCAATCGGATCCAGGTCCAGAGAGGAGCGCACCTATTGCAGCGACTCCTGAAACAATATATATATTTAAAATTGTCGTTCCTTGAACTTCTAAGAGATATTTGAGGGTAAAACACGTCACGTGCGTGCTTCATTCATTCTCTGATTTCTACGTACTATCTCTCACTTTATGATCGCTACATTGTATTTTGATGGAACGCATCATCGACGACACTTCCAATCTGACAGCTAAACATCTCTCGAACAAAAATCAGACATTCTCATGTTTTGCGCCTAACTAGATGATGCCTACACTGATGTATGGACCCGCATAGAAATCTAGAAAAAAGAATTTCATATTGCAATATTTTCTGATCCGTGGCGATGTCTGTTATTCGCATTTTTTGACACATCTATCAACGATAAGAGCAGAGAGTGTTGTCACAGCTAAGCCAGAAAAGTAGACTACGAACAAAAAAGGCGACATGATAAGAGCGTGCGCCATGTGCTTTCCTAGCATTATGCTTTCACTCCAGCTGATATTTTGCTGACGTCTTTACAAGTGTGACTACATTTTACGGTTCAAAATTATGGAAGTTCTTCAAAAATTCAAGAGACCAGATTAGCTCTTTACTATCCCCTGCTACTTGACCGTTGAGAGAGTGTGTACAATCAAGGGCCTATCACCTGAATCGCATATACTCAGGATCCTAGCGATATTTCTCGTCAGCAGAATCGGGCGAGGTAATTGGATTATCTCTCCCCCCCCCCTTCATTCTTCGTCACTTTCGAACGAGAGACCGGTCATTCGGCGCGCGCAGCGCGACGACGCCGTGAGCCACCACTGGCCGTTGGCGGTACCCAACGGCTAGTATCAAACTTTACTTACCAGGAGTAATGGAGACGATGATTTCCTGGCAGAATGAGTTCATCGGCTCCATGCCTGGATTCTCCGGCACGTAGAGCATCGCGGACGAGACGATTCCCGTGTCGTATCTGACATTTATGAGAGTATCCTTTAAACAATTTTAAGCTGGCAAGACCCATCACACAATTAAGTGTTGCATTTAAACATCTTGAAAGATGTTTTAATTATCGTTCAGTGTAATCAAACTGATTGAAGAAATATCATTTCTCGAATCTAACTGCTCAAAAGAGAACACTATGAAACTTACCCGAACAGAAATCCGCCAATCACAGCCGAACACGCGAGCATGTACGTGAACCTATATTTTGAATGTTTTCAACAATAAAGTTAATAAATAATTAAAGAAATATATTAACTGACCATGATACGATGGGGTCCTCTAGTGGTCGAGGAATTCCGCTACCTCCACCGGGCACTGCTGGCTGTAAAGGGCATATTTACGATAGTCCTTCGGATTAGACTGTCCTAATATATTGACAAGTATTGTTACATCTCGTAGGAGATGTAAGTGTGCACAGAAGAGGAAAATGATACGTTTCGGAATAATTGTCGGGTTTCTGTTTACTAATCGGAGTAGGCAAAGAAACTTACGATTGGTCCTCCTGCCATGCTTGTCGTGTACTGAGCGAGGCAGAGAGAGATGCGACTATGATTTACGTCCTTGATCTATTCTTATCAATCTCACTCTCTTCTTTCCATTCACTCTTTCGTCGAGAGTCGAAGAGTAAACATGACGCACATGAAGCAGAATGCAGGGGAATAGTATTATTATGAGGAATACATACAAACAATTCAATTAAATATTCAAATAATAGGCCAATACTGGCTAAGTACATTGTTGAACGTGTGTAAAAAACATTATGATGTCAGCATATTTTCTATGCACACTTTTTAGCTCCCATTCTGACAGCTAACCATTTGACAGGCCTTTCGGCGAAGTCTACCTTCCTCTCAGCTTCACCGGAAAATGCAGCTTCAATGATTACCGCTATAGTTTGCTCTTTTTCATCACAAGACATATCGGCTCTACGGATTGGGTGGACAAGTGAGATTTGGGTTATAAAACATTATTGTTATGTTATGTCTTTCTTTTATGTCTTTCTTGGAAATCTGTTGCAACACATTCAAAAAGTGCCCGGTGAATTTCCGGCACGAATGTAAATATTCAAATTTTAAAAATGTCTTTTAAATTACCTTAATTACAACAAATCGTATTTTGCCTGCATAATTGGAACAAACTCAATACTTTTTTGTTTCCGCTCATTTGCCTCTTGTTCAGGGAATCACTAAGCCGAGCGTTCATGGGTTTCGTCAGATGCTATCCATCCAGTCGTCTATCCTTTTTTCAACAAAAAATGAGCAAACGAGGTCCCGTTTATAACGATCCCTTCCTCTGGCTCTCTGACGCTCTCTGTGATCCTCATTGTCTCTCGCATCGAGATCGCGTCAAGCCTGAATCTGATCCTTCTGAAGCGTCTGCACACATTCTCTCTCTGACTTCTCACTTGAGATCTCTCTCCACCGCCCCGAGGAGACTTGTCTATAGAAGTGCGACTTTCAGTTCAGCCCGCTTTCTCACATGTTCCCTTCCTCCCAACTCCATCACTAGGAACCTTTCTGCTGTCCAATAACCTTTTCAATCTCTTTGCGTTGTCACCCCCTATCTATCTTTGTGATACATTCAGCATTAGGTAGGATGATACCCTTCCGGATGATAACCACAAAAAGTACCCTTCGCGAGCATGCTCACAAGATGTTCCCAAAGTGTCAAAAATGGTTCTCGGTAAGTACTACATAAGGGTAATTTTTGGATATCATCCGACGGTGATCATACGACCTAGTGCCATACATTCTCGTTTAAGTATTGCACCTGATTCACTGATTAATGACTTTGTTAAACCCTAGCATCAACTATTTCAGGCATGTCCGAGTCCGATTGCCTACTCCATGACTTCGAAAACAGTGTCACTGTTAAATACACGGCACTCCTCATGAGGTTCTGCGGGATCTACGACAACTATGAGACCCCCCAACAGGCTAGTTCCCTGAACTTAGCCTTGTCCTCGCCTAATCTCCTAATACTTAACCTTAACCTTAGCCTTAGCCTCAACCTTAACCATACATACCTATTTAAGGCGATGGAAGCGCTTGGCTCGCTATCCCCTCTCTCCAATATAGAGCCCAGAGGTTCTACAACCACTATCAGGAGAAGATTGACGCACTCGGAGCTGATGCCAAGGCCTTCGTCGAGGAGGTAGACCTCCTAACGTTGTTTCCGCATGGAAATTCAATAATTAGAGGTCCTAGGAGGTGCCTACCAGCTCCAGGCATGCTTGATTGTCAGAAAGCCGGAACTGAAAATCGATGATTGGATCGAGGTACATGCATTGTTATTAACCTGGAAATTGTTTTTATTAAGGGAGCTGACGCTAAATCGAAGTACAAGGAGCTCACCGATGATGCAAAGGCATACCCCGAGAAGAAATTCCCCGAAATTTGCGATATACTTACTCGTTTAAAGAAAGAGTAACACGCAAAGTAGCTGAATGGCTCATTACTGTGAGCAAAGAAAGTAACTAACCCATCACTTTGCATTCATTCGTGTTACCCCTTCTTTAATGTTTGTTTGATGTGTTATCATGGTGAAATACATGGAATACAATTAAGAGCGCATCGTAGTGCGGATCTAATATGTTTGTTAAGGTGGTAAATTATCCAATAAATGGCTCACACGTTATGCCTATACGTATGAGAAACGAGCAAAAGAATTATCACAGACTGTTTCATCATAAATGAGTAGAATGTCGTTTATGAATTTAAAAATTAAGAAATGAATTTCGAATATTTCAGCCACGTGTCTCAAGAGTCAATTGGCAATTTGGGAACATGTTAATATTGATATAGATACGCGCACGATTCGAAGGGCCTCTTTCCTTCCCATTACTCTCCATCTCTTCCTAAATGCCCAAGTATCTCGCCTGAAATTCTCTCAATTTATCAATTATTTTCATGATTTTTTTATGTGCACAAAGTAGAATAAATGTTCCTCATCATGGGTTTTCGACATATGTTTGAAATTTATCATGTGATCACGGATCTCTCTAAAATAACTGGTACACCATGCCAGGTTCTAGCTCAGCGAG
The DNA here is from genome assembly GCA_036245805.1 of Pristionchus mayeri. Taxonomy (NCBI): domain Eukaryota; kingdom Metazoa; phylum Nematoda; class Chromadorea; order Rhabditida; family Neodiplogasteridae; genus Pristionchus; species Pristionchus mayeri. Next base: position 12,475,558 of record BTRK01000006.1, read on the forward strand.
AACAACTCGGCTGTTGTATATTTGCTCCCCGTCTACTATTTCGCAATCGTGCAGGACAATGCAGTCTCAGGAGCGATTTTTTTAGGAGAAGCAACAATTGAAGGTTGCGTGAATTCAAACTAAACTCGAATTGAATATGTGTAAATAGCTCATTTGATTTGAATGGATTGTGTAATGAAGATGAATGTATTCCACTTGGTGTATCGTTATCCTTGATGGATATTTTTACCTCATATTATCCTATACGACTCGCACTCTGCTATTCACACATGCCTGGAGTGGGCTTTCCCTAGCATCGGTCGGTGAGGGAAAGCAAACATGGCTCTTTCATGTGTTGCATCCCCTTCTTCATCGCCTGCTTCGTTTCCTCTCACTTTTCTACGAAAAAAAAACAAAAACAATGTATGGTATTTTTAGAACTCGATTTTTTTTAGCATAATGGACTTAATGAACAACGAATTCATCAAATCTGTCAAAAATAAGTATTGAATTCTCAGATGAGTTGAAATTATGGTTTCGTGTTATTCTTAGCTGACTATTGAATTATGATCGTGTTTGCAGGCTGTAAACAGTTGCACAATTTTCTCAGCAAATTTCATCCATATGTGAGAAAATATATTCTTCACTTCAAATTTCAAAATTTTAAATTGAAATATTTTGCATAAACAAATTTGATATCATATTATTCATCATTGGAAAAAAGTAGCTAAATCTACGAATTTTAGAAATGTCACACTATATTTGCTTTCTGCCACAGGCAAAATTTCGAAAGGCCCACAATTACCGCCTGAGAAAGCAAGCGTCGGTTATCTTCCCAACTCCACTTGGCAAACATTGATTCTCTCTCTATACTGCACTAGCCCCCCCTTGCTTCTTCAGTCCTCATTATCTTCCTTTTCTTCACTGGCCAAGTTTTTCGGGTATTGCGACCTGAATCAGCATTATTTTAGACTCCTCTCAGAATGGGACTGTCCCCTTTCGCCTTAGACAAGTGTGCTTTGCATTATCGTCCTTTTTACAGTAGTGCCACGACCAACGTAGATAATTTTGTCATCCCCTAAACATAAATTATCTCGAGAATTATGCAAAAAGTAGGTGTTCGACACTGCTGATTCACTCCGTTGTTCTACTCTTCTTTTGTTGTCTCTCACGCGCAACTGGGCAGTTGTTGTTCGAGTCTTCCTTTCCTTCTCTCCTTGGGTTCTATATTGTTTACGCCGTTCCCTGACACTCTCCTCCTCTTCCTCACTTCACTGACTCTTCACTTCTTCACTCTACTCTCCTCCCAAACTCTAGTCAACATATATATACCCAGTCTCTCATTTCTCACTCCTTTTCTACCGCTCTTACTCTCAACATTATGTTTTAACTTCGGGTAAAAGTTTCCAGAGATGACCACTCGACTTAATCTTTATGTTAACAATTATGTATTTCCACACATCATTTATGTCTAACACTGTTTCAACAAAGTCTCTGTCTTGAGACTATCACTCCAGTATTACGTAGGCTAACGATTGCTCATTTTTTGCCTCTTTTCTTTAATTTAAAGCTCGCTTCATGATTTTTGATTAAGTTACCAATTTCTCGATCTCACTTCGTCAAACCCAAATCATTCATTGAAACAATGGATGAGCTACTGCTGTCCTCGAGTCTCAGGTATGACATAAGTTAACTATTGAAAAAGCATGTTCATGTGGAGATATGTTCATTTGATCGGTTTAGTTTGTTCTTTAGTTGTCCTCTCATTTGGGATGGCTTCGTGCGAAATCATCATTCTGAATCCTCTCCCGCCGATCTGACCGGTGAAACAGCGCATAGAATGAAAAGGACATATCCATGAATCAATCCCTACATCTCATCATCTGAATCCTTTCTATACTCTAAACTGTCAAAACAACTGCCCAAATATTTGTTTATGATGCAAATGCACCGCTCTGTTAGTGAGAGAGCGAAAGAAATGAGGAATGGGGAAATGATTTGCATCTTAAACACATATTTGGATAGTTGGTTTTGAAAGTCTACTTCACTCTAACTCCATTCTCTGCAGACGTGAGCATTCACTGGATGGGCAAGTGTGCGAATTCATCAGGAAGCGAACTACCTCCATATCTGGTTTGTAACTTGTCATTAGCAGAACCAGTAGTGACCAATCTCTGATTCGGTCATCTAATCCTTCAGAATTCGGCGATGTAACTTTTGAGGTGCAGGGAAAATGATTCGCTCTTTCTTATGCGATCTCTCTCTTCTCTTACCAGGTCGAGAAGTAAACAAATGAAAAATAGTTGCGGGTGAAGATAGAGAATGGCGAGGGAGCGTTGACAGAGGGAAAATGAAGCAAGTGGTGTTCACATGCCGGTTGTGTAGATGTGTTCCTGCAGGTGCTCCTCCCTTCATCGTGCTTCCGAAGGAGGAACGATTCGAAATACTAAGGGAAAAGGGACGATTCGCCGTGGATATTGGTATGCTGGAACTAAGTCGAATGAAAAGAAACTGGATGAGAATCCACTTCTCCAGTATTTTCGCATTAGGCAAAATAACTGTGAAAATGCTACGGTAGGGTGTTATTTTTGATTCTCATCCGATTGGTTCTCATCCGACCTAGTGCCGGTATGCTCTCGCCCCCTCGCGAATTAATGCTCGCTGGTTTACTTGTTTCTTGCCCACACCTATTTCGCATTTTCTCATGCGAGATAGGTGCTCCAATCGACTCTAAGAGAAAGAAAATTACAGAGCTATTTTGTGATATTGGCTCAACTGGTTATTTGTTATGAGAAAACGATTGGCGCATATTGCAGGTGGCACACTGATCAAGGTGGTCTACTCTTCAGTCAGTCCACCTGATGATGATGATGTCAGTTTACTTTAATACTATATCAACATTAAATCAGTTTGAGTTGTACTAGTGAAAGATTCTCGTCCGTTAACTGTTGGGATGAATGGGATTGTTGTATTCTCAAGTAACGTTCGTAATTCGGGTTTCGGTTTCTTTATTTCGCAAACTCTCGACCTGCCATCGGCAATGGAATGTGGAAAATGAAAAGGCGGTGATCCGAAATACGAACACTATTCTTAAGGGAACGACGGATCTTCTGCTCAACTTCCGCAAGTTTCAATTCATTGAAGACTGCATTGAATTCCTCAAGAACGTGAGAGTTCTCGTGAGATTTCCCCCCTCAAGTTCGAAATGGCAGGAATGGCACGACAGAGACTCCGAGTGTCATCTCAATTGTACCGGAGGAGGATCATTCAAGTACGCCGAGTTGCTGCAGAAGGAGCTAGCAGTGAAGTAAGGAGCATTGGTTATAAATTACACTAAGTTACAGGAAAATAGTTTGATGGTCGAATATGCGAGTGCGAGAGAGAGGGAGAAAGTGAATCATAAAGGTCATGTCATCCACAGAGTGAAGAGGACGGACGAGATGGTCTCCTTAATGATTGGTTGCGACTTCCTCCTGAGGAACAACGAAGACGAATCATTCACCTACCATCACGAGGCTGAGGGACTCGAGAGGTCAGCCGTGGTGCTAATTTTGCAAACTGGACATGCAACTGGATGACGAGGGAGTATGGGAAATGAGGAGGGGCTGGCTTCCTTTCTCACACTACCTCGTTGTCAGGGTCTTGGTCCGTTACCTCAAATAGTAACATGGCAGGATAGAGAGAAAAAAAGATTAGTCTACTATAGATACCAGTACAAGCCGATCGAGGAGAAGGCCATATATCCCTTCCTCCTTGTTAATATAGGCACTGGAATCTCTGTGCTGAAGGTGAGGCGATTTACTTTTCGTGCAAAATATTTAGAAAAAGATTCATATAGAAGTGATACAATGAATTTTATAATGGTAATGAAGGCACTATGCCGGACGAGAACCAAAACAACAGTTCCGTAGTATTTTCGCAGAAAACGTTATTACAGTGTGGGAGCCTATTGCGAACATACTGGAGAATGCTACATTTTGTTGGTTTTCATCCGACCTAAAATTGAGGTTGATTCTCCGACTTCCTTTACTCGTGTGGGTGGGAGTACGGTGGGAGGAGGAGCATTCATCGGACTGGGAAATCTTCTGACCTCTGCGCGATGTGAGTGGTCAAAAGGGATTCCACACAAAAACCAATGCAAACAGCAAAACAAACAACAACAAGAACAACAAACAACAAATCCCAGCTCTGGTCGTATGCGCATTTTGCAGCTTTCGACGAGCTTCTTCACCTGTCAGAGAAGGGAGATCACAGACAGGTGGAATTTGAAACATGTATTCTTCTATATTTTGATATTATAATGTTAATTTTTTAAATACTCCCATTAGCAGCAAGATTAACGAGAATGAATTTGGTTATGAGGTGGACTCGTTGGTCTCTGATATCTACGGAGGCGACTACAACCATCTCGGACTGGCGGCTCACGTGATCGCCGGATCTTTCGGGAGGTAATAATAATAATAATTTTTGTACGCCCGAGGGGAGACATTATTATCAAAACATAAGTAAACTCTCCCGAGTCATTGAGGGTGAGAGAGGTCTGCCATTAAGCCGTTGCTTTCCAGGTGCAGTAGTCTGAATGTGCGGAAAGAGCAGGGACTGGCAGAGAACGCGAAGGAAGAGGACGTGGCCAAGAGTTTGCTGCTCATGATCAGCAACACTATTGGACAGGCGAGTTTTTTTCCTAATTAACATTCCTAATTTTCTCAACTGATGTAATCAATTCTCAGATGGCCTTCCTGTACAGCAATCGATTCGAGATGGAGCGAATATACTTCGGTGGATTCTTCATTCGGAAACATCCCATCACCATGCGAACCCTATCGTATGCCATCAACTACTGGAGTAAGGCGAGTACTAGGGATGACCATTCGAGGCGAGATTGCGATTCCGCTACGCTTCTTCTTCGCTTCATTTCGCAATTCGAGGAGGGAAAGTCGTAGCGGAATCGCTACCTTGCATCGAATGCCATGAGTACGGAAAGAGACGAAGGAGCTGTGTTGATGAAGGAAGGAATCAAGGAGGGTAGGGTATCACTTGTCAGGTCATTTAGGCTCGTTTTCGGGTATGTTTCAGGTGCGCTTCATAGCTCATGAGCTTAACGGCTATCTAGAGTACCTGAAACACATGCGAAAATAACCCAAAAATACCTGAAACTTTCAACCCTAACCCTGGAACTCGGCCACACCGCATTATACCACCTAGCGTAGCCATATCCTGACAACTGTAAAATGGCAGCGCCTTTACCTTATAAACCCTAAGGAATCCCATTCAGGGTTCGTGCGAGGGTCTCTTTCTCAAGCACGAAGGATATCTGGGTGCAGTCGGATCATTCCTCGACATGTCAGAATGAGAAGATGCAGTAAACGGATAGAGAGATCAAGAAAGTGACACAATGAGAATAGAGAAATCTTGTGGAGTCACTGAGACAGTTGGATTATTCCATATATCACGAGTTTTGATGTATATCACGAGTCTTTTGAGAGATTGAAGGATAATGGACCCTGTCACTAGGAGTTCCGACTTTAATCTGTATGTAAATATGATATGTATGTCAGATTCAATTGATAAAGAGGTCGCAGCCAGCCATAAATGATAGTATCTTGTCTGTTCTCTTCACTCTGTCGATGACCGTTCTTTTATGGAACAAACGGCTGTGTATCACTTATCGCAGTTTAGTGTTTCCGCTCGAAGCGGAATGCAACTTTGCTTTTTTTAAAAATTGATATTGTTGATCTCTGAGATTTTAATTCGACCTGTCTACTAAATTCGACCCTCTCCCTCCCCTCCTCTCCTCACTCTCACCTCTTTCCTCCACCCCGAGCGGTCGACCCGCCCCTCTCTCCTCTCCTCTCCTCGTCTATCCCTCACCATGGCGATGTCCAAAGATGGCGTAAGTTCTCAAATTTACCCTATGCCTTTTGCAGCATCTGGGCAACATTTTAGCTTGTACAAGTAACTTTAACTTAATTACCATGTTTTGATAACAACACTAACCCCTCTGTGTCCGTCTTATTGACTGGCTAAATGCCACTGTTGTAGAATATATAATACATTACCCGTCACAATCAAAACCGTTGACACCGTATCCGCAAACTACAGCAACCCCTTCAGAAGAGCGCCGTCAGTCTCTTGGCCTTCGCTGCCATTATTGGCGTTATCGTACTCCTTCCGGTGATTGTCGTTGTTGTTAGACTAAATACCATGTCCTGGGTGATTTTGCATCATTAACAAATTACATTTGACTAATTAGATATTTCGTTCAATTAATTGCATAATTAGTTAAATTTAAAAAAAAAGTTTGCAATAGGCTTATTTGACCAGGTTCTGCTCTTTGGACTCGTCCTGCTCAATCCGCCTCCCATAGTCGGTATCCGCTCTGTTACCGAGAAGATCAGCGGCTGGCTGATGGCTACCATGATACTCTCGGTGAGGTTTACATTTCCTGGTTCCGGTACGGATTCTTCTGGTATCGGGCACGGTGCCTGGTACCAGTTTATAGGACTATATTTTCGGAAGTTTTTGGGCATTTTGGTTTGATTTTCGAGCATGTTTCATATGTGCCATATTTATGATACAAAATAATTCAACAATTAACTAAAGGGGAA